>OV884026.1:11292500-12542500 GCA_930367265.1 Catocala fraxini | reverse complement strand
CGCATACCCCTCCGCGGGGGCGGGCGGAGGGGTTATGTCGGACTCGCCGGGGTAAAATAAGATGTTGAAAAGATAAAGGACCTCCCGGAATACCGACCTAACCTACCACGGTGTTCCTCGACACAACCACTATCGACGGAGCCGCGCGAATCACTTTCGCATGCGGTCGCGACCCCGCCGAGGTTTCGGCCCGCCGTATGAAACGGCAGGCCACTACACGAAAGACCTACCCAAAGGCACTCCTCACAAATTATCCCTACTGTCCCCCCTAGAGGGGAGACGGACTCGAAACAGAGGCGCGCGTGGACCTACCGGTCAACTGTGGCAACTTTACTTTCAACGAGCAACTTGACCTAGTGTACCTCAACTTACCTACATTTCACAATTCTTTTTACTTTCATTTCATTTTTTTCATTTTCATTTTATTTATGCCTAGTAAATAAATAAAAAAATACCTTGGTGAAAACATTGTTTTATTATCTTTGTAAAGTTTGTGCCAGCCTTGGCAAAATATGTCAATTTGTATGAAATTTCAAAAAAAGTTGTGGTATCCTTTTACCTGACATCCAATATCTGTAGGATTTGTCCCGTAAATGCGTACTCGTAAAATTGCTTTGATAAAGTTGTCATATCTGTGTCAACTTTACCTGTATCATATTTTTGACCACTGTAATGTGTTTATTTAACTTTTGTTTTATATAAACCGTTGAGCATGTGTATATGTATATTTTAAAGTATCATTGTGGTATTGTATCAGTGTTAATGGAAAAACTGATAAAACGTCAAAAAATGCGGTAATGTTGCTACAGTTGATGGTATCTAATCTATTTTAAAAGTAGGTACCTTAGTAAGTACTATTAAAATAGGTTGTATATTTTCAGAACTATTCGTTTGGTTTACACGCAAACAAGAGTCTTTATAGAAAATGTAAAATACCTTTTGAAACCTACAATCGTCACTAAAAAGTAAGAATTACTTACTACCAAACAGTGACACTCCTTTGCCTTATGGAATAAAAGATGCGCTAGAGAAGGACAGATATATAACAGAAAATCACATTATCTACAGGACATGGCTATATGGTGAAGATGAGGATGTCTTGAGAACATTGTGGTTAACAATACGGGTCCATTCGGGCTCAGTAACACAGTGACGACTAAAGTTATTGTCGTCTTGCTCGTAGGGTTACCATGTGTAAGATAATAATAGCGACACAAGAAGGGGTTCTTGTCTCGAAATACATGTTTTTCGAGACGAAGCGCGAAGGAGTCGCTACAATTGGCGTGGCGTCATGAATGTAGAATATCGTTAAGTATATTGCGATCCAATGACACTCGTTTCGAGGCACAAGTAACATTTTTTCGAATCTGGTTAGTTTAGAATGCTGACAACACTAATAATGCGAAGCGAGACTAATAAAGAAGAAGAATGTAGTTTACATTCTATTATGTCTTGCAAACATAACTAGCATGCGTCACCGTTATATTCATTTTTGTATAATTGCAAGCAACTCCGTTTTTTTTTTTACTACAGCATAAGTATATATTATTCTAATCTACCAAGCCAATTAAACTGGGTATTAAACTCGCTTACATATTATTATGTGGTACCTGGCACGGGCAAACCGTGACAAAATCGTATGTAACATAGCGTAACAGATTTATAAATAAATGGTTGAATAACACGTGAATAAGGGTGACTGATATGGGCGGCACCTGGTCCCATAGCCTTGAAAGTACATTGACTGGGGTCATTTCTGTTCCGACGCTTATATTTAGACATTCAGCGTATATTCTTTATCAATCTAGCGTCTGTACTTTCAATATAAAATACAATGTAGGTACGTGAACGTCTAGTTCTACCATTTATTGAATAGTTTTCTAGTAGGTGACGTGGAAAGCAAGCTTATTCAACATTGAATTATGTGTAAGCAACTGTACCTGGCTTCGTCAACACAGCCAGGTGCCATATTTCTAGTACATGTTTTTCATACAATTTAAATTAACATTGAATGATCAGATATCAATACGCCTCCATAGTTCGATACCTTTGTTACACTGTGTCCCTATTCCCTATGAAAATGAATGCGATCCTATTGCTATTTCAGAATGCAACAATTGCAGATACTATACTACTATTAAGAATTACCTGATCGAAAAATGTCAATACCTAATACATACTTTTTCTATTCTTCATTTCCGTCCGAGTTTATTTTAAGTCACTAGGCCGGCGATATTATTTTTACTACAGATCATTGACATATTATTATGTCACAGTCGGAATGGGTAAGTAGTTCATCTATTTATGTTTAGAGATATGACATACAATACATTAGAATGGGCAATGGACATAGCCATAGGTGGTTGTCAAATCCAATTCCACACTCGATGTGTAAATTAGCGTTCGTACATACTGCCTTCAAGTTATCTAAATGTATTACATTTCTAGATAAACACGTTTTTGATTTGATTCTTAGAATATGTCTCCACAAATTTACTGTAACACATTGTAAAGTATAATCCCCGTGGCCATTTAATCTTTAATTTTCCGTAGAACGTTTTCCTCACACCGGCCTTAAAGTTTTGCTTAAAGTATCTGCGCAAGTTTAGGTATACCTACAGCACATACAAATATTAAGCGAAAACAAGAACACTACAATGGCGGTTGTAAAAAGGTTTTTTATGTTTGAGAACCTGCACTTTATAATGAGATTTAGGTAAAACCTCAAGTGTGCGTTAAGCATCAGGTTTTTACCAATGCGTCACATTACTCCTTAATATTATTTACCACTTGAACCGATTGGTTATTAGCAATATTTTTTATTTTGTTCGTCAAAATGGCCACACTGCCTGATGGTAAGCAGTAATCTCATTGTTAATGTAGAACGTAGAACGTGTTAGAAATTGCGAGCAGCTCACTGGTCCCTTTTATTGTTAATAAACAAACAAAGGGAACAGTGAGTGGCACTGCTGACACAGAAAATATAATTTGGATCATGAAAATTTAATTATAGCCAGTCTTGCAATCGACTTTGCATAAGTAATATTATAATTTTTTAGTTAACTTAGCACTGCACAGACCTATAATACTAACTAATTATAAAGATATCAAAACATTGACAACAGTAAAAATTAAAATAATATTCGAAAACAGTAGTTCTCAACGCGATACTTACCTCGTAAGATAAGGAACGCATTGCACGTGCATAAGTTTGTTGCACGTGCATTGTTCATAAATTCGAATATAACTCGAATACAATTATTCTCATTGCTACCTTAGGTCGTGTTTCTTCTATAAGTAGGTGTTTCAAACTCTTTTAGATGGCGACTATACAGCAAATTGGTTCTTTTTTTGAAAAGTCAAATTGTAACCCTAGTATTGCAAGAGTCCTTAGTAAATGATAACTGCTTATCAAGCAGACAGTATGCTTGTACATATCCAGTATATAAAAAATTATATATTTTTACTTCTTTATACGTACCAGGCAGTGTACGTAATAAAGAAAATTACAAGTTTGAAGAATGTAATTAATGCATTGCGTATTATATAAATATCTCTATGATGTTTCTAGTTTAAAATTATTTATTCATTTATACATAAGGTCAGTGTAGCCGTTGCAAAATTAAAATACTGACAATAAATGAGCGGCCACTTTTTAAATAGCCTCAGTATATAATTTTATGATATCTATTACATTGATTTTATAGACATATGACATATATATTATTAATAGATATATGACGTCAGACTTCGTAAATGACGCTACCACTGTGTATACGTTTAAATATATTTAACATTACTTTTACATACCTATTACGTACATATATAAGTAACAGCATTACGCAAGAAGGAATACTACGGAAGGTGTAGACAGAACTGCTTAAAACGCACATTTCACCAGCGATGAATGAAAATAGCGGGTTCCACGTAATAAGGCGCGAGCGTAGGTTGCTGTTTAAGGCCCATTTTTCTAAACGCTGAGCTGCTACTATGAACTTATTGACAGAAAACCCATTAGTAAAATGGAATAATTACTTCAATACCGAAGAGTTTCCATGTGTTATTTTATTTTGTCCACGTTTATAATGCCAAATCAGCTCGAGCAGTAAGACAGCGCGAATGCATTGGTATATCGCTATTTAGTAAGATCGTCGCCTTGACATGCGATTCAGGATCCACACTGAACCTTCACTTCGCGCCAATTTAACAAGGCAATCATTTTCGATAGAAATAAAATTCACGTTTAGTAGCTTCTATAAATGATATAATTTTTAGTAGCATAGTTTACGCAGAATTTTAACTTCATATTATGAGGTAAATAATTATTGGCTTAGCTCAATCATCCATCGACGAGAAAAACCGAATATAGTAAATTCATTCGAATACCTAAAGTAGTATCTTACTGACATTGTTTAGACACTAATATAGGCTGTTTAATAGAAAGCAAGAAAACTCACTTTATACTCACTATTTTAATCAACAATTTATATACTTACATATAATGCCAGTAATAACATTATTATATTTAGATATTGTATTAGAATACAATAATATATCGCACTCTATCATGTAACGATTACATAATAAATGCACGAACTACGTAACACGGACTTACCAACTATCAATACATATTGTCCTGGTAGAGTCCACCGCCATTGTCTTTATTAAAATATATTGTTTTATAATCACTTAATATCAGTATTGTAAGGCCATATTATTGTTGAAATTCCACAATCTAGTATTTTGTATCGTTATTCAAAGTTTACTGTTACAAACGGTGTTTTAGAGTTTAGACAAAGTACTAATGTTCGTAGTAATTGCTTCAATGACATGATGTCACACGTCGTTTACATACGCTCGAACAAGTGAAAGTTATAACTCGATTAAAATAAACTCGTATTATTAATAGGTGATAGCCGTGTATATTTATATCCATTCATAAATGTTGCCAAAGCGTACCTACTAGTGTTTACGTTGAGTAGCGTGCGTAGCGTACGAGTATGTAGTGCGTATAGTACCCAAATTGTACTGTTAGCTATTTATAATGTTTATAGTAGTATTATCGTGCAGTCTTTATGTTATACATCTATACCTCATAACAACTCTCATTGATCGAATGGAAGACATTACCTCACCGTCTTTACGTGTAGATGCATGATGAATTTGTTATATAGATATACGACCTTCTCTTACCTGTAATCAAATAAAAACAAAATTAGCAGCTTATTCATAACTTGCATGCATGACAGTTAGTTGCGTATTCATATTTTAGTGTCCAAATTAAATTAATTTTGTGGGGTTGTAGCTACTGAGTCAGTTACGAGCCCGTTCGCCCCTCAAGGTTCGCCCTCTTAGTAAGTATTTGATAAGTTTCTTCTTAAAACCACCCAAAAATAGGAGCTCCGCAAAGCGGGGCGCCGTCTTTCTATGAAAGGGGCGAAAGTCGAGAGGCGTACGGGCTCGTAGCCACTGAGTCAACTGAATGAATGTCAGGTAGGTGTGTAGTTATGTTTATACTTAATTATATGGGGAGCCTTGTTTTACATTTTATGATTACTGAAATCATAATAAATCCGTCCTGAATCATCAAATCTATTTTAGTAATCTAGATTACCTACTTAAACGCATGTGTTTTATTGTAATATTTGTTGCAACAATTACGATGTTATTATTCTAACAGAAACCTATCTCAATAATTCAGTACTAAGTAGTGAATTGTTCTATGATAGGTACGTGGTATATAGGCGAGACAGAGAAACTTCTAGTCTACAGTGTAGTAAAAACGGGGGTGGAGTTTTAATTGCTGTTAAAAAGAATATTAATTCCAAGCGCAGTAAAAATTGGGAAAGTAGTTGCGATAGCTCAGTGAGGAAACCAACAGACTGCAATGCAGAGGGTCTCGGGTTCGGACCCACGTCGCGCACCTCTGACTTTCGGAAGTTATATGACATTTCGAAATTATGTGCGTATTGATTGACAATTATCGCCTTCTCCGTGCCTCGGAGAGCACGTTAAACCGTCGGTCCCAGCTGCCATGAACATCTATGGCAGTCGTTATTGTGAAGTCAGTGCCCTATAATATCCTGACACTGGTCTAACCTTAGGGTATCGTTAGCCTTCGGGTTCCGGAGGTCAGGTGGCAGCCGCTCCGTGTAAAAACTGATATCCAGTCAAATCCGGTTAGACCAGAAAAGCCGACCCCAAGTGACTTGGGAATAATAAAGAGTTGCGAAGACCTTTGGGTGGTCATAGATATACCTGGTTCACGTCCAGTAAGCCAAGTGTTCTTTTGCGCAATATACCTGTCGTCACCGGTACGTCATGCCTCTTTAGAATATTATATTGATAGTTGTAATGCAGTCTTTGAACAAATTATAGACTCACAAGTTTGTATTGTTGGTGATTTTAATATTAGTAATATTGATTAGAACTTAATAAAAGATACTGCTAGTAACCATAAACTATCCAGTATAAGTGTAACTCTATTGGATTTTACATATCAATAGGTTAGAACAACTCCATTTTGTAACAAACTCAGCAGGTCGTATACTTGATTTGGTTCTATCAACCATCGTGTAGTGTAAGCGAATGTTTAAATCGAATGAGCAATATTGATCAACACCTCACGGCTCAGGAGGCTAGGCTTCCCTATAATATTTATAACGAAAGATCTAATTTTTATAAAGGAGATTATAAATATATCTGTGTTATTCGGGCGACACAGTGATGTGAACGAAATGTTGGAAGTATTTTACGAAATTATTAATACTGTCATATATAAGTTTATACCATTTTGTAAACCAAAAGCAATAAATTTCCTCCGTAGTTCAACCGAAAATTAATCATAATAATTATTAGTAGAGCCTAGCAGCGATAGCCTAGTGGTAAACCGTTGAACTGCCACGCAGAGGTTTCGAGTTCGAACGCAAGGCGCGCATCTCTTGACTTTTCGAAGTTATGTGCGTATTAAATAGATGATTATAGCTTGCTTTAATGGTGTAGGAAAACATCGTGAGGAAACCTGCATATCTGAGAGTTCTCTATAATGTTCTCAAAGATATGTGAAGTCTGCCAACCCGCACTAGGCCAGCCTGGTGGACTATGGCCTAACTCTTCTCACAGTGAGAAGAGGCCCGTGCCCAGCAGTGGGACAGTTTCATACAGGGCTGATATTATTATAGTAAAGCCTCGCTGATTTCAGCATGAATGGGCCGGCTCGACCAGGGAAAAACTACCCTCTCACAGAATATCGACGTGAAATAGCAGTATTCCTACTGTTGTGTTTCGTTCGATGAGTGAGAGTGCCGGAGGCCCAATCATCTTCTTTCCCCCTGCCCGCTCCTTTTCCATCCCACTTCCTTTCCTAAAGGGTTAGCAACGCGCAAGTGATGCCTCTGGTGTTGCAGGCGTCCATGGGCTACGTTGACCACTTACTATCAGGTGGGCCGTATGCTTGTTTGCCAACGTAGTTGTAAACTAGTTGTAAGTTGCAGTAAACCCATTAGATGCAATTGAATCAAAATACATTAGCAAAAATTGTGACCGTTTAGCGACCGAATGTTACAATAGTTATATATGTTCACTAGAAGATGAACTCAGAAGAATCATAAACTATTTTGGACACATGTTAAAACCAAAAGGTCTAGCGCAGATCCAAGATGTATGACAGATGGATCAAATACGTCAACAGATAGTAGTACAATGTGTGAGTTGTTTGCCTCTTACTTTGCCTCTGTTTATAGTCCCGATCACAATGCTAGTATCGTTTTTATCTCTGACAGCTTGCAATCACTAGCAGCAAATAGCTTGTATTTAAATATCCCTTGTATATTCGGTAAAATAATATTAAAACGTTTAAAATGTGTCGATGTAAAGAAGGGCGTGGGGCCTGACGGCGTACCTCCTATTTTTATTGCAAAGGGTTTTACTCAGTTAGTCCACCCTCTGACGCTAATTTATAATAAGTCACTATCCACTGGTGTGTTCACCAAGAAATGGAAAGTGGCAAAAGTGGTTCCAATACACAAATCAAACAACATCGAGATTGTATCTAATTACAGGCCCATTTAAATTTTATCATCTATTGCGAAAATCTTCGAAGCGATAATATATACATATATACATTCAAAATCATTTACAGCTTTATTTAAGTTATTATCAGCATGGTTTTGTCAGAGGTAGATCTACTTTTACCAACCTGGTGCCTTTCACAGAGTTGTTATCAAAGACAATAGTCTCGGGACATCAAGCCGACGTGATATACTCGGACTTTAGCAAAGCTTTTAAAGAAGTGCCTCACAAAATCTTGATTTCTCAATTATAGGCCTATGACATTGCTGAATCTTTGTACTAGGAGGAACTGTAAAGTCTTTCGAAAAAACATAACTAAAATATTGCTTTTTAACTATATGATTCGTAGCATCCTTGAATACTGCAGTGTGGTTTGGCGGCCTCATTACGCAGTTCACTCATTGCGTCTCGAGAGTATCCAAAAGCGATTTCTCTTCGATTTCTCGCGTTTACCAATTGCCAAGAAAATACGGACCTATAAGAGCAGATCAATACACTTCGGTATGAAATCTCTAGAACCGCAGGAAGATGAACGACGCAATGTTTGCTTACAAAATTCTAATCCATAGTATTGACTGCCCCCCATTGGTTACCCTCTTTAAGTTTCGCGTTCCCGCCAGGCTTCCGCGTCGTTCAGTCACATCACTATGTCCTCCGTTGCGAAAGACGGTTCTAGGCGCTAATTCTCCTATTCAAGGTTTTGTAAGGTTATAAACAGCTGCAGCGATATTATTGCCTTACACTCTGACTCAATTCTAAATCAAAAATCTACTTTAAGCAGTTTACTGGAATAGGATTAATTGCTAACATAATTATTTTTGAGAATATATCTCTAGCTATACACATGTTTTCTACCTATGTATTAACTTAATCATTCTGTATTAAATATTATTATGTGGTGTTTACCTTTAAGTAATTGTTACATTGTCCCCAGATTACAGCAAATGTATTACTCCTAAGATCTAATGTAAACAATTGTTGGTGAACCTTAATAAATAAATAAAATAACAAATGAAAGCTATAAATTACTTTATTTTATGCATCCTTGACAACTTAAAATACGATTGTTTACCTGTATTGAAAGCGGCGGGGAAAACTTCTGAGAACTGGAAGCAATAAAGAAATTTCCCCGCCACTTTCAATACAGGTAAACAATCGTATTTTAAGTTGCCAAGGATAGTGTATATTACTTATTTATTGTTAGTTCTCATTATCGGTCGCAAATACCACGTATCACTTATCAACGGTGATAAATGGTTTTAAATGATAATTTGTGAAAAACCCAAATATAAATATATAGGTACCTACTTATGACTACTGCGTCGTTAATGTTCTGATAGGTATCAAAATATTTCGTAGAATATATAAATTATTAAATTATTATATAAATATAATAAATATTAAATAATACAATAAATAGCACATGCTAAACAAATCATTTTATATAAGACCTGTAAGTCTGAACAACATTAGTTTGTGGTGTTTTACGACAACTATTGTTTTTGCACCTTAATGAAATACTAATTCCATTTGTCATACTGACAACGGCATTAAAATTATGTAAAACACCTTAAGCGCACGTAATTTCCGTTCATATAAGTATAATTAAAATAAATATTCTACTGTGACAAGATGACAAGTCATTAGTAATACAAGAAGCTATAAGAACATGTATAAGAAATTCAGTAGTAATTGTAATAGGTTTCATTAATGCTGAATGACAATGAAACTGATTTCAATTAGAATGACTAAGTATCTTATCTCTACAGACAAGTACGAAGGTTTATTCACAATAGGTGTAAATGCATGCACCTCAGCGTTTATTTTAGCTTTCCGTCTGATGTATTTAACATTAGCTTTACAAGGGTTCCTATTTTAAACTCGATCTGTTTCACGCTGTTTGACATTTAAACAAGCTTACTAGTCGTTCGCAAACACTATGCTAATTTTAGTAAAGACTGGTCACACTGCCGGTTCAACCACTTTTACCTAACATTGTAATTTTTCTCGGCTGCCTCGTTTCTCTTAATTACTCGATTCCGACTATTGTTTGAAATGCAAGCCTCGTGTGTTTTTATCCTCACTTTTCTTTGAAAATTCTTTAGGTATTTCGCACCGGCTCGAAAACAGAAACAGAAAGGATTGGGTTTCCAAACTTTCCAATTTGCATCATCTTGTTTGATGTACTGATTGTTGGGATGTGGTTATACGAAAGTAAAAATAAAATAATATTAGTCTTTTATATTCGGCATTACATTCATGGTTTAATATTTACTGCTTAGTTACGCAGTATGACCAGAAATATTAAATGGGTTAAGTAACTAAAAGATAGTGTCTAAAATGGTGATATTAGATTAATAGACTTAATATTTATTACTGTTGGAATTCTTCGTTATAGAAATTTTTCAAGAACCTTAGTATAGACCTAATAGGTAAGACTACCACTTATTTACCCATAGCTAGCAAAAATTAAAATATAATACTAGATTTTCAAAAAGAGTCTTGATAAAAATGTATGATATGTGTACACATACATTCTCTTTAAATCTTTCCAAGCCGTGTACCAAATTGAACTGAGATTGGATTCTACTCTAACCAAATTCGACAGAATTTTCCACGATGCGACCGCTTTCATGCTTTTGCAATCCGAACGATAATGATTATCGATAACAATTTGTAAGGTTAGACAGATGTCAGGTATATTTGGTACTGAGGTACCGCCACTGCTTGCCGAATGTCGTAGATGTTCATGTCAGTCGGAACTGATGGCATTACGTGACTTTTTGTTAATGGTTAATCACTAACCATCTTTGAGCGTAACGTTAAAAGAATTGGTTAAGCTCCTGATCGGTCGAATAGTGCAATTTCGATACTAAATCAGAGTATAATAAATAATGTCATAAGCCCTGTCTATCTCTTGAACCATGTATATTTATATAATGCTCACACATGAATATAATTAGAATAGTTGGTTCGTGAAGAAACAAAAGAGAATGCAGACTCGTGACTTGACGGAACCCAACCCGCCATTTTGAAAATGATTAACTTTAAATGTTTTATTGTTGTAAAAAGACACCAAGGTAACACGACAAGGATAGAAAGTGAAATCTATTTAAGAAGTGCCGTTCACTGTTGCATTCTGAATACCCGTTGTATTTATTAAAGGCAATAATATCTTCTACAAGATTAGAACTGTTAACTGTTTTTATGAAACCGACTTTTTATAACATTTCGTAATTATAGATTTACTCGTTCTATTATTGATTTGATACTTTATCTGCTGGTATTTAGGTATGACATAAGTTCGTTACGTTTATCTGAGGGATTAGATAACTAAGTGGTATTTGAGCGCACGCTAAATCAACAAAAGCTGCTACAATAAGCCGATTTGATTCCATGATATCGATATGTAAGCAAGAGTTATCGTTAGCATTAATTAAATCTGTAGGCATAAATATATAAAACTGAGTGACTGTTAAATCTTACATTTTGTAGTAAGTATTAAGTTTCGAATAGAAACTTTAATTCGGATACTAAACATCGATAGATGAAAATAGAATTCTATTTATCGGTTATAGTGTCAATACGATCTAAAAAAAACAACATTGAACTATAAGTATCAAAAACAATTTTGTAGTTCGAGGAATCTTGGCGGTTTAACAAATATGCTATAGGTACTTAATGCGAATCGTAAAAAATAACCTTCGATGTAAGCAATTAACTTCTAACTTCTACTAAAGGATTCGGCATAAAACGTGTTAGTTAATTATTTACTGGACACGAAATAAGTGAATATCAAGCAGGCAATAATAGGACAGTTACAAAAACTTTAAGAAACGTGTAATAGGTTCTCTATTACAAACGAAGTTTTCGAAAAATAAAACATTTTCTAACGTGTATTTCATATAAGTAGGTTCTTATTGTTCAAGTCAACATGTTGTCCACGGATACGCTGGTAACAAGTTTTTTCGTTTGTACTACTCGATATTTAATATACAAATAACTTTTTTATGAGTATACGGAGCTTACACTGTTGTGTCTCTGAACTAGATCCTGTAAACCGTGTTATCTTGTCGTTAGGTGCTACAGCCGTGTCAGCAGCGACTGCTTGGCACCTACATTTAATATACAGTTATTGTATACGTATTATAATTGGCCGATTGCAATGAATAGGATGTTGGCACAGTACACGAACAAGCGGTTTCTCTAACGGCACGAGGCTTGCCTAGCCTTCAAACGAGTGACAAACACTTGTGGCAAATATATACCCGTTTGTTTGCTTTCTAAATGTTTTGACTTATTCCCGTTTACTATTCTTTATATTTTATTTTATAATATATTACAAATATAAGTTTAAAAAAATTTATGCTGTTAACTCTTTTAATATACAGGTTGAAGAAATTGATACAAGGACCAACCAGATTTGGTATTATATATGGTAGGTATTTGGTGGTTTTTTCCCGTTTGCGGATCAAACTATGCATCGTTTTGCTGAGGTAAGTTTACAATTTGTTCAGGTACTATCCTATCGGTGTCATTGTTATGATAATATAAATAGTAAGAATTATAAACCCTTACTATTATGGACTTGCTAATTAAAGAAAAGAAAAAAAGAAGAAGAAGAATGAAAAGAAAAGAAGAAGCCAATTAAATCAACTTATCCAATAGGGCTCTCTCACATCATTGAATAGATGATAATAATAATACAATAAATTAAATACATACTATAATTCGTTAAGTTTTTAAGTAGTACACACGGCTACACATCAAGTTAGATACTCTATATAAGCATAACTACGCTACATACAAAGTAGTGTAATGTCGGAAAGGGACAGTGCATAGTGGTGTCGATGTAATGGTAAGGATAGAGCGTAACAAAAATATAAAGCACTCTCTCGCACGATTCGCAGCGTTCAACTTCTAATAGTTCAAAATCCAAACAGTCTATACTCCATTTGGTTAGGTACTTAACTAAAGGTAAACAATCTTGATGTGTCTTTTTATCTAAAACCTCAGTTTAAAAATAAAATGCTGCATAAGTAAATACAACAATAACGATTACTAAATCAATTGAACCGTTAGTTTAAGTTAAGCAGTAGTTTATTTGTTTAATATGTGTTAGTGTAAAAAGTCACATCAAGATTGCTTACCTATAGTTAAGTACCCAACCAAATGGAGTAAAGGTTGATGTGTCGCTGTGTGTACGTACTAAAGTAAACGTATCAACTTAATTATAATATGTTACTGGGTTAGAGTCCATGCTCTCTAACTACTTAGTCTGAGCAAGGCTATTACTAGAAAGACAAGTTTGAGTGCAATATTAATTAGACAGCAGATACGAAAAATAAAATTTTCTCCTTATACGTGACGATGCAGTAATCCCCTAAGTGAGTTAAAGAGCTTGCATTATTTCGAACTATATAGTTGAGATGACTCCTCGAGTACGTGGCACATATTACTACTTTACTAATTATTATAAATACTATAATACTAGTACTTTATTTAAGGATGAAGTATTACATCTAAAGTTTATAAAAAGATACTTGGGATTATTGTCCACAATGCCGTTGCTTCGAGAACGAACGGAGGATGTTATTGTATTCATTTTATCATAATCACGGTCTTATTTGTCTTAACATAATTTACAAAATGTAAAATATGTCTTAAGGTGACTATTCATTTAATTTACCTTTGCGGTATTCAACTTAATAATGTTTGCCTTCGAAGTACTAGTAATTACGTTAGATATTATTATTGCTATAGTTTATACGTATAATTTGTATTTATATAACTCTGAATGTTTTTTTAATATGTCAGAGACATTGGTATATAAAAACCGTAGATACACAATCAGCAGCGTTATAAAATGTACTCACCAAATGAGCACCCACTTGAACATTTGGGTGCTCATTTAATTTAGTATCGTTCGATCGCTCCGAGAGTAAACATGCCACAGAGCTCATTTAAAGCTGGTAAAATGACACTTCCAAGACACTAAAAATGACGGTGTTTCATATTTTCGGTAAGTAATAATGTTATTATTATAATTATATTATAATACTGATTACTGCGGCAAGGAATCAACGTGAAATTTTTTTTTGTTTATTTCGTAACAGCGTGTGACCTTATTATAACACGGCTCATTTAAATGAACATTTACTAAACATTGAAAAATAAACAATTTTAATTGATCTTTTTAAAAGGCTGACGATTCATGTCTCATGATGACAACGAATAAAAAAAAATTGTTTAATTACCCATATCTTAATGTATGTACATTCTAACTAGTATACGGCACTAGAATACTTCCAGGAATCCTATATCTAGAAGAACTATGACCATATTCCTAATAATGAGAGGGTTTTGTGTCACGAGTCATTGCTGTATACCACAGACCCACGTGCGTCGTGGGCTCACCCCGGCGCATCTGTATGTATCACCGAGGACCCCGCTAGCGGGTTCATTAGTAAAATGTATGGCGGGCGGTATGGCGTATGAAGCCTGTAAAAGATATGAGGATGCGAATGTGTTAAAGTTAAGGCGGTAAGGTTTAATTTGCATTAATTAAGGTTTATATAGTTAATATAACTGAGAACAGTTTTAAGTGTAAGTTTTGTATGAGATTGTGTATTTAGGAATTTTATATATCAATGGTCGGAGAGCAACAAACAATACAGGTAAAGTGCCGATTCGTTCGGTGTTGGTAAATATTGCTGTCGTTTATTGAGCAATAAATGGTCAATTCAATACAATCAAATCTAGTTTCATTTATAAAAAGACGACATATTAAGTATTAATATAACACGTTGTATAATAATTTGCTAAAATAATCTTAATTTTAATCTTTTAAATAACCTCTATATGCTATTAGGATCCGTACGCAAATGATAAATTATACAAAGTTTTATATCATTTATTTCCATTAAATAGTATTATATATTTTTCGGTTAGGCTAAAATTCAAGATATGTACAAATATGGAAATAAATACGGTTTATATATAAATGTATACCTATTGAATATTTCTCTTAACGGTATTCCTTCGAGAATATAGCCTGCAGAAATGTGTACAGTTTCCAGTTCATTGCGTGGAATCTAGTGCCTGTTATATATTGATTTATGATGTTTGGAAAATACATGTTCATGTGGACACGTTCCTAATACACGTGCCGCCTTAATAAACCACTCATAAATCATATTAAACCAATACCAACACAGAAAGTGCATGGTGCATACACTTGACATGAATCGAATCAGCGAATCAAATGCATGATAAGCATGATTGACGTATGACCTTAATTTTAGGAAGACTTGCTTTGTTTGCCGTCACTTGAAGATACGGAGTGGAAATTACGAAGGATTTCAAGTCTTGATAAAAAGCATACGAACACTTAAGCATTATTTATACCGATCTTTAAATACAAAATAAAGGAAATGAAATGAAATTAGGTACTAAGTTTGGCACAGGCAGTAGTGGACAGCTCTAAAATGAGGACACTAAGTTCCAAGTGTTATGAGTCGAGCTTTCGAAGCGTTCCTGTTTTGTCAACAGCGGATAAACGATTTCTAAATAGTTTCTCTTGCTCTGCTCGATTCCAAACGAGGCAGTGGCGTATCAAATAACGAAACACTAAAGAATGTGAACGGTATGAACAACAACGAGTTTATCTACTCTATTGTGACGTATGGTCAATTGACAAACGTGTATCATACTGTGTAAATGCAAATATTCACAGCTAATTTCGTGTACACAGATGGCAAGGTGTTGGCGCGGTAAACAATGGCCCCCGCGCGTCATTAGGATGTACAGCATTTTAGTCGAGGACAATGGCGTCTGGCCGAGGTGACATGTGGCCGATTCGAATTCTGCAGCACGCTTGTCGAACAACTAATGACTTGGGTGTTAGCAAAATCCGTATAAGGTTCGCTAAAGGCCTTGGCCTTACATGTGTCAATATTACCATCGTTATATTATGAAGCAATAGTCAAAGCCACGCAGCATTTATACTATGAAATATGCAACTACATTTTTACTGCACTTTATTAATTGCGCAGCAGTTTGTAAATACAAATCTACTAATTAATTATACGCGTTTGATTACAGAGATTTTTTAATTATTCCGTTTATTTTATACCTAACTGCGGAATAATTTAATGTCATATCTACGCAACTAATTACACAGTTAAGTAGGTAAATAACTTATGTAGTAGAAACCGGAGTCATATAGCAGTAATTTATTTTATGTGTAAGATAATGACTTGGATAAATCAAAACGCAAAAGGCAAAAGGATTGATGTGACATTTATTGGTACTTTATTATTGACTACGATATAATAACCCTTTTTCTATATTTAAAAGAAAGACCGGTGGGATTTTCGCTTACACTATGCGTTTTCTTTAAATTTGGGTAGCGGACTGACGGCGATTCCAACATAAAAAAATCGCAGCTAAATTGTGTATTGTATTACTGCGTTGAATAGTCGCTGTACTCTTAGCACGAAATTACTAATATTTGCGCTAACAGCACAGCTAGGCTGTAAAACAAGCAAGTAACGACGTAAGTATACTTGCTTGCTATCTTGATTATACAAAAAGGTACCTTTTTACCAAATATATATATCAAATTCTAAATACATACATATATATAAAGTCACTTCACCGTCGATATTTTAATAGCGGGTGTATAACAAAGCAGACAATATGGATGTTTTTTACATTCGTGAAGATGATCTATATTCAACGGTTTATATCTACCGCGCAAATATCTTGCTTGTTTACATATTCATATCTCAAGTTGAAATAATACACCTTAGTAATAAAGTATTTAACATGTATCTGTTTAGTTAAACATTGTTTACAATTTATTTTTACAGTATTCTTTTTTGTTTGGGATACTTTCGATTCTTTTGTAAATAATGGTTTCGTTATAAATACTAAGTAAAATATTTGGTAAGTAACAATGTATGAATTGCGTTGGATTTGCATCGAAGAGATATTTATTATTGCATTTTCCAAGTTTAATAAACATTGTTAGTCTGAGTTATAGAAACAAAAAGATCTAGTAGTTTGTTGAAATGTAAAAACCGAGATTGCATAATGTGTTAGGTGTTAGTTACCTACTGGTACACAATACTTACAAACCTTGTACACACAGCGACACATCAACCTAGACTGTTTGGACTTTGAACTATTAGAAGTTGAACGCTGCGAATCGTTCGAGAGAGTGCGTTATATCATAGTACAATAAGAATAGTAGGACAGCTTCATACAAATCGGCCGCCGCCGGTTTGAACGTACGCGTGAGTCGCCGGCGCCGTGTACGCACGCACTTTTCACGCACACAATCACACAGCCAAACGGGGCGGCCGGGGACTCTGTACGGGATGCGCCACGCGATTTGATCGCGCGCATTCACGTACTACACTGCTCGCCCGCTCGAATTCGCTGCTCTCACTGGCCACTTTATAACCATTTAGTTTTGTAATAAACGCTATTATGACTTCAAAAGGAGCCAAAAAATAATGTATTGTCTTCGGGTGCCTCAATAACAACTCCTCAAACCCGGACTTATCATTCTTCCAAATACCTACTGAACGAGAAGCGTAAGTACCAACCTAAACATTTTTCTAATAATAATTAAATTAGATGTACACTAATAGACTAGCTCAGGTTTCTGAATTGAGCATTTGAGTTCACAGATAAGTAATTGTTCAGAGTCTGGTGTACTATGTTGTAAGTAGGTATGTACATATTTACAAACAAAACGTATAATACAATGTGTTAAACGACAGTAAGTTAAACTAGTTCCACGTCATATAAGGTGTTTAGATAGTTATATCGCGATATATAACGCTTAGTCAGTATTTGAAAAAAAAAGATATTCAAGCTTAAATTGTTGTTGTGTATTCAGCGCGATCACTTATAAAAGCGGCGAAAAAGCGCGCGCGCCGACAAACCCTGCGCCGTGGTGTTTTGTTGAAACGGTGTAGATATTAACACGGGTATTCATTTCAGCACTTACTAGTCACTGTTGGATTGAGTGAATTGAGTGATTGATGTTTAAAATTTGATTTTCATTTTATTTCGTAAGATAGCTTTGGTTATAGTCATAGTTTAATTGTTTAGTTTACATACGTAGTTATTAATAATTATAATATGTACTTCATGTGAGATGTTTTGTTCATAATTCGTTTTTTAATATACATACTTATAAGCGACTATAATGTGCCCACAGTCACAGAATATATAATAGTAGGTACTAGATACCGGGAATGTTACGGGTATTGTATTTCGGATACGGTTACGTTTACGGATATTGTTAATATTTAACTAAAAATAAAAGTGACAACCCTGTGCGTCAACGCAATAGTAGGCAATTAACTCTCCGATCGGCCTTAGCTAACCTACTATTCTTATTGTACTATGGTTATATTTTTGTTACGCTCTATCGTTACCATTGCATCGACACCACTATGCACTGTCCCTTTCCGACAATTCTATATTGTGTATGTAGCGTAGTTATGCGTACTGCGTACAAAGGGTGTCTAACTTGATGTGTAGCCGTGTGTATATACGCTTTTTTGCTAATTTGGGAAGCAGCTGAATGTCGTTTTTATCCAATGTAAAATGCAACTATTCTGTAGCTGGATATAAAGGCTCTAGATAAAAAAAAACCAGCTCTACTAGTAAATTCAGTAATAATACTCAGTGGAGATCCTTCTTATGGAGGTCCGGGTCTGTAGCCCCAGTTACCCTCCCCTTAATTACGCAGAACCGGCAAACCATTCTTTGTTGCCATCAAAATGTGCTGCGTTTCACAGTCTGGCAGTCCATGACGGTGAGTTGACTGACGCTGATTAGGTGTTAGGTTACCAATCGTGTTTCATAAAGATAAACCGTATCAATGAAATGGAATACAATGTCGAGCGTCAAAACAAGACAAACGACTGATTTTCTTAAGGAGACACATTGCTGTCGCCATAAAAAGTAATGGTGATAGCGTTGTGACTACTTTTAGGCTTCTGTACTTAAAGGTGCCCACGGGACCCTTTCTGAGGCCTCATTTACGGAGACGCGGGGCGTTGCGCGGCGTGTTGGGCGGCGCGTCGCACGGCGCGTCCAGCGTTTTTTCTTTTTGCGGAGTGGCTGGCGGCGCGTGCAGCGGAACGCATCTTCGCACGTATCATCGCACGCGTAAACACAAACATAGAGCAATACACGATGTCGTTTATAGAGAAGCGGGGCGGGCAGCGTGGCGGTGCCCGCCGCTGCGCTCGCGGCAAGTCGCCAAGCGTGCAGCTATCGCTGCGTCGCACGCGGCGGGCATCGCTGCGTCGCACGCGGCGGACATCGCTGCGTCGCACGCGGCGGGCATCGCTGCGTCGCACGCGGCGGGCATCGCTGCGTCGCACGCGGCGGGCATCGCTGCGTCGCACGCGGCGGGCATCGCTGCGTCGCACGCGGCGGGCATCGCTGCGTCGCACGCGGCGGGCATCGCTGCGTCGCACGCGGCGGGCATCGCCGCGTCGCACGCGACGCGCTACGCCCCGCGTGTCCGTAAATGAGGTCAAGCCTCCGCTGTCTATCCGTCCGTTTGTCTGTACACAGGCTATACCGTTAAAGTAGAGTTATCAGAGTGTGTAGGTTACTATTGCCGGTATAACAACAAATAATAAAAAAGCATATTATTATAGTGTTATATCTTGTATGATCGTACGAAACCCTTTGTGTGCGAGTCCCACTCGCAGTTGAACAGTTTTTCCATAGTTTGTATTACAATCGCCTAAAATTTACGATGACTACATACTATTCGACCAGCTGTATTATTGTTTGCCACTTTAGTGTTGTAAAAATATTCAGGTTACAAAATGCCGATATCGACATTCCGCTACAAGGCGCCATTTATAAAAGCGAAATACTGTTAAAATTCAGCTTGTTTTATAAACTGTAGTACAATAGATATCGGTGAAAATCAGTCTACTGTTTTCATACAATATGACTACCTACTACTAATTCTTATATTGCAAATATACCTAATACGATCTAAGTCAATAATACCTACCCGCAGTATATAATATATTATATACCCGCAACTGCTTCTGTTTATAATTCTTAATTTATTAATACATTAAATTGGTTAGAAAACTCCCTAGAAATAACTGGGCAATGTTCTAAACAACGTATTGATAACAACGAGTTCAAATTTATTTTAATTATTTTTGTATTATCCCTTATTAATGTGGTGATATAAATATCTATTTAGGTATATAGGTATATAGTATACCTTAATAAATATTAAAATTTTAAATTAGTTTAATTTAGGTATTGACACGGACTTACCTTTCGTCATTGTCGTATTCGTTAAACAACTTTCACATGCACTAGGCATTCACAATAGATCCTAGGTTATTAAACAACTCCATCGTTGTTTTAAAACATAATGTTTTACTCTACGGGTATAAGGTTGGCTAACAACCAACATGATAATATTATCAGTTACGAGCCCGTTAGCCCTTCAAGATTCGTCCACTAGTAGGTATTTGTTAGGTTTCTTCTTAAATCCATCCAAAAATAGAAGCTCCGCGAAGCGGGGCTCCGTCGACTTAATTAAAGGGGCGAAAGTCTAGGGGCATACGGGCTCGTAGCCTAATTAGCTATGACAATATCGAAGTAGATAATGACGATGCAAAGGAGGGCTTTTTTATTTCCTTACATGGCAGATGGGCTAGTGGCCTTATGGTAGGCGGTTGCCCCTACTAAAGGATGTAATAATGTGGTCTCATTGCACTACAAGAACAATAAGAAGACAGCCGTAAAGGATGGGGGAATACCAACGGATATTTCACCGTTTAGTAGGAACGCAAAATATTCCGTTCAATTTAAATATTCCCTATCGTTATTGCGAATTATGAAGGAATGTTATTATTAATTTTTATTTGTTAGTATCGTGAATGGAACAGGATGTTTAGCATCGACGCCATATGAAGCCAGGATTGCATACCCGAGTCACCTATACTTGACATGAGCGTCGTCGCCCCGCGTCGTCATAAAAGTAGGGGATATTGTTCAGTTTTCTTAGGGTAGTGGTCAGCAACCCGCGGCTCGCAAGACGCATGCGGTTATTTGACTCCTCGGCTGCGGCTCTTCCACGAAATTTTTAGTGCAAGCACGGAATATTACTTATTATCTTGCCTTATAAGTACGATACCAAATATAATTTAATTTATTGTTAATTAAACTAAGACTTATTTGTTAAAGGCAAGCTCGAGAGTCCACTTTTAATTAAAAAAATCCGTAATAATGACCCAGCTAAAGCAAAGTCTAAGTTAAAAAAATGGCTCTTTGAATAGATTTCTCTTTTGGATTGTCTATATTTGGCTCTTTTGGACGACAAGGTTGCCGACCACAGTCTTAGGGGAATCATTATAATGGTCACGGCATAACGCGTTACTGACCGCTTTACAGAAGATGCTCATGACCTACTTACAGCGAAAACAGGACAGATTATATTAGATTATATTCGGGAATAGCCTCTACTTCTTCATCTACAACTTCAAACTTATAACACTAAAAGTCTTCTTCTTCTTTTCGTGTGGTTAGTAGCCAACCTGTTGTCAAGAGTTGTTCAAGCCGCCCATAGGCCTCTGATATGGCTTAACGACTGCTGTCGATTTGACAACAACCGAGACCGACTTTTTACGTGCCGTCCGAGGCACGGAGACGCTCAGATGAAATACCACTAAACGGTCACCCATCTATAGACTGACCGCACCGAACATTGCTTAACCTCGCCAATCGTTTACCGACCAGTGAGTGCAGCTGGCTATGAGCGCCTAAAACACTAAAGCACACTTAAAGTACCTATGTAGTATTTGCGAACAAAATTTGCTGTGATAAACAGAAAGGAACGCCACTTAACTATTGGTCATAGTTTTTCCAATGCAGCAATGTACTCACGTCATGTAATTTATGAGTATCTGTATTATCCATAATTAAGTTTAAATTGCGCAGGTACCTACATTGTTTGCGTAGATTATTATAGCCCCTGTCATGTCCTATTAGCTTTTACTTCCTACAATCGAACATCATTAATCACTCTGATAACAGGAAAATTATAATAAGTGCTAGCAGACTGTGCAGTGAATAGTTTAAACCTATTATAATTATAATGGAATAATTTATATACGGCGTCAGCCATCAAGCCGTTGCGCGTCATCAAAATTATGCCACTTCACTGAACTACATGAAATAGGCAGTTTCCGCGAGATATAAATATTTATATACGCTAATAACTGCCTAGTCAGTCGGTTAACCAGCGTTACATGTCCGTGTATTAGTTAAAAAAATTGTAATTACAAGCCATTTGGTAAACGAACACGTCAACATGAAGTGAACAGCGCTGGCCGAGTAACCGAGTTGGACCGTTTACTACATGTTACCAAAAGATAAAAAGAAATATAAACGAGTTCAACAAATTCGAGGAAGTAGCGGCACATTATTACGGTTTTCGAATGACAGAGGCGCGTCGTGCTCGGTTCAGGATAACGCACTCCATGTTCCGCGTGTTGGTTCGTCGTGCGCTAGCAAACAACGCAGCTGAACGAGCACAGCTGTCAGATACTCTCGTATCTCGTCGCTTCTTCGTCATCGTAATTATCTTTGTTCCACAGTTAGTATAATTATTACGTATATTTTTTCTCACAATACAACTTCCACAACACAGACTTGACATCGGCTGCTTGCATGTGACCTAGGTTAGCACCTACTTGTTTTATTACAATTGCAATCCGAAATTGTATCCGCAATTTCGACAGTAATGCACCTATAGTCACAAACACTGATAGATTTCAACCGTGTGTTTAATTTTTCTGAGTGGCTTCATTTCAGTGAAGACAGCTAGTAGACATACGAAATTAGCTTGATTGCCGTATGGTTTGAACTTTTGAACTGTAATAAAAATAGTAAAACAGTGGGCTTGCGACGTATCATGCGTGTAGGAAGTAGTGTGACAAGTGTGTATCGACGTGATACACGTAAAAATCTCTCAATGTTATCTATATACAAATTGTAACTGATTGATTTAACAAGCCAATGTAAGTTATCTGACAAATATAGTAAGTAGGTACTGATAAAGTGCGCCGACTCACATAACTTTCGACTACTTGGTTAAAAACAATAATGTTTAACAGAAACAATTACAGTGTAGAATGAGATAGAAATCATAGCAAAATAAAACAGAGTATAAAATGACCCACGTGTCGAGTATAAAAACTCTCTAAAATGGTGTCGGTTTAAAGTTTGCGAGACAAAAGTTTGACACAGAATCTCACAGATTGGCATCAACATCACTTCTCGTTAGGCAACTCTTCAAATTCTAGAACTCGATTGTCTACACTGCGGTGCACTGGTGAATGACTACGAACTCTTAATTAAATATTTGACTCGTTTAAAGTTTTTTTTTCTTTAAACTAATTTAAAAAGAGCGATCCGTAGTTGGAGTGGTGTTGAAAAGAAAGCTCATTCTTAGGTAAGTTCCAAATATTTAAACACACCATTAAACGATATCAGAATCTGAATGTTTAACTTATAAGTGGACTTTGTTCGCAACAATATCATGTATGTAGCACGAGTTTCAACCTCACATGTTAACTACACCTCAGATTAATGCAATAAATCATTATCTTATTTAAACAATGCGGACGGAAAATCTTTTATTCATTACAATAACGCAATTAAAATTACAGCAAAATAAACTCCATAAATCACAGGTGTTTGTTATTTACATAGATAGCGAAAATGTGGATTGCATTTGAATCCACATCTGTTCTAAAACAAACAAAACTACAGTAAACTTTGTTTAAACTTAATGGAAGTCACTGGAAATACTAACTATTTAGGCGATTAAATATTCAGTCTGGTGCATGACATACATTAGTCATCATTCCCGCAGTACAGTCATCCCAAAATACCAAATCGAAAACAAATATAGGTACGCTCGTTTTTTGTGAAACGATCTGTCAAATGGGCGAATGATGAATGAACTCGAATGTGGGTCAGTGGTCGAGTAGTAGGATCAAATGTGACAATCCAATTAACACTACAATGACTACGAGTGAAACGCGATGTAAATAGAATTTGCATACTTTATGTACTAGTTAAGTACTAGGTAACTTACAGCAGGATGTTTAACACATAGCAACTACCTCAATTATTCGAATGATGAGTCTATTATCGTACCGGGCAAGGAATGTAGAACTTTAAGATTTTGAAAACTTAGTTGTAGTATCTTGTAATTTGATACCTAGTGATGAAACTTAATTATGCCTATAGTTAGCAGACCATCAATGTATGATCAGGTTGCAAAATTATTAATAGGTGCCCAAATTTCTAATCGAGCACCATACGAAATGCAAGAAAATTTCATAACTATTTGAAACGTAGACGCAAAATTAACGCATTCATTGCGTTCCGCTGCAAGTAACAATAATAAAAATACATTTTGGTTCTTTGTTTATGAACAAACAGTTAGAATTTAGAACTCACAGACGTATATAACGTTTTATAAAACTAATGATAAACATTTCTCACAGTCCACGATTTTTACCGCAATCTTTGTATGATTCGTAGGCGTCCTCCTCGTTATGCTAGATCCTGTCTATTATGTTGTCTAATATCAATAACTTTTATAATCATACGGTAGTAAGTTATAATTAAATATGTGTGTAGTTATGACAACTGTTAAAAAAATCATAATAATAATATTAACGGAGGGAAGCCATATTAAATTGACGTCAGACGGTCATCATAGCCTGTTTCTGATACAAGCCACTGCCACGCTGCGCTGGTTTGATAAAATGAACTAACGAAATGTTTGTTTTTGGTATTCTGTATTTTGCGAATACGTAAAGTGCGCTTATTTAAAATAATTTATATTATTGTTAAAAGATTTACCAAGTTTAACTGACTACAAGATACTTGCTGAAATGCGAATGAATTGAACAAGAACATACCTACATTTAACTGTTAATAATTGTAAGGACCACCACTTTTAACTAATTGGTATGAATTTCAATTTACTTAATTATTTGTCATGTCGTTGATAAATTATCCTCAATAATTCATTGTTTACTTAAGTACAGCAAATTAACTCAAATTTTTAATGTTGTAGTATAAAATGATAAAAAATCTCTGAAGGTACCTACGTTACCCTTAATCAATAAGATAACATAATAAAAATGTTTAACCAATGCCGCCTGTGCCCATCAATGGGACGGGACGGTTTATATACAGAGCTGATATTATTATAAGTATAGTTAGTCCTTGCTAAAAGTTACATAATATAACATCAACATAGTTTCACTCATGCAGAGGTATATTAGGTAAACCACATTGCGCCAGAACTAATTTTAGGTTCTACCAAGTAGACTATTGCATTCGGGTCGGGACCCACCGGTCCCCTAATATTCGTCTCCCAGAATAAAAGTTATAGATTCGGGCCCTATATAGGTGCCCATTGGCCCCCGGTAGGAGACCAGTCAACATTAATTTAATTTTAAGGTACCTAGTACCTACTCGTCCCCCGGAATAAAAGTTATAGACTCGGCACTTGCTCAGGTGTCTTTTGGTTTCCTGATAGAAGACAAGCCATATTTTTACTTATAAAGTATTGACAAAGTACAGTTATGAACAGTACATTAACGAAATTTCAAAGTTATATTAGGTCGTTGAAAAATAAAAAGACTATTCACGCGCTGCAACATATAGTATTTTGTACACGACTAGTTTACATAGCTTATATACTAATAAGAAAAGTTAATAATTTTTGGCGCTACTTTTAATAATTATAATTATTATTTATTATATTCTTAAAAGCGAATTATACAAGAAAGTCAAGAGACATTTTTCTCATTTCTTGTAATATAATATTCTTCTTTCTGACTTTATTATAAAAATAGTAGTTTGAATATCTATAGAGATGTAGATAAATAGTTTATTATGTTTATTGATTCAATCACGCCATACTCATAATCTTTATAAGTAAGTTTAAAAAGTACAAAAGAAACGAGTCGTTTGTTTTCTAGAAGACTGATTGTGACTAAAACTTATTTTTTTTATCAAATTCTCTGTTATTTGAAATAAATATGATATCTACCTGTTTACTACATTGTTTTATTTTTACCTTTTGTACGCGACTGTACCACAACCATAGAAACCGAAAGGAAATATCTAAATTAGCAGAGTGAATGAGAAATATAGATGATTTTTATATAAATAATAGATCAGGACACGAGTCGGAACCTCAAATACTTCAGGGGACGAGTGGGCACAGGGTGCGAATTTCAGGGGACCAGTGGGTCCCCTCAACCTTTGCATTCTATCGGACACAGTTCCTGTCTCTGTGTTGTTAATAAGAATTTCTTAAATCAGAAATACGCAATAACAATTGACTGGGAATCGAAGCTCATTCACAGCAAATGTCACTCATTCGCTAATATTGCAATCTTAAATACCATTTAATTACCCTTTGAACTATTTTAAGCGTTACACGTACACTATGCAAATCATTGTGATTTGTTTATGTAATAACTACGCGAAAATGCTGACTAACACTGTTGAATGATAGGCGCCGTTAAAAGAGTCGCAAGCGTTCAAATTATCGACATTTTTATTGCTTTTTTGTAATACTCTAAGGTGTTAGGCGTTTACCTATAAGGTCACAAAATGTATTTCGTTGGTAAAAATAACATTAAGATAACTTTCATTTTATATCGGAAATCAAACTCCACTCGTCGTCATATAATTTTGGCGAACTCGCGTCGCTCCAAAAACGTAATTTGCAGTCCTAGGGGCGCGGGCGGGACAAACAGAAAAAACGTAAGCCGAGGACGCGTCGCATACGCGGCGTCCGGCGTCCCTTCAATAAATTTTCATGCAAAATGTATAGAAGCGTCGGAACACAAAATAAACAGAAAAGACAGGGTGCGAACGAGACGCGGACACGACACGAAGCTTCGACGACTGCACCCTATTCGAAAACATACAGAAGAGGCGGGGCGCAGACAAGACACAACAGAAAGGGGTGCGCGGGGGGTTTTACCATGCCATGCCATACCGGATGTACCTAGTAATGTCTAACCCTTTGAATGTTAGCAAGTTGAACCAAAGCCGGAACATCCTCGTCTTCCGAAGAAGACATGTTGTCTAAAAAGCAGATGCTTAAATGCAAAGCTAAATGGGAGAAACGCAGTGTCGTCTCTCTGACTTGTCTTCGCGACCCATCTGTGCCCTGTCTGCGACGCATCCTCGTCTTACGTCTTTTCTGTTTATACCGCCCCATAGTAGCTTTACTTAGATACCTACCTACACTTACATAAAAATAAGAAATCTTATCGATAGCTTTGGATTTTTGATTATATATCGCAATAAGACCGTGGTAATATCTTATCTGTAGCGTACCCTTCAGAAATGTCGAAAGAATCAGCGAATACTACGTAGTATTCTTTTTAATATAAGTATATTTGTGTAATCGTAGATAATTCTACGTTTTATTTTATACAGAAAATAACGATCAAACATGACACGTTGTTTTGTTATAAGTTTGACACTAACTCACGCTCGAATTAAAATCTATTGTTTTAACGAGGGGATGAGTAATAAGGAAAATTGGTATAGGTGCTAAAACACAATGACTGGATCGTGGAATTTTAAAGTGGCATATACAATATTTTCAGTTCTTTATTTAATTCTTTTTAATGTCTGGTAAGGTCGTAACTGTCTAGCAATGCCTAGTTTCTTGTTTTAAACCACAGTATTACAGACATGCGTTGATAGACGTTGTATGAAGCATTTTGTTAATTCCTTTACGCTAAGTAGGTATAATGTAAGGATCGAAATTACGACTCTGCAGCGTAAGTTTCATGTCAAAACGATTGGACCATCGCAACTTCAATATTAGGCATGTAATATTGATAACATTCAAATGCATGTAACTAATTTCATAGCAATCAAACGCCGTGCACCGTGTGGTATATACTGGGATATGCTTTAAATCATAGACTAACTAACACAGTATAATATCTACGTATGTGCATACAAATCCGAGAAACTACATTTTGTTGCTACCGAACATACAGAAAAACTACCTACAATTGAATAGGTAGTCGGGTTGCTATGTCCTCGTTTGATAGATATATAAGCGAGTACCTAATCATTTCGGAAAATATTTTTTGTAAGTATACTGTAAAATAGCGAAGATTCCAGCGACTGGGACCGTAATTAACTCGGATTGCGGTCCCAGTTG
Source organism: Catocala fraxini (assembly GCA_930367265.1). Lineage (NCBI taxonomy): Eukaryota > Metazoa > Arthropoda > Insecta > Lepidoptera > Erebidae > Catocala > Catocala fraxini. The sequence goes on along the minus strand of OV884026.1, from coordinate 12,514,131 downwards.
CCGGGTCCATTTAATTTTAATATTTTTCTTCCGGCAACTGGGACCACCCATAAAAAAATACAAAAATCTATTGTTCAAGCCAAAAACAGTACCGTGTAGGTTACCTAGGTCTACCTAATTTAATAAATTAATATTCCACAAAACTAGACAGGAGAATAAAATATAGGCAATTTACAAACGACAAGAGTAGCAACAGTTCATTTAACTTAACGTATAGGTACTGCAGGTATGGCAGATATTTGCTTTTTACATATGATATCTTACTAGTAGTCTTTTAAAAAGTAACTTTGTTTATATTTATGAAAACATGAATCAAGGTGATTGTTGATATAAGATTAATACTCATAAATAACAGCACTTACAACCACCTACCTATAGTAAAAGATGCGTGCGTCTACTTGCGTATATCGGGATTATCGGGATACACATTGATAGCGTGTGGTGCCCGAGCTCGGGTGGAGTTACAAAGGGCCGATCGGCCGTTGCCCCCACATTGCAAAGATTCCTTTTTTTATGTCTGCCCCGTTTAGACTTAGCTTCCGATGTATTTTTGTAATAATGTAGCAACTGGTGCCGCTCATTCTTTTATGGAAAGTGGTAGATTACAATTCTAGTTAGATATCACGTTGTTCACATTAGTTGCATGCCTATTATATTATCAGTGTATGCAAAGCGCTAATGTGAAAGTGTTCTATTTATTACACAATCTAGTCGTTTTAACGACTAATTATAAGCACTTAGTAATGTGCCTATACGTAATAGTTGAACGTGTTAGTTATTGCATCGGAATAGTGTGGCATCTACATAATATATTATTGTGTTAGGTATACATACAAAGGCATACATATTATACATATACATATGTTTGTCTTAGGATGATCGAGCAGACACCTTTTACCTTACTCACTTTCATTCAGCTTTATTACAATTTCTTCAGTTGATTTATAATGCAGCATCATATAAATGAATACAGAACATATTCCGTTACTCATCGTTTCACAGAAAATACTTCCTTTGTTAACAATCATCACATGGTAATAATAAATTATGTTAAACTCTGTAGTTAATTGCATACTTGATTTAATATGAGTATACGATAGAAAAAGTAATTCTCTTGGAATTAGGCGGATGAACTGCGATGAACGGTTCAGGGAGTCCGGTCTTTGAACTCACATGAAAGCGGGATGCCGAGATTGTTTAATGACAACAAATAAAGCATCGATGCACAGCTGTCGCCGCTGTCGGTCGGCTGTCGGCAGACACGCGAGCTCACGAGGGTTCTCTATAATAGAGAAGGGCCAGGTAGTCGTCTTATGTTTTTCATTTTGGCTGCATTCAGATATTCCTTTGTATAGAAACGTACACGAAACTGCCATTCTACCTGAAGGTAATTTTATTTAATAATAATTTGCCCTCTACTAACATTGATCTAAACTAAAAATAATTTTAATTTATTTATTCATTAATTTAAATTTAATGCTACCTACCTATCAGAAAATGATTATCGTAATTACGCAACGGCGACAGGCGATAAATGCACGTTTTGTCAAGTGAACGTACAGGCGCGTGGAGAACTTTCGCTGATCAATCGGTGCAGCGGTGTTTATGAAAGAGAACTTGTGCAGTAGCTTACCTATATGCGCCAAGTCGATGATAGGGATTTCGCAGCGCGAGAGGAGGCTCTCCTCCTGTGGGGCCGCCATTGTCGTTGCTTGATTCAGGCGCTCTGATTTCCACACGATGCTCGCTCGTTTAGTCAACTCTCACAACTTCTTATCACTCGACTCCCACAGTAATTAGCAATTAGCGAACGCGACACCGAAAGATAATTTAAGGTAGAGAAACGATAGATAAGCACTTAATACACCGTAAGGTAGAAACCTAAACGTTAAAGTTTATTGAAGTTATGGATGGTCTTTTGATTACCCCTGGTATAGAAGCGTTCAGAACTCATTTGCATAACCTTGTAGTTCTTGCTCGAGGCGTTCAGCGATCTGACGTAGCAGCAATAAGCTATACTGACTTGACACATTAAAAATTGGTTTTCGTTGCTTCTCTCACAGTAAGTCACTATGTGGAAAGGTTGCTCCCGCGTGTACGAACGACGGCGTCGCGCGCCCCCCGTCCCTCACAGCTGGCGAGTTTCGAATGTCTCTCGTCGAATAAATTGGCTCACCGTGTGCGATGAGCGTTACCCTGGCGTCCGATGTCGGCTCTCACTTGTATATCATCGCGCAGACTTTCGCAACCGAATGGCGTGTCGAAACAGCTCTGCCTTGAGCACGCTGCCGTGTGGAGAAAGCGTATTGTGTCAACGAGTGTGCGCGGACCGCTCGGCGTTCAGAGTAGCACTGGCGCGGCGCTCGGGCACTACTCACACGCCTGACTCACGCGGCCGGCCCTTGATTGCGGCTCACTTCGCACCACTTCACTTCTGCCACGGCTCGACGCCGCCGCCGCGCCGTTACCCTGTATTGGCGCCGTTGTTCGCCTCTAACCTCGTCCCCTGTGCCATTCACTCGTCTGTCTGCTACCAGACGTAGGTAGACAACGCTCTTGCGGTCAAATCATTGTAAACCCACCTTTATGAAATAGCAGTTACGGGTCACAGTTACAAAACTGTTTATACATAGCTGTTTGTTTATTTGCTGTACATTATACTTACATCACTCACATTGGTGACACATTATAATTATCCGATGAAGTATTACTTGATTGATTAATTATCGTTATAAATTGATAAAATGCATACATAAGAACATCTCGTCATCAACAAAAAGCGCCATCTTTTTGCTTTCTGTAAGAATTTTATGATAAGCGCCATCTATAGTATCGCATAAGGATCAAAATAAAATAAAAATATTCAGTGTATTAATTTAATCTTCCCAGTCTATGACGCAGTTTTTTGGAAGCAACATGTTATTGTTCAGCTTTTGAAATCAAAGAAAAGCTATTAAATTTTTTAAATAAAGTAAAAAAGTATTATTTGACGCTACATTCTTCACATGGCATTGAGCTTGCGTGTCGAACACGTCACATATTTAGTTGTAATAAATAAGGAAATGCTTTAAAATGAGATTGTTTTATTTATATAGGGATGATAGCATTAATTTACAGTGAGGTGTGGCGTTCATTTGAGGCATCTCTCGAAGTACGAAGAGCCGACGTAGCCGCCTCGCATCGCTCTCTGCACGTGTTGTTCAAACAATCTCCTGTTGCTCTGGAGCTCGTCCGCTGCCTCCTTGTTTAAAGGATCCTCAGGATTTGGTTCCTGCGAATAATTTATACGAAAAAGCTTTAACATAGTATTATGGTAGTATTAGCAAATTATTATTGTTGATATCGATCGATAGTTACATATCGCAGACAAATATAATTTATACAGCTTTTTATCGCTCAGATGGCGCAATGGTTTAAGTGATCAGGTGCCGTACGAGTGTTAAAAAAATGACTTTATACCTTCAGACCTTTTGATTGTTTGAGTAGAGTCAATGGATATATGACCATCAGATACAGGCCTGAGTGGCCAGATGTATACTTTACACAAACATATTTCAGGCCTTATATCGCGTCAGTTGTAAATATAAGTTTGAAAAAATGCATTTTCATTTATTCAGTAACTGTATGCGTTTCACGTAGGTATGAACCGTTAGTAGTGTAGCGCGAGTGGGTACATTGTAAACACCTAATTTTATCTAATTATAGCTTAAGAATAAATTTATTTATATTTAAAATCCAAAAGACAAACATGTGGTATAGTGCTAGTTTGAATTTGAATCATCAGGATCCAAACAAATTACAGAAAATTAATAATTCGATATTTTAAATTATACTGAAGGTGTGTCAAATAAATTTTAAGAAGCAAAATAATCGGAATGATCTTCCTTTTGGTGCAAAATTGACAGTAGCAAAATTTGCTTACCCGTGCTCTATGTTAGTGTACACTTTAAGATTGTAAGCATACTTGATACCTTTATCCTTTTCGAGTGTACTCACTTTTAGTAGCGCTATAAATCGCGAATGTGAATGGCAGAAGTAAATATATAGTGATCTACTTCTATAGGTCGCATTTTGTTCAGCAATGTCAGTTTTATAATAAGTAGTCTGTTGTAATTTAGGACTGCCAAACATTTACTAGTGATACTAAGTCAAATACTACACGTATCGTAAAAGGAGTGTCATTGTTTACTTGAATAGATTAGTCATTGGCTAAATATAATCGAATTAGTTCAATGATCGGGCCGCATGCTGAAACTAACAAATTAGATGCAATATTATTTAAACATTACAGAAAATACTTTTATTTTAATTAAGTAATATTAATTTGATAAAAGACAAAGGATCTTTATGCAATTTAGAAAATAATTTATTCAGATGTGGCAAATGTAGCAAGTGTGTGAAACTCATACAATTTTCAATGTATATTTTATACCTTCTTATGTACACCTGGGCGTTCAGCAATACGCAATTACTACATATGTATATACATAAATATGTAAGTAAGGTAGAGATTATGAAATCCCATGTCCAGACAGCTGTCTAGGGCTGAATAATAATATATCAATTAGTAATAAGTAGTAATACTAGCTATTATTGCTACTTATTTTTAATTTATATATTATTATTCGTAATCTCCTAGCTGTGATCAGCGATTTTACCCGAAACGCTCCAAAGAATTTTAGCGTGATGTTAGATAACCTTCTTCAATAAAAAGGTTACAAATTACAAAAATATTTATTACATCTGACTGGTATTTCCAGAGATTAGCGTGTTCAAATAACCAATCTATTCAACTTTATGATATTATTATTAGCGACCTGCCACAGTGACTGGTTTCAGACTCACGCAAACACTTTGTTATTTTTATGGTGTGTAACTTTAAATCGGCGATCATTTTTATAATTTTAATTACGTTAAACGTCTAAGATAACTAATTTATTTAACTAGTTATGGTAGAACATTATAAATATTTATAAGAAAATATTAAACGTTTTAATAAACACAAACCTCTTCACCCACACCAACAGCTAAGGCAAATCTACAGAATCGGCGCTCCACAGCGTTGTATGGCGAATTGGAGACGGACTAACCGTAAAACAACCGACGCTGGGCGCCTACATTGATATTCATACTAGACAGCAAATTGCTGTGAAACAAACACCTTGATTACAAACTACAACGATGCTTCTTCCAATGTAGCAGAATGCTCGGATATATATGGGGACTCTCCCCAAAAATAACACTGGCTAAATACCGCCATAATCAAAGCAACAATAACATACGGTGCTATCGTATGGTGGACCAGAACTGAACTCAATACCGTCATCACTAAGCTGCAGAGATTCCAGAGAATGGCATGTTCAGCAATAACAGGGTGTATGAGAACAACACCGAAAGTCATCCTAGGGCTGGCCTCCTTAGACCTTTACATACAACAAGAAGCGACTATAGCCGCAATACGGCTGAAACACCAGGGCCTGTGAGAAACCACTAGGAGCCCACATGCATCGATCTTAGAGCTAGCTACAGCTTACGAACTACTTACTGCTCGCCGCCCCGTGTGACAAGATCCCCAAACAAAACTACCATATACAACTTCATGAGGAAAACTCCCTAACAGGAGACTGTCCCCTGAACAAACATCGGAGCACCAGACAGCCCACTTTGTAAGGGATGTCTGACCAAAGAAGAATCTGCTGCCCACATAGTCCTGGAATGTGTGGGAGTAACAGCACAGCGTAAGGAAATTCTCAACAACCCGAGGTCACTTCGTGAAGCCTGCCAAGACCCCAGGAAACTTTGTGCTTCTGGGCGGAGTTGGGCTGGCTATCTCCATAACCGGCCGATTCTCACGCATAATAGACTAACTTAGAGTTCAAATGCGACAAAGGGCGTCCAATTACATTAATTTACATTACAATATATTGCCGCGTTCCGCCCCGGCATCGAGTTTACAGCTAAACCTTCCTCGTGAATCACTGTCTATTGGTTAAATCCGCATGAAAATCCGTTCAGTAGCTTTTGAGTTTATCGCGAACAGATAGACGCGGCGGAGAACTTTGTTTTATAATAATTATTATTATGTAGTGATAGTGATATCATGACTTTAGCTAGTGTAAGTCATGTCAGTACCAGAATACATACATATTTTTTTGATGATTTGATTCTATGTACGTACTATGTAAAAATCCAAACAGAATATATTATACTTACATAAACCTAATGTAGGAAATTTTATAAATGATGGTCAAAATCTGCATCAAAATCCTTTGAGTATTTTAGAAGAACTAAGAGGAAATACAAAAGGACAGACAGATAATGATGTTTAATTTAATAACATTTAACGATATATTTGGTATGATGATGATGGTACAAATACTATATTCAATTTGGTGTCTGTATGTTTGCTATGTACCCAATGTCTTACCAAGAATAAATACTGTAGTCCGTAAACTATGGAGTTGACAGTCAGTACAGGTTTCCAGTCTTCCCGCAGAATATTGAGGCATACATTGCCTTCAAGGTCTATGTTAGGATGGTATACTGCTGTTTCACACTTCACTTTGGGCGGTTCATGGGGATAGTTTGGTCCTACCTAGAAACAACAAATGTAATGTTTAATATTAATGGATATTAAATATATAAAGATGTAAATATAATGACAGTGAAGTCAAAAGTGGGAGTTGTGTCATATCAAAAGGTTAAAAGAAAAGCAGAAGGCAAGGTTGTGTGGTGATTGCTCCATTGCCAAGAGCTACACTCTTAAATTAAAGAAGAATAATAATGATACATCTTAAATTAAAATACAGAAGTATGAAAAATGAGTTTGTTAGTATGTTTTTCCTACACAACATATTCAAAATAAAGCCAGTATTTATTAAAAGCAGACTGATTGCACTGATATGTGTGAACAAATATATGTAATTGCTTACTGAGTACTTTGATGCAAATATGGCTGAGAATATGTGAGTAGTGCGTTCACTAATCATCTTTAACATATTTCACTGGTGTGACATATGTCTTGCCTATAGTTAATTTTGAGACTGTTATTAGACAGGCTTGGTGGTCATAAAGTTTAAGTTTTATCAATACTGTGTACTATTTACTGGCAATTATCCTAACTTAAAAACAAAAGTATTAGGTAAAACGGTCCCATGGCAAACAACACTCAGCTTTATATTCAATCTAATCTGCTAAGGTCATTAAAGAAAAATTTCAGAGATATTTAGGTATTGAGGCAGAGATAGGCTGGGTGAGAACCAAGTTAATGCTTAATTAACTGTCTACATTTGTTAGCAGATTGATTTGTTGCAGAGACATCTGTGGTATAACTAACATATTATTATACTAAAATCTAGATCTTTAAGCTAAACTCATTAGATATTCCATAAGATTATTTAGTTAAAGCTAGTGTACTTGTCTTGCAACAATGTTTTTAATTGGAAAATGAGCATTTGAAAAAAGTATTAATTGGTTTAACCTGTTGAGTCGCAGCAGCACACCAGCGGCTAGACACAATAGGTTTTCAATTTATGTCTAGCATTCCAACAACTGATAGGGTAATCACATCACAGCACAGAGACAAAACACAGTGACAAGATATCCACACATGAAATACTACAGAAAGCCCGGCATCACCCATATATTGATTTGTAATCTTATTGGTATTACCATATGCATATGTATACAATTAAGATTATGTAAGTGTAACTATTAAACACAATTAAATGTAGCTATGCCTTAGTTCTGTAGAACAATAAAACTTTTATACCTACAGACCACACAAGATATCTAACTGTCAGCTATTCTCTCATTAAATAGGCATTTTAACTGATAACAGTATATAAATATTTTATAACTTCATTTAATTACTCTAAGATCTGCAATCTACAGAACTCAAGATTATATGATAATTGATAACTGATTTGATATTAAAACAACATCTAATCATTTTAATGTATATAGTTGAGTATTTACAATATAATAATATCTGTTAATTTTGATACTTAAATGATTTATTTTTGTTTGGCAACCAAATTATGGCTTCCATCAATCATAGTTGTAGGAATATAACCCTACAACTATGATTGATCAAAGGTTTCATTTGTAAAGTGTCTAAATAGTTATACATATTCAAACTATTAAGACACTTTACAAATCTTTTCTGAGGTCAAAACTGTGGTTGATATTATAAGCTGAGTGTTAATATTACCTGAATGCATGCAAGTATTGAACTAGATACCAATTGATAATTGCACTAGATATTTAGTTCAAATCTATAATATTCTAATCAATTTATATTCAAGCGCTTACAATAATGCTAATATAACTTAGCAAGAACTTCCATAATAATTACCTTAAAACTAAATACAAATCTGCCTCCTCTATAGAATCCTTCATCAGGGCATATGATTAGTTTGAAATTAAGTAAATCATCTGGGTCTGGAAATTCTGTGCTACATGTTTTGGGCAAATTCAGTTCATTCAAATCTGAAAATAGACATTATAAATAATTATTAGCTAGCAATGCTATCGATAGTATATTAGACAAAAAAATAAAGTTACATATTGAATTCTGAGCGAGGTATTAGTAGAGAATTTACACGTATTTGCATGGTTTCACAATTATTGTTATATTATATCTCATTAAGTTTGGATAGATAAGTATATTCACTCGTATTCACATAATCACAATAACAGTGAAAACACAACGCGTAAATTGTTCTATTTTCTATATTTTACCTTTTGTGATCCGCAATTGTGCGGCCGATGCCTTTTTCTGTGAACCTCCTGCTCTCGCTGAACCTTCCTCATCTTTCTTTTGTTGTTTTAATGAAAAAAGTTTAATCATTGTCCTAACTAATCGATAAAATAGAAATTATTAGAAATAAAACCACGATCTATTTTGACAGCTTAAATTTTTGTACGAAACTTCAATCTACTTAGATTGCAATTTGTAAATAAAATAATAAATCCTATTATTTCATTGGCAAACCTAACAAAAAGAAATAAATTGACTGGTTCTTATCCAATCACGATTCACGGTGCGTTATCTTTCCTGGATTGACATTTCCAATACGTAGACAACAAACTTTATTTTCGACCCGAAGAATGACAGGAAGCTTGTTTAGGGTACGACCACAAAAAAAAATCTGCTGATTTATGATTGATGTTTATCAAATTATCACATAATATGACTAAACTAAAAGAAAATATGGTGAATATGCAGGTTGTGTCTGTAAAATCTGTTAAATTCTTAACTCCTTGAAATACCTATCGGAGTAGTTAAATATCACCTCGTTTTAGTATTACTTTGGCAGTGTTCTAGATTAAGGCCAGCGCTATGCTTCTACAATCTGTATATTATAATATTAAATATAACACTCCATATACGATCGTGAAAATATGAGACAGGCAAATTCATTTTGCATTTGTAAAATTTGAACATATATACTCATTAAATGTTAAATATTGCGGTATCTGTAAGTTGTATATAGAAGTAGTTTTGGGAAATTGTAACAAAATATATAAATCCAAAATGTTTACAACGAATACTTTATTTCCAGTGACACAGACATATCGCATGTTGTGATTACTACAATTTTATATAATATAACTAGACTAGACATTTATTTACTGTAAGAATATTATCAATTAATTCAATTCTATAATATAATAATAATTTATTCAATAATAATACATTTTTGTTATTAGTCTAAAATAATTCTACAAAACCAAATTATACATAAAATATTACAGAAATAAAAAAGGAAAACTAAAAGCCTCTAATAGGCGTCATAGAATTCATCCGCATCACAGTCGACTGGTAGTGTCCCCAGAAGACTGGCAGCATAATATATATTTGTATTAAAATAATAATCCATTAAAAAAAACAATGTAGGTAGGTATATATTTGATTAGGTATTTAATAATATTAATTTAAACATTCTCATATTTAAATTTTATTTATAGTATGTCCGTTTCTATGCATAATATGTATTTACAAAAAAATAAGTATATATGTATGTATGTGTAGATGGTGTTGCGTGTATGTGGTAGAATATTATTATTATTATGTTTCTCTTATCACAAGTATTTTCTAACATATTGTATTAGAAAATAACTGGCCCTTTGGGAGGCTTACACGGAGTCATGGGTCCAACGTAAAGAGGCTCTTCGAGAGTTTTAATCAAAGCTAGGATGGAACACCTACAGCGCAGCCGGCGTAGGACTATTGCTAAGTAGGTATGGATTCTAATATACCTATGGGCTATAGGTATGGGTGTTTGGTGGATCGGTATATTGCTAACTATGGATGAAAAACGGCGTCTGCCCTGAATACTCTAATATTATTATTATTTATTTTTAAAGCCAATTACAGATCTTCGCTTATATAAAGTTGATTAATAATTAAGTATGACTGGTTTAAGTTAACCGTACAGTACAGTCATTGACATATATATATATATAATTTTTAAATGCCTAAGAATGTGATAAAAGAATTAAACATTAGCAAAACCAATTTTACCTAAAATAAGCTACTTATATATGAAATTAAGTCTCAAAAAAAGTTAAGGCTCAAGCGTCTTCTTGCTGCAGGTATACTATTTACAAATAGATCAAGATTATGCTGTTTACACAATTTATTAAAAGTTCTAGTCGCTCGCACAGTAAAATTGTTTTATCTTTAATTAGTAGAAGCATGTGGAATACTGGGGGATTAAAACGAGATGATTTGCAAGGAACGTTAAAGCTAATGTTGTATAATAGATCGGAGCAATTTATATCATTTATTAATATTTTTAATAATAGTAAATAGTCGGCAATTTCTCTACGATTCTGTAGTGGCAACAGATGACACTTTTTACAGTATTCAATGTGATTATTGGAGTCGTACGGCATCCCCTGACGAAAGCATAAGTATTTAATAAAGCGCCTCTGTATGCACTCTATTCGGTCTATATATTTCTTATAACATGCGTTCCAAATTTAGGAAGCGTATTCCAAATTGGTACAAACATAGGCGTATATAAAATTTTAAGTTTATTTGGCTTATGTGTCAATGTTACCACAGCAAAATAATTGAATCATCGATGCTAACGCTTTGGTGCACAGGCAATATTTTTAAGAGTTATAACTCTATGTAGTATGTAATCTGTCAAATAATATGGTTTTCGTGCTTTCTTGTCCGTGGCTACTTTTTGTAATTGACTAATTTTCAATTTTAACAGACATAGTTACAAAGCTTATTTCAAGTAAACATTCCAAGTAAAACCAGTGCTATGTGAAATTAAACTTTAACTTCTTTATGGATTATATAGGTGAATAGCTGATACAAGATGTCAAGTGATGATGTGATTGAATTGGGGTCTTCTGATGAGGAGACGGAACCGGCACCGAAAAGGGTTAGTACTACATTTGTTGACGTGCCTTGTTTAAATTATAAATGCCCAATAGAAATGTAATGTATATTTATTACGCTAGTTGATTCATAACTTATTTTGTTTGTTTCAGAGTAAACCAATGCTCAATGCAATGGTTTGCATTCCTAGAACTCTACATGATGTGACAATAAAACCTGCAAAAGTTAGTCCACTGCCCATTCCTAAGGGTTTATTAGGAACCGCGATCACTGTAAAAAAAGTAACAAGTGGAAAGCCAAACAGACACAAAGTTAATGGCAAACCTCCAGCCCAACCAGTTAAACCAAAAATAGCTATAAATCCATATTCTGATCGCCTAAAACCTGTGTTCTTCACAAATAACCCAAGTAACAGTAAATTGACAATAGTGAAACCTGGTAATTTAAAAACTGTTGTTCATAAACCCAATTTACCGTTTTTGAAAGCACCCATAAAAATACAGAATCCAAAAGCACTCACTTTGCCTCCTAGTACACTCACTTTGCCTCCTAGTATCACAGTCAAAAAAACTATCTCTAACAGACCAATAGTTGTGTTGAATGTTAAAGGTAAACAACAGTTAAACCAAGGTAAACAAAGTCGAAATGATCTTTTAACTGTAGAGTTGGATGATGATGAAGTACCTACACATAACTCAAGTCCTCAATGGTATTTAAGACCGGAAGAGCAGGCAGAAAGTCCTATTCTAGAAGATGAGAATAATAAAGAGCCTGAGACAACTAAACTAATTGAAATTACTATTGAGGATAGTCCTGTGAAGCCAATGCATAACAAAAGGACTAATGAAGTTGGTGCTGAGCTAGCTATCACAATAGAGGATAGTCCAGTAAAGGCAGTTGCTGACAAAACTAAAGAACCTGAAAGTGGCAGTGACAATGAAGATGATATAGGCAGTACTAACATTCCTCAAAGTAAAAAGAAGTTGGAGTATCCAAAGGAAACTGAAGAAAGAAGAATTGTTGAAATAGAAATAGATCCAGTTGTAATTAGTGAAACTAATGTAAGTAGCCTTAATCATAAGAGCAATGATGCAATAGATACCCTCATTGAAAACAAAAACAATACAGAAAACATAAACAAATGTAATGCAGCACTACCAAACAATGAAAATAAAAAATTAATAGAGATTGAAGTAAGTAAGCCAAGTGAATTTCATCCTGTGTATCAGACCTTCATTGATCTCTGCTTTCGATTAGAGAACTCAGATGATATGAAAAAAATTGTGGAGAAGAAAATCAAAGGGTATTATAGACAGGTACCAAAAGAGTACACAGACTCAGAAGAGTTCATTGAAATGGTGTCAAGTAAAACACTTTCTATGAAGGCTGGTCCTGAAAAGATGTATCTGTATATAAAAGATATTGTTGATGAATTGAACTTACAAAGGAAGTTAGCAAAATCACGTCCTGTAGAGGAGGTTAAGAGTGAAGGTAATTATATATTTATTAGTAGCTTTGTTCTGTACATTCTACAGACCTACATAATAGAGGCCAATATAGTATATGGTTATTTAAAAGGTGCACTGTTGAACTCAGTTCCGCTATTAAGAATTTTCTAACAGAAAACCTAAATAAGACTGCCTAACTTAGGAATTAAACCTAAAATCTTATGTTCACATGTAAACATAAGTACAAACATAATATGCCACAGGAAGATTATTATATGAAAATAAGATGAATATCTCTTTTTTAGTGCAACAAATGAATTTCTGTAACAAAAGTCAAGTTGGATTGTGACTGTTTAACAACACAGTATAATTAAGTAACATTAGATAAACAGTTATATGAATGACTGTATATTTGGGTTTAGATTTTTATTCTCATTAAGAATTATAATACTTACTACTACACTTAACATGAGAACATAATTAATACTAATACAAAATAATATAACTTGTGAGCATAAACATAAGTGGTAATAAAATAATAATGTTTTAACTGCAACCCGCACTGTCACAACATCGAGTGTAGACAGACATCGCACTATACAAAGATGTAGGATTCTAGTGCGCTTAGCTAGAAATTAGATTTTAATTTTTGTATATTTATTTTCCTATAAATATGATGATATAATAGTTTAGTAATTTAAAACAATATTTGTGTTTTACTGTATTCTATATATACTTATATTTAATCTATACCGATAGATATGTGTAATAAAGTTGAAAATTTGTTTGTTTGTCTGTTCGACTAGTTTTTTTTTTAATATTTTTATTTTTATTTTATGCATTTGATATTAAGATTTAACCACTATTAATTATAGTTTTTTATAAGATGACGATGATGATTTGTGTAAGTATGTATATTTTTTGGTAATATTTTACATAATAATAAGCAGGTATAGTATACATTAGTCTGGGTAATGTTAAGTATTTTTGTGTTTCTATATACCTTATCAGTAGGCATTAGATAATCAAAGTGGAAAAGGGCCTTTATTGACTTATTTTGAGCTCTTTGTAGCAAATTTAAGTTAGTTTTGCCAGTTGTACCCCAAATCTCTATTAGGTAACCAATATGGGTCTTCAAAAGAGAGTTATAAATATAGTAACGCACTTTACGCGGTAGACATCGTGAGATGCCTCTTAAAGTTCCTGTGAGAGATAATAGTTTAGATTTAAGTTTTCTATGTGATTTTGCCATGTAAGGTTACTGTCAATGATTAGTCCAAGATATTTTTCGCTATCTGTTCGATTTATATTTTGGTCGTTTATTTGCTTGGTCTAATTTCATTCCCCAGTACAATGACAAATGACACTATGGTGATATCTGACGGTTTTGAAATATGTGAAATGTTCGCTTCACAATTTTCTTCTGTTTTTACTGATACGAAAGCGACTCAGCGTTACTCTGCCTCCGATTATTTACACAATATGAAGAATAACAGTCTACCGCTTATAGCTCCCACGATAGATCGTGAGTGCCTCTTACAAAAGCTTAAATCATTGGACCTTCTTAAAGGTGCTGGCCCCAGTGGCATTCCTCCAATATTTATTTCTAAGTGTGCACCTGCCTTAGTATCTCGCCTATTAGAAATATTGAATAAGACGCTCGTTACAGGCATTTTTCCGAACTCTTGGAAAACGGCAAAGGTCATTATACAAAAGCGATGATAATACCAATGTTATGAACTATAGACCTATCCTGATTTTGTCTGTTTTCGCCAAAGTTCACATCTTAAGCTTTACTTGAGTGATTCACAGCACGGATTCGTGCGTATGAGGTCTACCAGTACAAATTTAGTAGCTTTTAGTGAAATGTTGACGAGCGCCGTTGACCGCGGGTATCAAGTAGATGTAATTTACACCGATTTTTCCAAAGCGTTGGATCGTGTCCCACACTCCACCCTTCTACACAAGTTGTCATCGTATGGAATCACTGGTACTTTACGCAGCTGGCTTAAATCTTACCTGGAACATCGTCTCTCTTTTGTTGCAGTCAACGGCTTTCAGTCTAACATGTATAGGGTAACCTCGGGGGTTCCCCAAGGTTCCCATATCGGTCTTATTTTATTTAACGTTATCGTTACTGACATTCCACAGTTGCACTCTGATTGTTTTATATATGCAGATGATCTTAAATTTTCTAGGATTATTCAATCAAGTGATGACACTACATCGCTTCAGAGAGATGTTGATGCGCTTGTCCATTGGTGTAGGGATAATGACATGGGCTTAAATGTTAATAAATGCTACCACGTGAAATACTCGAGAAAGAAAAATCTATTATCGTCTGTTTACAGAGTGGGCTCAATAGTTATCCAAGAGGTGAACCAAATTAGAGACCTAGGGTTTACATTCGACAAAACGTTAAAATTTGTTCCTCATATCGAAAACGTCATCAAAAAAGTTGAAAATGTTAGGCTTTGTTACTAGGAACGTTACTGGATTCAAGCGAAGCAGTACCAAAATACTGTTATACAACTGCATGGTGCGTAGCGTCTTGGAGTACTGTGGCACAGTCGTGCGGCCTCATTATGCCACCCATAATCTTAGGCTGAAGCGTATTCAAAAAAGATTTCTGTGGCATCTAGCTTATTCATCAGGCATAGCTAAAGAGCAAAGTTCGTATGCAGCTAGACTTTCTCAGTTTAAGATGGTATCCATGGAAAAACGTAGAAGTATCTCCGACTCAATTTTTCTATATAAAGTACTCCGTGGCAAAATAGACTGTCACCAACTATTTTACAGATTCTCGTTTTGTGTTCCTGCTAGATATCCATGTGCCCCTATTACTCCCCTGCATCCTCCTCTACGTAGGACAGTGCTCGGTGCTAGCTCAGTAGTTCCCCGCCTGTGTAGACTGCTAAATAGTATAATTTTATAGAATATTATGTGTACTTAGTAGTTATGTAGTTTAGTATTAATTGTTTTAATTTAGTTTCTAAAGTTTATTTTTATTTTTTTATTAATTTTTGCTGAACATTTATTGTTAAGCCGTGCATACCTATAAAAGATTGTCACACTCGCTCTAAGTCTTGTTTATCATAAGTTTTTTGAAATTGTATAAGTGAACAATTGTTGGTTAGTCATTAAAATAAATAAATAAATATTCATTGGTCACTATACAACCCAGGGATGTTGCGGATGCAGATATTTTGACATCCGCGGATATTTGAAGACTCACATACGCAGATGCGGATAGGATGCTGATGTCTAAGTCGATGCGGAAGCTCCGCAATTGCGGATGCGGATTTTGATGAAATTTGTTTATCTTCTTTAATAAAAAGTATCTAATATCACCACCTTCGCAGGTTCAAGCCTGTTTTGCAAAGGTTCAATTAAACACGTACTACTGAATAACTGATATCTTTCTTATCGTAACCTACGCTATATCTGGATCCGCATTAATATCCGCGTTGATTGATGTCCAAATCGATGAGTAAGTTCCGCAATTGCGAATGCGGATGCGAATATTCGCAACAGCCCTGATACAAACTATGTAAGTGACACTAGATTCATTTACATGACTTGTATATAAAATATGCAAATATCAGGCTCTGGCGGGAACAGCATAGCTCTTTGACTGGCTGACAAACTCTTCCAAGTAATCAGCTCAGTAAAGTGTTTATGTTTTGTTTACCATCCGTCAAGTGCCAACTACCTTTACAAGATGCAGGGGTCTATAAAATAGATTGTGACTGCGGACTCTCATACATTGGTCAAACCAAGAGAAACAGGCACTCGCATAAAAGAACACATAGCTGATGTAAAACACCAACGCTCGTTGAAGTCTGCTGTGTGTGAACATGTGCAACAGGGGACCAACCACTACCTGAGATTTGACAAACCACAGATTCTCGCTAAAGAACACCGATTTCTACCAAGGATGCTTCGCGAGGCTATTGAAATCAAAAAACATCCTAATTTTAATAGAGAAGATGGTTGGAATGTACCACCAGCTTGGGATCCAGTAATACAAATAGTCAAACTCAAGAAGAAGCAAACCACAGCTAGAGTTCATGATACTTTGAGCTCATTCTGCGTAAATAGAAACACCAATGATTAAATTATGTTCGGGTACTTTGAAATAACTACACTGGAACATTGAGACAATTACCATCTTAGTCTCCCCGTGGCCATGGCTGCTGAAAGCAGCCGAAACGTCGAGGAAAGTGTAAAAATAAAATTAAATCTAAATAGTCTTAATCATAATTTTATTAGCTTAAAAATTAGTAAAGTTTAATAGTAGTAGTAGTGTAATAGTTTTCAAAATTATGTAATAAAGTGTCAAATAAACATCGCGATAAAATCCGTATATAGTAGTTTAATTTCAATGAATAATATTCGCGTAAACAGAAGACAATATTATGTTTATGTGCCTTTATTTATTGTATTATGTTTTCCAGAATTGCAACAAATACACACTGAGGAGAGTGAATATGATTCTAAACGCCAAAGACAAATTCGTAAGCTAGAGAAGACTATAAAGAAACTTAGCAGGGCCATCCAGAAACTTGAAGAACAAGAGGTTGACTTTGATGATGAAGATGATTCTGTGTATTTATTGACTGAAAGGTATTTAAAAACTTTTTATTAAATATTCAATATCACTGACAAGTCGCATTATTTATGTAGGAGCAGTAGTAGTTTTGAAAGAAACTTAAAATGAATTAGAACAGGGTGTTAACTGTAAGGTTAGACTGAGATCTCGGTTTCGGCTAGGAGCCACACAGTACTAATAATAATAATAAAATGTTTGGTGACACAAATGTTTAAAAATAATATCCCTAACCCTCACACTACATATAAAATGTTTATTATGAAGGTTAGGTTTTAATTTTTAGCTAAAATATCCTAATTTAATAAGTAATTATTCAATCTTATTTATGTTAGCCATAAAACTAATATAAACCACTGTTGCAGGAGTGTGAACATTCTAATACACTCTATTTCTTGTTGACTGTTTATCTTTTTATATACAAGGTGGCGCAAATGTTATCACATTAAATTATATACTGCCTTAAGCTGATTGGTATAAGATGGTTAACATAAACAAAAAGCAATTGTTTTTTTAGAAATTAAGAATATATTTTTTTGAACATAAATATAATAAAATTAGACCCAAATTGGAACACCATTGTAACAATCGTGCGCTGTTTCCAGCTCGCTAACGGTCATAAGTGCCAAGAAATCGTCTTTGTCACAACTCGCCTCGGTCTACCCTACCTACGTACACAAAATTCACTGACCTGTAGACACGGTTGGTTGTCTCGTAATCTTTGTACGGCCCTTGTAAATATTCGTGAATGTGTAGGACATACACGACTGGCTCCAAACCTCTGACGGTATGTTCTTAATGCTAGAGCCGCATTTTGGTGGCATTCCCCGTAAATAAGGACTATATTAGTATACTCCGCGACTGTATAGTTGGCTCAAGGCATTATGTATTACTGATATATAAACATAAAACACTAAAAATGCACAGGTTTCACACCAGTTCACACTATTTATGTATCTATCACTCTATGACGAATGTCATAAGAAGTTAACAACTAACACGACTACTAAAAATGTTACTTTCTCTAAAAAAACGTGTCCTATCACAAATAAACCAACGACCATAACTATTTAATAACGCGGTAATTCGCGAGTGGCTCGTGCGCAACACAAGGATATACACTATTCCCGAGGATACCGCCGGCGCACTGACTCGCAGACTTAAACTTCAACCTGTCGCTAGGACCCGGAAATTCTCGGACCCGATGATACAATAATACAATACGACAGTTTTGTAAGAGAGGCAACGTTTGTTTTAATATCGCTGCTAGAGGTCTTTGACACCTAAGCACTTTATCTGTGCATTACACATGATGTTCTAAATTAATATTATGAAAACAAGAAAATGTCCTGTGGCTAAACTATTGAATACATTTGGTTCATAATTTGTAAATCGTCAAAGAATACCATGTAGTATATGTGGTATCAATTAATGTGATAACGTTTGCGCCACTTTTTATAACTAGCCGCTCCGACAGACGTTGAACGTAGACGTTCTGCTTGAAAGTTGGCTTACAGCCCGACCGCAGCGCCATCTACCGCATCCAATTGTGAATCTAAATCGTCCAGAGATCGACTCGAACACACCATCAATAAGCGATCCAGCCATTCAGTGGCATACACACGTGCAGAAGAATTGTATGTGTAACTATAAAGCTTCCTCAGTACGTGTGTATGCCATTACGCTGTTAGATTTGAAGGAATTGTTGAAGAAACAGCAGCGACTGACGGATTATGAAATATACATATGCAATGCATGAAGTAGTAATAGGATCATTTTGAAACGAACCAACTAAGAAGTGACGAAGTACTGTAATGTTTAACTAAATGTGTAGACGTTTTCGCTTATATTAGCTACATCGCAATATACTGCATTTTTATAAACCTAGTACACTTGTTCCTATCATTTTGGCACAGCTTATATCATTAACCTATTGAGTCGTAGCGGCATAGCCGCGGCGGCCAAATCCAATATGTTTTCAATTAAGTGTGTAATTCCAACAATTGACGGGTTAATCCATTTATTTCAGGTATAAAGAGCGTATGGTGCGAGTTTACGCGAAGTTTTGCCAATTGACCAATACAAAGATGCCTTCAGAGCCTCGTATACAAATAGAAGCGAGGCCAGGCCAGCCATCGGGCCCTGTGAAACGGCTGGAAAAGTGGATCAATAAGAAGGTACCTATCGGCACGCCATTGCCGTTCCCAGACTTCCATGATGTGCTCCGCTGTGTTAGAGAAGCTAATAACGAAGATAAATTGAACTTCAATGAAGCCGATATTATGGAAGAAGGTGAGGTCTTATTCTCGTTAGGTTGTCTTACACATTTTCACGCTTTTGGTTATGTCTATTGATATTATACGTATTTATATAATAAGGTTTGAGTTATAGGTGTGTATCTGTAAAGTTGTTTTCACCCGTTTTGAAGTCGAAGTTTTATTATATATATTTTTTTTTATTATGTTTTATTAACTAGTTTCCGAAAACCAACGTGTAAATCAATGTGGAACCCTTAATCCTTAATTTGACGCTTCGATTCAGTTCTGGTATTGATTGATTTTTTTAGCTATCTATTAGTAAATAAGTCTGCTAAAATGCTGATTGGTGTGTTATATACTAAAACCGTGTATTTAAATAACGCCTAATTGAGCGGACGACCGAGAGCTACCTCGTCTGTTTTGCTCCGTTAAGTAAAGTACCGTAAAGTAGACTATATTTATTAACTTTCACCAGATTGTGTAATTAAGTAATATTGTAATTGTAGCAAATAAGATTAATTATGTTCACAGCTCGTGATCTGTTTACAAGATGTGGCAGAAAATTACAACGTCGTCGACAAGAAAACGAGTGGAGATTGGCAGCTTCACGGATCGCCCTAGATATCGATCCCGCCGAGGACAATGATGAATTGAAGCGAAAACTAAATGAGAATAAAAAGATGGCAGCACAAAAGGAGACCGAAATCTTTAATAAGTAAGTATTATTTATTTTAAGTTGCACTAAGTCCAACACCGAAACATTAGCCGCATGTATTTGACATACAGTGGTGGACATATAATTAGAAACAATTTCGACATATTTCACATTATACAAGCCACATTGCCGTAAACTTTTGTTTTTGGAAATAAAACAACAAAATGCATAGAATACGTACAACAACTTATAATTCATTAAAACCAATAAATATCCGAGTTTACAACTACCATTTAGATATTTAGTTGCGTACAAACAAAACGACATTTGCAGTACCATCCGTCATGGACAAGTAATTAGAAACAATAAAGAAGTGAGGTAAAAATCAAAGTGTTAACATCATCATCAATTTAAAATTATTTATTGAAATTAAACTGCTATATACGGATTTTATCGCGTTGTTTATTTGACACTTTATTACAAAATTTTGAAAAATTTATTTATTATGGAAAATTTAAAATTTATTTATGGAAAATTATGTTTGGTTGCATAGCCTTTGTTATTAATGACGGCTCTGCAACGACGTGGCATTGATTCAAGTAATTTCATACATTTATCGAGAGGGATCGAGTTTCATGCTTCAACAAAGGCTTCGAAAAAAAAAAAAGTAAAGTTTATTTTGACTGGAATTACGTTTAACGGAGACTTTTTTTTAACGACGTACCACAAATTTTCAATAGGATTTAAATCGGGACTATTTGCAGGCCAGTCTAACATGGTAACACGTTACTCACTAAGAAAGGATTTAACACTGCTGGCCGTGTGTTTTGGGTCGTTATCGTGCTGAACGATCCAAGTCACAGGCAATCGTCGTCGGTGTAGGGAATCATTGTCTCTTCTAAGACGTTTTTTTATTGAAATAGATCCATTATACCTTCAATCTTACGGACGGGTCGAACTCCGCAACCAGAAAAACATCCCCGTACTTTAATGTTACCATCGCCGTGTTTGACTATGCTCCTCGTGTATTTATAATCAAAAGCATGATTTATTGGACGTCTAACGTAGCGTTTGTCGTCTGAATTCACCATATTTATTTTTGTTTCATCCGAGAATAACACTTTTTCCATTCTCGTACGGTCTAGTTAAGATATTTCTTTGCAAATAATAATCGCTTCTCTCGGTGTTGCTTGGTAAGAAGCGGTACCTTTCGAGAAACCCTCCCGAACACTTTAGCTTCTACTAATCTGCGGCGTACCAGTTTCGAGGAAATGTTCCTTGGGTCATTAGGTGATAAAACTTTATTTCTAATCTCGTTGGAGCCTTTAAACGGGTTTTGTTTAGCTACACGTATTATTTGCAAATCTTCCCGGAGAGACGTTTTCCTTGGACGAGCCTTTCTAACAACACTTTTAGTAGTTCCGTTTCTTTTATAATGAGCAATAGCGTTGAAAACTTTCTTCACAGAACATTCTAGATGATTAGCAATTCTTCTATAACTCCACTTTCGATCTAAATGTAATTTAATAATTAATTGCCTAGTTGACTCGTCACAACTCTTATTTTTACCCATTTTTAACAAAACTTATTATTCACGTAATTCCAAATTGACGTTTAATTGCCGCTGAAACTACAGAAAAAGCGTGGAAAGAGGATTTCTTTTTAAATTTCAAAAGTGGAACGAGCCTTGGATCCTGTTTCTAATTAGTTGTCCAAGCGGCCAGTAATAGAAATTCAACTATCATTCATATTTAAACTCTTTTAATAATTAAAGATAGAACTGATTTCTTTTTTTTTATATTTTATGAGATTTTAACTCATTAGCTATATTCTGGCATAGTTAATAGTGATTTAATCTATATATTTTTTACTCATAACGATAATTCATTCTGTGTTTACCTAAGTTTTATATGCTGTTTCTAATTATATGTCCACCACTGTATATGGCATTGGGTGTTAGGTAAACTAAATATTGATCCACAATCAGTTCACAAAGTGTTCAAAGCATGCGAATTATTAATTATAATACTAGGAGTATCCAATTAATAAAACTACCATTAATTAATGAGTAGCAGAATTGATTCACTCCATAAACCCTTAATTTTAATAACATATTTTTAGATTGTTCAGTAGGTATAAGTTAAAATTAGCTCATATCTCCGACCCTCTAACTATTCCTTGTTACGGCTTCTAAGCGGATATAAAAACATTCTTATGGTACTCGACTTCTAGGCGGCGGTGTATCAAGATAGAACATAAAATCTCCAGAAATACAACTGTAAAAACTGCATTCAGATAGAGATAGATTAATTATTCAACATCTCACAGATATAACGCACAACCTCTAACATCCCAATTAGATTATTAAATCGTAATAATAATATAATCATTAAAATGTTACTTTTATGTACTTAAATTATTTTAATTTAACGAATTAGTTCTCGTTATTGTGCACGGATAGTATGGGTATATTACAATAAATCTAACATTATTGCCTTTATTGCCTCAAAAACCTTATTGCCTTGAATTATGAATTTCTGATACATTTTCGTTTATTTCAGCTGTTTTAATAAATGGGTGACTATAATTTAATTCGTTTTAATTATGTTAGGGATAAAAATTACCTATATTAAAAATTGCTGGCATTGATTCAGTAGCCGATTTTGAACAAACTACTTTCAGGATGTGCGTTATTATGTTACATGTTGTATATATTCTCAAATTTTGAGAAACTACTTTGTTGAAGCGTATGTACCTACATATTATGCAGTTAAAATGGTCGTTTATATAATTTCAGGTTTGCTGATAGACAGAATCAACTAAAATTAGAGGCTGAAGAAATCGGAGATAAAGAGGCGGAGGAGTCGCCAGTTGAAAGTGAGGAAGAAGAGGCAAATGATGAAAATGATTCTTTAGAAAATACAGAGCAAAGAAAAGAGAGACTCAAGAGACTGCTACATGAAAAGTCTAAAAAGGCATCAGAAGAGAAAGAAAATCAACCATCAAATGATGAAGCAAAAAACGACGATGGGAAATCAATATCTGAGACAACGGTAACGGTGGATAATACAATAAAAGAGGAAACAGAGGATAAGCAGCCAGAAACGAAGGAAGAAGATGGTGCAAAAGAAAATACGGAGTCTTCAAAGAATGATGAGAATAGTAAGCTAGTCCCTACAGAAACATATACACTAAGCGACGACAGCAATGAATTAGAGTCGGATATTGATGAACTTCATTTGCTGCAGAGATTGCATTCTCCAAATGCGGAACAGAGTTCGACTGCAGATTCTTCCGATTCCGATTGTCGTATAGCTATATCCGATTCGCTTGCATCTAGTGAGGGCGATGTAAAGGACATGGGTGAAAGTGATTATGTTTTTAGTATTGAAAACTCAAGTTATTCTGAAGATGAGGGCAATAAAATTGATAATACACAGGAGTCTAACACAGACAGTATACAAATTATCAACGATGATAATATGGCAGACAAATATACTGAAACTGCTCTCCCTGCCAAAGCCATTGAGGTAGATTTGCATAGAGAAGGAGATGTGCAGGCACTAACGCAAACTAATAATTATGAATACACTGAGGCAGTAGAAAATATATTGCTTGCTTCTTCGGAGGATGATAATAGTCAAGAGGGAATAACAGAAGAAGCATGTGTTAATTTAAGAGATGATCTCATTTCAATTGATGATACTGTTATTGGAAATATCAACAACGTTTCTGAAATACGACGCGCGGACCAACCAAATGCAACAATACAGGAAAAAGATACTGATAACATTTTAGTAGAAGAAAATAATGAGGTTTTGCCGCCGAATGATGATAATATGGTAGAAAAGGGCGATGATAAGAAAAGTGATGAACCCAAAGAAGCTATTCAGGATAATGATGTTGCAATTGCTGATGAAAAATCCAATGAGTCCGTAGAAAAGATGGATGTTGATCAAGAAGAAAACGCAACTAATGAGTTGGAGACCGTTACTCCAGAGAATAATGTTTCATCAACCTCAGCAACAATAATATCATAGTGTTTAAAATTGACTGAAGTTTTTGTATTCATATGAATGAGTAGCTTTTAAAGCAATAGTAATTTTACATGCTGTCGTTTCAACTTTTGATTACACGTCTAAACCGGCGCGGCGGGCCGCCGAAGTAATTAGGAGTTGTGCTGTTTAACGATAAGTAACAGTGATATTTTGTTGCGTATGTTTCATTATTTTACTGAGTTGTAGTGTAAATATTATGCGATACATATATATATGCAACAAAGACATCGTTATCTTTCTAATCTTTATTATTATAATGCATAGTATGTAATAATTTGTTTTTTATATTTTATCTGATTTTTACATAATTTAGGCCCTAGGCAATAGTCAATTTAATAATTGATTTAGTCGAATGAGCGATTCTCAAAATATGTTAATAAAATAAACTCGGCCTATATCTTACATAAAAGCATGTTTTGCAGAATACACAATACCAATTTTATAACCAGTTCATATATTATCATCAGCAACTTCTATACTTTTATAGTGGTTTGTGTGACGTCAGCCTATTAAAACGCTTGCCGAAATGCGCGTCAATAATCAGCAATTTCGAAAATATTGCAAGGGATAGAAAGTAGAAAGTTTCAAGTGATATATAAGTACGAGTATGAAGACTCAAATTATTTTTTGATGCAGTGTATAATTCACAAATACGTCAAAACTGTATCAAATTGGTGGTTGGACCGTTAATTTTCTACGAATTTACTAGTATAACTTACCAAGAATCATTTCGAATTCATATTTTAATAACTAAAATACACTACCGATTTACAATACGAATCATGTCTTTCTAAATTAGGTGCTATTTATTTTTTCATATGTGATAAAATGTCTGAGAACTATATTTATTATATACAAAACTTTAACTATTGACGTGATACTTTTGTAATACTACCGTGGACTTTGGGTCTCGCACACCCCTTTATTAAATGACCATTTATTTGGCAAAACTGGACTAGATCATCTAAATCCAGATTCTACATCTAATTAAGATGTTTGAAAATATATATCCATATTTATTTTCAAGTTAATATAAAAAAATACAAAAATAAATTATCGTTCTTATAATTTACAAAATTTATGGTACCGTAATTTTCCAGACATAGATGACTTAATCAGATTTTGAGTAACTTATATCATTTTATACTTCTAAATTAGTAAAAGTAACCCTTTTTCATAAGTATAATTTACTGTGATAGCAAAAACATAAAATCTATCCCTGTAAACAATCATTGCACAGAGAGGGACAACATTGCAGGCACATGGTGTTGCTGCATCCAGCACAAGTACAGCCAGAGTTCTTGTTAAGTTTGGTGTGTACAGTCTGCACGTCTTGCAGCTTTTTGGAGCAATTTCTTAAACTTCACATTTCCTGATGGCGTGTTTATATTCAAACTACTATTAGAGTAAATTGCGTATTTTATTATCAGCCTCATTAGCTCCTCACTTTGTTCTTCTACTTCTTTGTTGTGATGCATTTAATGACACCATAAATACCATTGTAGTACAATTAAGTATTTGGTAATTCTGAAAGGGCCGCGTCATCATCCTTAGAGCAATCGTTATAAACTATTATATTTGTATCACTTTCGGTACAAATTGATAGTTGACCACGATTGTTCCAAGGTATATAGTATAAATATCATTATCTTTCTCTTGATCTTTGTCACTATCATAATATTGTTGATGTTCCACCTTACACACCAAAACTCTTCAACATTGTCTTCAGTGCCCGACTAACCTGAACAACAGCAAAGCATTCACTTCTTTCTTCAAAGATGGAACATCAACCCCCTTATTTTACGTGAGGACTGTTCATGTTAAGTTCAGGATAGTTCCTTAGAGCAAAAACTAAATGATCTGTTGTTTTCTGCCATTTTATTTCGAAATTATGTACCTAACATAAACAAAAATGCGATGTCAAAATGTTCGTATGACAATTAGGGATGGGGGTCTAGTAGACCCCGATTGAACTTTCTATGATTATAATATATTACATGTCACGCATAAAACAAAATTCTTTCACAACGGCCTTCTAGCAACAAAAACGAAAGCTACTGAGCCGCATGGTTGCAAGGACTGAGAGGAAGTACCTACGTAATACTACGAAATCTGAAAAGGCGGAAGGTCTGTGAGCCCAACTTCCACAGTTAAAGGTGAAGTATATATATATAGTAGCTTTTGTACATAATGTATCCTTAGTTTTAACACAAGATCCTATTCTATCCTCAGTTGCCCTTCGTAACAGGCCTGGAATTCCTTTTAATTAACTTACATGACATAGAAAGACGGCAGCATATTAACATAGAAGTTTTATTAAGTCGGCTACATATGTCGTTGGTACGTATTTTGATATTTAAACTATATCTATGTCATGAACAAATTATACCTAGCTCAAAGAAATGAATAGCTCATCAATCGCAAAAGACGCTATTACAGTTATGGAGTCATATCCTAATCTTTCGAGAGCTATGGAAATTTGTAGGTGCTTTCAAGTAGGAATTACTGTTCGAAGTGAACCATAAAAGCATTCGTGCCTCATCGCGTAAATTTTAGGCAAATTATAGTTGTATTATTTGCTGGCGAAACGAAATTTAAACACACATCATCAGCAGTACTTTAAGGGATGACGTCACACATCTAACGCTTTATTGTGCTGATAAGTTTATTACCATATTAATTAAGTCAATATATTCGATAACTGAATTTACAATTTAAAACATTGGTTTTAACTACACCATACACAGTGCGTATTATATAAGTGGGCCAGAGCAAAGAATATTTTATTGAGTTCTAGCAGGATTAAAAAATGCCTAACAAAATACTGCAGTCGTTTTTATAAAATGATTATGATGTTCATAATTTAGCTGCGCGATTTTATATAAGCTGCAGTATTGAGCATGTTTCACTGGAATTTTAATATGTGAATATGTTTATTTTCTCATCGGTTACAATTAAATACATAAACTGTTTAAATAACCGACTATTGCATATATTCTAATTAAGTCTAGACTAGTACCAATTAAACGACCTCTGTTGAGGAAATAGGCCAATGTATAAAAGCAGCAAATTATTTGTAAGAATGGCGGATAATCTACTAATAATGATAAAGTTAAATATATTTTAGTTTTTCTATAGGAAAGCTGCTATCAACATTCATACAAATCAAGACCGCTCCCTCAACTTCCAGCCAGAACCCAGGCACAATAGCACAGGTATCATTAATCCGTCTACACCGACTTCCATTGATGTAAATGAATATTAAGTAACTACAGTAACTTGACATCAGTATTTACTTCTAAAATATATCGAAATGACAGATCAATAATATATATGTCTCCTCCCTCATCATCCCTAACGCATAATTATTACGTAGTTGCTTTAAAAACTGTTGGAACTGTTGGATGTGCTATAAGTTAGCATATTATTAAATTGTATTGATTAAGTTAGCGTATTATAATTATTTTAAGATATCTCAAATAAGTTTTTTATGAAGTAATTGGATCACAAATATAAAATACACATTATTTAGTAAATAAATAGTTGTCAAACTTATTTATTGTCTATTGTTAACAAGACATACCGCCTACGGTTTTATGATATTTCTGTCTATTGGTATCTGTAGTTGTGCCCTTTGTTGAGGTAGGGGTAAAGGTGCCCCGCCAAGATCGTGGCGGTAAGTCCCGTTTTTGAAAAGTGGCTGGATGCGGCATGGCGCCCTCACCTTCCGGCTGACACAGGTAATGACTGGCCACGGTTGTTTTGGCCAGTTCCTGTGTCGCATAGGCCGGCAGGAGACCGATGCTCCAAAGAATTCCCCGACGTAAAAAAAAAAGGGTAAAGGTGCCCATAATTACATACATTACATTTGAATGATAAATTCGTAAGCAGTTAAGAGGATATGCGGCTAGTATTTCGTCTATATCCATACGAAGGAACCGTTTTCTTCAAGGATGAAAAGAAATGTAGGATCACTACCAAGTTTCTGTTAAGCTTTTTTTATAATTTAATTATTATAAGGAGTTCTCTGTTTTACTGCTCTTTTCAGAAGTCCACAAAACAAATTTAATAAATCTAATAAAATAAATGAAGACACTTTGACAATAGATAAAAGCCTTGTCATATTTTTAAAGAAATCTCTAAAATCGGTTTACTTTTGGAGGACAGGGGAATATGGAAAAATGATTTTAGGGGTATATTCAGTCCGAGCTGTAAGTTATCTATATTGCACTTTGATATATCATATCTTTCGCGCTCAGTGCTACACAATAGATCTTTTAAAAACCATTTCTTTAAATGTTTTGATGCCCGTATTTCCTCTTAGGCCTTGTCTATACAAGGTTGCTATGATCCCTGGACATTAAAATTGACAGAGTATTTCATATGGGCTCAGTGTCAATTCGAAACGGTTACAAACACGATAAAGAAAAAAATAGAAAATCACTTTATCAAAAAAATTAAATCAATTTAATACGCAAACATTATTTATTTTATAAACATTTACTCTAACATGCGGTCACTCGCATAACAAAACGGCAACATCGCATTCTGTTGTCTTTCATTGTTTCATTGTTGTCACGGGTATCCCGGAACAATTGCGGCGGCAGAGCAGCAACGTCTCCTAATTTTTTGTCGCTTTAAGGTGCATCACCTTATATACCTAAGCTTAGACTCTCGGTCAGCTGTTAGTGCAGATGCAAGCTGTTGCAGTTTAGCAAAAACTAAAAATCTATCCTGTGGCTAAACTACTGCTCCTATTGAACTGAAAGTTGGTGTAGAGCTTGTATGTGGTACATACTATATGTACATAGAAATAAAACCTCACTGTTCAATCAAGGTTATACTCTACTTTGCGTAGTCAAGGAGACAGTACAGTGCACCCATTTATATATAATATGTATACTTACCTATGCCTAAAATATTATAAACCAGAAATACAAAAGAAAACTAAATTCCTCTAATAAGCGTCATAGGATTCCTCCGCATCACAGTCGACTGGTAATGTGCCCAGAAGACTGGCAGTGAAATACCCTCTGGTCACGGGATGCGTCGATTAACCTTTTTGCTATTTCTCTTTATAGAGCACGAGCACTGGGACCCCATGGTCCCATATAATATATTCCCATGAGAATATAATCGTAGGTATCTATCTACCTATATAATTCTAATGCATACATTGCTAGATAGGGGGTAATAAGTTTTAGGCACATGTAGACATAAAAGGTAACGTTATATTTTATACAAATTAATCTTTTACTTTCTAGGCTCTGTCTAGATTCAGTGTGGGTTTGTATGTTGCCGTTAGTTAATTTGCACCCTGCGGCGTTTTCCGTTTTCAGAGACAGGTGTATGATTAGAAATCTTACTTCACAATGTAACACTCCGAATTGTAACAGATACGTAATAATATAAATACACATCAATCTAAAAAAAAAAATTCTGTCGTCACAACACATTTATTTACAATATTTACAAAGGTCCTTACTTAAGTACATAATGTTACATTTATCCTTATTTACAGATAAGTTAATATTATCGCGAATATCATGTGAAACAAACTGGTCCCGCGGCAAAAGTGAACTCGTGTTCCGCATCCGCGAATAATAGGGGTTGGAAATCGCTTATTGGCAGCCTCTCTGTTCGTGATGTTTTTATTTCCAGTACTATTTTGCCTGTGCCTTCCTGTGAATAAATAGTTTATTACTGATTAGTAAATGATAATTACTTTTTGCGATAAGGATACGTCGATGAAGCATGGTCGTGATATTTGAGACAATGCAGAAGAGAATGCAGGACGTTGGACGATGTTTAGCTTAATGTATCCAATTTTATGACGTAACTACACTTAGCTCAACAGGCATATGTTTTCGTTTTTACCGTTGAGTGGTCGCAAGGGAGTTATAAATTATAATATTCTTACGGGATTTTATTTATTCTCATTCAACTCCAGGAACTGGCTGAGATATTATAAAAAGACAGCTTAATTTTTATCAATAATATATGATATAGTTGATGTATATATAGTAGATGATATATTGACTACCAAATTACTAGATTAACTGTGAAATAGAAAATTATATTTCTAGGCTGACTTTTTGATCCAAAAAATAAACAATCATACATTTTCAGATTATTTTAAAATACCTCCTCTCAGTAACCACCGCACTTACGCGACGGTGGGCAAGCGATGAATTAACACATTCAATGTCATTACTATTTTCTAGTAACTCCCAGCGATGCCGCCCTATATAAACCGCGAATACGTGCCCTCGGCATTGCAAGATGAAATTACATGGACAGGCTAAGCGTGTTCACTGGCACTGTTAAAATTTAAAATCACAATAAACGATATTTCAGCTTCAATTGTGCTATATGATTAATCTTTCTTGCGCTACAGAAGATATATTATGTTTATAAAAGTGCTGGTGTTTGTGAAACTTTAATTATGGCATGAAATAGATTTCACAGTAAGTACCTACCTAGTTATCGTAATTTGATCAGATAAACTCAACATTTAGTTAAGTTAAATTTTTATTAAATTTTCTACTTATGTCGTCCTGATATTTACTTTCTGATGCAATGCAATCATCCTTACTTTTAACTGTGTCGATCCACACAAAAAATGGAAGTTTTATTCAATTCCGTTGATTCTGTGGGCGGCTCACCAAAAATGTTTATCGAGTATAAAGTTAAAACTTAGCTCACAAATACATTTATAAAATGTTCTAAGAGAGATCCTATATTTTTGTTTTGTATACCACCTACTATATATGCACATTTCCACGCACTACACCAGTTAAACTTCGCTTATAGGCATCGTATCATGATGAAACATCACTAGATTTTAAGTTAGTCTAGCTATAATACAACTATAAACCGCATTCAATTTGGTGTAGTAGTTTTGCGTGATGCGCGAACAAACATAGAGAAAGATAGACAAAAAACTAAAAACAAATTTTTGGCTTATATTGGTGATATAAAGACCCCGGATATCAAAATTTCATAAATATCTTCTATGTACAGACGATCTATGTAAGTTATAATTTTATTATATGTACCTATAGATTAGCATTATAAAGTTATCTGTCAATATAACAGGTTGAGAACTCCTGCAGATGAACACGCACGTGTCCACAGTTTTTTTTGTTTTTGTCACGTTTTTGATAACTTCAAAAGATGTAAATTCGTGCGGGCTACTTCGAAACTCTAGCCTACGGCATGAGGTTATGCTCTAAGCGTTTCGATGGAAAATATAGTCAAATCTTTGAGATATTGATGAAAAGTCGAGAACACGCCTGGCGTGCTCGCAGCATGGCTACAAGGATTAGTGAAGACACGCTAGGCATGGCAGTGGCACTGAATGTGTTAATGGTATTATGAAGACCATATCTAGTAAAATAACAAACCACTAATTCAGTGATCAGCACATGCCATCAAATCTTATTTAAATAATGATGAAAGTTATTATGACATTCATTATACCTTGCAGTCATCCAATATCAGTTGTGGCTCTCTAAACTCGGCAGAATTGTACCCAAACAGCTTGAGATTGTTCAGTCTGCTCAATTCCTGTGGGATATCCGATCTGAAAAGTCATGAGCATTTTTTTTTACATAAAATTGATAGGTACTTTTACTTTCATAATAAAACAATAATAATTATAATAAACAAAAGGTAGTGCACCATATCGTGTAAGATTTAAACTATTAATATTAGGTACCTTTGTGGTGCTTTTGTATTAACGCATGAATAGGTGAAGTTCTGCCTTGCACCGTTGGATAACAACCGCAGGAATCTTAGTTGTATAGCGCCGTTCCCTTCGCCATCATATGTGAGCTGGAAATAAACATCTTATTAGGAAGAACACAAAGAAAGTTATAGTTTATTGCTACATTTTTTAAGTACAGAGCACGTAATATCTGCGCTTTTAACTTGCGTATTTCGTATTCTATGGTATATTCTAACCTTAAAACCATTATCCAGTTGTGAGAATTTATGAGCAGGCGCGTTAGCAGTAAATATTTCAGGATCCCTTTCATCTGGATATAAACAGGTGCTGTGGCCCTTGCAGAACACTCGTATCGGCCGACCGTTTCCAACACCTCCACGCGCGTCTATCCAGTAATGTCCTGAAAAAAGAGTAGACAAACATTAGATAAAATAATTAAGTGTAGGCAATATAATAGCTAAGTACAGTGCCTATTGTTGTTTAAACACTGCCAGGTTACGACATAAATAACAACACATCAATACAGCCTGTCAGATCTAAATGGTCCTCAAACTTTACACCATCTGTACTGCATCGAATTAAGTAATGTTATTGTGATCTGAGCGCCATCATCCCAATAACATCACTTACATTGCTTACCGTCAAACGATACAATTTTTTAATAGTCTACATTATAAAATTATACCCTCGAAGGAATAGATGGAGACGCGTTACTTTTGACCAGCTACATATGTTTTAGGGTTCCACTTAATAGTGGGCGATCCCATTGTCGTCTAGTGGTCACTTTTCGAGACTGTGCGTTCAGAAAACCAGTAATTGTTTGTACGACCCACTATTAAACCCAGGATCGCGTGATCGGCACGACTGTAGACGCAAACTTTAGCCACAGTACCAACGCAGTAGTATGTAATATGGGTAAGTACATAGTATTGAAATAACAGAATACAAATGATCTTACCGTCAGTCATATTTACGTGTGAAATCTTTAGATCTCGGCAAGACAAAGCTGGGTTGTTCCTTGTTCCTCGAGGACGTTTTGCTGCTTCTAGGGCACCCCGTGCTTGGAGCACACCGGTCATGATTTCTTTTACCCATTCTATCTCTTCTTCGGCTGAATAAAGACAAGATAAAACATATTTGCGATGATGACGTAGAAAAATTGGAATACTTGCAAAAAAAAAAAACAAATTGTCGAATAAAAGAATATCGACAATGTGAAATCAAAATTATGTGGCGATGTCTTTGTAAAGGGGTAGGTGGTAGTGTATTATATATAATACAGTGTACTACACTGGTATTGCGCTAGCTATGTTTTTAGGTCCTACAGAAATATTTTGTGGCGATACTATTCTCCGTCTACTGAGTACCTACATTGTTAGACTCTCATGCTGTTTTATTGAGTATAGTAGAATGACATATTAGCATGTTGCCAACATGCAAGTCCTGGTACTCACGGTCAACCTCAAACATAAGCGTCAACTACAAATAGAGTATTAATTTAAATTTACCTTCTTCAAAGTTATCTTCTGTCACAGATTCCATAGATTGCAGTTCTACACTTCGACGTCGTCTTGTATACGATGTGAACAATTCTGGAGGTAACACGGGTGCTGGTGCTGGAGGCCCCGGAGGCCCAGGTAGACCTGGAGGACCTGGTTGTCCTGGCCTTCCTTCAGGGCCTGGAGATCCTTTAGGACCAAGTTGCCCTTCTGGCCCTGTTAAACCAATTGGTCCGGTGTCACCTTTTAATCCTAGAGGCCCAGTAGGTCCCTGCAACGTTTAAATAAAACAAGATAGTAAGATATGTTCCGCAAGATTAATTAACTTTGTCGTACTCCTAATTGGTTTAATTTTACGTATAGTCAAGCTCATCCGTATCCCGGCGAGCACGGGAGAACGGCGATCTAGTTATAAACACTATGGCAGTCGAGTCAGTATACTCTTATATCTGACATAACGATTTAAGGGAAAACCAGATACCTATCTCATTTTAGAATATCATGTCGTTGAGTGCCGAAGATCTGTCGCTCTTTGCAAAAGACGATGATCAGCCAAATTTGGTGAGATTAGAAATCCAACCCAATAACCTAGGAATTGTTTGGCTAGGAAGTCAATTAACACAGTTAAGGCATAATATAAGTGTGGAAATAGCGTACCATATCTCCTTTGGGCCCAACAGGCCCCACGGGCCCTGGTGGTCCTTGTTTGCCGATTTCGCCTTGATCTCCCTTCAATCCCATTATACCAGTGTCTCCGATATGTCCCTTTGGCCCTCGGTTGCCTTTCTCGCCCTTAATTCCTTGAGCGCCAATAGGACCGGGTTGTCCAGGCGGACCTGAAGGTCCCACTATTCCCGGTCGTCCAAGTTCGCCCTAAAAGATAATGAAACGTACTTTTTAACATTTCAATTATGTGTACTTACCTACATATAATATGTATATTATAATGGTTCCAATAGAATAGTTGAAAATCACATTACACTGATGATATACTGATGAGACGTTTGGTACTCAGTACGACCGAATAATGTGGTTATGTATTGTTGATATTCAAAAGCAAAGGAAATTAGTTTTGTATGCCTTTGTAAACATTAGTAAAGCTATGATGAGAATATGTAACAAATAAATGTATATAGTATGTAATAATTTTAGTCAAAATTTTACTTTATTCATGGCTGTGACGTCATAATTTTATTTGAATTTTGACTACATATTGATATATACGAATTAAATTGGGCAGTTAATCTTGATGTTAAACTGCTTTATTAGTAACTTTTAAAGATATGCATCCTAGTATGATTTATGTCACACACATCAAGTTAGACACCCTATATACGCATAACTACGCTACATACAAAATAGAGAATTGTCGGTAAGAGACAGTGCATAGTGGTGTCGAGGTAATGGTAAGGATAGAGCGTAACAAAAAATTCTGATGAATAGATCTTCTAATAACTAGTTCCAAGTCCAAATAGTCTAGGTTGATGTGCCGCTGTGTGTACTATGCACGGGGGTTTGGGATTTTGGGATGTATATTAATGCATGTATGCCAGGTACGAAATACCAAGCATGCATGCATGCACTCTTTTCTTACAGCCTAACGCCAAAATATGAAGTATTCGACAAAGACGCCAAAATACTATTAATTTATTATCAAATAGGTACTGACTGTAGGTCCAGGAACGCCTCGTAACCCTCGTTGTCCCTCCGGTCCTTGAGGCCCAGGCGGGCCGTTCGGTCCTGGTTCTCCAGGAGGCCCTTTAGGTCCCATATCACCTTTATCTCCAGGTAAACCGGGGCTACCTTGGGCTCCAGCTGAACCTTCTGTGCCCTAAAAATTAATAGTTCATAGATTATTACTCAGATATTTAATTTTGAACTTTTATATAAATTTGAGTTTGTTTATTTACCGGATTACCAGGCATTCCAGGTTCACCGGCTTTGCCAGGTACTCCTACTGGTCCGAGTGGTCCTGGTGGACCAGGGTTGCCTTCGGGACCATCTGAACCCGGGTCACCTTTGATGCCTTGTGGACCGGTTTCGCCTCTTTCGCCAGGGAATCCAGCCGGCCCGATATCACCTTTAGGACCTTCCGAACCGGGTGGACCTTTTGGTCCAGTTTCACCTTGTAGCCCTGGAGCACCATCATCACCTTTCGGTCCAACTTGACCTCTTGGACCCTAGAAAAAGGTATTACTGTTATATGTTGACAAAGAATTGGATGACACTTAAATATACCATGTGTTTAATATGTGAAATCGTCATAGCAATGTTCGTTTGTTATCTTTTATTTTATGGATCTCAAATAATGCACACCGAGGCAGTAGACAGTTGACTGAAATTGAAGTTGCACTCCAGTTTTTATTTGAATGTTAAAGTAAACATTTACCAATTTCCCTTCAAGGCCCGGCGAGCCTGGTGGCCCAGGTGCACCCGGGCTGCCCAAATCACCCTGTTGTCCTTCAGCACCTCTCGGACCTGGTTCTCCTTGAATACCTTTAGGACCTCGTCTACCCGGAGGACCCGCAGGGCCCGCTGGTCCTGTGGCTCCTGTATCAGAAATAACCACAAATTATATATAGACAAACTAAAATTATTTATTGAAAGCATAAATTATAAAAGATGGCAATTCGATTTCAGTATAATCATAAGTCATATAATACATGCACACTAAGTGCTACTGTGAAGAATTTCGTGGCAGTAAAATCCAATTAAGCTTTGTCCGATAATAATAATAATAATAATATCACATGTAACATTTCAGTAGGGTAAATATTGTACAGCATGTAGCATAAAATATTGTAAAACATGTCTCATAAACTCTATTACGAGTATCTGTAAATTATAATATTTAATGTTTCTGACTACAGTCATAATGTGTTAAACTTTATGCATGATATATAAAATTAAAACATAATATTTGCATGCCGATACTGGCTAAATATGGCAAGGACAATTTTTAATACAATTAAGAACTTTATGTAGGTACGCTTGTTCTGCAAATAAATAATTCATTCATTCATTTTTCTGATGTAATATGTTAAAAAGTAACTAGTCAAAATTAAATAATATCAACCATGTTCATAAACGCTCACTATCTCGCATATAAATCTTACCCATTGGTCCAGCATCTCCCATATCGCCTTTCAGTCCTTGTTGTCCTTTTTCGCCTTGCAGTCCGGCTGGGCCTGGTGGTCCAACTGGGCCGCGAACTCCGTCTGTACCTGGTTGACCCGGAGGACCCATTTCTCCTGGTGGGCCTTTATCACCAGGTAACCCGACAGGCCCAGCTTCTCCACGTAGACCTTGGATGCCGGTGGAACCTGGTGGGCCCTGCAAAATATATTACTTATAGATCATACATATATAGTCCCACAGATATTTGCCAGGAAGGGTAAGCATATGTTTATGACACCCACACTTCACCTTTATTTTGGTTTCCCGTTCTAGGGAGCGACTCCATTGCCATTTGTCGGATACAGATTAGATTCTGTGTTGCTATTGAGAAAGTCTTAACAGGAAAATCCAATATCACTTTGCCTGATCCAGGAATTGAGCCCGAGACCTCATACATAACAGTCGCATACACGATATATGCGCTACCGAAGCAGTATAATAAAAATGACCTATTACGAAATCTTCATCTCATGCCATATTGTAATATCGATTCTTCAAATAGGATATTTATTGAGCCAACTTACAGGTTCACCCATAGCTCCTTTAAATCCTTTTTCTCCTGGTGGTCCAGCTTCGCCTTTGTCACCATCTTCGCCAGGGGGTCCAACCGGACCAGGGACTCCAGTCAAGCCTCTTGGTCCAGGTAAGCCATCTCGACCGATAGGACCTTGAAGTAAATATATCTTTTGTTAATATAATCACATATTGGTGCACAAGCCAAGCGCATTGCCCGAATGGCGAGTAGTTTAGAAATGTAAATTTTATCGAAATCCCAATCACTTTGAAGGTTAACGTTAACGTTTTTAGACGCATGTTGTTTAAATCATCGCCACGTCGGGAATAAGTAAGTAGGTATTAATTAACTGTCAATAATTACCAACGCGATAAAGACTTCTAAAACCTCATATGCAGTTGGAGCCAGTCACGATGCTCTTTGTGTCCGTTATTCCAATCTTTCGACGACACAGATAGTAAGGTTTAAAGAAGAAGGTGCTTTTTAAAAAAAAATACATTCTATCCCATTGAATTATAACATTAAAAAGGAGTCACTATGTGTTTTAGCAATCTAATATTACGAACAAATCTAACATTTTATGGACACTAGTGTCGTGTTTATGAAGGCATAACTAGTTAATTGGCTGCAATTATAATATATTTACTGATGGCCAATACTTAGTTAATGAGTGATGTTGTTATTTTCACACACCTACGGGACCCGGTTCTCCAACTTCGCCTTTCTGGCCTCCGGGGCCTGGAGATCCTCGTGGACCTTCACGACCCTGAGGCCCTTGTGGTCCTTCGTTGCCAGATTCTCCTTGTTCACCCTTGTCTCCTCGAATACCTGCAGGTCCTGGAGGGCCCATATCGCCTTTTGAGCCGGGTATTCCCTATGATTAAAAATAATGTTCATTCAAATATACCAATACTTTTTAATTATAACACTATAGTATCGATTACCGTTAGTTTCTTAACAGGTAAAGCCTTTCTTTATATTGATGAAATCTAGTATGAAGCTTGCTACCTTAATGCAGCAAAAAATGCATATAGTCACTCATAGTACTTAATACTTACTGATGGTCCCGGTAATCCTGGATCTCCGTTGTGGCCTGGTGGACCGGGTGACCCAACAGGCCCAGGTTTTCCTTCAGGGCCTGGCGGTCCCGGTGGTCCTTCTTTACCAATTTCACCTGGTGTACCAACATCGCCTGGTGTTCCCGGTATGCCTGAAGCTCCTGGTGGACCCGGCGGACCGGGTTCGCCTGTGGATCCTTGGGGTCCCATTGGGCCCGAAGGCCCGGCTTGGCCTGGTGTTCCTGGACCGCCCTATATGTAAAATAAATCAGTATTATTTGTATGCTTAAATGTTTCAAATTTAATTGTAGGTAGGTACTTAATTACAGATAACTTTTATCCAAGTTAATATGACAAAATTTGTCAAAATAAATATTGGTTACTTTTAAAATCAGATTGTAGGTCACTTAGATTCAAAAGACATTTGTTTAATTATTTTATTATTTATTAGTTTATTTGCATCAAACGCGGTACCTACAGAAGATGTTACATTTATTTTATGGTACAAATATTATTTCTGTTATTTAAATAAAGTTATTATTTTCAAAAAATCCTTAATTATGTAAAATCTTTTGGTTACTAACCACTTGCGCAATGCTAAACAAAACTTTCATTAATTTTAAAGGGTAAGACATACCTTAAACAAAAATTATTGATAATGTACAGAGAATTACCAGACTTATATAAAATAACAATACATTGTAATTTTCTTAACTGGGAATCGAACGCGTGATCTACTATTAGCAGTACGCGAAACCATGTTTTATACCACTAAACTATCAAAACAAAACACATTTATGTAATCTTCGATAATTCTGTTTTTATATAACGTTATATAAATATAGAAGTCTAGGATTGTTGGCACTAACAATCTGTAGTATTTTAATATCTACCCGAGAAACATGCGTGACTTTGTATAGTCTTATATAAGACATTCTATTGTCTAACATTATATAGTCGAATATTACAAGACATATTGTCAAAAATTATCGAATCAAATTTCGTTACTGATAAATCAATATTTAGAGTTTAGCACGAAACTCATAACTACTAAATTATGCATGAAGAAAATGCACTTAACCACTCTATATACATATCGTCTTCCGACGCTCGGGGAATACGACTGTTGCCGAACAGTGACGAAGATTTCTATGCGCATTATCACTTTGGGAGACCTGTACCTATAAATCAGTAAAACAATATAACTTACCGTCGGACCCCTTTCACCAGGAGGACCGGGTAAGCCTGGCTTTCCGTCAGATCCGGGAGGACCCATAGCGCCTGGGAATCCACGAACACCTTCCAAACCTTGCGGACCTCTCTCGCCTACAGAACCTGGTGGCCCTGGCTGTCCTGTATCACCTTTTGGACCGGGTGGACCATCAGAACCTCGGCGACCACGAGGCCCCCTGTAACCCTAAATAATTACGAACATAGTTATAAATAAGTTTTGACACGTAGCAAAGTAAAATATACTCCTGCTGAGGGAAGCGAAAATGGCAATTCCCCACGTTACAAAATGGTTTCGTCAGTTATGGTAGGTATAACGTACTGCAAGTGCTTTTATGGGAAAGAGAATGTAATGGGAAAGGTCGGTCGCACAGGTAACTTTTAACTGAATTGCTAGTGCTGGTGATATAATACTTATTGCTTGATCAGGGCTGAAGTTAGCAAAACTGTTTTTAAGTTTAAGTAAATTTAAATTCGGTAAACATAAAGCATAATATATGTTAAAAAGAAGAGGAAGAAAGATGTTGTCATTCTCGTATTGTTTTAAAAGATACTTACCCTTGGGCCAGTTTCTCCTCGGTCGCCTTGTGAGCCCGCTAAACCCTATAAAAAAGGAAAGGTTTGATTAAAATGATTAACCAGTAATAATACTTTTTTAAATTTTTTTATACATATAAGGTGGCAAACTAGCATATGGCCCACCTGATGGTAAGTGGTCAGCGTAGCCTAGGGACGCCTGCAACACCAGAGGCATCACTTGCACGTTGCCGATCCTTTAGAAAAAGCAGTGGGAAGGAGAAGGAGCGGGAAGGGGGAAAGAGGGTGAGTGGGCCTCCGGCACTCTAACTCACCGGACGAAACAACAGTAAGAATACTGCTATTTCACGTCGATATTCTGTGAGAGGGTAGTCCTACCCCGGTCGAGCCGGCCCATTCATGCTGAAATCTGCGAAGCTCTACTACTCTAAGTACTGTTAGAGTAGTAGAGCCTCGAGAGTGGATACTGTTGGGAACTTTAGGAATGCTTTTAATTCTTCGAATTATTTTTATTTTTTAAATTACCATTATGCCTTTGGCTCCTCGCCGACCTCTTCTGCCAGAGGCACCTTTATCGCCTTTTTCACCCTGACTTCCTGGATATCCTTGTGGTCCTTGGGTACCAGTAGCTCCCTTTTCGCCAGATGGACCAACGGAGCCTGTCTCTCCTCTGGGACCTTCCACTCCCTTAAAGATAGTATAATTTAAATTTTCAAAGATTTCAGTTTTCGTTTCGAACAAAATAATTGCAAAACTGTATTTTTAAGGCAAATGTATTGTTTGTTTTACCTTGGGTCCCTCAGGTCCTTCTATTCCTGGTGGTCCAGGCTCGCCTGATAATCCTCGGTCTCCTTTTGGACCCATTTCACCTTTTTCTCCTTCGATTCCTGAAAAAAGTATGACATAATTTAGTTTAACAGCGCTTAGGTATACTTGTTCAAATGTAAATGTACAAAAATTTTACGAACCTCTTATTCCTTTATCGCCTTTGTCACCTGGAAGACCTCGTGGTCCTTCATCTCCTTTCAGACCTCGACTGCCAGGAAATCCCAACATTCCCTACAATTAAACAATTGTTACAAATGGTTTACAAAAGGTTTCGTATACTAGGATTAACATGTAACATTCTTCAATGCAAATAAATAGAATATGTAGGTACCTGTGGGCCTTGAAGACCAACGTCTCCTGGCGATCCCTGTTGTCCTGGATTGCCGGGTGTGCCTGGAGAGCCCTCTGGGCCGGGTAGTCCCGAGATACCGGGCTTACCTTGAGGACCCTGGAAATATGATAAAATGATATTAATATATTTGTTATATTTATTCTATAGCAACGATATAAAGATAGTTAAAAGAAATGGATTTGCAATCGCTAGGTTGTGGAGTTTGAACTTTGTTCACACAACATTCAAAGTAAAAAAGTCTTTATTCTCATAAAAATGTGTAAACTATTCTCGGAGACGTCAATTAATTGATATATTAATTCAATTTATATATATATACTTTTATTATTATATACAATAAAAGTATGTAAATATATAGTTTAAATGTTTTAACGCGCAGTCGAAGCGAATTAACGTCAACTAGGAGCATTTAGTTTAGAATAAGGAGTTTACATACTAACAACTTATTTTTTGTTTGATATGTAAACGAACACTATTTTAGTTTAAAGTATTATACCTGGATTCCTGGTGATCCTACAGGTCCTTGTGGGCCTGGTGATCCTGGAGAACCCATGCTGCCTGGTTGACCTGGCGGCCCTGGGGCACCAGGTTGGCCAGATGCACCTTTAGCTCCTTGCGGTCCTTCAAGCCCTGGTATTCCTGGATAACCAATCAATCCTGGGAATCCTCTGGGTCCCATAAAACCTCGTGGTCCCTAAAAATTCACAATGGTTAAATATTAACTGGTCAATGTAGGTATAACGTTGATCACCGTGATTATGAGTATAGAGTCAACATACCAATTCTCCAGGTATGCCAGGCGGTCCAGTTGGTCCATCGTCACCCGGCGGCCCGTCTTGTCCAGGGGCACCTGATTCACCTTGAAGCCCTGGGCTTCCCCTTTCACCTTTGTCACCGGGTATTCCCATCAAGCCAGGATATCCTTGTTCACCCTTTTGCCCAGACGCACCAGTCGAACCTCTTTCTCCATCTCTTCCTGCGTGTCCCCGACGGCCTAATCTACCCGGTGGACCTTGTAGACCTCTGGAGCCGGGTGGACCCTATATCATATAATAAAGAAACAAATAAAACACATTAATATCGAGTCTGACGGTTGGATTTTATAAAGTGAGTTGAATATTATAGACATACAGGTTCTCCCTGCTCTCCTTGTTCTCCTTTAGGTCCCTCGGGTCCAGTTTCACCTTCTACTCCAGCCGGTCCAGGGAGACCCATCGGACCTTCTGCTCCGCGCATAGCAGTCTGTAATTTTTGACTTATGTTATTATATTATTCAGAGAAAAGATTACAGTAAGAAAAGAGTACGGTTAAACTCTGTTTATTTTGTATACCACTAGGATGGTACATAAGTATACCCCCTCCTAATGGTTAGCAGTTATAGTAGCCAATTCATTAATGCTGGTCAATCTTACTCTTATTGTTGCAACCATCAATAAGATTGGTCATTGACCATGCACGAAAGGAGCGGTCACTGGTTTTACTGCTGACAAAACAGGACCTCATTAGACTGTTTTGGATCCTATCTACCGCAGGTCCATAGTACGAGGCAGGTACATGCTAAAGTGCAAAAGTAGGGTGGCGAATCTGCTTTAATTATGGGTTGTTACAGCAGCTTTCATCAATACCTTGTGAAGACAATATTGGTAAAGAGACATACCATGTGTTGAGTAAACATCTGTCGGAGAGCTTCTGATTGAGCATCGGGTCCTTTTTCGTTGCCTGACTGTTGTAACTGCAAAATTACCACATTTATATTAATTTATACTTGTTACTAAATTGAGCAATAAAAATATGAAGTCATGTGATACTTTGAAATACTTACAGGAATAACAAATACATTGCCAGGAGCGCCTGGGAAACCTTGTAAACCTTCTGCGCCGGGTTTCCCAGGCTCACCCTTAGGTCCTCGCGGTCCTTGTGAACCAGGAGGTCCAGGGTAGCCCCGAGGACCGAAGTAACTGCCGGCGCTACCATAATCATAGTATTCCTTTTCAGATGAATCGTAGCCTGATGTCGAATTATCCTGAAAGTATACGTTCAGTAATATTTTCATCTTTTCGAACGGTATATGAAAAGGTCATGCAATAGACTGCCTTATTGTCTGATAGATAAACTTGACCAAATTGAGTTCTTTAAATGATTGTGAGAAAAGTAACCTACTTCGTAATTAAAAAGGTTGACACTATCAAACTCCACAGATAATGGACAACCGCGTCTTGGGTTCCGGGCGTGAGTTTATTATGAGAACATTTGCGTGTCTAGTGTAATTTGGGTCACAAAGTCCATCAAAGACAGGGAAATAGTAAATAGATCGTTACTTTTGTTTGTTGACGTTAATCGCAAAATACTGTTAGCCTAAGGCTTACATTAAACAAAAATTGTCAAGGTAAAAATATATCACGTTTACACTCTACCTGAAATGTAATTGGAACTTGCCAAACAAGCAGATAGAAACAAAATGAAAGGTGTTATCTTACTGGAATGCCGTCCGGTGGATGGGTCAGCCAATCTGTGTCCTCAGTCGTCGTGATAGGCGTGTAAGGTGTCTCCGTGACCGTTAGCGTGGTAGTCGTCACATCCGCATCCTCATCATGCCCTCGTTTAGACTGCACATTTAAATAACCACATGTTTTATATAAACAGAATAATTCTTTTAATTTGTTAAGTCTCAGTATACCAGACGTAATTAGTAATTTATTATTCGAATCACCGGTGTGCCGCTGCGATTTGAAGGGTTAAAATTTACCACAATGAGAGATCTAACATTTAAAAACGTAAAAAATAACCTATTTCTGCATGTGACGTCAACATGTTGGTGTGGATATAAAATATCTGTTTAGTTTTTTTAAATCTGTTAGTTTACTAGGGATATTCCGTGTCACGCGGGGCGTATTTCAAACGTGAACAAATAGGCTTAGTCTTTGAACAAGTACTAGGTATATGTCAATCACATCATTCATTCGTGAAGGGATCGAATTGGAGTCTATCGGGTAGTTTTACATTCTGGGCTGC
This sequence comes from Catocala fraxini, assembly GCA_930367265.1. Lineage (NCBI taxonomy): Eukaryota > Metazoa > Arthropoda > Insecta > Lepidoptera > Erebidae > Catocala > Catocala fraxini. Next base: position 12,469,805 of record OV884026.1, on the reverse strand, counting down.
AATTGAGTATTTGTTGGCGTCAAAGCCACTGCACCATCGGTATATTTAACTGCTGTGGGATTTTTATAAATTACTTCGGTAATAAACAGTTCTACGAAAAGTTACTTACTCTTGGTGTAGTCTGTTCCGGGTCAAGCGGACTATTTTCAATCGGATTTGGTGACGCTGGTATAAAGTCACTGGTATCCGTAAACGCACCAAATATGCTATTTTCGTCTGAAATAAACACTTGATTTAATATTAAAGAAATTATACCGCATATGTTATGTGTGTGAATATGTATTGTAACTATGACTGTGACTTCACGGATTTTACCGCGATTTTTTCTATTACAATCTATTTGTATTGAATTAATGTTGTCCTAGACATTTTGAAGAAATGCCAGATTAATACTAGGTACCTTAAATGTATTTTGCGTGAATGAAGAATGAAGCAAGAGCACGTAGCTCTTGTTTTATTATGGGAACCAGACCAGGCTCAACTGACTTCAGTGTCTCTGCTACATAATCAAGAGTATTTATCAAGAACTATTTTAATCCTGTTTTTAATGCTTTACAACTACCATTGTCACAAAGCAATCTCATCAAGACAATTTTATGCACAAAAAACTGTGGTAATATCTATAAAGAGCGGTTTCGTTTACATTATTTTAGACTGATTGCCGTACAGTTGTGCAAATACACTTACCAGAGTCAGTCGATGACGCATACTGATTGGCAGCTGGATATGAGTTAGCAGCCGCCAGCCAAGTGGGAGTAGTTGTAGTCAAAACCCGTTTAGGCCAAAGACTATCAGAGTCATTCCTGTTAAAAAATCTATTTCGACTATAGCTGCCGTATCTCCTTCTTATATCTCCCTCCGTCAAAGTTCCTAAGTTCGGGTGTTGGGTTGTTTCGATGTGTTCAGTGTAAATTATAGGCTTGATCTCTGGTTCTATCTGTCGAGCCGGTATAGGCACGTATGATGATCCAGATGAAGGGCAGTCGGGAGCGATAGTGAGACACATATCGTAAGCGCTGTCTGGCTTGTTGGCGAATTGCAAAAGTTCGATTTCGCCCTGAAAACAAGAGATTTTATTTCCTTTTTTCTCACCATTCTTGTTCGTTAGACCGCTCATTAACTGATTACAGACCATTGCAACTTTAACATTGTAACTTGTTTAAAATTTCCCATTTAATAAATTTGATGGTTTTGTAAGACAAATCTGTCTCACTATATCTCCTTTTAGAGGGCTCATTTGAAATAGAGTTAGAATGAAAGTGTCAGGTAGCTATAAGTACCTATGAGGATAGGTAATAGTGGTAGCCATAGTGGCATTATTATTACGTGTGAGTTATGGCAAATATCCCGACAATTACAAAAAAATTATAATTTCAAGCTGGATTCCCCAAAACAAAATAATTATTTAAAATTTATTATTTAAAACGTTTTTGACTTGTTCTATCCTAAACGCAATAATCAAACTTTAAATCTGGCACGATTAAAGTATAAACTAATATAATATAGCAAATAAAAAAACTGGCGAAGTCTATATCAGATTCGCACTATTGTATAGATTTTATAGCATTATTTTGGTAGCGCTTACGCTTGTCTTGAACCGGTGACCAAGTAATATTATATTTGCCTAAGTAGGTCACTTAATACCAGCTTTACATTCACAGACATGCGGGTCATTCATTTAAAATACAAATTGAGTTCACCGTTTCAGTTCATTTAAACTTTAGCTGTATTCGATTATTTAAATTCAATTAACAATCTATTAAAACGACTTCCCTAATCCTATTCGTTAACTTGAGTGCCAACTGGCAAAACAAGTTTACTTTACAAATACGATTATCTATATACCTGTAATCCATTTTATAATGAGATACCGCGCGATGAAAAATAATGAATTGCTTACTTGCCTAGTTTTTCTAAATTATTCCATAGATATATGTGGGTTTTAAGGCAAGTTAAAAACGCAAGTGTGGGACTTGCGTTGCGTAGAGAACGTAGAGCTGTCTTGCTCTGTAGTTATCAACATCCTTAACAATCGAATTATATAATTATGTTGATGAGAGACAAAGAATAAGTATTCTGAAATACTCTGATAACTAAGATTAACCTTAGAATAAAAATATTGTTTTTACGCCAATTGCTTTAACGGTGAAAGTAAACATCGTGAGGAAACCTGCATGCCTGAGAGTTCTCCATAAACTTCTCGTACATATGTCAAGTCTGCCAAAAGTGGGACAGTTTATATACAGGTCCGATATTATAAGCTTAGAATATCGTATACAATATGTTTGATTCCAAAATATTCATAATGTTTTAAATGCCTAGATGTTTTATATTTTGACAATATCGCAGTTTGTCTATCCGTGATTTGCGCGAGTCATATGCATCGTATAAAAGAACTATGCAAGTAAGCCCCCCCTCCCACCCCGCGAAAAACAAATTTCTGCACATATAGCTTGCCATCGAAATATTGTAGGTTAATATTTTTTATAGGAAGGCGTCCTCTTTATTCATGTATGACGCCTGTTTCACGGGTGACTTTACAAACATTGAAACAACGGTTACAAAGAAAACCCAGGCTCGCAACATCTATTTATGGATGATATTTTTTTGTCCCAGACCCACAAGAATTAGCTCATTGGCGGTGGAGCAGCGACCACGTATACTGCTACGGTCACTTTTATTGAATCTAACATAAGCGTCGTGTTCAGTCGGCGGCGTCTACAAAGAGTAGGCAGTACCTAATAAAATGCAACCCACCATAGATATAAAGGTAGTCAAAACTTCACGGTCTCGCTTTGGCGACCATTCCTCGTGTATGTACTTACTTCATAATATTGGTCCGGTGTGACTTGAGTACCGACAACTATAGCGCCTGCTAAGTTGAATGTGCTGCCAGGTTTGCGGTTCAAAACCAATGTCTCTTGCAGTTCACAGTCTACCAGAAGAGTTGCCGAGTTACCTTTTATACTTATTGCTATTCGATGCCACCTGTAGACGAATATATAATTTATTCCGATTCATGCTTGTCCCGTTAATTATTGGATGTGCTTTTATTGACCACTTTTACCACAAAGTATAAAATGGTTTTAGATTTAATGCCATGTAACCGCAGATATCGAGTGCAAAAGATAGACTAAGTATATGATTTTAGAATAATTTTGTTATTTTTATACTATTAATAATTTGATAAAGCCTTTACGTAAGTATTAGTACTTAGGAATTACTGAATTATAAATATTGAGAGATGTTACTGATTAGAAGCTAGACTTTTTAAAGGATTGCTACTTAATGATTGATCAATGCATCATGGAACGTAGAAGTAGTTATAGTCAAAGTCAAAAATCATTTATTCATATAGGTCACAAAGTAACACTCATGAACGTCAAAATGTATAGGTTAGTGAATTTACTAAGTTACTGAAGCTACATTAAGGTTAGTTGCTAGGTTTAGGCAAAGGGTTGAGCCTATAAGAAAAAACCTGCAAGAAACTCACAGCCACTCTTTTAAATCGCCAATTAAATGTATTTTACAACTAATATCGACTAGGTGTTGCAGTCATTGTACCATATATTACTGACAATAAAAATTTCTAAAAATAATAACAATGATTACTAAATAGTATTAGGGAAATTAAATAATTAGGTTTGGTTAGATAAAACTCACATTTAGCTTGTTATATATTGTTTTACTTTCCATGTCATAGGAAGCGAGTTTATTACCTTCTGCCGGAGACATTGCCAGTCTCCAGGGTTGTACTAATTAATATCATTTAATTTAAAGACTTATTTAAATCTCAAAAACACTTTTCCGAACAGAGCATCCAACACGACATCTCACAATAATGATTAAAAAGAAAGACAATTATTTTATTTGCCCGCAATGTCTTGCCGAAATTAACTACCCATAAAATTGGTATTTTTTTTTTTAAGCATTACGAAGACGAAAATTTGTTTGATCTTTTCGGCCAAATTAGGTTTAGGCGTTTTGTTACAAAATCCGCTAGATTTTAGTAATAAAACGGAATTCAGCGCTTTTAGAGGCATCAATTAACGGCTCGAGGCACTATTAATTCAACTAAAATACTTTTTGTACTCAAATAGTCACTAATTGCACCAATGGTTCATGTTGTCCCGCTCAACGTCCAAGGGTTTTCATTAGAAGAAGAAAACAAAAACAAGCAGCTAATTATTTGAACAAGTATCTTCTGCTCACATTGTACAAATATTTCGGTTAGTTTGACAAAGCAACATTTGGCCTTTTAGTTTCAATCAAGAATAGTCTAACTCAATAAAAGGGGCTGGTGAAATTCTATAAGGTAACATTTTAACTGTGGTTGTTGTCTTTATTTCTCTTGTTTTAAAAGACAACTTCTACAACAGCTTTCAAGCGTCGCAGTTGGGAATTAAGGGACACAGCACACCTGTTCTTCAGTCTTGTTGTATTATCTGGGAATCAAACTAACAACGCTCACCGTACCGCAGTGCCACGGAGATTGCTTGCTCACTACACCATTTGTGCAAATTTGTGAGTGTCATTATTTGCTATCTCAAATGTGATTAACTGGCGTTAATATGAAGCGCAGGAGATATGTCAGCATGTTTATTACTATTGGCTTCCAAAACTAATGCGAAACTAAACTATGGCGAGCTTATTTACGTCTAATTTTCCCTAGACGCCGATGCTCTTCGTGGGGCCTAATAATGCTGAGATAATGCGAGTGTAATACAGTTCTCCCCATTCCTTTAGGAATATATAGGTTTAGGATTTTATTTATATCATTCATTGTTTAAGTGAAATCCAGAAAATAAAATTTACACGGGGATCAGTATTTTTTTCGACTGTTTTGATCATTTGCCTTACCTGCCGTCAGCAATATTGACCCGGAACGAGAGGAGTTCATGATCGGGTGGATCACCGCGAGTGTCTTCGTAGTAGAGTTCTATTAGGCTGCCCACTACTAGTTGTAATTGTTCGTCGCCAGCATCCGAGTAAAGGATGAAAACGGGATTTTGTTCAGTACCTGTTTATAAAGGAAAACAAACTTTATTAGAACAAACAAATATTAGGTTAGTTTCAAATAGGTATTTAGGAAGTTTATCAATCGTCTTTTAATTGAGAGACACCTTATATAAATTTTAAAGCTAACGATCTTTGAAATATTGACATTTAAGTCAAAATTAGTTTTAATAAAATTTAATTTTAGTTTACATTTTAGCAGCTTTGTTTTCTTAGATGCTGAATTTGATGGATAGCAAAATAAATAAATTACATCTTTATTTCGAATATCGTGTTTTTTTGCTTACATTTTTAGACACCAAGAAAACTATAGTTACAGAAAAGTATTTCTATAACCATTTTCACAGAAAAGCTACAATGCTACCAATAACTTTGTATATCAATGTCGTTAAAGCTATCGGCATCTGCACTTCATTAGATTTACGTAGAGTCAAAAATTCATTGACTCATTCAAAACAGCCTTGCGTTCAATTCAATTTACACCAAGACTGATGTATGATTTGTTATGTGTGTCTGGTAACTCTGATGCCTCTACCATCGGCCTACTATTGCCGAGTAGCAAACTTAATACTTGTTGCAAAAACACATTCTGTTTAAAAATGTACCTGGCAATCGGACTACGGCTAGGATGGAGAAGTCTTCAGGAAAGGTGTTGTAGAACATTCCGGCGGCCAGTTGGTGCAGGGTCGCATTTTCGTTGAGGGTAAAGGCGGTGTAGTCTTCCTCGGCGAGTAGGGGTGACTGACACCGCCCAGGGCTCCGCGTCACGCCATCAGGGAGTTCGGAGACGTCACGCACCACCGATAGAACGTCGAAAATCTCGGCTTCATCTGAAAATATTCTTATTATAAGTATACTCGTTACTTCTTGATCTAAGCAATTTAAACGAAAGATAAGAAGAAATCCTAAATTCAATGAATATTTGTTTAATTTAATATTTATTTGCGTTTGCGTATTCATAAATTACTAAGTTGTGCCCTTACACTATTACTATAAAATGTTTGCAAAAGTAAGTTTATTTACATTTACGATAAGATAAAACGAGATAAAAGACATCTTGCTTTTTTAGTTTTTAAATTACCCGTTGAAAATTGTATGCGCAGACATGCATTATCTCGCAAACATTATCGAAAGTAAAAGCATTAAACTAAACGAATAATATTTACTCACCGTCCCCGCTGCCACCGCTGAGTGCGCAAAACAATAAAAGGAGAAATAGTCCTTTTGTCTGTGGAGCCATTGCGGCCCGAATAAATATGTTAGGTGGTTTTTATTTACATTCGGTCCCATCCCGGTGGGCGCGTTAAGGGTATGTTAGTGGCTGATGGGCAGCCTCTGGCCGTCCTCGTGGGACGGGCATGACAAGCCGGCGTGCCAGCGACGGCAGGACAGATACTGCCCATTCGCATCGCGACACCATATCACATCGCTTGCCATCTTTATTGCATTGGTGTCAAATTAATGAACATCAATGAATTGCCAGAGATCGTAAACTTCGTAGTAATTGATTTGTGACGGTGACGTAATCGTGCGTGTTACATATTTAAATTATGAGTATTGTTTTGTATCAAGTGTGTAAAATCGTTTATTATAGTTTATTACGATTGGAGATTAAAAGTCTGCCAATTCAGTAAAATATACATAATCTTGTAGCCTTAATATTAAAAGTTTTGTCTATTTAAAATGTTGGTATACTCTGACTATCGATTAAATCCAATTCGCTGTTTCGTTGTGGACCAACAACTATCTAATAGAGACACATTTTTATTGCCTCCAGACAAAACATTTTAGGGGTTGTTCAACTTTTCAGATCATTTAATAATTGTAACCGTCAAGTGGCGTTAGTTAGTATTTAATTAATCAAACATTCGTGGATTTATATTTCGCTTGTTGACGTACTGTTTGGATAGAAAAATACGTTCCAAAGTATATCTACAAAATAGTAGGTGCTCAACGAGATTTTAAAAAAACACGGAGTGAATAGTAACTAAGCTTGTTTCACAACGCATATTGTACATTTACTTTCTTTACTATTGTAGGTGTACCTTTATAGTCCTTAGAACTTCTAACAAACTGTTAGTTATAGTTGGAACCTCAACAGGGCTATTAATGCCATCAACAATCAACAACTATTTTCGTTTACTTATACTTATCTGTTTTAGTTTATTATGTTGTTTATTAGGCTTCATAAAAGTAAACTAGCCATTAAGAGCTAAGGTTTATAGAATAAAAATATTGGGTAATAAAATGAGATTTCGTTAGTAGGATGAGCTGGAATTGCAATATAAGTAGGGTAGCAATGCTATTTGGCGGTAGTAAGTTTTATATACTGCTTTTGGGTATGGTATATCGAGTAAACTTCCTAACTGATAAGTTTGTTCTTATGTATAGTCCCTCTCAATAAGATGTATACGGAATAAAGTGCCATTAAAATGTCTAAATTCAATGTATCAAAATATTATATTTATCTATTGTGGAAATTGTAAGTAAACATTTGTTTCAAAACGCCGTAAACGTAGAAGTTTAATAAGTTTGTACGGCCCTAATAACCGGAAACGTTGTATATAACTATCGTTTCATAACGAAGTAAATATAATAGATAAAGGAGAATAGCTCAGTGGGGAGACCAACAGACTACAATGCAGAGGGTCTCGGGTTCGAACCCACGTCGCGCACCTCTGACATTTGGAAGTTATATGACTTTTCGAAATTATGTGCGTATTAATTGACAATTATCGTCTGCTCCGTGCCTCGGAGAGCACGTTAAGCCGTCGGTCCCGGCTGCCATGAACATCTATGGCAGTCGTTATTGGGAGAGTGTCGACACAAAAGATCCCACTGGGTCGAAGTGTCGCCGGTCTGCACTGACTGGCCCCAAGATAAGATAAGATAAGATAAATATAATAGATGAATACAATACTCTGGAACATCGAATGTGTACATTTTAATGGAACTTTGTACCGTATACCTCATTTTGAGGACTATTAATACCAGAAGACTGACAACACTGCAGTTACCGAATATATTGCTTCTTTTTATTAATTCAGTCGGTGAACATTATGGCGTTTTTAAAAATTAATAAGCTTTTGGCTACTAAAATGTGAGATCACCGAATGCTCTACGACGATATCCTTAGCCTTACTAACATATATACATACACATTCGTGCTCCTTGACGAGTTGCAAAAAATCTGAGTGAACCGATGCTTCGGTCTAATACTATGATTATTGTGCTAACTTGAGATAACACTTAGTCCCGCAATTATTATTTAGAACAAAAGCTAGCAATAAGACTACTCTCAGTTTACACACTTAATGGAGAGTTTCTTTCTTTTTTTCATCGACAGTAAGATAGGTTACACGTGTGAAGCCCTAAACCATTGGGGTGAGAAAACATCAAAGTTAAGCATTGGTATATTTTATTTTATTTGCACCGCATATTTTATAAAACTGAAAGATTTTGTACAATGCCTTTCGCTTTATAAAGAGCTTCAGCTACACAAGTTACATGTGTGCATTTTAGGTATGTTTATTTTTATTCTATGCGAGTAATGTTTTCGTTGCGGTTTCTAAGTTACTGTCGAATGTTACTGTGTAATGTTTTAAAATAAGACTAAGAAAGGTATTCGTTTAAATGATATCGCTTTAAAACAATTTAAAAGTTCAGCTGCAGTGGTTGAGAGCATTGTTGTGCGGGGTCTTGCATTTGATGTCGGGGCTGGAAAAGTATTATTAGGTGTTTCTGTCAAGAAATTCTCAGACGACAGATGGCAAAAAATAGTGTATAAAGAGTTCAAAGTGTAAATAATTTTTTTTTATTTTCAGATTTTTAGAATTAGTTACTATTTTTAGTAATCTTTCATATTTAAATCAAAGCTGAAACGAAACTCGCATCTTAATAAGAGTTTCGAAAATGGTGAGTATCGAGAGGTTGTTGGAGCGAAGACCTCCATAGATAGCTGGTACCTATATCGTGCGTCACCACTCGTTTTATAGTTCTACTTTATATTTCAAAATATAGGCACTTACCACAGCTTACATATTGAATTTTAATGTTGAAGTAAATGCTCCTTATTTATGTGCAATGGAAATAGGATACTAACTTCGTTTTGTAACTTCGTTTGTACTTTAATTATATCTTTGGAGTTGATAAAGTTTCATTTTTTGTTTAGCATTTTTGGTTACTAAATTACTAGTACCTAGGTATTGTTGTTAATACCTTCTGCTAAGTCGGTATGGGTGGGATTCAAATCTACGACGTCGCGATCGCAAGTCCGATGCCTTCTTCAGTGGATAATCACCGCTTTTTCCTTAATTCATATGAAGTTAGTATTTTTTAAGCAAAGTTTAAAATGTTAGCTATTTACAGTGCCGTGCTACTCCTGTCTTACGTTCCCAAATATTTCAATGTACTCCTCAAACAATACTATCATTAGACGAATGATTGCTATTTAACAAAGTAACCTTGAAACAATTGTTCGAAGGTAAGGCGTATGAAAAGAATTGGGCAATGATAAGCATCAATTTATTCACATTATTACGAAATATATTGTTTTGTGAAACCTGATATTCGTATTTTGATTTATTCTACATTTAATTGTTAGATATAAAATAAAGTGTTTATCTTAGTGAATTATTTTGCTTTTTATACATATTATTTGGTGTTCTATGTAAACAGTAAAACTTTTAATGAAAGCAGATTTTATAAGTCGAATTTCTTATACTCGTATATAGAGGCATAACGTGCTATCTAACAAGTGTAAATACAATTTCGTGGAAATATGTTATACGACAGTTCGATGTTCTAACTTCGTTTCTTATGCCAGAATATTGATTCTGTCAAAGGTTTATGTATAGATCTACCAATGAGATGGCAAGCAAGCCTAAAATAACTCACGGAAAACAAATACCGTTCACTATTACATATTAACTTGACCAACAAAAAGTGTTTGTCATTTTAAAGAATAGATATTTAAAAATTTCTATTAGATATAATAAATTTGCTATGGTTTACTGGCAAATAGCTTATTTTAATAAATTTTCATAATCTACGTTTTTTTGATATTCCATGCTATGATTTTTGTTTTGCTAAAACATAAAGATTTTGCTGGTTTCATACTCGTGAGCACGCTACATAGGGTTGCCCATGAAAAACAGTTTTGTTTATTATTTTCGTAAAAGCTGTTTTTAGGGGCATCTGCACTCTTCTAAACTGAAATGGCAATTTGCTCGAAATTATCGGAATACGGGGAATTAAAACATTTTCTCATTTTTCTATTCTAGTCATGATTATACGGAGGACCTTAAATAAGTTCTCGCTGTTCCTTCATAAATGGCAGTAGCAGCACTCTGTGCATGAAATTTCGAATCGTAACGCATCTGTAAGGAAGTACTATAATAGCTAATCTTAAATTTCAGTGTATGGTAGATCACTTTAATAAAAGCTTATTATTTCTTTATTGGTTCTGAAAATGTTAATTTTTATTTTAACCGTACTTTATATTGTTAATTAACATAAATCTGATAATAAATATATGAAACTAGATTTTGCCCGCGGCTCCGCTCGCATAAATGTAGGTTATATTAATTTAAGATCCTTTCGGGACCAGGACTTCATTCTGGTTGAAATGTACCCTATGTCCTTTAATCCCATCACGCTGTCAGCAGCGTGAATACGAATTTCATGATGATTCGTCAAGTAATTAAGACGTGATAGCGTAACAAACAAACACACATTCGTATTTATAATATTAGTTAGGATAAAGTAGGATAGCGGGAAGTCGGTCAATGTTTCTGACAAAGATTTTAAGCTGTGACAATATTTATAGCTGGATGAGAAAGATTTTAACACATTAAAAATGATTATTGTATGCATGTATCTTATGTGGGAGCCGGTCAGTGCAGACCGGCGACACTTCGACCCAGTGGGATCTTTTGTGTCGACACTCTCCCAATAACGACTGCCATAGGTGTTCATGGCAGCCGGGACCGACTGCTTAACGTGCTCTCCGAGGCACGGATCAGGCGATAATTGTCAATCAATACGCACATAATTTCGAAAAGTTATATAACTTTAAAGTCAGAGGTGCGCGACGTGGGTTCGAACCCGAGACTCTCTGTATGATTATTGTAACTAGTCGAAGCAATACTTTCTTGAATAATTATAACCGATAATTACAAGTGTTCATGAAAGCCTATTTTGTCCAGTTGTATCAATCATTAGACCCGCAATGTTTGATAAGTACAACAATCTAGAATAATTGCATAAGACATTCGCGCGGCTATTACTAACCATTATTTGTTTACAGACATAATATTACTTAAGTGCAGCTGTGACCTAAATATGCATAAGTGGGCGTAATATGACGATTTATGACAGAGCCGTACATATAGTTTCTTTATAGCATTCGGTATACGAGCGCTTTCGATCGGGCATATTTTGTTGTGCTGAACAACAAACGATTTTACTTTGTGACCATGCAACAGTCTATCTGAAATTTCAGCCGAACGAAATATTAAAAAAATACATTCCTACAGTGAAGTTTCTTTCGTTTTTTTTTCATTTGAAAGTGACATTACTCCATTTTTCGTAACGGTTCCCTGTAGAGTAAAGAATTATCAAAGCATGACTTTATGAATTTTATAGTACTAATCTTGCCAAAAACAGGCCCGAACCTTCGGCATTTAGGTTTTATGGTAGGCTTACAGATTTCTACCTGTATATAAAAACACGTCAATCTATTTATAAACGTGCTGTTAACAACAGCTGCGTGTATTCTGTGCAGTTTTGTATCTTAGGCTCACATCAAGAGCTGCTATCAATATGTTTCTGGTTTGTAGAGTATACCTTGAAATGTAACAATTTTATTAAGAGATATCCTGTGTGAGCGACGAACGCGATACGTTATGTTATTACCTTACTTGCGGTCTATATAGCAATGTGCGGCGAAACGCAACGAAACGCGCATGTTATAATATTATGTATAATGTGTTGCGTTTGTCACTTACGCGGGACACCCGTATACCGACCATTAGAATTTTTTTTTTTTATAATTCTTGACGATGGAATTGCCATATCAGTTTAGACAAAAAATTTCTAAAATCAATAACGAATAAAAAAAACCACATTTATTTTATTAGGTAATCATAGATGGCAAACAATCATATTAGGTATGTATAATTTGATATGATCGCTTCTTATGTCAGGGCTCTTACTCGCGGTTAACCGTCTCCAGGGAAAAAGGTATTAAAGATGCTATAAAAGGAAAAACATTTGTGACATGGATTTGATATCAGACTGCGTCGTTGGTCTTTTGGCATAGGTTAGTAAGTGATTGCGTAACTGCCATCAATAACACTTTATTTAATAGAATAGGCATCTCATATTTTTTCTTATGTAAGACAAATAGTTACATCCGAAACTATAAGATACAAATACCTTACGAAATCTACGCAAAAATAAATATAAGTTACAACCATTGTTCTGGTAGTAAAGGTAATTAATGACAGAAATAGAACGCACGATACAAAATATGACGTAACCGCTATTTAAATGCATATATGCGAGTGAGTTAGCGAGTTATCCCCAATACACTGCCACTTTTCTTATATCCAAATTTAAAATATTAATTGCTTCCTTATTTTTCAACCAATTTTGATACTATTTTCACAAAAATATTTCTATTGATTGGTATTTGCTCTTTTGTAAAAAAAACACAATATAAAAACACTGGAAAATACCCTATTTATGCCGACTCTTCTAATAAAATTTATAGATTTTTTTGTTGAGCAATTCTTCGTAACGTCAAGAATTGGATCGAAACGTTCTATAAAAGTGATAATCAGGTTGTCTTTAGTTTGTTTATCTTGTTTGCTGAGCGCACTGATGCTATTTACATTGCCCGCTTGTCCTGTGTTCAGGTAAACAGAACCAGAAACTGATTAAAATAAATAGCTTTAAAAGAAAGACATGCGCTTTTGAACAGAGAATACGGTGAATAATAACAAGGTTCTACTTAAAGACGACAGACTGGGGCGTGGACGTTGAGTAACATTTTGTAGAGACAGAAAAGAAAGAGTCCGTCGCATTAACATTTGAGCAAGGAGCAAAAAGTCATAATATTTAGTAACGGTGGAGTGAGAAGGATGCACCTAGAGCCGTGTTTTCAGTTATATGAACAGCCGTGTTTGCAGTTAAACAATCTTTAAACTATTCTATATAAATCTAAACATTTCAATTGATGATGATCTAAATATTTGTCTGCACGGATGGCGTTGTGGTCGCCTCGCCACTGCCGCCGCGCCGAGTGTTGTGGGTTCGATCTCCACACGGGACAAACATTTGTGTGATCCACAAATTATTGTTTTGAGTCTAGATATTCTTTGTGTCCGTTGTTGTTGTCCCGCGGCACAGAACTTAAACCCGAGGCGGGAGCTGTTTAAAAAAATAATTGTTTGCAGGTATTTTAATATAGTAAAGTTTCATAATAGTAGTTGTTCAATAGTTTACAAAATTATTTCAATGTAGTGTTTTTAAATAAACTGCGATAAAAACCATATAAAGTAGTTTAATTTCAATGTGTAAACATTCGCGTAAACATAAGAAAATATTCTCAAGATACATAAATACGTATCTTGAGAATATTGTCTTAAGCACAGTTTTGAGTATCTGAATAGTTACTCAAAACCATCCTTAGAAAATGAGTGCATATTTTTAAATAGTGCCTTACATTTTGATTATTCTTTTAGTACTTAAATAACAACAATGATACTTTCTTAAGGATACCGGGAGCACTAGGGATAATTCCAGTATTATAAACATTCATATACCGGACACAATGCTAAATCTATTAAGAGCTTACTCTGCTTATCCTGACGCCTGCGATTACTACCAATCATAACGTTTTAGGTAAGATTCCCGATTCGGATCATATTATGAGGTTTTACTGTACGAATGAAACTTAGCCAGCTGTGTTTAGTCTCACGCAGTGGAGGAATAGCCCAGTGCCGTCTCTACCGGCGTATAATGCATAGATTTCAGATATTCTGTAGCTCTGCCTAACCTCTTTTGGCGTCTATGTACGACGTAAAGTTGTTACGTTTATTAATTATTAGCATTTACCCGCTTCATCGCTCGCGTAAAAGTAGGTTAAGTTATGTGTGTAACAGTACTTTAAAAATAATATATTTAGCCTATGTTACTCGGTGATAATATAGCTCTCTAAAATTGAAAGAATTTTCAAAATCGGTTGAGTCGTTTTTAAATTAAACCCTTACAAGCAAACAGACAAAAATTAAATCTATCATCTTTATAATATTAGTATAGATGTAGATAGATAAATGCGAATATGGGTTTGTTTGTTTATTACGCTATCACGTTTTAACTACTCGACTGATAATAATAAATATTAGTATACTCGTTGTCAGGGGTTCGGAGAAGAACATGTGGTACTTTTTATCAGAAAGAAACCTGAGCCTCGCGGCTTTCCATGAGCAAAACCTAGTATTCATATAAACACTTAATACACCACCTGGGTCACAGGCGAATTCGAACAATAGATGTTCAATAGTCTCTTCTCAAAGTGTCAATTGTATCTGATGTTTGATATAGTATAATTTCATTTCTGTTATTGTAGTGTTCGGAATTAATATAGAATACCTAATACAAATTGGAATTTATCACGGATAACTTAGAACGTTAATGTTTCGCGCATTCAAGCCGCTCGCATCGTACAATAAGGTACGTCGCGAACGAAGACATTGTTAGTAGTGTAGAAGTCATAGTTGTAGTAATCAGTAACGGCAACTGAATAGACACTTTTTTGCTACTTTTGAACACTGCACACTTGTAAAAATTCGGTGTTTAGTAATTTTTTAATTATTAGGTGCTCATAACCAGTTGCCCTCACTGATCGGTAAACGATTAGCGAGGTTAAGCAACGTTGGCTTGAACAACTCTTGACAACAGGTTGGACAGTAAGCACACGAAAAACAATATTTAATTATATGACCATTAAATATTAACAGCTAATTGCTGGTTGTGCCTGACACCAGATGACTTGTTTCCATTCTTCTACCAACTGATGACTGAGATAGCAAAAGCTTTTAACAGGATGAACATTTATTTCGGCATGATGTTTTTTTTTTAAAGAGTCTCCCTAAGATCTATTCCCGCATTAGGTATCATACCTTTGTCGCGGGGGGCTTTACAAATATGTAAACAACGGACACAAAGAACATTCAGATTCGAAATTCCATTTGTGGATGACACAAATTTTTCTTCCGTATGGAATTCGAACCCACAACACTCGGCGCAGTGGCAGTGTTGTGGTAACCAATAAGTACGAAAAAAAAAAGAATTATTAAGCACTATTACGTTAAACAGAGATATTCACACAGATTATAGCTTCATTTGCTCTAATATTACAGTAATATATACTAACCCAAAATGATAATCATAAAAACGAAAAGGTTAGTGTCCACGTTTGCGGAACGCCTAAGTTCGTTCAAATTATCAGACAACTTCACCCTGGGTCCCAAAAAACTAGGGCAACCTTGACATATTTATAGATAAAACTGACTCAAATTATTGCAATTTGAATAAATAATCCTGTGATAGTGATAGCTAATAGCAGTTTGGGGCCAGGGCAGTTAATATGCTTGAATAAATAAACATCTTTAATTACAGCTGACAGGTAAATAAATTACGTCCTACTAAAGTGTATCGTCGTGTGTAAAAGTCTTGAAGTACATTATGAGTAACAGTCTTTTCGTATTTTTTACATATTATAAATATAGTAAAGGACATGACGAGCACATAATGAATAATTTGACAGCCTGAAATGTTAGAAAATTTTAAACATTGATTAAATATTTTTTATTTTTGTTGGTGACGAAATTCAGATAACATCATATGCTGGCATTTATTACTCTTATGCTGGTTGATTCTTGCGTTTTATTTTATTCGTAGGCTTTTATGCGACTGCTAAATATAAGCACATCTTATGTAAGTATAATTATAATGTTAATATTTCTTCTTCGTCGGCTTGGAGACCAGGGGGTGTGTTAACGCTAGCTCATCAACTTCAAGTAAAGTATTGTACACTTTTGATATTGTAGGGTAATTAATGAGAACCATGCCATACCTGAAAATAAAAAACATCATGAGTTTCAGTGCCACGTATGTCACGAGGAGTAAGGAATAGGTTGTGTAGAGTGGTTTCGGTTTTGAGTTGGAAAGAGTTATCGGATTATTATCTCGTATAAAGAGCCTATTAGGGCAGTTTTATACGTTTATATATATGCCTTTGCATACTTGGCATACGCTTTGTGCTCTGTGCCTACGCATATACCTATCGTAACATCCTGGATTCGTTTCCTGCGTCGGGCTAAGCGTTACTGGTTTCTAAAATTATTATAATACAATAATAATAGGCATACTTAATTTTAGCGGATGAATTTGCCACGTACACTGGATACATAAATTACGGATTTTAAATCTTCTCCCTAGCCTTTATTATTCCCAAGTCACTTGGGGTCGGCTTTTCTGGTCTAACCGGATTTGACTGGATATCAGATTTTACACGGAGTGGCTGCCACCTGACCTCCGCAACCCGAAGGCTAACGATACCCTAAGGCTAGACCAGTGTCAGGATGAGGGTACTGACTTTCCCAATAACGACTGCCGTAGATGTTCATGGCAGCCGGGACCGACGGCTTAACGTGCTCTCCGAGGCACGAAGCAGGCGATAATTGTCAATCAAATTACGGAATGTAAATGTGATATACTTTTACCTAAACCCTCTGTCAAAATACATGTGTGAAGTCACGTCAAATTATAATTTTAACTCTAAAACGTTTTAAGTAATATATATATAGGTCTTCATAAAACTTAATGGTAAAAAGTGTCACAAAAATATATGAAAAGGTTCACACAATGTGTGTTTTGAGAACTTAGTAACAAGAAAATTTTTATTCAAACAGATTTGTCAAGCCTTTATGACTTCACATTATATAAAAATATTGTGCTTTTGTATTGAGACTATACTTTTATAGGCTCAGACGCTGAAATACTTTCTGTGTAGCAGTAAGTAATGGAACGAAAATATACAAGTGTTAGTTTTACATGTAGCTTTATGAAATGTGATTTTAGACTAGTAGTGTTAGACATTAAAATCGGAGAGCGGGCAGTATGTTCTGTTTTCTTTATGTTTTTAGGATTTGTTAGGGTGGTGTAAGCTTAAGGGCTTTGCCCACCACCTCCAAATAGCATTTATCTGTAAGATAAAAGTCTCGCCATCCCTCTTCTTTAACCTAATAAGAGTGAGACAGCATGCGATTTATCTTTCGGATAACTTTTACTTGTTAGCTGTGGGACTAGCCATAAGTATTTTTGAAAACTTGTAGTCACTGCTTATACGTGAATATATGCAGCGTTTTCCAGTTCTTTGTAGTTACAAACTGTGCTTTTCTTATAGCTATTTTTGAAATATTGAATAGATAAATACAGGCTGTCTCGTTGATCCATGGCTTTTATGCTTATATTTACACCCGATCAGTTCAGGTCTGACAAAGTGCTGTCGAGGTTTTGTTTTCAGAAATTTTTAGTGTCGTGAAATAATCCAGATATATACCCGGTTGATGGCAATAACCTCACCCCAATTATGTAGAATTTATTTGTCAAAATGTAGAGCACACTCAATACTTCTTATGTCTTCATATATCTTCGGGAGTATATAAGCCAAGTTAGCGCAATAAATAACATCTTCATTTACTATGTTTTTGTTTCATATATTTGCAAACCGTTTTTCAATCAAGTCACGGGTACGGTATTCTGTCTAGAAAATTGAGAACATGGCATGTCACATGACATAATACTAAATAGGGCTTTACTGTCTGTTACTTTAAGTAATTAAACGTCTTATCCTTAAATATATATAGTACATACCTAGACACGGCGTTGTAAACTTGTGGCAATAGGCAGAGATCAGCGACTGTTAACTGGTCCCCAACGCAGTATTTGCCAGCCGATTTCTGGAGTAAGGCTTCTAAAATCTTAAGCCCGCGTTCTACATGGTATCTGGTGAAGTTCTGGAACTGTTCCTCTGTGTCAAAGCGAGGCTTCAGACCGTAGTTCTGCAATGGCTGGATGCCGGACACCACGATCTATGAGAGAAAATACTATACCTATAATCTATACTAATATTATAAAGCTGAAGAGTTTGTTTGTTTGGTTGAACGCGCTAATCTCAGGAACTACTGGTTCGAATTGAAAAATTATTTTAGTGTTGGATAGCCTATTTATCGAGGAAGGATAGGCTATATAACATCACGCTACGACCCACGGGGGCGGCGCAGTAACGATAAACGCAGGTGAAACCGCGGGAATATCTAGTATCTAATAAAACGATCAGAGCTTTGTAGTAATGTACATACGTAGATTCATGCCCAACCCTCCGATGGGATAGCCAGAGGTTTATTTCATCGACATTGCTCCAGCTATGATTTTAAGATTTTTGTAATATACCAGTTCAAACCCCTTGTCGCTACTGAGAATTTTCAGAAAACTCAATAACATTTTCTCTATCCGGTAATCAAATCCGAGACTTCATGCATAACAGTCGCTCCACAACTGCTGTGTTAGCGAGTCAGTCTTTATGGAGTCTTATAACTAAGCATGGGGTAGATCACAGACTGTAAATGTTTAGTGACCGTAAACTATTTACAACATTGTGGAAAATATACATATACTAGCTGACCCGGCAAACGTTATTCTGCTATGTAAATTCAGTTGATAGTGACACCCTAGTCACCTAGCGGTATGAAATATACTCTACAATCTATTCTCATACCTACCAAATATACATATAATTTTTTTGATGTAATCGTTCGAGCCGTTTCGGACGTGTGCGACCACAAACACCGTGACACGAGATTTTTATATATATATAGATATAATGAAAGTAGTTATTAACGCAGTCATGCTAGGTGTTTACGTAACTTTTATATTAAATCATGAAACGCAAAAGTATAAAAATTATTAACCTAATTAATATTATAAACGTTAGTTTGTTTCTTTGTTACGCTTCGACGCCTTAACCACTCGACCGATCGTCATGAAATTTCGCATACACGTTGTCTGGGTTTCAAAAAAGGACATAGAGTACCTTTCATCCAGAAATTGAACTGTTTTATACATAAATCTCAGGTTAAATTAAAGTAAGATACATTTTTTTTTTAAGAACCCTCGTAATTTTGATATCTTATATTGGTATCGAAGCTCGTGACTTGGCAGTTAAGCGATCGGCTTGGCTATCACATAAACTATTTAAGTATTTATTCGTTTTAGTTTTAAATTTATTAAATGTGTTTTTATCTATATATATATATATATAAAAATAAAAAAATTATAAGAATGTAGGTATTTATTGCCACCAAGTACATTCACATAGATTGCTCATGTGGCAGAGGGCTGAGACATAAAAGTGTATTTCACACATACATATACATATATATACTATCTTATGTACTTTATTAGGTACTACTTAGTTGTGCCTCGCGGGTTCACCTATTCTATTCGTAAGAGTTGTAGCGTGATAGTAGATGGCTTATAAACTTCCTTAATATAGAATAATAATATAATTTCAGACCTGAATATAAACAGTCCTATTCCTGGCCACGGGCTTCTTCTCAGTATGAGAAGGGTTAGGTTAGTTCCATTACTCGTCCACTAGTGCAGACTTTACATATTAATAATAATAATAATAATGATAATCGAGATCATTATTGAGAACTTTCAGACATGCAGGTTTCCTCAAGATGTTTTTCTTCACACTTACTTAATTAAAACGCACATAACTTCAAAAAGTTAGAAATGCGTGCCTTGGGAACGAACGCGAATCAATACGTTTTTTGCATAGATACAGTATGGGCCGGCGGGTGACATGATAAACCGAGGCGGAGCTGCAGGTATAAGCTAGTATTCAATGTTGATTTAATCTTCGACATGTAAGCATGATGTGTATCGCAGCCCTGCTTTAAAAACTGTCTCAATGCTGGGCCTCTTCTCAGAGAAGAAGAAGGGTAGGTCAAAGTCTATCACGTTGACCCAGTGCGGGTTGGCAGAGTTCATATATCTTCGAGAGCATTATGGAGAACTCTTAGACATGCAGATTTCCTCATAATGTTTTCCTTCACTGTTAAAGCGAGTGATAATTAACTATTTAAAACGCACTTTACCTTAAAAAGTAAAAGGCCTTAGAGTCGTACTCGACACTTCTGCGTAGCAGTCTAAGGTTCCTCTTAGACTATTGCATAATGCAAACTTACATAAAATAGAAAAGAGATTTATGTATCCAGTTTCTTAGTTCTAGTCCTCTATTTATCAGTGCTTAATTATACCATATATGTTTAATTTTAGAATGTTGACTACAAATTGGTAAACTTTAGTCATTAGCCCTTTTTATTATTGGGTTGTGTTTTGACGGGTCCCTAGCTAAGTTAAGATTTATGGTCGAGTAAACTACCTGTTGGGAGCTAATTAGATGCAATAAAATTATATTATTAATTTAAAAGTCGTAAAAATTTTCCCTTTAAGTAAACGTGTAATTATTACTCTTTCGTTTCTTTTTTATAAGACAGCTCCTGCACTAGGAATGATTCCTGTGTCATAGGAGACTTCGCAAACCTTTAAATAACGGCCACAAAGAACACCCAGATTCGAAACAATTTTATGTAGATCACACAAATTTTTATTTCATGTGGGGATTGAACTCACAACACTCAGCGCAATGGCAGTGGCGATGTGACCACTTAAACCACTACGCCATTGGTGCAGTCGTATGTATAGATAATTGATTTCTTATTTGTAGGTGTTTATTTCTGTTACCACTTTATGACTGCTTCCTCAGATTAATGTTTCGGTTGCGAGTTAACGTTAATTGAGTAATTTCTTAATATTGTCTTCTATTTTAATAGTAGTAGTTTCTAAATGATGTAAAAAGTGTCAAATAAACAACGCGATAAAATCCGTATATGTATCTTATGTATCTTATGTGGGGGCCAGTCAGTGCAGACCGGCGACACTTCGACCCAGTGGGATCTTTTATGTCGAAACTCTCCCAATAACGACTGCCATAGAAGTTCATGGCAGCCGGGACCGACGGCTTAACGTGCTCTCCGAGGCACGGAGCAGGCGATAATTGTCAATCAATACGCACATAATTTCGAAAAGTCATATATCTTCCGAAAGTCAGAGGTGCGCGACGTGGGTTCGAACCCGAGACCCTCTGCATTGCAGTCTGTTGGTCTCCCCACTGAGCTATCGCTGCTCGATACTGTAAATCCGTATATAGTAGTTTAGTTTCAATGAGTAATTTCTGTTTACATAGGACCCAAAAACAACGAAAACATTGGTTAATGGAAAAGTTACATCTTAAAGGGTGACAGATTTAGCCTTACGCCGTTTGGTGACCGTTAGTTTATAAAATACTAAAATAATCGTGATTTTTAAGTGTGAGAAGATAATGTTATTGTTTGTTATGGATAATTTCACATTTCGGACATTTCGGAAAAGTATGACTCCGACTTAATGAAGGGGTTCATTCGAGTCTTGATTAAGTAGCTTGATCTGTTTTAAATATGTACTTACATAGCGTAAATTGTTACTAAAGTTATGGATTCTGTCTGAATAAATAAATAAATAATAATTATTATATAAGACAATAAGTTGACAAAATGATAGCACTGTGCAAAACTCGCTTGTCAAGAAAGGGACAGCCGTGAAACTTATATGTATATTCACATTTATAATATACTGCCGGATTTGCCGGCGACTAGGTCTGTGCGAACTACTATTTCATTTTTGTGAATCATAATATAATTCATATATATTTTCGGTTCTACAGAATGGATCTAGTAAAATGAAATGTGAGTTAGATTTTAGTTTGAACTCAAACCTACTAAACTATGAAAGCTGCATGAAAATCCGGACAGTAGTTGATGCGCCATGCCGAAACAAACAAATGGACAGACAGCAAAAATTTTAAATTTTCAGTCTGCTCTTAACTAAATAGACAAACCCAGTTCTTCAGCACAATTTGCAAAAAAAAATTCAGAATACACACCGTCGTTACAATTTTAAAATGGTGTAGATAATGATCTTAAATGACTATGACGTCTGTGCACTTATAATCTCGTGACATCTTCCAAGAATAAGATGACGTTAGCTTCGTTAAAATGTCAAGTAGTCTACCGTCAGCCTGACTGCGTATGTATTCTGGTGTTGCTATTATGTGCCCTTTTCAAGACTGAACTTTCCATACTGAGTGCAAGTCGTGAGAAAACTTAGACTCTTTGCTTAGAATCTTCCTTTAGTGAACTTTCTTATACGACTGTGGTGGCACACAAGGGCATGTCAGATAGCACGGGGTGACTGTATAATATGTCTTAATGCACTATGGTAATTATTTGTATGTTGTCACTGAGAAATTAGGAGTTGCTGCGATGGCACCGCAAATGACTAAAAATAATGGTATTTATATAATAATACCAGCCCTGTATAGAACTATCCCACTGCTGGGAACGGATCTCTTTTCAGTGCGAGAAGGTTCACACATATAATGACTCCAAAAGAGTTCTGAAAATCCCACTCAATCAAGCAACACATTTTCTTGACTATAGTGTTCTGTAGATAGCAAAATGTCCATGATTATAGTTTTCGATTGGTATTCGAATACCGCTTTGTACTACGCGATACTCACTAATCGTGCTCAGCATAGCATAGCGTTCGGACTTACCGATATAATATAATCGCGTCACTATATTTGAATATAATTAAAATTTACTGCACAAATGTATAGTGTCAATGCAAGTGGTCGCTTTGCCGCTGCCACCGCGCGGGTGTTCGATTCCTAATTTTCCTAATTTAAATTTGCCGAATATAAAAAACATAACTTATTATAAAAGCGCATATATAACAGCGATTAGGGTTTACAACCATCTACCTGTAGATATAAAAAAATTGGAAGGCAAATTGTTTAAAAGTGTCTTAAAAAAATGGTTAATAAAATATTCTACGATATGTAAGCGTATTTTGCTTTCAAGTGACCCAATGGAAAATACCACACTTTTGTAAAATTTTATATTTTTATTATTATGTCCATACTGCTAAAATTTACTTTTAATTTATACTATTGCAATGCCCGACAGGGTAGACTGTTGAAACGAAATCTAATTTAAAGAACACATTTCATGTACCTACACAGTTTAAGCAATAAATGTCTTTGTCTTTGTCTTTGCCTATATTGAAGAACTATTTGTGTAATCCACAGATGATTGTTATTAATCTAACTGTACTTCGTGTCTGATAATTGCATGTTACCAACGTATTCGTCTTCTACGACACAGAACTTGAACACAGAAGCAGATGTCTTTAAAAGAAAACATCTCAAGTGAAGCGTCTTTAAATCTCAAAAATGTAGCTTTGTACAAGGAGGGTTCCACGATGTTAATTTATAATAAAATAATACAGTTATATAGGCGATACATTTGCCAAATATATTGTTAAATCTAGATCATGAAATACCGCTTGAACCATACCAGAACTTATTTAAATATTGTTTAGGGCATAAGTACCTCACATATTTCTCTCACACGAGCCCTCAACAGTGGAGTGCTCGGTGTCAGGGCAGGCTGCGGGCGGGTCTCCTCTAAGTACTGAATGATGGCCATCGACTCCACAAGCAACACATCATCTGCACACATTCAGAATTAAAATAAAATTAATAGCTTTATTTATTACGATCGGCTAATGGCTCCTAAGTTATAATTTTTTGCGTTGGACTGGTACAAGGTTTTGAAATTGCTTAGATTTTCTAATCAAATTATCCTATTATTATTATTATCCTATCCTTTTTACAAATCTAGTTTTTTTTTAAATTATGCATTCCTAAATTTTGTTTCTTTTCATTATGTTTTCCTTATAAGTAGTTAGGTTTGTTAATATTAGTTAGTTGTAAATTATGATTGTTACTTTTGTCCATGTAAATAATAGATAGTTTTGTTTGTTCTATCCTCGTAGCTTTGAAATTATCTCAACATAGAACATATTTTACGTCAAAATGGTGACTTTGTATATTTTATTCCGCTATCTGCGGCGATTCCGCACTAATCTGATGGCCTTTAAATTTGAGTTAAATAACTTTTTACTAAATATCAGTGCTTCTATGTGTGGCCAGCACAAGTTAATACTTTAATAATAAATATTAAGTCGTTTCAGGTTGCTCGGTGAATTTATTTCAGCAATAGATAGTATAATGACTTTTCCCGGATAGAACATAATTATGTGTGTAAACTGGAATAACAAATTGTACTGTAATTACATGTATTATGTAGGGATATAGTCACATAGCTTTTTATCCTTATTAGAAATTTAAACATGTTTTAAGGTTACGAGGTTTTATGTAATCTATAGGTCAAATTTGCACACGTTGCGCTGTTATTGAAAATTTTTAACAGCAACGCTAAGAAAAATTTTGTCCGACCTTACAATTTAACCCGTGAATCGATCGCAATTTATATCACAGGGCAATGACGCAGTTAGGTATATTAAGACACATGGCAAATAAGTGAAGTATATTTACTTAATCAAAATAATTACATGCTCCGCTTGAATCTGATGTGATCTAAAGTTCGTTTGATTGATTCTGTTGTGAGAAATGGAAACGTTTAGCATTTAATTTGTTAAAAGGTATTACAAATCATTGATCCTCTCCTAACGTAACTATCCTTTGAATAGTTACAAATAACTCACGTAATTTATTTTGTATTTGATTTATAGATAGATTAAGCGAACTAGACAAATTCTTCCATGTGTAAGGTTTAGCAAATAAGCTGGCCAGCTGGCAAATTATATTCGTAGATAACTAACTACTGGAAAGTTAGACTTAATTTGAACCTTCAGGTGTGGTAATAAATCCTTTTTTCCTGTGGTACTATGGTCTTGTTTTCCATAGTATAAGCTTTGATCGTTGTCCCGAAAGCACCCGTCCATAAGTACTGTCAATATTAGTGCCCGAGGCCACACAAGTTTGTAAATATGAAGTTACCTGACGCGGATTTTAACAGTCCATCTCACTTTGATCTGTTTTATTTGTGGAGTAGACATTTTATTTTTAGGTAGAGCCTTATTAAATATTTTTTATAAAAAGATAATAATATGATACGATAGATATACTGATTTCAAAAAATATAGGATATAGTCACGTTTATTGACACGGACATTAAATACCTACGGCAACGCATAATATATTTGTTATGAAAAGACATTTGAAATTTAAAACGCCGTCTTTTTCCAATACACATCGCGTTATTTTACCGTATGTGTATATGGCTATATTAACTAATTTACTTTAGGACTACTGAACTGATTATTACAATATACACAAAAAAAATGTAATATGTAAAAGTAGTTTGTCTCTTTTATGCTTTTGTTTTTTTATACATAGTTTTGAAGAGTCAGAAGAAGTTCCATCGCAAAATTTATAGATAAATAAAGATTCGTTACAAATAAACAAACAGACATGCATTTACATATGAGTATATAGATTATATAGCCTATTATCGATTCACGTCGCATTTATTAAAGCAATCCAAGTGGATAATAATATTCGGAGTGGATTAGATTGCGTACATACCGTCATTTGCATTATAACCACGTTGTAAACAGCATATATTCAAATCATAGAGGGAATTATTCATGATCAAACGCTTATAACCATGATGGGGTTGAATTTAACCACTTTTAAACTGCTTGTAAATTATTTCATTTATAAACTTTTTGAAATAATTATTGCCAATCGTTATAATATCGCATAACCTGTTGAAATTTATAGATGCTATTCACATAAAGTTGAACAATCGCGAGGTATATCAAACATTTAAACACACGTAATAAATAATATTGTATTTTAAAAAAACAATGCTTTCAGAAAATCGGTATAAATATTTTGTGGTTTTTATATATTGTTTGTATTTTAAATATTTTTAGAATTTCGTAGTAAGGTCTAAATACACGTCAATACAGTGTATGAAGAGAGCGAAGTCACTATTTCAGTTTCTCATTTTTATATAACCAGGATGGCAAACAAGATTACCACCCGCCTGATGGTAATCAGTGCCCGTAGCTTATGGAAGGTTGCTACCCAAGAGGCCCGTTCACATTTCTTCGACTCTTTAAAAAGGCGGTATCTATCTGTATTTATAGCACAAGTCACTAATATTTGTGGTCCCCAGCTGATAGCAAAACGTTTATTTAATGCTACAGGTATAAAACTTTTAGTAGTTTAGCTGCAATCTACGTCTGTCAAATTAAGCGACTTAAATAGTTGAACTTAAATGATCGAAAGCATAATATACGTAAATATTACATAAGTACTACGTCTTTGTCCAAACAAAATAGGTGTAACTGAATTTGCAGATTATTCAAATTCTGTTAAACATATAACTACTGAAAAGTCGCTCGTTTATAAAGACACCATTAAACATGCAACATACAAAATATCACGAGCACAAAATGAATGCATCAGGCGATACTGAAAATCTTGTACTTCCAGTTACGTTATTATTCGATACGTGCCACAACATGTTCTATGCAAGATACAATGACCTAAATAGTTCCCCAATTCAGTCACAGTTTTTCTATGTGCGAGGTTATTAAGCGGCGACACATTCATTAAATAGCTATTTGCAGAGTTATTGACCGGTCCACTTAAACAAACGGTCGTCGCGTCGGTTGGACTGAGCTACGCAAATCATGTTTTATTGTAGATTGCGCTCCGACGACACTCTAGTTCACCGCTCGCTCGTTCAAATTTTAATATCACAGATTTAAGTTTCATCGTCTCAAAAGTTCAACATAAAATAATACTTACAGATATTTGATATAACTTTAAGTAACTTAGGTTTGAGTAAGCTCATAAGTATGACTTTGTGGCCTGAACGTATAAACCAATCTGGTTTCTTTTTGTTTGTATTGCAAGTTCGTGAAATTATATAAAAAAATTTTCGTGTCTCAGTTTTCGTATATTACTACGAACTTATAGCATTTGAATTACGTATATATGTAGTTGTTTTACAGCTAACTATGTTACGAGGAGGCATTTTTTTGTTTCGTAGTTTACGTTTTACGCGGGGGAATGCTTTGACGCATATCTCTCCGCGGGGCGATGGAGAGGTTATGTCGGGCTCATTGGGTGGAAGATACCCTGGTAATACTGACTAAACCTACCACGGTGTTCCTCGACATAACCATAGACGGCGGGGCCGCGCGAATCGCTTTCACATGCAATCGCGACCCCGCCGAGGTTCCGGCCCGCCGTGTAAAACGGCAGGGCACTACATAAAAAAGACCCTCTACTGTCCCCTTGTGGGGGGACACAAACACGAATCAGAGGCGCGCGTGGGAACACGCACGCCGCCTCTCGGACCTGGTGCTGATCAGGTGGCGAGCGCCTGCTCTAGTTCTTAGATCTAATTATATAGCATGTGGACTTGCGTTATATATAGATTTATTTAGCTAAGATTTAGAAAGTAACTCCGAAAAGTTTAACATGGCTATCTATACTTTTTTAAATAGGCACATCTGCTATACTTTTATATTTACCGACATCAAAACGACGTATTTATTAAAGAAGTTATCTTAAGGATCGAAAACTATAATATATAAAACATGACTCTAATTGGGTACAATACTTACTGACCGTAAGTATCCATTTAGCGTCATGTTATATATCTCCAAAAGCGGTACCTAACCTAGCAATGTTTGTAATTTCCATCAGTCAATGTTTACGCAGGACTTTTATTAGGTGGAATTGAATGATACTTCTTATAGTTCAAAGGATATGCTTTCAGGTGGCCCATATAAATTAGATCAAATCCGGTAAAAGCCTTTCGAACTGAAGTACGGAACTCCTTAACGGACGACGGCAAATCTCTTACGATTAATGCATTCATAGTAAAGAGGATCCAATCCAAAAGGCACATTGAGTCGTATCTTTTAATATTAATTATTGTACTAATGTTGTAATATTCAAGACTTTTGTGACCTTTGGATATGTGTTACTCAATCACGTGAAACCATAGAATAGACTTGGATATATTTTGACACACAGATAGACTATGGTTTGAATTAGGCACCGTATAGTATTATATATTAGATCTAGAATTTTTATAATATCCTGGAATACGTTCCCGTGGGAAACAAGCAGGCGAAGCCGCGCTGCAGGCAGTAATTTAGTATACATTTCGTTTTTGCAATTGATGCGTGGGAGTCATGGGAAAATCATAAAATGCGAGTACCCAAAGTATCTATAGGTAACAAATTCATTTTTAAATAAAGCGGTAATTCAGAATCGTAATGATAAAAAGCCTGAATATTAATAAATGAATGTTTAAAGCTAACTCGTTATCGTCACTTGTAATCTTTGGTAAACGTTTTTATGCGCACTAACGGATCTTTTATACCCGAGATAGTAAATTATAGGGTCGTGCGCATTAACCGCTAATGTTCTGTTGTGACTCCGGGTTATGGACATTAACTTGATACCGCATTTATCAATATTACCCTTTAGTTTTATGCTTAGCCACCAGTCTGGGTGAAAGATATATCAGTTTATTTAAATCACTAATCGTGTATAAACTTGGCGTGGCTTTTGATGCATGCATTATGACGTTATATGTAAAGCACATGTAAACAGGGCAGTATCATGCGAGAATCTTAGACACACATAGTCTGACTAGATTAGAGATATCCTGTTGAAAGTCCTAATTAAAAATGTCCTAAAACAACATTTACTGCTATTGGCATGGTAGTCTTTTACAAGCGGGTAGTGTGGAAACATTCGGCCAAATACTACTACACCAAATTGAATGCGCTTTTCACAATCGTATTGTTGTAGGTCTAACTTAAAATAACACTCTCCTCCACTCTCCTCCACTCTCTCAAGGACACTCCAGTAACACTCATGGTCCCCCCATTTCGAACTACGGTCTTAGGTTTTAATTCACCGATTCCGAGACTTGGCAGAAAAGTTAATAAATATTGTACAGGCTCAGTAGATATATTATCTTTGTAACCAAATAATTTTCGCAAATCCGTTTTTGGAAATATACTTAACAGTTAAGGAATTTATTGTATTGTACTTATTATATTAGATAATCTATTATATCATTATATTAATTTGTAAACTTATATTTATATTATATTTATATTAATTGATTAAATTTACACCCTGATCTCTAATATCAATTTATATAATTATTTTTATTTTTATCAAATTTGTATACTTCTTTTGTAATTTAATAATTTAAATTGTTAGTACATGTTGTATTCACCTATAATTAGTTGTGCAATTATGATTTTGTAAATTAATATGCTTTTAGTGAATGTATTGTTGTAACAGCTGTTCGTGAATCTAATAAATAAATAAAATCAAGTAAGTATGTATCTTAAAATCATGTCTTTAGCCGACTTCAAAGAAAGAGGAGGGTCTCATTCGATTGTATGTTTTTTTATGTATGTTACCTCATAATTTTTTTCTAGGTGAACCAATTTTGATAACCCTTTTTTATTTGAAAGTAGTTCTTTCCATTTGGTCTCATTTAATTTTGATCAAAATCTGATCATTTGTTTTTGAGTTATCCTTAATAATGCGTATTTGGTTGACTTCGGCTACATTGATGATGTTCTAATTATTGGCCGATGTAAAATGAATAAAATAAACAACTTGTAACCGACTCCATTAATAACAAAAATGTAATTAATCACAAGAAGACGCAATTATTTTTTAACACTTAGTGCATTTTTTGTTTTAGAATATTCATATTTGAAGTCGGTTATATTTTTTTTTTAATTTTTGCTTATAGCTTAATTCACCGCCTAGAAGTCAAGTTTAACGTGTGTAGTTTAGCTACTACTTATATGGAAATAAATAATAACATAGATAGGCACATGCTTCCAAGTGTAAAAAGTCGCGGTAAGAGGATAATTTATTTTTAAGAATTAGTATAAAATATATAAGGTTAGTATTTTTTATTTAGTCCTATGTGGCGCAAGGGAACAGCCAGACAGTAAACTATGCCTTGAGAAGACTATAGGCATTGCCTTGCCTTGCATAAAGAATACAATGAGATTGAATAAAGTAACCGAAATAATTATTCCAGATTCTTAACAATTGGAAACACATCGTCTCTGACAATCTTTCAACCTATAGTTGTTGTATCCTATAGAATCTATAGATGTATTAAAAGCAAACTCAATTCACTCTTTAAAAATGATAGTTAAGTTTTAATTAAAAGGCCTTTCTGCCTAAATAGTAGTACCAAATCAGTAGCGCATTTTAACTTTGACAGTGAAATTATACGTAATATAATGGCAATTTTTATCTTTCCTTGAATGCGTTTGGCGATTTGTAATTTGATAATTTGCGTGGTCGCTTTAATTCAAGAAATTAACAAATACGTAAGAATCAGCTATAACTTATATTGACTTACTAATATCCTAAGTAATATTATAAATGTGAATGTTAGTTTGTTTGTTTAGTACACGTTTTTAGGGGAACAGAAAAGGACATGCCATCAAAAACATAACTTGTAAAAAAAAACAAGTCTCGCAACTCAGTTCTTCTACCGTAAAAAGTTGTGAGATCCATGTAATACCAAGTCGGTTAATTTATTCAGTCCTTACTTAAAGGACCTTAAGTAAGGACTGAATAAATACAATTGATACTTAATAAAAATATTAATACTGAATTAATACTTGCCTTAAGTTATTACGTAATTAGCTAACCTAACAACATCTTATAGTGACCATATCAATATTGAAAATCTTTTATGTTTTAAATAAATAGATTGACTTTGCCATCGCATGAAAACACAATGCATTCACTGCAAATGTAACTTTGTAATCCTGTATATTTATATGGGATTACAAAGTAAGTAGATTATAAGTAATTATTTATGCAGTTGGTGTATCCAGAAAACTAGACCGAAATTGCAAAATATTTTAGTTTTTCCTTGATTTATGCACTAAACACTAATTGTATTCTAAATTTGAAGCTTTTATCTCTGCTAGAAGCGCCTTAGAGTTTTGATGATCGGTCAGGCGGTCAGTCAGTGAGTGAGTGAATGACAAAATTAAGAAACTTTGACTAGTTATAATTCTTAAACTACTGGTTCAAATAGAATGAAATTTGAAATATACCATGTTTATATAATGCCTGCTTGGTTATTGAAAATTCAGGCTTCTAGTTTTATCCACAATGAAGTTATAGGAGGGTCGAAAATGGCTGAGCTGTTCCGAGAAAAGGATGGTACGGCCGTGCCGCTTTTTTGCTGGACTTGGCAGAGGCACTGCCGTGGCCCCAGATAGGGTACCCTACATTCAGAAAAAAATACAGTCCTAATCTAACCTACATTCATTCGAGCGAAGTCGCGAAGAGCCTACACATTAAAATTATCATAGTTTTCTAGGTCTATTCATAAACTATTTTCAGGTATCGTCAAATTGAGAATTGCCATGACATCATTGCAATCACAGTAAGAGGGAAAAATATTTTCGATTTAATCCAGTTAAAAATGAGAATGAATTAAATTGGGAGCAAGCTGTCGTAGTCAGATTTAAGAACAGTATTTTATATTTAAGTAAAAGCTGCTGAAGTACGCTCCTTGTACGACTAACGTGTATTATAGTGGAGCAGTGTTCGAATAATTAACTTTACTAGTGTTTTATATCGTTTCATTGTTCATTTTTTGAGTGTAAGAGGCAAAAGATCGCACTTTTGTTGGTATTGTATTAGCAGTGTTATGATAGTGACTGCCTTGTAAGTCAAGTGTTATAAATAATTTTTTGGTATAATTTAGATTCATGGATCGTATAGTCGGCCAAAAACGTGGTCTACCACCTTACGTTTGAGGTTTATTTGAACGTCATGAAACAACAAGTTCGATGTTCCCTTGCAATAATATTATGACAGTAACCATTGCTCTCTTTATCATGTATTATATTTACGTGTCTTGCCATGTGTAAAGTTAGAAAAGTGGACCTTCGGTAATTAGATATCACAGAAACTTTTGTTAAAACTGGTGACCTCTTTCTTGGCCCACTGTACAAAACGATTTTGAGTTCCTTCTATCTTAGGTAATCTATATAGATAGCGTAATTATTAAATTGGTCGCCTCGCCATTACCACTGCGCGCGCCGAGAGTTGTAGCTTCGATCCCCACACGGGGCAAATATTTGCGTTCTGTTCGTTGTTTCAATATTTGTAATGTCCTCGGCGACATAAGATTTGGACCTAGTGCATGTCGAAGTTGTCTACTGTGAAAAATAAATATCAGTAGCAGAATGCCGTGTAGTGTAAACAGCAAAAGAGTAGCTTCCTATTGCGTAGCTGTACCATAGACGTAGGCATACTCAGTGAAAATGTCCCATTTTATATCGGCCTTACCGCTTGTATATGCACACTCACGCTATTGCAATTAGCCGAAAAGCAGCTTTACGCGATACAACACCGTCATATTAACGTCATTTTTGTTACGTATATAAATAAAAATGAGTCATTCTTAAGTAGTAAAGTCGTAAATTGTTAGTGTTTTTTACGTGATGTATATAACTACTAAAATGTTTATTTTAATAATTCACACATACCTACTTACGCTCCTGCCTTATAATATGCACGTCAAAACATTGTAAAAGCGAAGGTGTCCCTAAGTTAATGGTATCTACGCAATAAAAGTTAAAAGTCTGCGCTATCCTAAATAATATTATAAATGCGAATGTGAGTTTGTTTGTTTGTTACCCTTTCATGGTTTAAATACTCGACAAATTGTCATGAAATTTCGCATAACTTTCATCCAGAAAAAAACACTGTTGGCGAAGGATTGAAAATTGACATACATATTGGCCTATACGTCTATTACAGACGATTCATGCCGTGTGATGGTCTGTGAAACAGCTCTTTTCGTGGCTGTACAAACCGATGCGTGAGCGATATAGCCTACCGCAGGCTCGACAAGAGAAATCGGCGGTGGTTGGTGCTAAGCCACCTAGGTGACGTTTCAGTCTCTTGTCGGCAAGTGCTTGAAACCAGGCGTCATCGCAAAACTTGCGACCCCTGCTAAAATAGAATCGGTTCTATTTTCTGTGAGCTTTTCCCAGTTACGGTGGTCAATTTTAAAAGTGCCATATCACGTTTGGCGCAGTCCTTAAAGCGAACATAACCTTACGTTAACATAACATTTTACGCAAGCGAAGCCGCGAGCAAAATATAGTTATCTATGGTTTCTTTGTTTGTTTGCTCCGATACAAAGTATTACATAGGCCTATATCTTTAAGTGGGCCCACTGTAATCTAACTCTCTCTATTTATATCTGTGACTTAGCAAATTATCTTGTAGACGGCGCCTGCAGTCTAGCCATGGACTAAATATCTTCAATAAATTCATTAATAAAATTTTAGGTCGGTAGGAATACAATGTGCGGATTATCTTCTCATAAAGTTGTTAATAAATTTGTCGCTTTAGTGCTATTTTGGGACCAAGATTCTATAATCGTAGACTATACAATTGCCTATAATTTTAACTACTATCTATATTAACAAGGAGGTAAAATTTGTTGTACATGAAGTGTCTGATTTGAATTTCGGTCGGACATATTGCTATTGTTTTTTCCCGTCAAGAAATGCGACCACTAAGTCTGGAACAGATAGAAGGCAATCGGCTCGCCCGCTATTACGTGGAACCTACAATCATAGATGGTCAAATATGGGTGTTATAGAACTCTGCCATAACCTACTCCTTGACAAGCTATTGTTGTAGTTTATTTGTCTTATTACTCATCTAACGTAATATCACACTTGCCTGTACGTGAGAAGTTCGCAAAAGGAGTCTAATGCTCGTTATGTTTCTAACTATTTAGAATAATAAACTAAACTATATTACTTTTTGTATTTTAGTTTAGAATTCCCTATTGATTAATTCCACCAATCTAGTTTATAATTATGATCTTGGTAAACAACACTGCATCATATTGTAAAGTAATACCTTTTGCGGTATGCTGCGGGTAGAAAATAGTTTATCATAAACACAACATTCATCGAGATTTTGCTTTAAACCGTAATTAAATCATCAATTCGCTTAGTTATGCGTACATGTATGTACATCCGTTTTGGAACGATGGCATAAGTAGTGATTTGCTTGATCGAGTGTCGGCAATAAAGCGTGTTAATGACACGGTTATTAGCGCAGCCGGAGTGCACTCGAGGGGGCCGAGGGGCTATTGTCGCGATACGACGGTGACATCAGCGAATATTGAACCAAATATGCACGATATTCAAACAGATGATGGCACATTCATCGACCTAATGTTCGACAAATAGGCTCGCACCGTTCGAGCACTCGCCTCGTGATTGAACTGATTTATAGAGCGCACACCAATATTGCTGTTAATTCTTTTGTTGTCAAGCTATATGAACATATCTTAGTTTTACAAGATTACTTTGGCAACTGTTCTGATTTTAGGTATAGCTATTATAGACATTTGAGGTCACCTATCACGTGAAATGTAAATTAATAAACGCGTGTCATCTGATTGAAAGCAGGTTATTGAAATTCCAGATCACCGACTAGTATTGTGGATCGAATTACATTTGAGTGGACTGATTGATATAAAACAACGGTATTTCATTAAATTGGCTAATCCCTAATTAAGATATTATGTACTTACATAGACGATTCGCACGTGTAACGTCGCGGGTACAGTTAGCTGGATAATATAAACAGATTTTAAAATATGCGCTGTGAAAACACAGATTCTTTAAACTTATCTAAAATTATTATAACCACTTCATAAGCATTACAAATCTCAATCTACTTTATACGGATTTCACCGCAGTTAGTACAAAAATAAACTGCGATTTAATTCACATAAAGTATGTGTAACATTCGCCTAAATGTAAGACGATACTAAATAGGCAACTTAACAAGTCATACTGCTTATTGCTTTATGTTTGTTTAATAAAGTTAAGCCCATTCTAATCAGAACCATTTGAACTTAAGCAAGAAGTTCTATTGTCAAACATCACAAACACGATTTCGAAGTTAGTTTTCAGTAAATAAGTATGGTATATTTAAAGTTAGGTTGAGCATGAAGTCCCTAACAATATATCAACGAAATGAAAACGACAATTGAAAGCTGTGTGGCTTAGTACGAGAGAGGGTTTAATGCA
The DNA here is from genome assembly GCA_930367265.1 of Catocala fraxini. Classification (NCBI taxonomy): domain Eukaryota; kingdom Metazoa; phylum Arthropoda; class Insecta; order Lepidoptera; family Erebidae; genus Catocala; species Catocala fraxini. Next base: position 12,434,510 of record OV884026.1, on the reverse strand, counting down.
GTACCTATGTCAAGTTTGGTTATCAAAAGGCTTAAAGCATTAGGCTTATTAGCACAGGAGCTTACCTATAATAGTTAATCATACGGGTCACTTGCGCGGGTGGCCCGCGTCTGTCAGTACGGTACGGCGCATACAACTGGAGCAAGTGCCTAAAATTTTGCGTATAAATCAGCCTTTAGCATTTGTCTATTGCTACGTTAACTTTACATATGCTTTTTTCTTACGCAAAATTGAAGCTGTTTATGATATAGTCTTTACCTAACATACGGTTATATTAGATTAACAGACAAATGAGTTTTTTTGTGTAAAGTATAGCTCTCGCATTAGGAATAAATCTTCGGTCGCGCGAGACTTTACAAACATTCAAACAACGGACACAAAGTACACCCAGACTTAAAACAATTATTTCTGGATCACACAATTTTTTGTCTCGTGTGAATATCGAATTCACAACAATGGTGAGGCGACTACTTATACGTCAATCCAACGACCCTGACGTCTCATTTGGGAACTATGCACATAAGACGTAGTAGATGGAGCAGTAGCGTTTACAACGCCACGTTGTGTAAACATGTTCGGATATGTACACACGGCTACACATCAAGTTAGACACCTTATATACGCATAAATACGCTACATACAAAATAGAGAATTGTTGGAAAGGGACAGTTCATAGGCGGTGTCGATGTAATGGTAAGGATAGAGCGTAACAAAAATATGACGCACTCTCTCGCACGATTCGCAGCGTTCAACTTCTAATAGTTCAAAGTCCAAACAGTCTAGGTTGATGCGTCGCTGTGTGTACGAGTATGTGCCCTTCACAGTCCTGAAGAAAATGTGGACTATGCACCGTATTCGATCTCTCCGTCCGAAACGTGAAGTTTATGTTTACTGATAAAAAGTCATCAAATCTAGCTATTGAAGACGTAAGAAAAAAATCGAATCTCTTTTCTCCATGTGGACCCGTCTTTAGAAGGTAGAAATCAAAACCTCCTAGAACGCTGTTTACGCCTCCGTCTTTAATCTTACCTTACAACAAAAAACTTACATTCGCATTTATAATATTATTAAGAATTGCGACTTTGATTTTGTTTGTTTGTTTGTAACTGAAAGAAGTGAAACACGAGGATACATGATGGTGCGCACTAGACAACTAACTGCTTTACACTCGATTCTAAAGTTACGAGTACGTCAAATCGAAAATCGAATCGAAATGGTTGTTGAGAGAAAGGCGGTCTCGTAAAGCCGTATACGTGAAAAAATTGCATCTAATAGTCGCGATCTGAACGTAGTCTTACGGTACTTGAATGCGAATGTCGAAGCGAAACTCGCTTCTATGAAGTGTTTACAGCAGAGCCTAATATTCGTGCGTCGATATTCACCCACATGGCTGGACTTGTATATACAGTGCTAGTCGAGAATCATAAGTGTTGATACGATACTCGAACAAACCGTTCTGTACTGATTTTAATTCGAGATTCACCGCAATATGTTTAACACTTTGCAGGCGAGACTTAGAGAATTCTAACGCTTACTTACGCTTTCACGCCATAACTTCTCTACTGATAATCATGAAAATTTAAAATCTCGCATACACGTTATCAGGGGTACAGAAAAGGACATCATTACGAGAACAGAACTTTTATTCTGGGTGAAAATGTTGCTTCCGAATGATAGAAATTTTTGACAAAGTCTACATTATCGTAAGCAAAGCTGCGGGTAAAAACTAGTTGATAATAAAATAGGAAAATACTAAACATTTTCCTTTTTTCTTGTTTATTTCATTAAGAAATATCATCTTTGCTATTATTTCATTAAGAAACAAGTGAGAATCGGCAATGAATTGCCGTAAATCTTAGAGTTCGAATAAATGGTTCAAGTAATATGCAAAGGTCACGTGATACGTGACCTTGACGGTCAGAGGTCATAGTTCATAGTCATTTCGGGGGTATATTGACTATGCTGAATCGAATGGCGTTGACCGCGAGTCTCTAGCTCTTACGGTTCTTGAGTTGAAAGTTGTATAACAGACAGACAGACAGACAGACAGACGGACGGACGGATGGACGGACGGACAGACGGACGTACGGACGGATGGACAAAAGAAACTTTATAACAATAATAATAAATGTTTATTATTATAATTATTATAAACCGTTACATTAGTGTAATACAGAGATTTTATATACACGCTAGCTGCGCTGCGCAACTTCGTTTGCTTCACGTAAGATAATTTTTTACGTTTTTGTAACATTTTCATTGATGCGCGCTTCTATTGGTCGTAGCGTGATGTTATATAGCCTATAACCTCGGTAAATGGGCTATTCAAAACTAAAAGAATTTTCAATTCGAACCAGTGGTTCTTGAGATTAGCGCGATCACCCAAACAAACTCTTCAGCTTAATAATACTAGTATAGATCCCTGAAGGGATAGCTAGCGGTTATTTATACCCACATTCACATTCCATATGTATTATGTTATCCCACATAATACTGCACGGATGGTGTAGAGTTTAAGATGTCGCCTCGCCTTTGCCACTGTTCGGGTTCGAATCCCACATGGGACAAAACTTTCTGTGATTCATAAATGGTTGTTCCGAGCCTGGGTGTTCTTTATGTCCGTTGTTTAAATGTTTGTAAAGTACACCGCGACAAAGGATTTACTCCTAGTGCAGGAGTTGTCTTTTTTAAAAGGATAAAGGAATACGTGGCGAGGCTATTGCTGTCCACCAGACAATTTTTCAGACTCTGTACTACTATTAAGAATGTCCTTACAAAGAATCCTAATAACATTACGGATGTAACGAAACTCGAACCCGGGATCGGCAAACATAAGCGCACCCTTAAACCACTAAACTAACGAAGCTGTTATAAAGAGTTTAATAACATCCTCAAAAGATCAATTTGTGAAATGAAATCCGAACCGCGTCGTAAAAGCAGTCGCATCAAAAAGCTGAATATTTCCTTCCCATTTCCTTTTCGGTGAGCGGATATAGCCGTATTAGAGGCCTTTTATCGACGAGGGAACGTATACGATGTGTTGGCATAATAACGTCACATCATTGCCGCCTCCACGTTCATTCACCTGCATAGCCATGTAATGAAGGAAGAAGACGAAATTAAATAAAATTACTGAAAAATAACGCCCGAATTGGTTATGCCAGGCTTGCGAAATTTTGTTATGACCGCTTTCGTTTATGTTTTAATGTCTATTCGTCATTGGTATTATAAAACTGTAACAAAGCTGTGTGTATTTTTTAACTATTCAGATAACTAATTCAATTACAATGGTTTTCAAAATTGTTGTCTGTCTGTTTGATTAAGCATCATGCAACATCTACTCAACGTATTCTGATGGTGTTTTATATAATAGTGGGTCATATCATTATTACATTTTGCCATGTCCTTTGATTAAAGGACGTAGAGTCCACGACAGAAACAGAACTGCGAATAAACTCAGGTCCACTCTTTTTAATAAAAATTTAAGAATTTTAATACAGTCAAGTATAAATATTTTATCTTATCTTATGTGGGGGCCAGTCAGTGCAGACCGGCGACACTTCGACCCAGTGAGATCTTTTGTGTCGACACTCTCCCAATAACGACTGCCATTACAAAGATGTTCATGGCAGCCGGGACCGACGGCTTAACGTGCTCTCCGAGGCACGGAGCAGGCGATAATTGTCAATCAATACGCACATAATTTCGAAAAGTCATATAACTTCCGAAAGTCAGAGGTGCGCGATGTGGGTTCGAACCCGAGACCCTCTGCATTGCAGTCTGTTGGTCTCCCCACTGAGCTATCGCTGCTCTAAGTATAAATAAAATTCAATTATAAGTCTCTTATAGTAGTAGTGACAAAATAAACAAACAACAACATATTGTAGTCCAAGGCAAAAATTTGGCTGTTAGGATTTGTAATATCTTAATTGGCAGAATCCTTGGAAGTAGGGCCGATCCGTCACCACAATTAGTACGACACATGGGCCAGCCGTTGACCCCTTCGCCATATTGAACGGGCTTACCTGGTTCACAATGTCATCACAAGCAATGACATTTGAGTAAACATTGAGCATGGCGATCCTTAATACGCGAACTAAAAAGAGAAGTTACAAAGAAACCTAATGGAAGTACCCATGATCGCGAACTGTTCTCATTTAACGATGAATAATTTTGCAGTGGAGGCACAAAGTATTAATTTTCCTTTTAACAATAACATTCCAATGACTTGGCCTGGCCCGTGAATTGAATCCAGGTCATCAAGAACGGTGGTTGTGCATTCTTACCCTCTGGACTATAGAAATCGATGTGAATTTTACACAGTGTACTATTATCGCCACCAATGCAAGGTCAAAAATTCAAGGCCAGTTATTTAATCATAATGTATAGCAAAATCTTTTCGCAGAAATGACTTATTATTTCTTTTGCCTAAGGGAAATTACCTTGTGGTCCTTTTGGGATGTTGTGGGCACAATCTACCCACAGTTATTTACATGGAGAACGACTGACATATATTATATTGTGTCCCTGACAATGATTGAGTAATGCTTTGTATGCCTCGTGCAAATGATTTGAAAGAACAATTTTGTTATAAATGCTAAAGGTACAAATCCTTCTTTTTTAGTAATAGTACTAGTTTAATTTTAAGTTCATTAATTGTTTTATCACAAGATGTTATTTAAATTAGAGCTTTTCTAAACGGATGTTTCAAATTGTCTGTCTTTTCCCGATATTCTGGTAAAAAAAGACGAAGAAAAAAAAGGTTACTTCCAGATTTGGGCCGTGTCTAATTTTAGCCACCGTTTTGTTGTAAAAGGGATAGGCTTTTCAAATTGCTTACTTATGTTTGAGTAAATTAATAATATTGCTTTCAATTAATGATAAGCGATCTTAAGTGTTATTTAGCTATAGGGCTGCTACAGAAAACTCAATTTTCGAAGTGTGCTACTTAACAATATAAGGCAGCATTTTTCGATCCATTTATTCAATACATGTTGATTTGATGACTTTTATACAGCATAGCAAACGACGAATTGCAAGAAACATCATTGAATAAAACTATTTTAACTCGCAAATCTTCAAATCAATTTCAAAACAATTATACATCAAATTTTTCTGTACGAACACTGAACTCCCTCGAAACTGCTGGACCAATTTCTATGAAATTTTTTGTATGTTTTTGTGTCTGTGGATGGTTTAGATGTACAATTAAATGGTAGGTGGCGATGTGATTGGACTACAAGCTAACGCTCGGGCAGGACAACGACTATCGGGTACGCTAATGAAACAATAAAATCCACTTAAAACAAAGGAATAACTGGTCTCGCAAGAACTATATCCTAGCTTCGAACTTGCAGTTCATTGGTTAAAATGAAAAACAATTAACAATATTAAACTAGGTCTTCCTTAAAAAACTTGTTCTTAAGCCAGGCTTCAACTGTCTGGAAGTGAGAAGAATGGCGGCATACACAATGTTGATTTTCCAAAGCCCTAACTTTGTCAAAGCTCTTGCTAGTATGTTTAGTTGTAGTTTCGAAATAAACTGAACATTTCAAACAGCAAGCTTTGGTACAATGAGGCACCACAACTTTAATTCTTATCTGCATACTATATTATAATATATCTTTGTAAGAGAGAAAAATGAATACTAGGTTACGAACTACTATTATTCCGCCATGTAGTCCTCCTGTAGGGTGGACTCCGGACTGGTCCTGAACTGTGTTAAACCCCTTAACAAACATGGCAGGAAAAACACAGTCAGGCTGGTGTGCAGGGTAATGAGGAGGCTGATGAATTAGCCAGGAAGAGCTCGGAGCAACTATTTGTTGGCCCCGAGCCATTTGTAGGACTCTCTGAGAGTACCGTCAAGGCAGCTATGAATGCACATGGCAATGATAAACACAGGCTGGAGTGGATGGCCCTTAGGGGTCTAGAACACTCCAATAAATTCATTGCAAACATAGCTACGGGCTTCACCCGGAAGTTCTGCGGGTACAACAAGGACCAAATACGCCTGCTCATAGGAGCGTTCACTGGTCATTTTGGCACCAACGACTTCCTGTGCAGATTGAGTTTGGCAAACAATTTGATCTGCAGAGCCTGTGGTGAACAGGACGAGTCCATATCACACCTACTGTGTGAATGATGTGACGCGTTGGCTGGACTAAGGATATGTCTGATGAGATTGGCATATCCGAACCCTGAAGACTTCAGGCTTCTCCCTCTGAAGGGTACGCTGCGACTGATGCGGTACATTCATAGGGAGATAGCTAAGGGATAGATCTCGGGGCCGACACAAAAGATCCCACTGGGTCGAAGTGTCGCCAGTCTACACTGATTGGCCCCCGAAATAAATAAGATAAGATAAGGATAAGATTATCCCTCCATCGAAGCATAATGTTTGTGTCACAAGTCAGTAGGTGAGGAACGAACCAATTTCTGAAACGCAAGTCCCATACCTTTCCCGTTAGATTCCCGTCAGTACAAAAGTATGATTAAAATAAATTGAGAATAAGAATGTTTCTTCAATTTTAAGATGGAATCGAATGGGAGACAGCGCCCGTCCTATAAATAAGTGTCACGGGGTACTTTATTAACTTTCAAGCAACGAATACAAAAAACATCTGAATGTTCTGTATCCATTGTTTGATTGTTGACACAACTAGTTGTTCCGGGTCTAGACTTATGTGTAACTGAACCTACAACATTCGTCTCAGTGGCAAACCTGGCACGTATTCAATCAAATTTAGTATAAAACTCGTTTAAATCTCGTTTAAATCTCGGCAACAGACATAACCTACCTTAAAAACAAGCACTAAGTAGTCAAAATTAAGAGATAGTGTGCTGAATTTTAACTAAAATCTTACTTCCAATAATTTGGATGTAGATTATGTACGTGCATTATCCCATCCTAATCCCAGCCTGCGACCATATTAATAGGACACACCTAGTTTGCTGTCGCTGGAACTAATGATCTAAGCCACACATAGACACTTATAAACATATAAAATGTACTTATGTGCGATAAGCGATGTTGGAGTGACTATTCGAATCATTATTAGGTACTTGACACCCTGAATTGAGGTGCTGACATCATTGGCGAGCATTGTCCCCGAGATGTGCGAGGATTGAGAAATGATTGTGTACAGGCGGTTGCGTAATAGTTTACTGGCAGGCTATTTAATGGACAAGCACTTAGTTTATGTAATATTCCCATATATGTACGTGATGAAAACATTTATAGCCTTTAAAATATGTGTTTTATAGCGATTGTAGCACCGACCAGCCATTTAAAATATGATGTTTTGCATTAGTCTAGTAATTTGGTCGCAGGGTCTACACGAATGTTGAATCAATATTTATTGACGTAGATAGTACTGTCTAGGAATAGGTATTTGGGCATCATTGTGATTTTCTGTCGAACTACGTCTAGCTTGCAATAGATGGCGAGAAGCATTTGAATTACTGCGCTAACCTTTTTGCGTACAGGATGTGAGCAAAAAGACTTATGCGTCTTTATAAAATTTACAAAGTGACCGATCGTTGCCTCACGTGACCATTGAACGGGCTTTTCTATGACGCAGAGAATTACTTGCTAATGAATCAATGCCACTACTATTTAATTAATGTATTTCAACGTGGCAATGCTGCCAGTCTTCTGGACACGCTACTAGTCGATAGCAAGCTAAGGCATTTTATGATACCATGAGTAGGTTTAGTGTAAATCATGGCAGTAGTAATCATCATGATCATTTATTATATAAACATATGCGGTGTTTTAATTTAATATTAGGGAAGTGCGTTTGTCGATACTACGTTAAACTCGGAATATAGTTTTTTGGATACGTTGTTTTTATATTTATATGACATAGCAAAGTCAAATATTTGCGATATTTTTACAGATAACAACAACAAAAGTCTATTGACCAGCATATTCGAAGCGCATAAACATCGTGCGTTTTAGTTTGATCACTAACGTTTTGAATAAATTTGTATCATTGTTATTAACCTCATTGTTAGTCCTGGTGATCAGTACTTAATGAAATATGTGGAATTCAAAAGTAAAATTATCATCAGATATTTGAAGAAGAATTGTTAAGAAATTAACTGTGGCTAAGAATGTCCTACATGCTGCTATTTTATTAATAAGAATTACTTTGTAGAGCTGGAAAATGGAATGTATGCTTCTCAAGTAACTTACCTATCAGCAACGCCGGTACTTTCTGTGCAGGATTAATAGCTCGGTACTGTTCGCTGATCTGTGTTTTGTCCTTCACAATATCTACGGATTGCTCTTCAAAGGGGATCTTTTTGATGGTGAGAGCCGCACGCACCCGCCAGGAGCACGAAGACGCCCAGTAACCGTATAAGGTCACGCCTTTTTTAGCCTTTAGAACAGTGAAATAATCTTATAATAATATCTATCAGCCTTGTATATAAAATGGCCCATTGCTGGCCTCTGCTTAGTATGATAAAGGTAAGGCCATAGTCCATCACGCTGGCCCAGTAAATATTCTGGTTGTTATACTTCACTCACTACTTCATAAGTTTTCATACGATTGAAATAAAACTACTATATACGTATTTTATCGCGTTGTTTATTTGACATTTTATTACATAATTTTAAAAACTGTTACACTACTACTACTATTAAACTTTACTAAATAAACAACGCGATAAAATCCGTATATAGTAGTTTAATTTCAATGAATAATATTCGCTCAAACAGAAGACAATATTATTTTCATACGATATTTTCCTTCAACATCAAAGCGAGGTTGCTTATGTAATACGCACGCAACCTCGAAAAGTCAGAGGTGCCTGTTTTGGGATCGAACTCGAGACCTCTGCGTAGCAGTCCGACGATCTCCCACTAGGCTATTGCTGCTCTTAGACTTAATTAGCTGTTAGATCTAAGTCATTGGACTATGTTAAATTTAGAGCTTGCTGACCAGTGTCAGCAAGCTTTAAATCTTACATGGTTCTAAACAGTGCTCCCGCTCACCGCTTAGTTCCCTCATACATGCCTGTTGGACAGCCACCATAATCCTCCACAACAGGGGCCCAAGTCTGCTATTACAATAGTGTCAGAATGATCTATCATTGATTTCATAATTGTTGATTTTGACATGTTTGGTAATCTACTAATATAATGGCGTCATTATGATTTTCCGATGGTCAACCACTGACACTCCATTGAAAAAATGTCATAGAATGGTAATCTCGTACATAATGACAAATAATAAAATTTTGACAGTTCCTTTGATCAAATTACTTTTAACACTAATAAATAATATGTAAAAATGTATATAAACGAAATCTAGCATGAATAAATGTTCGAATTTAGTAGTCGTTTTTCAAAAATCACTTCTTCTAACGGGTTTTATAATAACAGCAATGCAACATGTAATTCTACCACAATCCTATTACGAGACCATTGACCGACCAATGATTGACTATTATGAATTTAGCAGATTACGAACTTTTAGCAAAATGACAATGGAATTGCAGTTACGTCGTGTCGGAATGACGAATTTATAAAATAGCAGACTTGGGCCCCGGACGTGTAGTTAAGTACCATTTCTAAATCAATTTAGAAGTAAATTGTTGTGGTCCCTTTTATGAAGAAATAATGAAACGATAAGCATTGTAATTTAAACTGGCAATGAGTATTATTAATTACTTTTAATTTGCTGACAATGTTATAGCTTTTTATCTCTTAATTAATCTAAATAATATCTTTATGCATACATTCATTAATATCTACCATTTTCGGCGATGATAACACTTGACTAGTAATTTAAAATTTATAAGAAATACAATAATGAGTTGTTTACTAAATAGAAGTGTTTTACATCACATATCTTCCAAACTTGTAAAACAAACATGACATTACGTTCATTAAATTATAAATTTGAGTAGTAGAGCCTCGCTGATTTCAGCATGAATGGGCCGGCTCGACCGGGGAAGGACTACCCTCTCACAGAATATCGACGTGAAATAGCAGTATTCCTACTGTTTTGTTTCGTTCGGTGAGTGAGAGTGCTGCAGGCCCATTCACCCCCTTTCTCCCATTTCCACTCCTTTTCCTTCCCACTACCTTTCCTAAAGGGTCGGCAACGCGCAAGTGATGCCTCTGGTGTTGCAGGCGTCCATAGGCTACGGTGACCACTTACCATCAGGTGGGCCATATACTTGTTTGCCACATTAAGCGTATAAAAAAAAAATATTGCCCCATTGTTATGGCAACCTTTATCAAACAAGGTTTAAGAAATTACTACTATCACGGCAGTGGCTTGCTTGTCTAGACTTTTGACGTTACTCAAATCTGTGAGTAGCGGTTACCACTTACCCCAACATGGACCAAAACCAAAACTGTCAAGTAAATTTACAAACAGCAGCGTTTGAAAGGTAAATTGTCGATTTTATATTTGTCGAACCAAACTTATTGGATCTAAGCTCGTGAAATGTCTGTCGCATCTGTAGGCTGTCCTTACTATGAATAATAAGCAAATCTCAAATCTGACTATTTGCAATGTAATCAGGACCAGCATTGCCTATGTCTCCAAAGATATTAAATGTATATATAGAACCTCTTTCAACGCAAAGTTATATCTTTAGTTCGTAAACTTTCGAGGAAGGCATTCAATTTCAGAGGCGGTAAGTTAGCATGCCAATTATAGGGTAATATATTACCTAATTTGCCCGGCAAATGTAGGGACTATTAACGTAGCGTATAATTGTAAAGAGATGGGCGGTAATCAAGATTCATGTGCCCATTTATTGAGTTTATCAAGATGCATAGCAAGCACGGGCAGTTTTGAAAGTGATGAAACGATTACGATTAATCATAATTGACCAAAAGCCTACTTAAGTGTTTAATTGAACACGAAATTTAGTATTATGATTACAGCAACTAAGTGAAGATAATTTTCATGCAGTCAGGGTCTAAAAGCTTCATGACGACGTTGCCAGTGTCACTCTAAAATAACTACGTGTGTTTAAAAGATTTTGTCCTCTCGTCTGTAAGCGCACTGTGGATTTGTAATTTGGAGTATCTACTTGAAAGTCGTATACATTATTCACATGATGACATTTTCATTTCTGACATTTCTAATTGACATTTGTTATACTAAGAGCTTAGGCTGGCTATTGTATGCAAATTCTAATTTTCTTCACTTTGTGATTAAGACATAATGTGTCCCTGGGTTTATGTAAACGTGTACCTACAGGGACAGCTAGCGGTAAGCAAAGGGTAGCAACACTGGACGCAACAGTGGACAGTCTGGCTTCGCATTCAATTCCTTTGACTGACCAGTTAGAGCAGAAATATAATAGCGCTCGCAAATATGTCCACTCCGGCTTTTCTTGATCAACCGGTTTCAACAGAGCCACTTTAGCATTAATATTTCTGTAAAAAGGAGAATATGTTTCTAGTCTCTTTTTTCATATGAGGCGATATTTCAAAATCGGCGCGACACTGCTCGTTATATCTACTCGTTCGAATCGTATATTTTTGTTTCAATGTTAGAAAGAGATAGTGGTTTAGGTACAATTTATGAGTATTACAAGAATATAGGTATATTCTTATATATGCCATAAAATTTGTAAATATAACTGTCTTAAAATTTGCGACATATTTTTGTGGGAACCGCATGCATAGTATATTACATTTTAATAAGAATGCTACACCAACACCAGCCGACTAATTTTGAGGTTATGTTTAATACTGGCATTGTTGACACTGCCAGTATTACACATAACCTTAAGCTTAACTTGGTGCTACTTATATGTTACCATCGGCTCTAATGACGTCATCAATTATAGATGATTAACTATTGTTTACAGCCTGTGTTTGTGTAAACGATACATCTCTATTATCTGTTCAACAGGTAGATCATTAGTTAGGAGCATTACCGTAGCACTTGCACTGAATCATTTAATGAAACAGACTCATAATTATATATAACTGTTACTTACCGACATAGCAGATGCTCAAAAGACGTTATTTATAAACTTTTAACTAAGTCTTTATGAAATGACAGGTATCACAGATTGTTGACAATGGACCACTTGCTGGTGAAGATAAATAGGTAGGTACATTTTAAGCGTACCTTTATCTGTCCACTTAATATTTCTGATAAGAATATAAATATTCTTCCCTCTGTCTTGTATTCAGGCAAAGATTTATTTTCACCTGGCTATTATCATATATATATTATTATTATTAATAATTCATAACTGTTATGTTGATAACAAATTGTTGATTTTGGTTCGAAGTTTCATTGTTTTATCTGTATCTTACGCTTTATGATGACGTAGTGCTACCACTAATAACTAGATGTCACTATGCTCAATAAAATGAATATTACGAGGGAAAATTCAAACTATTAAAATAAAACATGAAAGCTGATATACATTTTATTTATTTACATATATAATGGCAATATACGTAATTATTTTATTATCACTATTATAATTATTATTCAAATACTTTTTGTTTTAAAACCTTATAGACACATTAGACGTGGAATAAATATATTATATTCTATGGAATATTAACAAATAAGTATATTTTAGAAGACATTAAGCATTGAAATCAAGCACTTGACAACAAAAGTATTTGTCCACAGTCAATTATTATTTAATATATTATAAATTTATTAGATTAACATACTTATTGTTATATTTGCTTTTAAATGTAAAACAGTCAATACAAATATTTGTTGTAAATTATTAACTACATGACAACCATCTAAAATGATAGTAAGGTGTTGGTCATTTTATTGTACTATTCAGCATACTTTAAATAATACTCGTTAATATGAAAGAATGTCACTAAATAATAAAACGCATGTTCCACAAAAATAATATTATTTATTATGAGAACACTGTTATTTATCATCTTCAATTCTAACCTTTATTCATAACACTTTTATGCCGTTGCCAATAAAATTCAAACCAGAGTATACCCATTATTTATTGCTTTAAATTCACACTATTTGTCATAACACTATAATGTTATGTATTAAACATCTAGCGCTAAGTCTTAAGAGCAGCTAACTTTATGAGCATGTTTAAATAAACTGACAGAAACATTTAAGATATCATACACGATTCAACGACTGCACTACTATGAGCTAACGTAAAAGTTCTTCAGTACCACATGTTACTGCTATAAATTTTAAATGATCAAAAGTTTTTGGACTAATCCGAAAACCATTTTCCAGAATTATGCTTTATTTGTTGTCGTCATTTACTTATTACTTTAACACGTAACTATGCAAAATAATGTAAAATTAAAAAGCCTTTTAACTGTCCAAGTACAGCAGCAGAACAATCATCCCCATCGTAATGGTGAGCCGGGTGGTCGCATGAAAGTCGCTCTGGTCTCTGCGGTCAGGGTCCCTCCACCGTCGGAGTCAGGTAAACCGTAGAATGCGTGTAGATGTCGCCGGTGCTGCAGCTCGTGGCCTTTGTGGTTGAGACTTTGCAGACGACTCCACAGAGAGAAGATTCTCTTGTTAACAGCTTTGGTTTCAGTTGACGAGTTTTCTGAAATAAAAAATACTTTCAAAAGCTATTGTCAAATTGCAGTAGGCCTCTCCCATAGATCTAGGGGTTACTAATCCATGCACGACGTGCGAGTCTAAGGTATTCTTTATAACAATGGTAGACCTTTGCCTTTTACGTGACCGTGCGATTTATCAATAGTGCTGAATGATTCGCTTTCACTGCTATTGATCTAAAAACTATGTAAAAAATACCGATTGCTTTTGATCGAGTGCAATATTATCATTGAGTTTATTAATTTACTGACCTGCTAGTTCATTATCTCGGGTGCTGGCGACCCCTTCTCGTTTGACTTTCACTACATTCACTGCGGGGTTTTCGTTACTGTATTGTTCATTTCTTTCTTCGTCTCTTAGATTATTAGACTGTAGTCCTGTGGTCATCAGATTAGTGTACAGCTGAGCATTTGCATTGTCAACATCTTTATTCAAACTCGCTAGCCGTATTTTAAGTATCAATAAGGGGTTAGCGGCTATTACTGCATCGTAGAATTTATTCGTACCAGTGTTACTGTCTAGGTGAAATTCGTTGGTTATGTCATTTATATCATGATCATCAGGAGCGATTTCTTCAGTATATTGTTCTTTGCTTGGGTCGGCGTCGAAATTCCTCTTCACATTGTTTTGTTCGTACAACTGGTGAAGACGGTCCAATTGTCTCGGATAGTTATGCCATTGTTCTTTTCGAAAGCCCTCACCATTGTAATTGTCGTTCTTATTAAATATACTCAAAATGTCATCATCGCGATTATTATCCGGGTCCGCATACATTAGTTGTAATTTTGTCAATGCCGGTTTATTCTCTCGTCCGACGTACAATTTGTATAATTCATCGAGAACGTTCCTTGTTTGATATCTATTACTAAATATATTGTCATTATATTGGCCGTCTAAGCCAAGTGATTCTCTATTGAGATGATTCACGGACACTGGAAGTACATTGCTCGAGGAGAGTGCCACTATCGCGAGGAGCAATATTGGGACGAGGTATTGGCCCATCTGAAACAAAAGAACAAAGTGTTACGTCACGATCCACAAGAATTTATATCTAAACTTTATCTAAGGTAAAGATCGATGGCAGTAGCGCCACCTAACTATAAGACCAAAAGCCCAGCTGGTCTTGCTGAAATGCAGAATGAACTTGCATAGTTTATTTTGATCAATCTAACACTATCATATCTTTAGTGTGCTGTAGTCAGTATATTCATGGCACTAGTAAACAAGACAACATGAATTATTTCCACTTTATTTATAGTTAAAAACACATATTGGACCTTTCTGAAACCTAGGCACGTCACTGCATACAAGTATGTAAACATCTCGCGAACACTCTGCATACTATTAATTAAAATTCTAATGTCACCCTATTTTCATGTCAGTAACCAGAATATGATGTATTCCAAGATAAGGCAATTCTCCAGTTTGAGTGAAGTGGTATGCATTACGACAGTTATGATTTGCATATCTTTTGGTCGCATTCCCAAGACAATATGTCATGCGTACTTATATCGAGTCTAGTAAATTCCAGATTCTAACGAAGTTTAATTGTCTGGTCGCATGCTAGAGAAATGATATCAATTCATTCACGTTTCGAGATATAAATTGCCAACGTGGTTTAGAATCTTGCTAGGAGTAGATTAGTTAAATCTTAGGCACGAATTAGATAATTAATCATATAAATGTCTGCTGCGTCGCTATTGCTTTTGTATTCGTTGCCAAAATACTATGCCCATAACAAAAATCTTTGACCTACACAAGATTCGAACCAGGGAACTTCCAATCTGAAGTAAGCTTACCACCGTCTTCAGATAAATTATAACATAAGTATGAAGTTTTAAAATGTGTCCTGGCAAATAATTTTCTTATTGCCTAATGATACAAATCACACAAAGATTCTTTCATCTTTTGTAGATAATAATGGGCAACCCTAATTATATTAACGCTAAGTCATCAAGATGACTAAAAGAACTGGGACAAACTAAAATGAAAGAACTGGGCCAAATTAAATTAGAAACGAATGAATACCTTTGAACAACGTTAAATGTCTTTGGAGGCGTGGGTAGAATCAATGAGTAACAAGAAACTAGGAAGAAGCGAGTCTCCGAGCCCTATTTACATGGGGATCGTTCAGGCAGACAGTTGGCGTCGGTATAAAGAAGCAATAAAGGTTATTAATGGGCGGTAGAACTGCTCGTAATTAACGACCATGCTTCGAGACTTGACCTTCGGAAGATGTTAAGAACAGTATTAAACAATATTGACTATTGGAGCCGCCATATCATTGGTGACTAGTTACAGTTAAGAATATTAACCATGCTTTGTAGATTCAAGAGCTTCAAGCTTTTAAATTTTTAAATGATAAATAATGCGTTTGACTTATTGGTTCTGTGGTATAAATATGCATGTTTTTCAAACAATAAGGAATTTCTGGGTGTCGACCGGTTTGAAACAAGCGAAACTGTCTTCCATTAAAATCGAGACTTACACGTGTTACTCGGCCGTCAAAACAGAATTACCAGTCCTGTTTAAAAGGTCGAGAAGAGAGAATTGATATTTTCTTGCCAAACTACAATAATTGACGTAGAAATCAAACTCAAAATCTTTACGAATCACTCAAAATGAACACAGTACAACCCAAGCTAATGCTATGTTAGTTGTAGAAATTAATTGTAAACAAGAACAAAATCTAAACTGTTCCTTTTTTATCAAGTCTGTCTGCAAAACAATATTTTCATTCAAGTACCTTTAGAGGATTCCAGCGCCTGATCTCTCTCCGATCGTGTCAAATCGCCGTCCCATCGGACTATGGGAATGAGGGAATAGAGAGTGCACTTATGTTTTAACACATATTTGTGCATCTTTTTTTATTGCTATTGTATACCTAGGTACTTATCGAAAGCGGCGTAATTAAAAAGCAGCGTACTCATTATAGTAAACAATCTTTGCGCTTTGATTACCTTAAGACAAACATTAATATTTGATTTACCCATTTATATCCAATGGCATGCCTGTGGTCTTCGCGGTGACATTTGCGGTGGTCATAAAGAATGATGATTTGGAAGTTTTAAAGTACTATAAAAATTTATGACTTATAAAAATTGCGGCGACTTGCGATGGCTTTATATCTGATCGTTTAATACATAAAATGCATCTGTGAAGGACTAATACTACTACTACTAGAAATAAGTAGATTCTTAGAATAATAAAACTAACAGAAGGCCTGCTTGGGTAGTGCAGGGATAGTGAATATGATGGCCGTGCACGAAATCACCTGTTCAATTCCTGGGACGGGCCAAGAGATTCCTATTTTCAATTTAAAGTTTGTAGACGTTAAGAGCCTCGTCGTACATTACATAGAATCATAGCTGGCGAAATATAGATCAAATACACATCTGCGTAGAGTGAGGCATGAGAACGAGGCATGCGTGCATCATCATGTGATGATAAAAGTATATGAGGCAGTCGTATTGGCTACCGCTACGCCCCCAAGGCCGCCGTCATGTAGTAGCTAGATCATGCTAATAATATTAGCGTATAATAAGTTCTTCTTCTTTGTAAGTACAGAGATAATATACGTATATATTGAAATACCCGAGCAGTCGAGCTAAGATTATAAAGACGAAAGATTTGTTTATTTTTTATTATTACTGTATTTTTTTTTGTAATTAATAAAACTAAAAATCTCTAAAAATATATTTTATTATAAGGAAGCTACTTTATCCAAAACTAACAAAGGCTATATAACATCATGCTACTAGCTATGGGGGCGGTGCAGATTATAAACGTGAGCGAAACTGCGCGGAACAGCTTATGATAAATAATAAAGCAAGTCGTAAAAATGATTTTATTTTTAAATTTTGTGGGTTTTCTTAATTACTGGAATGAAAATTGCTGCGACCCAGATTACATTCTTTGATGTCGATACTATCAATGTCTTTTCTTCGGCGAAAATGATTGATGAACAAAAGGTTTTTAATTTGTTAACAATTTGGGCTCGGTGTGTTGTTCTGCTATACTTAAATTATAACGAAGCTGTGCATTTATATGAAAGCTATAAAAGTTAACATAAGTGACATTTAGAAGCGTTTGATCACAAAATTGTGGTTCTAGAATGTTGATCTGTCTGTTTGTACCACCTCCACGCAAAAAGCATTTTGATGCGAATTAACAGATTTTTATGCGATTTCCACATGCGATGTGTACACTTCATCGATTGCTAATAAGTATAGACGGAGATATATAGAAGTATGCATCCACGACATATAAGGAACCTAACATGCATAGGATAAAGGTTTATATGCTAGTTTATGATATATTTTTAACTACTATTTTATCTGGTTCTTTTGTAAGATACGTTATTTATAAGTGGAAGAGTCTGATGCTGCCATAGTTGGTGCCGGTACGAATAAACCAGCTCGCTCGGAGAAACAGATCTTCTTGCAGAAATTGCACATAAAGATTGTAATACAATTACTCTTCTACACTCAGCGCATGAGACTAAGCGAATTAGAGAGCGTGCTCTCTAACGCGTATTACAAACAATGTAGTTGATTAGTCTTCTTTAGTAAGTAGTACATATTAACACAATGGTATAATATCACATTGTTTTTCCGAAACAAAAACAACACGATAGTTCTGTCGCTGTCTCACGAGTTGTTTCGTAAATGTTTAATGGCTTGTTCAAATCCAAAGTGTACATGAGTCAGAATGTACGTTAAAAATTAATTGAGTTTGTCGACGCCGTGCCGACTACCACCTGGCACTGAAGATTATTGTTTCTGTATGAGTAGGTAAGTGAATTGTGTTACCCAATAATTCTCTTGAAAACCGAAAACAATTTGCCAATTGGGTTTTTAGCTTTACTATGATTCATTCATTTCATTATAAAAGCTTGTTCAGTAATTCAAAATACGTTACAAAGACACGGTGAGCTTCCATTTTCTCGTTTGAAAATTGAATACAATGGATTACAGTTATCACGCGCGGTTTTATGAATTGTCGTGGGTGATTCAACGTTGCCGATAGTGGCTTTTACGAATAACATGAGTCAGTGTAACAACATTTATTTGGAAAACTAAATGTGCTTCTAAGTACTTTCGTGTTAGTGCACAGTAATGGGGCATTATGCTATTGTGTACCTATTGTTATTCTTTGTGTCGGAGGTGGTATAGTGGGTGTCTAGTGTAAATGTTCAAATTTGTCGTGTTGTGTTAGACTCGACCTAATGCTTATGGAAAAATAAAAGAGAAAGGGGAATGATAAACTATACTAAATAAACAGAGGAATTAAGGTCATAGCACACATATCAACTCAGAAAGGGATCGTCACCGTATCGCCTTTCGCCTCGCCGTCAAACAGGCATCAACCTAATGTAACCAAAGCGGATCAACAGTACGTCGACTCGGCTACGGCTAGGCGACGCCGCGCTTACGCTGCGTTCACTTAAATCATATTAGTATGTATATTTTCTCACTTCTTCAATGATCCCTTTTCATCTACATTTTATGTTTGAAATCTAACCTTCCAATTCAATAAAATACGCGCGCAACACAACTGTTAGTTGTCTTGTGAATGACAACACGTTCGGCAACAGTAGTGCATGGAGAGAGGAGCGCAGGGACGACGAGCCATAAGCGCGAGGACTGCAAGCTTGTCCCGAGGCGAGGCGTTATGAATCCGATTAGTGTGCGTTGCAGTAGGAAGTTTCATACAAAGAATACTGCATGGCTCGAGTTGACACGGTGCCGATCTGTTTCCGAGTGAGGCTGAGTTAAGGCTGTCTCGGTGTGCTCGCAGAATACTGTGAGCTTGCTTGCGAACCACATAAACTACTGAGTGAATGCGGCTGCTGTGCACGAGGTCTCATGTTCGATTCCTGGGTCGGGAAAAGTTTACTTGGGTTTCACTTTTAAGGCGTTCTCAGTAGTACCAACAATGCCCGGTTGATACATACACTTCTTCTTCTTCTTCTTATAAAAGAGCACTAGGAACTAATCCTGTATCGCGGGAGACTTTACAAACAATCAAATAATGGACAAATAGAACACCAAGTTTTCTGTCCCGTGTGGTGATTGAACCCACAGCACTCAGCGCAGTGGCAAGGACGAGGCGACCACTTGATCCGCTACGCACAAACACACTCACACACACCACTGTCAACCACCTTTTAGATAGATTAACAGCAGGGTGAATCTTATAAAACGTCTGAATGTCTAAGATATCGAATACAATACGAGACAGACTTCATCACTACTCCTATTCAAACTAAATTAAATATATTTGTCTATATGTAAATACCTACCTCGACTGAATCTTACAACACTTCAGCTCAATAGTTTGCGTTCGATCTTATAAATATTTATTCATTTCATGCCATTGAAGTGAATGATTATGTTTTATAATTAATTGAAATAAAAGAAACAATAAAATTTAATTAAGTGAATTTGATTTGATGAAATAAATTTAGATTAAATTAAACTTTGTAGAAGGCAATGATACTGTTTACTAGACATGTTAGTTTTATATAAACAGGTGTCGAAAATCAATGCCCATAATATTTTGTTACCTATTAATAATTGTACATATTATGTTGACAATTTGAACTAATAAGTAGAGCACTAGATATGGGACGAGTCTATGTGAAAGAGATCTATATCTATAATTCCAGCAATAGCGTTTCAAATGTTTTGTAAACGATTTTGTTGAACCGAATTTGTTTTAAAGCCAATTGAAATGCATCCGACTCGCGAAGTTTTAAAGTCTTCACTTTGCGAGTAGTAGATAGTCAATTATTGGAGAAACCTTATTTGCATATTTTGATATTTCTGACTCTCTCTCCATAATATTTGTTAAAATCTATTTGCAAAATGACTATCTCTTGCACACTGTTTATTCTAATAAGTATTACACTGCAAGGCAAGGACCTTGCATATAAAATGGTCTTTATATTTCGGCCTGTCGATATAAAAATACTAATGAGCTTCTTCATGGAAATAACGGACAAAAATATACAGAGATTCAGAAATTATAAGCCTTCCAAATATTAGACTATAATTCACAACTCGTGCATTGACGATATCACCACCACACATCCGCTAGACAATCTGTGAGAGGTAAATTGCATGTTAACCTGTCAAGTCTTGGAATACCAGACATCATTAAAACCTATTGTGTCTGTCCGCCAGTGTGCCGCTGCGACTCAAAGGCAATTCCTAAGAAACGAATAACATCTTTAACGTCGCTCGTGGGACTATTATATATCCAAACGTTGTATGAGCTACACGCTGAATGTTGTATAAGCTATTTTAAGCATTTCTCGTGTAAAGTATAAACCTCTTTGGCGATGGTTGTAGTAACTAGAGGGTTATTGAGCAATGCCAATGTATGAGGCAGGGCCATGAATAGCTTAATTGGTAAAACGATGACACGGAGTACTGAACCTCCGGGTTAACTTCTGCTGCATGTATTGACTTTTGCCTTGTTTCTTATTAACTCTTCAGCCTTTAGATATTGCTCTAATAGGTATTGTATTGGGATGTTATTCAGCGAACATATAGCTGTTAGCTTCATATAATCTAATTTCACTGATCTGCGAATCTATAGATATATGATCAAGTTCTCATACAATATCTTAATCTGGAAGTTACTCAATCGTGTGGAATAAGTCTGTATTAGTCTCCATGTATGTGGGTTTGTCGTTCAAACGTACATACATACTACACAAATTGTATGTCTGTAAATATAAATATAGGTATACTGTATAATGCTTCAGTGGCTTAGAGGCAGTAAATGCGAATGCTATGCTTGAGAACTTGGGTTCAATATTTATGTCAAGGAATTCTCAGTAACAAAGACAAGAAGTATAGAATTGTGCCCGGTAAATGGAAATAGTTACATTTGACCTTAAACTAAATCTGGCTATTGTAATATTTATATCTCTGCCTATCTCTTGGGAAATAAAAGCGTACGACTATGTATGTGCGTGTGTGTGTACATACACACACGGACACACATAGTCTTACGCATCGTACAGACGTCTGTACGATGTTCTACATCTTACGTTGCCCGTAGTAAGCGTCCTTTATTTATTTAGGAAAACAAACCGCTGTACAGTTAGTATTATTATAAAGTTCTATAGTAAGTACTATGACCTCTGTGATAGATACAAATAACCTACAAGTGTAGATTATTGTATATTTCACAGAGGTTAAGATAAATACACATAAATCGCCCTGTAGGACAAGCAGTAAATTGCACATATAACGTAAAAAGGGTAATAATATAAAACGTAAAGCTATGGATAAAATATAAATGCCTTTAATATCCTCTCAAAATACTTATTTATATAAATTTATTTCAATGTGTAACATTTTACTAGCCAAAATAATATTATTTATTCATAAAAACTACACTATTTGAAATACCAATACACTTAACGATTTACGCTTTATACATTTTATACATTTATCGGCAATGAAATATTTGTGCAAATATTATAAAGAGAAAAGATTTGTTTGTTTATAATAGATAAACTCTAAAACTACTGCACCGATTTTTCTGATACTTTCATCATAAGAAAGCTGCCACCACTATTGCGCTACGAGCTACAGAAGTGAAACCGTAATCATAATCAAGGATGAAACCGTGGACGACAGCCAGTGTAAAATTTTACTATTGTTCGTGCTGAATTTTTCGTATATTTGATATTCAATTTTGATATAATCGCGTATACTGTCATAAAATACCACGAATTTCTATCTCGTTATATAAAATGTCAAACGGTGTGAAATCACATCTATTCTGTTTTGTGCTTGTGAACAACACTTTTTTTTGCTTTAACTCGTTTACTGTTAACATATTTTATGTATGTACCTAAAATTTATTTTTTTAGTATTACTATATTTATGCTGCAATCATGACGCCTGTAGACACGAAGAGTTAGGCAGAACTATATTAATAATAATTTCAGTATCGCAGTCAACTTTACATATTCAAACGACGGACGTAAAGTACACCGATTTGAAACAAATATTTGAGGAGCAAAAATATCTTCGTCGATCGAATCCAATACCCTTGGCGCAATGACAGTCTCGAAGCAATCACTTAAGCCACTGCGCGATTCATGCAGTCAATATATGTAAATATATTGTTATACAAGATTTGCCCACGTACGTAAATGTAGGTTATGTCAATTTCCACCCTTCGGGAACAGTACTTTTTTTGAATGAAAATAATAAAAGTTAAATTGCATGATGATCAGTCGAGTAGTTAAGGCGTGAAAGCGTAACAAACAAACAAACTCATAATCTTATTGTATTTTTAATATTGTTTAGAATAAACACTGTATAATACACCTGTTTGTATAACCATTGTCTTTATCTAAAGTTACTCTTGGTGATCTTATCTTTGGATACCAATTCAATGCAGTTTATAGACTTAAACCACAAGGTTTAAGTCTATAAACTGCATTGAATTGGTTACACAATAGCTAGTTACAATTAATAGGTTTAAGTTGTCTTAAACCTATTAATTGTAACTAGCTATTGTGTTCAAAATTCAATTCCAAATTGGATTTCCAATTTATACACAACCCACGATTGTGTTACTGGCCTTAGCTATATATTTATCGATAGTTGGCGGGTAATATCGATATCCGAACTAATATTATAAATGCGAATGTGAGTTTGTTTCTTTGTTACGCCTTCACGTCTTAACTACTCGACCGGTCATTATGAAATATTGCATACACGTTGTCAGGTTACATAAAAGGACATAACGCTCAAAAGCTGGTCTATATCTGTATTAATTTCATAAAGAGGAAAGATTAGATTTTTTGTTTGTTTGATTGTTTGTTTGTATAGCTTGCTTTAATGGTGACGGAAAATATCGTGAGGAAACCTGCATGTCTAAGAGTTCTCAATAATGTTTTCAAAGATATGTGAAGTCTGCCAACCGGCACTGGGCCAGCGTGCTGGACTATGGCCTTACCCTTCTCACACTGAGAAGAGGCCCGTGCCCAGCAGTGGGACAGTCTAATACAGGGCTGATATTGATATTGATATGATAGCGGCGAATCTAGTCGAGTTTACGGACATCCTCGGGTCGGTAAGCGCTATCATAGACAGTTGTAACATTGACTGTGTATACATACTAGGTGACTTTAATGCGCATCCTACTGAACAGTTTTATAATGAACTTTCGTTATTTTGTGAGGACCAGGAGTGGACCTGCATTGATGTAGCAATGTTGCAGGGCGTTTCGAATACGTGTGATTTCACTTTTTTGAGCGAGGCTCACGGATCGCATAGATGGCTTGACCACTGTATAGTCTCTAAGGCAGCTGTGCCGTCAGTGCGCAGAGTGTTTGTCAAGTATAATGTGCTGTGGTCTGACCACTTTCCTTTAATAGTGGAATGTAATCTAGGCATAGTCGCGCCTAAGTTACTACAATATAAACCGCCTGTAAATGATGTCATATGGGGGGAAAGAAGTGTAGATCAGGTTAATCAATACATGACTGAATGTCATAGACTCTTAAAACTTCTAGACTTTCCAGAGGAATTTATAAAATGTGCGGATTACACTTGTAACGTATTGTATCATAGACAAGTCATTGACAGTTTGTATAACAATATTGTTAAAATATTAAGAGACGCAGCATTGTGTAGTAAATATAGTAAACATAATACATGTAAAAAAAAGAAACCAGTTGTGGGGTGGAACTTACATGTTGCCGAGGCACACAGGAAAGCTAAGCAGAAATTTTATTTGTGGTGTTGGTATGGTAAACCAAGTTCGGGTGCAACTTATAACGAGATGTATGAGGCCAAGAAAATCTTTAAAAGCCGTCTGAAATGGTGTCAGAACCATGAAGATCAGGTAAAAATGGATATTCTGGCTTCTCATCATTCAAAAAATGACTTTCGTTCCTTTTGGAAAGCTACAAATAAACTAAATAGCAAATCGGTTATTCCTGTGTGTGTCGACGGCGTAAGCGATGCTGGTGAAATAGCAGATCTGTTTCGACAACATTTTACTGTCAAATCACCATTAGGATCCTCAAAATCTGTGATCGATGTTAAGAACAGTGAAAAGATAGGTTTTAGATGTACAACTAGAGAAGTGAGGTTGATAATCAAATCAATGACTAGAGGCAAATCTCCCGGCCATGACGGGTTGAGCATTGAACACCTACAGCATGCTGGACCCCACCTACCGAGATTGTTGGCTATGTTATTTAACCTTTGTCTTAGCCACACATATTTGCCCGAAGAGATGATAAAAACAATTGTAATACCTATAGTTAAAAATAAAACCGCTGATCTATCAGATAAAAATAACTACCGACCTATCTCTCTTGCCACAGTTATATCGAAGGTGTTTGACGGCATGTTAAACTCACAGCTGGCCAAACACATTGAACTTCATGACAATCAGTTCGGATTTCGGGGCGGACTTTCCACTGAAAGTGCAGTTTTGTGTGTTAAGCATGCCGTCAAATATTACACAAAACGACAAACTGCGGTTCATGCATGCTTTCTCGATCTTTCGAAAGCCTTTGACCTGGTTTCCTATGATATCCTATGGAATAATCTAGAGAACACTAATCTGCCAACAGAACTCATCAACATCTGCAAGTACTGGTATGGAAATCAGGTCAATGGCGTGCGATGGTCGGGAGCAATGTCGCAACCATACAGGTTAGAGTGCGGGGTGAGGCAGGGGGGTTTGTCCTCACCAACTTTATTCAACCTGTATATAAACGATCTGATTCAAACACTCAGTAGCACCCGGGTAGGATGTCACATAGACGGCATTAATGTAAACAACATAAGCTATGCTGATGACATGGTGCTACTGAGTGCATCGACATGTGGCATTAAGAAACTGCTCACTTTATGTGAAACATATGCCGAGCGACATGGATTAAAATATAATCCACTCAAAAGTGAAGTCATGGTCTTTACGGCCAGAGGAAACAGTACAGGTAACGTGTTTCCCAACATTACGCTTAATGGTACAGCTTTGCGTAGGGTGTCTAAATTTAAGTACCTAGGACATATGCTGACCTCTGATCTTAGGGACAATGACGACATTGAGAGGGAACGGAGGGCGCTGGCAGTGAGAGCGAACATGATAGCTCGCAGGTTTGCACGTTGTTCGACGGAAGTCAAAGTTACACTTTTTAGGTCTTATTGTACATCATTCTACACGTGCAGGCTGTGGGCTGACTATACTCAAAAATCGTACAGTGCCCTTCGAGTCCAGTTTAATAATGCGTTCAGGGTGCTGATGGGGCTGCGGCGATACTGTAGTGCATCAGGGATGTTTGCTGAACATCACGTAGACTGTTGGTATGCTACGATGCGTAAGAGATGCGCATCCCTGGTGCGCAGAGTGCGTAGCAGTACCAACAGCATCCTTAGCATGATTGCGAGTCGGCTAGACTGTAGTTACATCAATCATTGCTGCGCCATTTCTCATGGAATGGTGCAGCAATGAATGATAATTCTGTTTTGATAATTCTGTTTTGTTTGTTTATTGTATGTTTTAGAAATGTAAATTACTAACACTAGTTTATAAGAAAATTGTTACTAACAAAATGGACACTATTGGTCTGAAATAAAGTCATATTATTATTATTATTATTATTATTATTATTATTATATATCTTCTTTTACGTGAGCGAACCCGCGTGCTAAAGCTGGTATAAAATAAAAGTATTGCCTTTCAAAAGTAATAGTCACTCCATCAACTCTACACAACCATCGCCTGTTTAAACGTATTCTAAAAGTCTCGTTTCCAAAGGGTTAAACATATTGCGGTGACTTTCGAATTAAAATCAGTACAGAATGGTTTCTTCAAGTGTCATATCGATACTTACGATTCTCGATTAAGCCCTGTTAATACAAGTCAAACCATGTGGGCAAATATCGACGCACGAATACTAGGCTCTGCTGTAAACACTTCATAGAAGCGAGTTTCGCCTCGAACACTTGTATTCGAGTACCGTACGGATACGCATTATTTTCAGGGGAAAAAGTATTGTTCCCAAGGGATAAAAATGTATAGACAAAATCTACATTAACGCAAGGGATATCGCGGGAAAATTTAGTATCTAAGTCCAAAGGTACATTAATTTGCAATATCGACAATCTTTGGCGAAAGGTAAGTTGTTACTGTTAAAAGTTCGGTTGTGTCCGACAGGTAATTTCGCTTTCCCCCTCGTTCTTACGTCTATTGCTACCCCAAAGCTTTGTATTCAATTATAACACAACCTTCTCATTAACATTTACCACTAATAAGGTCACGTGGGAGATAATTACGGTGATTACCGCTTGTTTCTAAACATTTTTCCTAACGCAATCTGTTTGGTTAACGTCAGATCATAAAAGGGATAATATAATCTATAGGTGTGTATCATTAATGTTGAATCGATTTTGAAAAGCCATTCAGCCATAATTATTGTATTATGAAGGGCTTATTACGTCAAAAGCATTGAAAGGGTTGATTGATTTGTAAGGATAACCTTTAGGAGCTGAAGATGTTAGATATAAATACATTTAATCGTAGTTTTAAGGTAGCTATAATGCGGTTTGCCTTATGGTAAGTGGTTACCAAAGCTTATGGACAATACTAGATATAATATAAGGTCTTCTAGACTGGCTTTCTAGTTAGTTGACTATCTGAACAAGCGATATTATGGTGCACAAATGTGTGCTCAAACACAAATGCGTTTTATATCTCCTAACTCTTATATGCAATTCGATGGCATATCATCTCATTGTCTGATGGGATGTCAAATATAATCGACTGGTAAGATATCACGATCTGGGAGTCGAACCGGAGATCTCATCATGCACGGCAGTCATAAGTATAACCATTACGTAGACATTAAAAAAAAACACTTCGTGTGTTCTTCAGTAGTATAAAATCATAAGATATGGGATTTAGCACATGTATCACATCATAATATCATTGCACCTACGTGTAGATACAGGCTGATGCAATTGTGAAAGACTATAACAAAAAATTTGGCTAATAAGGATTACATCCACATCTTGCTCATAATGTAATTAGGTACATATCCCTAAATATAGTAATGTTTTGATGTTACACTTTGAAAGTGACCACCGTCACCGGTCGTAAAAACACCCAGAGTTATTAAAACATACGCGGATCACATAATTGCCTACTTTATGCTGCAAAACTCTACGTAGAATCGCATCGTCCATGGCGTAGCAGCGTCGTAGCCTCGTAGCATTCTTGGCTATCATTGACGTAGGCTGACTGATGTGTGCGTATTAAGGTCAAGTCCGTTGTAGGCTCAGAAATTCTATTTTTAGATTAGCGCTCAGAATGTGTATATGAAAAACAAACTGCTATATTGAGCATTCGGCTACGAATAGACTCGTTTATTACAGGTACAGTCTTGGTCTTTGTTCCTGCAAATAAGGAATACACTATATAACAATGAGGTCCCAAATTAGATTATTAAGTTTTTGTGCTTGGAATTTCTCAGTGGCTGTCGAAATTGTAGAAACATAAGCCTTAGATGAGAATAGCTACGGTCACGGCTGTGTGGGATCCAAAAACATAGCTAACTGAAGAATAAATGAAATACGAATTTTACTTAGTGAAATTGTTAGAATTTGGTTCTGGCTTAAGACATGCAGTCTTAATCTAATCTAAACCTACAAATTTAGGTACGCCACCCATTATTTACGCCCGTATTTACTTTTTATTTACTACTATAATTATACTACAATTCGGTTTTATTTAACGAAATATTAATTAAAAGCCAAAGTAACAAACGATTCCAAAAAATATGTTTTGGTATATAAAGTACTTACCAAACAATGCATTTTATCAAACATTTTTATGCCTTGCGTTGTTTTACTAATTAGCGTGAATGTTAAGTTAATTGATTTTAATAAAAATATTTTTATGAAAACAATATTCTTTGGTGTAATAATTTGTCAACAATATTATTTATAGAACCAGTAGTTTAGTAGTTAGATGCAAATATGACTCAATACCACTCCAAACTGAAGCATTCTCCATCCATCTCAATCCAAGAAGCGAGAATAACAAAAAAAATACAAATGTTCCTTTTATAAGACACGTCGTCTTATAAAAGGCACAATTGTATTTTTTTGTTATTGTACATTACCTGGCCACTTATGAATACATCTCTGTCTACCCTTTCAAGGATGTTCAGTCCTAAGTTTTCCTATCTATTTAATATTGATATGAAGCACTCTTTTAAAACATTGCACAACATTTTTACAGAAAGCTTTATTCAAATTCGAAACCGCATCGAGCACTCGTTTGATTAAACATTCTGCTTGATTAAAAAAATATATCTAGTTTAAACAATATCCTTATGTTTATGTATGAAGTGTTTATCCGCAAAGCCGCGCTCGCTTGAGTGATCCTTGCACTGGGTGGTTAGCTCTTCGCATCGACGCTTAACTCAAACTTATTGTTTATCCGACTAGAAATTATCCTGCAACATACATATATTTATGATACGTGCGATGAATTACGCAAACAATTTCAGATTTATATTTGCATCGTCATTTGAAAATTGTTTTGTTTATCGAGTGTATTCGTAAACAGTGCTCAAACTACTCAAGCATCTGCGATATGGTTAGCGAAAGATGCTGCATTATATACATAGCGGCTAAATAGTGGGGTCAAAGACTGCTAACGTGC
Organism: Catocala fraxini; assembly: GCA_930367265.1. Taxonomy (NCBI): domain Eukaryota; kingdom Metazoa; phylum Arthropoda; class Insecta; order Lepidoptera; family Erebidae; genus Catocala; species Catocala fraxini. The sequence goes on along the minus strand of OV884026.1, from coordinate 12,405,222 downwards.
CCTTCATCTCTAGTTGATATATTGATAAAATTTTAGAAGCAGTACATCGTAGCAATAACGCAGACATCGATTAGGTGTTACTAAATACTCTAATACACAAATTTATAATATCAGTTTCATTTTGTTGAATCTCCGATTGCACTAAACAGAATTACATAGATGAAATACGGTTATGATTTAGAGCTAAGCGCCAATACCAATAATACATTGCCTGACCTGTAAATAGACCCAATCACATCATACAGCAGTCGCTTCATCTACTACCGCTGCGCCATCTACCGAGGTAGACTTGTATTAACAGATATGATAATTTTTAGAGTTCGAAAAAACTCATAAACAACCGCTTTATCCGTCCATTTGTCTGTTATACAACTTTCAACTCAAGAACCGTAAGAGCAAACCATTCGACTCAGCATAGTCGATATTCCCCCGAAATGACTATGACCCTTGATCTGTGACCTCAAGGTCACGTGGTATCACGTGACCTTTGCATATTACTTAAACCTTTTTCTCGAACTCTAAGATTTACGGCAAGTCATTGCCGTTTCTCACTTTTTTAAGCCATGCGTTCACGCATCCAATGCCGCAGGCACAAACTAGTATAGCATAAATTCTAAAACCAGACTATATAATATTGTCTTCTATTTACGCGAATATTATTCATTGAAATTAAACTGCTATATACGGATTTTATCGCGTTGTTTATTTGACACTTTATTACAAAACAACAGGGGACCAACCACTACCTGAGATTTGACAAACCACAGATTCTCGCTAAAGAACACCGATTCCTACCAAGGATGCTTCGCGAGGCTATTGAAATCAAAAAACATCCTAATTTTAATAGAGAAGATGGTTGGAATGTACCACCAGTTTGGGATCCAGTAATAAAAATAGTCAAACCCAAGAAGAAGCAAACCACAGCTAGACTTCATGATACTTTGAGCTCATTCTGCGTAAATAGAAACACCAATGATTAAATTATGTTCGGGTACTTTGAAATAACTACACTGGAACATTGAGACAACTGCCATCTTAGTCTCCCCGTGACCATGGCTGCTGAAAAGCAACCGAAACGTCGGGGAAAGTGTAAAATAAAAATAAATTAAATCTAAATAGTTTAATAATAATTTAATTAGTTAAAAATTAGTCAAGTTTAATAGTAGTAGTGTAACAATTTTCAAAATTTTGTAATAAAGTGTCAAATAAACAACGCGATAAAATCCGTATATAGCAGTTTAATTACCAGACTATATCCTAACTAATATTTTAATTGTGAATATGAGTTTGTTTGTTTGGTACGCTTTCACGCCTTAACTGCTCAACCAATCATCATGAAATTTTATATACACGTTGTCAGGGACTGCAGAAAAGGACATATTATACCTTTTATCCAGAAAAATACTGTGACAAACCTAACCTAATGTATATTTACGCGAGCAAAGCCGTGGGCAATATGTAGTTAGGTATTTTATATTTGTATTTATTTTCTCACTATAAGTTATATACCTAGTTTAACGTAAATGGATAAAGTAACAGAGAGAAACAGAACAGAATCACGGGACATATTTTGTGTCGGAAAAGGTTTACAAAATATTACACGCTCATAAATAATCAGGGAGACCGCGCTATGTGTATTTAAGACACATCTTGGTCTGCGTCTCCTTAGAGGATTTAGTGGTAACTGTCGCCAACTTGCAGTGAGTTCATGTTAGTTTTTTTCATTTAGGTCAAAAAGTAACACTTATGAACGTCAAAATTGATAGGTTAGTGAGTTTAGAAGTAGAAGTTACTGAAGCTATATTTAGGTTAGTTGCTAGGTTCAAACAAAGGGTTGAGCCTATGAGAAGAAACCTGCAAGAAAATCACGGTCTCTCTTTTAAATCGCCAATTAAATATAATTGTAAAATGCATTCTTTTATAGAAGTATTAGACATAATCTGTGTTTGTTATACATTGTAAATCACACTAGCTATCCTGCGTGGGATTTGAACCCCGAGTACTCGACGCATTAGTGACGAAACTTTTAAACCCACTTAAACGCGCAGTCAATATTGCGTCTTGATTGAAAAATGCTAATTCTATCGCATGTATTCTATAAGCAAATCATGTGGCATTCTATTGTTAGCCGTTTTATTTTGGTAGCTTCATAAATCATGCCTTTGTTTGAGTGAGAGACATTTAGCAATCAACCGATTACCATTAATCACGTTCCTTGTTATTGTCCCCTTGTCCACGTTCGGACATACGCTTCTAATTATCGCGGACATGGGTAGATCCAACAACCTTTTCTTGTGAGACCGCGAATGTTTTATAATGAGATAGTAATCATGTTGTTATATATCGAGATATTTTTATAATAATAATATCAGCCCTGTATTAAATTGATCGACTGCTGGGTACAGGACCCTTTCCGATGTGAGAAGGTTTAGGCCGTAGTCCACCACACTGACCCAGCGGGTTAGAAGACTTCACATATCTTCGAGAACATTATGAAGAACCCTCCGACATGCATTTCGTCACAGTGTTTCCCTGCATCGTTAAAACAAGCGATAGTTGACTATCTAAAACGCACATAACTTCGAAAATTCAGAGATGCGTGCCTCGGGATTGAACTCGAGACTTCTACGTGGCAGTTCACTAGGCTATTGCTGCTTTTATTTCGTATATTTGCCTGAAAAGCGCAGCGGGCAAGCGGTTACCTAGTCTTTGTCACCGTGTATATTGTGGTTTGCAATAGGTTCTCTTACAATTTTTTAATATTTATCTTAAATAGTGACATTATCTAAACTTTAAAATACGAAGATTTTTAAATCTACTCAAAAATTCATAAGACACAAACACTTCAAATCTAGTAGTAGGGGTAATTGTCAAATAACGAAACGATACACAATACAAACTATGACGTAATCACTATTTAAATGTAGCTGTCCGAAGGAAATAGCGAGATATCCACAACTACAACCCACTTTTCTTATACCTAAATTTAAAATATTAATGACTACCTTATTTTGCAACCAATTGTGTTTCCACAAATAGATTTATTTTGATTGCTATACGCTCTTGTATGTAAAATATGCAATGTACAAAATCGAACATATGCAAGCAACTACCCTATTCCACACGTTATAACTGGTATTTGTGTAATCCACGAATTATTGTTGTATAAGTCAAGTTTTATTGTATGTTAATATACTTTCCTGCGACATAGAGTTTCGCCCAAAATGCAGAAGATGTCTTAAGTATAATAATTAAAACGATAAATAAATTAAGAAACATGACACAACAAACACAAGATAATCTCGAGGCTAACAGCCACTAATCAGAACAAATATTATTTTCCTGTTCGGTATACAAAATATATTTCTCATTCCTGTTGTTCTTGATTGAAAATAAATAATCTTAATCTGTGAAGGCTTAGAATACCAGACAAGATTGTGTCTGGCCATCAGTGTGCCGCTGCGGTTGAAAGGTATTAAAAGGTATTTAAATATATTATCAGTTCACACGTGACGGTTGCTTAACGTTTTGCCTACGACGTATTCTTTATTAAACAGTTAAGTGTATTACATTATAATCCCTTGGAAGGATATAAACAAAGCCAGTGTGTAGGATGAAACGAGGAACAAAATGTCAACATATATTTAAATTACGATGTATAGCCATAATCGACCAAAAGATATACAAAATAAGAAGGGCTTAATTTGTATATCTTATGTCCATTATGTATAAAAACGGCTACCGTGACCGACATTTGATGTGCGGTCAAGCACGACCGCGTTATCAAATATTGCGACATAAAAATGTCTTACGTTTACTAATCTTTCCAGGAATTTTGCTTCATAATCTAAAGTGACTACTTAAGTCTTGTTGACTAGGATTGCCATACTTACTGTGGCTGAAGGATTTTATTTACTTATGTATTTAACACAATTAATCCCTATATATTTCTTTAAAAAGACATTTCATGCACTAGGATCGAATCCAAAACACTCAGCGCAGTGGCAATGGCGAGGCGGCCATTTAAACCATTACACCGTCCATGCAGTGAAATGATTATATCGCGAGACACTTTACAAACACACTTAATGAACACAAATCATAGTCAGACTAGGAATAACAATTTCTATACTACACATTTTTTGTATCTTACATTGGTTATATCTGCTACATCAAGTGCATTAATAGCGCTTTCTTTTCCAAAAAAAATCAACGGCCGCACTAAGAATGGATCCTGTGACCCCAGGGTACTTTACAAACATTTAAACAACAGACACAAAGAACACCTCGACTCGGAACAACCATATGTGGAGCATGCAAATTTTCGTGTCGAGTGGGATTCGAACTCACAACACTCGGCATCGTGGCGAAGCGACCACTTCAACCACTAACCGCCATCCGTGCACGGTGCTGTCAAGTTGCGAGTAACTTCTTGAACCGTTGCACTGTCTATGGAACGAAATATCATCTACCAGCAAAAACAGTATTAATTAAACCAGCTATGTCTTCTAACAAAAGCAATTGAAGTCTGTTCATTCATTTCGATGCCACGAGGCCGTAGACAGACATAACTGAAGCTTTTGTCTGCTTGTCTGCCTGACGCACAAAGGATACGAATTTCCTCTTCTGTGACTCGAATTAAAAATTCATATTAATACAGTATGTTTCTCGCTTTTTATTACGAGTATGGCAACTCCAAAATTTTGTAAAATGCTAATCCAACCTATTATGATCAAACTATCGAAATTCAGTCAGTTTGTTGCGTTACAAGGCTATACCGTTGACCCAATTTTGAGGCTGTTTTATATAGAGATAGATGAACCATAGGATAGGAAATAAAAATAAATGTTTTTAAAGCTACGACTCCTATGCGATAGCGATTCAATATGGCTTACTAAAGAAAATATATTCGACAATCTGATTTCTTTAATTAAAGAGGTCACAAATAGAAAAAAAAAAATATATATTTTAATAATTTAATTTTATTATTTTATGGCATTTCATTTGACATTTGATTCTTATATACCGCAAACCCGCCGGTGTATAGTTTGCGGTATATAGTGTGTGCTGGTTCAGCACTGTATAAGTAATTTGTCAGGTCACCATACGTCGCTTCAGTTTTACGAGCCCTAAGAAGGACGGTATAGTCCATGAATCTAACCCCAAGTGGCATTTTGTCTCAGTCTCTAGAATTTTGTGTGCGGCGAAGCTTAGTAATTACAAAACGCCTTATGCGTAAAGATGGATATCAAAATTTTACTGCACGGATGGCAATGGTAATTTTGTGACTAATAGCACGCTGAGAGCTGTAGGTTCGATCACCACGCAGGACAAAAAATTGTGTGATACATAAATACTTGGATGATTTTTATGTTTCTAATCAGAATAGAGATTATAATAAAGTCTGCCGCGGCACCGGTAGTGTTGGGTCATGTAGGTAATAAAAATGAGAAATGTATGAAAATAACCGAATCTCCGGCGTTAAATGTGCAATTCAAAATTTATCGGATGAATTTGGCGGCCATGTATGTATTTGGTTTCGTGAATATGTGCATTGCTCACTCACCGTATAAATTCGGTAAACACCGGTAAGCTAGCAATTCTGCATGCCTATTCAAGCTTTGTAGCCTGTATTAGCCGATTATAGCATTGTTGCTTACTTCCCCTGGTGAGCCTATTTTTCTCTAGTTACGATTCTATTGTAATGATACTGTTTTAAAAATAGAGATAAATAATTTTATCTTAAGTGTAAAAGTTTATGACGCTGGATTGGTTGTTACATACTCAAACACGTGTAAACTATAATAATAATAATATTCTATCACATACACACAACACCATCTAGCCCAAACTAAGCAGAGCTTGTACTATGGGTACTAGACAATGGATAAACATACTTAAATACTTTTTTTTTTGTAAATTCATACTTATTATACCAAGACAAACATCCATGTTCATGCACACAAATGTTTGACTTGTGCGGGAATCAAACCCATTACCTCAGGCGTGGCAGCCGGTTACACTAACCACTACGCCATCGAGGTCGTCAAAAAACTGTCACTCAACTGATAACGATGAAATTTGGCACAAAGATGATCAATATCCTAGTTATGCGTTCCCAGATACACGCGGAAAAAGTCACGAACAGACAACTTACTAAGACCTACTTACTTAATAAGATTAACAGAAATGAGTGTAAATATCTTGTAGAATCGAATCGTACAACTAAAACTTAAGTATTAAAACAATTAAATTAATCTTAAAACTTTGTTTTAAAATTTTGTAGTCATTATTCCTCGCTTGATTTTTGCCTTTGTAAATATCTACTCCTACGTTACTTAGGCTTTTAACCTTTGTGATGGGGGAACAATTGTAATAAGTTTTACTGATCGACTGAGAAAAGTCTCAATTTGCAACTTTTAAGCACTCAGTGCTTCTTTATGTGTGGTATACCAAGTTTTTATTTTGACAACTTTACTTACTTTTTAACATTTATTGTAACTTGTTTTATTAACTTGATATGTAAACTCGATATGTAAGTAATACTATGAATACATAAAGAAACTGCATTGATGAGGTCAAATTTCTTGAGGAGACGGTATGTTGATGTTTTGGCTTTTGCGCTGGCAACATAGCTATGTATTTGTGTTTTGTAAGGTTGGCAACGCGGGTGTTGCAAGTGTCTGTAGGTGACACTGCCAGCTAACTTTCCGGTGGATAATACGTTTATTTTATCATCATAGCGGTATAAAAAATATTGCGACTACATATTATCGACATTTGACAATGAGCGTGTCTCATGTGTTCAGGCGTAGACATATCACAAACAAATCAATCTTGTTTTGACGCTTCGTTTTAAAAATACAAAAGGAATCGGTCTAATTAATTATTTATTTATTGTGTATCGTTAAAGTTCATCGATCGCGTTAGTGAGGTGAAATCAATGACATTATTAATAGAGTGTTAATGAAAAAAGGTACAATATTTGCTTAGCTAATTGCTTAAAAAACAACTTTTTACATCATTGTATACATTCACCGTGCCGTTACCCTCACAGAGACGATTTCATACAAGGTGGCCTTTTCTGATGTTATTCTATTTATTTTTAGTGTTAAAAGGGCGTGTAGTATGATAGACGTTTGACGTTTTAATTGATCTAAAATATCAGCGCTGTAACTATATACCTAGTTATACGTTACAAGCGACTCGCTAACAAAGACATTGCATAATCAAGCTGTTGTCTCTACAAACACTCTAGCCATTTTAATATACTAAATCTAAAGAGTCTCCGGAACTACCAGTCGTATTTGAAAAACATTTTTACATTGGATACCCCAATTTTCGAGGAAGTAACATTGAAGGAACATAGATAAGCTTTATAATATCATGCTACAACCTACGGGAGCGGTAGCAGCAATCACAAACGTGGGCTAAGTCGCGGGGACAGCTAGTCTCTACATTAATCGCGGAAGTGGAATTGAAGGCACTCATTTCTAAGTATCATACTATATAGAAAATCTACGAGATTTTAAAGGTATCTAAAGGACTTTTGTGTCTATAGGTTTTTGTGGCTAACTTGAATAAGATTCCATAGCGTGGGATGTTACGTCAACTAAATACACACATATATCTTTATGCGGTATACAAAAGTGCCGTTGGATGCAACGTAACTGATACCTCATATTATATAGTAAGCCGCTATTCTTGAAGCTCAACACAACATTGTTTATTTTTTGAGAGAATATTTCTTATATTATAAAGTAGGCTCTATTAGTCTCCGTGCCGTAAGCCCCGGGTGATGGTATGATTTTATACCACTAGTATAATAAATCACAAAGTCCGTAGTTATCGATCAGTGAGTTATGAGACTATTGTAAAATGCCTGTTATGCCTATAGTAGAGATGAGACAGAGCTGTATTGGGCCGAAAAAGTAAACGAAAAATAACTCGGAAAAATGTTGCTGGGAAATGTAAGTTATCAGATTGCCTCAGTGGCGCAGTGATAATAAAAGTTAGCGCTGTGTGTGTGGTCTTGGATTCAATTTCGTGGTAGGGTTAAATGTTATTGGGTTTTGCAGTCAAGAAATTCTTAGCAGGCGTACGTAGTCTGGAATTTTCGCATTGTCCGATAAACGGCAATAGGCTCGACCCCTATTATGTATGTATGACCTTAAAAACACAGTTGGCGAGATGTGGGTGTAATACATCACTCCTTTAAAGATGTTGGCGTGCTTTACATACGTAGTATCTAATTGGAGGTGTTTTGATTTGTGTATCAAACTTCAAATGCATAGGCATGCTACGTGAAAGAAGTCGACATCGTTAGTATTCATTGATTCTCTACAGGAATAACACAATTAGGACATACCAAGAATATCAATGCAGGTAAGTAATCATTTCTAGTATTAGAAACAGGGCAACTATTTGTAGATAGTTCTAGTGATGGTGTTTTTCGGAAATATTCTATTCTACTACATACACACAACACCATCTAGCCCAAACTAAGCAGAGCTTGTACTAGGGGTACTAGACAATGGATAAACATACATATATACCTTTTTTTTGTAAATACATACATATTGTACATAGAAACACCCAGACCAAGACAAACATCCATGTTCATGCACACAAATGTTTGACTTGTGCGGGAATCGAACCCGCGACCTCAGGCGTGGCAGTCGGTTACACTAACCACTACGCCATCGAGGCTAAACTACTAAACAAAAATGTGTTTTCTAGTGTAGAGCTACAAGAACGCTATTAAATAATCTTTTTTTGTAATGGGATCCTAACTATCCTAATAATGTGAGTACGTTTGTTTGTTATGCTTTCACGCCTTAAATTTTACATACGCTTTGTCAGGGGTACAGAAAAGACATAAGCAACCAGAAAAAGTACAGTTTCCGAGACATAAAATTTATTTGACGTTATCTACTTAAACTCGAGCAAAGCTGCAGGCAAAAGCTAGTATTTCAATAACTCCTTCCCACCAGGCGCTATAATGTCTTTTGGGGCCTTAGCCAAGGGGTTTCAATAGCTCTTTCCTAATAGGCACTATGGTCCTTTGGATCTGAGCACGAGAATGAGGTAGCGCGTTACAGAGTGTATGGCTTGTCGACAATGCCTAAAGCTTTAGTCTCCTAATGATTGTTATTTAGGTTTTTAGCGTAGTAACTCTTTTATTGCAAAGTTACAAACGGTGTAGTAATTCTTGGCCTACGGTAACCACTTACCATCAGGTAAGACGTACAGAAAATTGTTTGCTACATTGTTGCAAAAATCACTAAAGCTGTAAATTTATCATTACCATGATGGTAGAGTAGTGTTACATGTCAGAAATGTTGTTTTACGCAAGTTAAATTTACTTAGTGGTAAAGTTTGTGTTGTGTTTGATTCAGCAAACTTCTTCAAATAGACGGTATTCACCGCCTTGCCCTTCGGTAGAATTTGCATTTACTTAAGACATATATTTGCGTGGAATCGTGAAGTCACGGGGGTGAATTTTGAGTCGGGAAAACTGCTATTGCATTTCTGTGTTAAGAACTTTTTCGCAGGAATTGAGGGTCTGAAGACTCTGATAAGAGAGGAAAAACCGGGTGATAATGTAACTCAGCGAAATATGAGTGTAACTCATCTCTGTGCTCTACTTCCTCAAATATAATATTAAATGGAATGCAACTTGTAAAACACAATACGGTAAAATATAAGCTAAGCATATATTTATCATCTGTATGTTACGCCTCTATAATAAGATCAAACCTCTCTGATAAACATACATATTCTATAAGTATCAGACTTTTGGCTATTGGGATCAAATACTAATAAAATTTCATATAATTGGACCCAGGTAAATCATATTGATAATTTATGTACTAACTAGATTGGATTTGAAATGTCACTGGCTTTTTTATATAAACGCCTAAACTTTTAGCCTGTATCTCGCTAAAGGTTAGACTCACATATTGGTACAATTGCCTTTTAACCAGGTTGTAACACAAGACCGTGATGTAACAATATATAACAACTATTTGAGTGAGCAAGTTCTAGAGATTTTTTTATTAGCATCACTTTACTGACACAGATTGAGATTAGAATCTTATGCTCTATAGTTACACAGGAGAAATAAGCAGGAATTCTATAAATAAACTGACTTAATATGATCACTGGTGTTCACAAAAGCCTGAATGGCTTTTCATTTGAACGTCATCTTTTGTGGAGGTCTATTTCACACTCGACCTCATAAAGCTATATACGTCACCGATACGATTGCGTTCCGGTTAACTTTGAACGAACATATATCTACGATGTGAACTGCCTCAGCGAAATAAACATTCGTTACAGTACGACAATGAATTTTAATAAGGAAAACCAATTTATTAACACCGACATTAAATGGATATTAAAATGTATACGATTTACTAGATTTTACTCAGTACTTTTTGGATGAAAGCTACCCTATGTCCTTTTCTGAACCCCTGACAACGTGTATATGAAATTTCATGATGATTAATCGAATAGTTATGGCGTTACAAACAAAGAAACAAACTCACATTTATGTTAACATTGCTATTCGCATTTATAATATTAGATAGAATTTGTTGTAATGAAAAGCGAAATTTTCCAAAAAAATTAAGATACTTAGACCATTATCTAAAATTGGGAATTTCACTAAAGTCTGCTGCTTTCAGACTGAAATGTTGACGTAAAATTTTAGCTCCAGGTGCAAAGGATTACTTTAATTGATGTCATTTTGTAAACAACTAACAACCGCCAGCAGTCCGGGCTGTTTGCTGACGAAGCAAATTAGACATGAGTTTTTATATATAAAACACACTATCGCTTCTTGTTTTTTATATCTCTCTGGTTATTATTTTTCATTCAAGTATCATTTTGTTTGGACATGATCTTAAAGTAAATGGCACACTAACATTTACTTTATTATAATAATAACTCATACTAGGCACTGTTTGTTAAAATGATTTCGTTAGAATGGACAATCAAAGTCACATTTATAATCATTATTATATATTCGATATGTTGCTTCACGTGTACAATTTGAATCATATTCACCTGCAGAATGTCCCTTGAAATTTTAGACCAATAAAATGTTACTAATGTTTAAAAATAGGACACCGACATACTATAAAATAATTTAAATAATGGCATCATGTTCTCAAAAATTCAAAAAAATTAGACCATTATTTATAATCTGGCTAAGTGTGCAGGCATTTTGAAGACAATTGAGAACATAGGCTAACTTTCCTTTAAGCAGGCAATAAAATAACAGAAATGCTATGGGTTTGAATTTAAGACCGCGGACTTGGCTGTCCAAGTGTCTCCGCTTGATGATCGCTGTTTATTTGCTGTTTAGTTCAGTATAAGCTCAATAATAAATATTGTTTAATTACACTCAATTTTAAGTAGACTTGTTTAATCATGCTCAACTCAACTTTTCTAAAGAATAAATTTGGTTTTAGTTTAAGTTATCTATTCTCTTCCAATCCTTATATTTTAATACAGTAGCTATATCTTTAGTAATAATAGTGGTTGTAACAAAGACCCACACCTGTGTCTCTGAAAGGGTATTCACCCACACTTCGCTTAAGTTTTAAGATCCTAGGTCAACGGGGGCGAGTAATGGCATCGGTGACATTTTCAGTCTTCGAGCTGTTACTAAAAATATCTAAACAGAAAAGCCCAATGACGCTTTGCTCAAACCTAGTAACTAACCCCTGATGTCACTTAAGTATGCAAATACACGCGTAAACTGCACGTGGCATAACACGGAACTAACGAGGTACTAGTTTTTGTAAAGTTTTTTATAACATACAATCCTTTTTTTAACCCACTAAGGCAATCTCAAGCTATTTTAGGTTTAGAACCTTATTACATCGTTATTATAAAACCGACGAATAAATTCAACTATACTCGTTAAATTTTGATTGTTGTTTGTGTGTTTGAGAGTATTATTAATATTAAACAGTCCTGTTCATAAACTGTCCTACCTGGGCACAGGCCACTACGCAGTATAAGGGTACAAATCGTAGCCTACTAGGGTGACCTCAAGCAAAGAGGCTTCACATATCTTTAAGAACATCATGGAAACTCTCAAATATGCAAATGTCTCTACAATGTTGCTTTCATAGTTAAAGCTGATGATAATGAACTTTTTAATACACACATGACTTCTTAAAGTAAGAGGTAGAGAGCAGACGCAGCGCAAATGTCTGCCGACAGCAGTGATATGTCTCGTATTTGGTCATTCATTGACCCTTTATTGAGATAGGAATGGACAATCATTATTTAACGTTGTGTAGGATTTTCATTTTAACTCGCATACCGATTTTTACTGTACATCCTATCTAATATTATTAATGACAATATGAGTTTGTTTGTAACGATTAATTACTCGACCGATTTCGCATACATGTTGTCAGGGGCAATGGCATCTGGTACTTTTGAACCAGAATATAGTATTGTTGCCCAGACATAAAAAAATTACATAACCTACATTTACGCGAGCGAAGCCGCGGGCAATATCTAGTATCTAATATTATAAAATAAAAGAGTTTGTTTAATGCCTAATGCATGCTGAAATAGGATAAACATTGCAACATGGTGAGTTAAAAACATTCATACAGAAGCACTGGAAGAATAAGGCGGGCGACAGTGATCAGCGGAGAAACTGTGACGAAAGCTCAACAATAGGACAGTATAGCTAGAAAAAGTTTGTTTGTAAGTACATATGTAATTGCCCGAGCTGTTCATTCTCGAAATAATATTATTGATAGAAAACTGATATATCCTTGAGCAACATTAGCTGTCTTAATGACAAACCACGCGAAAGAAACTGTAGGTATTATTTTCGGGCAAATGTATTTTATAAGAGGCTTTACGGCAAGTCTCGGTACTTACTTTAATTTGACCTAAAACCCTAGCTTCAGGCGGTGGGTCATTGTTAATAGTTTGATAACAAAGCATTTATTACCTACCGTTCATAATAACATATTAGGGCTACAAACTAGGGCTGCCCGATTGCGAGAAGTAGATTGCGATTATTTATAGAGCGGAGGGCTCTACAAATAATTACAGTCTAATAATCTTATGTCGTATTCTTGCAATGAGCAGTTTCAATGTTTTTGAGATGATGATGTACTATCAGCAAGGAAGTCAGTGCGGTATTTAGATTGTTCCAGAAGAAATTCACGATTTCTTTTCTTTGAAATCAGCTACGCGCGTGTGTTGTTATTGCTAGCGTCTATAATCTATGTATTGTTTATTATTAGGCTTTGGTTTACGGTACGTAGATTATTTATAGACGTATTGCTCACTTCAGTAGTTTACAAAGTCTATTAAATATTTAGTGACACAATATTACGTCACAAAAATATTTTTCAACTTCCTTAACTTTTGGGCTACAACTAGGTAGATGCGAAATTCGTGTCATAAAATCTTTTCCATTGAGGGTGGAAGGTTTTACTGGATATTGTGATGGAAATTCGAGATTATACTAAAACGATTTCCGTTCAATCTACATATGTGTCTTGGTGTCGCGGTCCCGAGGCGTGTGTTTCTGCCCCGTCTCTCCCCTCCACTTATGTTTCCCGCGGAGTTATCTTCGCACTTTCATCAATCATGTCCCAGCTTTGATGTTTCACATTGTGAAGTGCGATTGCGGAGTTTGCTTTGGTTTATTTATTTTTGTATTGTTAAATAGATATGTCCCCTTGAATTTAAAGCTATCTGGATGTAGAATCAATAAAGTTAAAGGGTGTTAGCGTAGTGGTAAAATATTTATATAGTTACGGTATGTTTTCGAATGCACCTATGGTCACACAATAAAATAATAATTTATAATATAATATTGTTTAATTTTGGTAACTTACTCTGCAGCGATAGCTCAGTGGGGAGACCAACAGACTGCAATGCAGAGGGTCTCGGGTTCGAACCCACGTCGCGCACCTCTGACTTTCGGAAGTTATATGACTTTTCGAAATTATGTGCGTATTGATTGACTATTATCGCCTGCTCCGTGCCTCGGAGAGCACGTTAAGCCGTCGGTCCCGGCTGCCATGAACATCTGTGGCAGTCGTTATTGGGAAAGTCAGTACCCTCTAATATCCTGACACTGGTCTAGCCTTAGGGTATCGTTAGCCTTCGGGTTGCGGAGGTCAGGTGGCAGCCGCTCCGTGTAAAAACTGATATCCAGTCTAATCCAGTTAGACCAGAAAAGCCGACCCCAAGTGACTTGGAAATAATAAAGGCTAAGAGAGAAGAAGACTGCACTCATTTATTTCTAATTAATATTTATTTTTATTTCTCCTTAAAATATTATTTATTTAAATTCGGGTTATTCATTTGTAGTATTAGGAATTCTTCTAGGTTTCACACTTGGTTTAGTTAGTTGAGGATATCTGGTAAGACATGTTTGAACATTAAATTTACGTATCATCTATATTACTGTATTAAAAATACAGTAATATAGATGATATGTTGTGTTACTTTTAGTTTTTTCAGTTATTTACTTTAACGTTGATATCGATACTATTGCAGGATAATGTGTGTTTATAACTGTAAACCGAATTAAAATAACCAAAGTAATAAAATCTTCATTAAGGCTGCCTGTCCATTGAAGCGGAGCGAGGTTGCGGGGTGAAGAAACGGAGAAATGTTAACTAATAGGATTGCATACTGGAGCGGAGCGGAGATTTTATGCAATCCTATAGGTTAATATTTCTCCGTTTCTTCGCTCCGCAGTCTCGCTCCGCTTTAAGACTGCGCCGAGCGTAAGACAGATAACGACAGAGCTTGTACGGCGCATATTCAAATTGGCGCGCGGCCGCCATAGTGAAAATGTATGGAGAATTTGAAGTGCTTTTTTGATAAATATGTATCTTTATTGTCTACCAGTAACTTTGGGACGGACAAATTGTAATATAATTATTTATGTTTCGTTTAAGCTGTAAAATAGGATAGATTTCTACTGTTCGGATCTAAAAATCACGTAACACGAGCTTACGTTTTTGCATTTTTCGTGCAAATTCACTTAATTTCGTAGGCGAAAATATTAATTATTGTAAGTTTTTTACACGGAGTAATTGTAAACACATTCATTGTTATGGTAAATGTGTATTTTATATTTGTATTAAATAAAAAGTGTTGATTTTATTCACTTAACTGTGACCGCCTGTTTTGGCACATTTCGTTCGGCGCAGTCCAGGCAACCTTAAGGTATTAAGTGATAAAGTTTATATTTAGTGAAGCTTTTGAAGTCTTTAATTAACTTACTTCATCAACATTAATGTCAATAGAATTACAGGTATAATATGTGTTTATAAAAATATACTAAATTAAAATAACCAAAGTAATAAAATCTTTATTTAAGGTATCAAGTGATAATGTTTACATCTAATCTTACTTTTAGAGTTTTTACTTAACTCCATTAACATCGATGTCGATGTTTTTACAGTTATAACGTGTGTTTATAAATGTATACCGAATTTAAACATTCAAATTTCTAAAATCTTAATTTAAGGTGTCAAGTGACAATGTAATCGCACGACCTCCGTAGGTAATAATGACCCAAGCAAGTATGGTCACCGGCTCAATGTTCTCATAATAAAAATAGCCAGTTATATTTTTCTCTCAATCCATACTCATTGTCAAGGGCATAACAAAGTCCTCAGCGTAAATTAAATATCAAAATAAGGGCTACATAAATTTAAGCCTCATCAATTTATATAGATGTGCTAAATACCTTAATAATACCTACTAGTATTCATTTTAACATACGTATTAGACACAAAGATAAATTATAATTTTTTTTACTCTGTAACTTTTGCAACTAAAGAGAATTTAATTTTCAACAATTTAGAGCTAAGATTGCCGTATACATATGTGTACCTAGTTAATTAGTGTATAACCCTGCACGATTAAATCATGTTAAAAAACCGTTAGCTAATCCCTTCTGATTACAAAACCGACACAGAAAACAGACGATGGAAAATGTAGATTATCGCAACTAAAATCCGTACTTAAAACTGTTCGCACGCGTATTTGAATCTCGATCAACGACTTCAGTCTTTTGATTAGAATCTGCTAAAATTTACTCGATTCGCATTTTTACGCCAATTCCATTTACTTAGTAATTCTTATTATTATTATATCTATTGAAGCCGTTCAAAAGATTAATTCTTTTTTATCTTCACAATAGAATTTGTAATTCCGAATTTTCCTTATCCTTTTCACAAATCGTTTATCCGATTGTATTTTCCTTTTGTATAATTTAGTCTTTTGTGTTACAATTACTTTGTGGGAAATTAGTGTAACAGAGACGGTGATCTACAAATATTTTACTGGTAGCTGAAAAACTTAATATTTGTATTAAAATTGCTGTGATGTAGCTTAACGGATTAAATTGCGGTTGATATTTGGGATAACACGAAAAAAACATCGGTTTGGTAAAATTGATTTGGAAATTCACATTATACATATTATGTGACGTGCCCCGTGATACAGAGACTATACATTTATTGATTGAGTTTTCTTTTTAAGAAGAAACATATTGCAAGTAAATCCAATACCGCTGAAAGGCTGTGTAATAATTGTGAATGTGAGTTTGTTTGTTTATTTGTTACGCTTTCACGCCTTAACTAATCGACCGATCATTATAAAAGGGGAATGCCAGTATTAGGTCCAAAGGTGCACAAGAAATTGCCTATACTAAAAAATATATTAATATTTACCCTAGATCTTCCTTGTATTTATTATTCTGTACAAGTCGGTAATATTTTCTAAAAATATTTAACAAGAAAACGACTAAACTATGTAATAGAACTTGGAAGCAAGTACATTAACGTAAAAATGTTGCCTTTACACAAAATGTTGACAGGTAATCAATCGAAATAGTAATTTACCATTGCTCTATTATATAATTATTATTTTAATCGTCGTTTATTTTACTTTTATACAAAAGGTAATACAAAAAGTAATAATAATAATTATTTTTATCTTTGCAAGATTGCTTTAATTAACTTAAAGTAATGTCTATTATATCAATGTATCGAGGTTTTGTGTTTATTATGGCAACACCATCTCTAACTTGTCAGACGCCAGATTACGTCAATATCAATATCATTGCTTGTTTTTCAACTTCATTGTGACGGTTTGTGTTTATTTATTGCGTTTAATATCGATGACTTTTACCTATAAACTATAAAACTGCAATGTATTCTGTTTTATTTAATTCCTAATTGATTGTACTCATAAATAAATTAAAATAATGTATAAAATGATATAGCACATATTTAATATAAATTGTATTGATAACATACAATTAATAACTTTAAAATGCCAAGTTTTTGTAAATCATTTCTTTTGACAATTCATTATAGCCTTTATAGGTGTGTGCACTGTGGGCCCGAATTAATATGGTGTCTTGGCATGCCCCTTTGCATACACGTTACCAGGGGTACATAAAGGACATATTGTACCTTTATTCTGAAAAAGCTGCTTTCGAGCGATGCCTTGGGTACAAGATGGCAAATAAATATTTGATATTAATTACAGATACTTATCTACTTTAGTTCTATTTCTGATGATTTGCTTATTTATACACTTATTTCAATATACATTGACCCTTCTCTGCAGACATATCGGCAAACCTTACAATGAATAGTAATGTAACTCAATCTAGAAGGTCTTCAGCAAATCCTTTTGCTGAATCACTTATATCTACATATAAGTAATTACTTAGTGTGATATACCCGTCTTCGTATCGTGGAAAGGTCACACCGGCCAGAATCCTTTTAGCCGTAACTCAATAGTGTTTAAAATCTACTTATAGCAGCAATATTCAATCAAGACCATTTGATATAAGGCTAGTGTGAGATATTACATTGTTCCTAAAGCTTTGGGGCTTTACAAATGTCAAAGTTCATTGTTAGTTGGCTAAAGGAGAAACGAGGCAATTACTTGATTTGATCATATATTTATGTGATGATTTGATCAGTATAACGTTTCGGTGGCACAGCGATATTAAATGTAAGTGCTGTATAAATCTCTCGGGTTCGATGTCCGGGTTGGGCAAAGTGTTATTTGGTTTTTAGTGAAGAAATTTGGTTATATCCTTATCAGTACGGAGTCTGCAACTATGGCAGATAGAAGGCAATAGGCTCGCCCTCTATGAACTAAAACATATCTGGCGAAATGAGGGTGTTTTAAATTCCATTAATTTCTGTCTATTTTTTGGGATATATGCAGTATATTATATAAACGTACATATGTATGGTTGCAGCTGGGTACTTTTAAAGTCAGGTAAGGAATGGTTAATGTAGTACCTAAGTATTGCGAGTTCGATCCAACACGGGATACGAATTGTTTTTCTGTATAGGCCTTTTTTTGGCCATTGTTTTCATAATATTTGTATATTCCCTTACATCATCAATTTATAGGTCAATCCTTATTAATGTTTTAAACGCGAAAGTTTGTATAGATGTATGGATGTTTGTTACTCTTTCACCCAAAAACTACTGGACCGATTGCGATGAAACTTGGTATGTAAATAGCTGGAGACATGAATTCATACATGGGCTTTTTATCCCGATATTCCCACGGGAACAGGACTTACGCGGGTGAAACCGCGGGAAAAAACCAGTATAGAAGAAGAAAATGTTTTTGAATTTTGATGTATCATTTCGAATATGTATTTAATTTAAAACATCCTCTTATGAATATTTGATCAAATAATTGGAATGTCAAAGTTATTAATTAGTAATTAACCTTATTGGACATATCGGTCAATACATGAAATGATACAATTTAATTAACTGTGTAGCCAACAGCAGAAGTATCGGAAAATGTTCTTGTTTAAAAGATGAGCGCCGGAAAGCTATTTGGCGCGGAGCTACGTGATGCGAAGCTACGTGACGCGAAGCTACGTGATGCGAAGCTACGTGACCCTAAGTTATGTGACGCGAAGCGATTGTATGCGAAGCGACGTGACACGGAGTTTTGCGCCGCATAATTTCGTCGTCGTAGTTTACATGCTCATACATTGGTGTAATAATATCTATACTAAAACGTACTAAAATAAATAAGCATTGCGTTGTTAACAAATTTTCGCGGTAATGTATGGCGCTGAAAGAAAATACTTGCCAGTGTCAAATTATTATTAATAATTATAATGTCTTCCAGACCGATTTCGGTCACGGCGGCCAAATTTAACGGAGGCTGGCCATCTGCGCAGGAGATATTTTAGTGCACAAGCGTGTGCGCAAACACAAGTACACTGTCTGTTCCCTAACTCCGGAGTTGTTATTGAGATTTCTTAATAGAAAACCCAATAAATTTTTGTTGGCCCGACTCGGGATTCGAAACCGAGACCTCATGCACAACAGTCGCATTGAGTACCGCTGCGCCACGGAGGCAGTTAAATTATATCATTGATCTAAATATTTTTATATGTACGGGTTTCAAGTATATTAATATTTTCCTAGAATACTGTTTTTTATATCCGCTTTGTATTTACATATACTGTCATATGGCTGGGCACGGACATCTTCTTAGTGATGTATATGCTAAACCGTGGTCCGCCATGTTGGCCCAGTGCGGCTTTGCAGAATTTACGCAACTTGGAGAACATTATGAAGAACTGTTAGAAATGCAGATTACTTCACTACATTTTATTCGCTGTTAAAGCGAGCGGACACCTAACTATTAAATACACACAAAGCTTCGTAAAATCTAAAGTGCGTGCCATGGGATCAAACTCCAGCTGTCTGTGTGGCTGTCGAATGGTATCCCATATGCTATCAATGCTATAATGCTGTAGTTTCTAAAAAATATGTAAATCACTTGAAATTCGGCATGCACTTTCTTGGCTCACATGTAGTTCCAAAAAAGCGTTACAATGGTTATTGCTACTACACATAAAGGCTGAGCAAGTAATGTAATATTGTGTAGCAAAGCAGAAGGCATTCGTGTAAAGAAAACTGGTAAGAGGTGCCAACGGAATAACATATGCACTTTACCGAAAAAACAAAAATTTTATAAAAAATAAAACCGTGAATAATTATCGGTGTTATTCACAAGAAAACGCAATCATTTTTAACTTTTAAGTGCCTTTTTTTTAGAATATTCTTTATAGTAGTCGGTTTTCGGTTTTGTTAAAATTTTGTTTATTTCTCGGTTTTTAGTGAATCTGAAGTTCGATAACTGATTTTATTTGTCTGAATATGGGTACACCCACTAAAGGCGCTGCTCATAATAATATGAGACAAGCGCCGATTAAATGATACAAACAAAGAAAGGGAGACACGCCTCTCTCAAAATAGGAAATCTACCTCCAGAGCCATTTCAAAAGAGATTTGTGAAGAGCGCAAAGGCATTCGGAAAAGCGGGCTTACATGAAAAATGTTTTAAACGGTATGCCGTTTAAAACATTTTTGGCCATAGTGTATCTCATGATAATTCCAAATACGGTTGGGATGACATGTTTTATTCCGGGGTTCCGGTGCCTAATGGCTTCAGTGTCATATTAAAAGTTGTATTATAGAAATAGTTTTGTTATTAGCTTTTTTGTGTATACCTTGTTGAGTTTAACAGTTTCACGTAACTTCATACTATTAAATGCTATCAAAAACTTATTGGAATTGTGAAATCAGTACATATACATATATGTATGTGATTATAGCAATCACGGCAGATTTGCTGTCATTTATCAAAGAATTCCGTTGTATAAAACTGAATATTTTCATCAGAACATCACCAAATTAGAATAGGGCTACCTCGGAACACTACGAAGGGCTTCCAAACCATCCTACACAGTTGTTTATTTTGTTCTTGCCAAAAATGAGAACATCATCAATGTAGCCAAATACGCATTATTAAGAATAAATCAAAAACTATTAGTCAGATCTTAATCAAATTTAAATGGGACCAATCGAAAAGCACCAACTTTCAAATAAAAAATAAAAAAGAATCATCGAAATAGGTTGACCTAGAAAAGAGATATGAGGTAAAACACATAGAAAAAAAAAAGAAAGAAAGCATACAGTCGAATTGAGAACCTTCTCCTTTTTTTGAAGTCGGTTAAAAAGGAAACAGCTGGAGGCCTTGCGTTGTTAAATGTAGGTGAACAAAATGTTTCCTTTAGCCTCGAAAAAGCTTATGTCCTTGGTCAAAAGGGTCAGGTTACGGGTCATTAGCCGCAAAATAACGTTTCAGATAAGTAAACAAGTGATATGGAGTCGACCCTTTTTTATTCACACATTTTATTGAGTAAATATCCCAACGATACGAGTAAACAAATGATCGTAATGAATGCATTATGATTGTGAGCCCAGAATTGGGTATTCAGATGGGTAGATGAACGTTTTGAATGAGGTATCACGTTTTTCATGCGTTTTAGTATGTATATTTGACTTCTAATGCTAAATGTAAGATACTTTGACACATTAGGTACTAATTTGACACATTAGGTACTTTGACGTTCATACGTCTTACTTTGCGACCTAAATGCATAAATGATTTTTGATTTGACTTTCGAATCTTCGACTTTGCCATTTTATTTTCACTTGCGTATGAAGGTCTAATGAGTTGAAAGCGATTTCAATATTGTTTGGTGGTGCGAGTTTAAGCCTCGCATTTAGCAAATATTTAAGTAATTATTTGTTATGGACTTGAGGGGTTATGCGTTGCCGCTTTTTCAATGCGTTTAAGGACCGCTAGTGTGAATTAGTTTCGCATATTTAGTGTAGGAAAAATAGACGACCTACATATTGAGGAGACTGTCGGAACTAAATACTACAAAATCTTGCACTTCATGAAATAATCCTATAAGACAGACTTTAGTCTTTAACATCGGCAATAGAATGTAGACTCAAGCGTTCGCAATTTACAAAGCAGTCTATAAGGTATATTTTGATGTTTACGTGCGAATCGAGTGTATTTATTATTACATTATCTACAATACAACGGCATCCTTACTAATACTACCAATGCTAAAGTGTTTCTTCAACGAAGCATCGTGGTGATATGATTTTTATATAGAGATATTATATAGTTTGCAAATAAAATTACTTGAGATACTTTTAACTTACCTTTAATTTTAATTACGATCATTTATTGCACTTTATATTACCTGCATAAAGAGTGCATACATCATTGTAATTAAAGATCTTGTGACATTCATATAAGAACATTATGGACTCTTACAGGCGAACATAGAAGAGAGAAGCAAAAAATAATAAGTAAGCGAAGAAGGTAGATCCTACAATCTAAAATTAAGACTGGAACAGTATACTCTCAAATTAAATAAACAGGTATTAAATTACAATTTCTGGCGTGCCGGTTTGAGTGCTAATTGCGCCCATTATTTATTATCTAATCAGGTCATTAGTTACTGTAGGAATAGATCCTCCCATTCATTATGTCTGACTGGCTGGCTTCCGGCTGCATTGTGCTCACGACATATGTTTGGAATGACCCACTTACCACTGACTTATACGCCTATATGTAGATACTTATGTCGTTAAGCGCTCCACGCTTCGTCTGTTGGATGCTTTGTGTGAAAGTTGTTTTCAAACAAAAAATGTTTATTTATATTTTATTCAGCGTGAACATTTTTAACGTCCGCTATGATGCGTGAATTCAAGTGTGTTAATGCTTCATTAAAATATTATTGTTTTTTTTTATGTTAATGTGTGTACAGTGTTATCAGAAACTACTGAATGGTACCGAATTTAAGTTTATAAGTAACCGTGCATGTGATAATGTTTGTAGTTCCATGTACACTAGACGTCCACTTGTAGAATTCGTTAATAGAATCACACGCTTCTAAATTATAAAAATGTAATCTAACGATTAATGTATTTAAACATTCGACAAAATTATCTAATACGTTGTTTTTTGAGTAGACATTTCGAAATATTCGTTGTTGTTTTAAAACAGGATAGATTAAATTATATTTTAATTGTGGTAAACGATTTGTGGCGCGGAATACCTCAACCATCGGATGTTAGCCGTAAACACGCGTTCAATTCATGTAATGAACAAAATTGGTTGTGAAGTAACCACAAATATGGCCAAGCTATATCTATTTATTTTACTACTAACCCAGAACAACATTTCAAAATTAGTTAAGAAATACGTTTATTATTTAATATTCATTTTTTATATATACCCTAACTTTAACCAGATGCTTCATTCTCTTTGTTCAAAAACTTATAAGTCTTACACTCCCACTCCCACAGGAACCGTATATTTACTAGTATAAAAATAGCATATATCCTTCTTCGACTCATAAACTGTGTTTATAAAGATAACCATATCAATTCGTTGTTTCGTTGCAACGGTAATGAAATGCGAAAATGTTCATATTTTTAATTTTAGTGATGTCAAGTTTTTATTTATTAAACCTTACGAGTTTTCTTATTAATCGCTTAGAAAAGCTAAGTAGTATAAGTTACGTATAAGGCTTGAAGCGGGTTTACGTCAGTGGTGTAAAAGATGCGCATCGGCGTGCGGCGGGCAATGGCGAACCTACGCGCAGGCAGCTGCGGCAACGTATACGTGTTGTATTGCACATTTCTTGACGGAAGAACCCCGACTCAGACATTGAACCCGAGACCTTTTGCACATCAGACGCCTTTACAACCGCTGCGTCATCGAGGCAGTACTAATAATATACATAACAAAGTGAATAAGAACAAGACTTTACTTTACTTTCTTTTTTCATTTATGTAATCTCTAGGTAGTTGTAATTTTATGTGTTTTCAAACCACATTTCGTAATCGTTCGACATTCAAATTCAAATCAACATGATTTAATTCTGTGTAGATATGTCTGTATTTAATCTACTGGGAAAGTCTATGAAAGGCAATGACCTTCAGGCTGTACAGCCTTTACTTGAAGGGTTTGGCAGAGGCTCAATAGTCGATGACAGTTATTAAGCCCCGATGTGACAAAGGACGATTCCATTTATCTATAGCCAAAATGTCCCACGCAAACTACTACCGGTGTTACTTAATAGTTTCAGCATAATTTAAATCAAACTACTTTATCTTTGCGCAAGCAGCGATAGTCTGGTGGGAGACAGTTAAACTGCCACGCAGGTGTCTTGAGGTCGATCGCAAGGCGCGACTGACTTTTCAAAGAAGCACATTTATGTATTTATGCGTGCGTATTAATTAGTTAATTATCGCTGGCTCAAATGGTGAAGGAAAACATCGAGCATGTAAATCCTGCATGTCGGAGAGTTCTCCATAATGATCCCGAAGATAATATGTGAAGCCAAACCACACTGGGCCAGCGTGGTGGACTATGGCTTAACCCTTGTCACACTGCTCGTGCCCAGCAGTGGGACAAAGTTTATACCGGGTTGATATTATTGTATGTATACAGTATAAAAATAATCTTTTAAAATAATTATTTTTTGATCCACTATTTTAAGCTATATAATATTAACTATTTAAATTTACAGTTCACACATTACATTCAAAGTCGGTTAAAACTGCCCGTGAATATGGCTGCTGAAAAGCCATCGAAACGTCGCATCGGGAAAATTGTAATTTAAAATAGTGAATGTTCTAAAAAATTGTTGACGAAATTTTTTTTAAATAAATCGCCATAAAATCTTCAATGCTTAACATTCGCGTAAACGTAAGACAATACTGACTGGTGAAATTAATCTTAGTGAAATATTGAATTCTTTCGGCAATGTACAAATATGATCTACATTTCTGTATATAACCAAGATAAAAGAGTTTTCATATGTTGAGACTTCGTAAAAGATCGGCTTGAAAGATTTTCATAAAATATTATTGCTCAGTGTAAACGCATAGGGTTAAAATAGTCTATTCTTTACTGTACCTTACGTCTAGAAATATTTCCCTTGGGAGACATGAAAGTGTTAAATCGCGATACTAAAATGGAGTGATACAAAAATAAGTCCTAGTACTGCCTTGACCAAGTACATACTTATATAATACTAGATTTTACCGGCGGCTTTGCTTGCGTTAGTTTAGATTTTGTCAATAAATTTCTATTATTCGTCAACAGTATTTTTGTATGGATAAAAGGAACTTTATGTCTTTTCTTTGACCCTGACAAAGTTCAACCCCACACACACATATACAGATAGAACAATCATTTTGTGAAATACAAAAATAAATGCACCGTCTAAGTGAACTTTGAATCCGTTAATAGTATTTCTGTTTAAGTACCCCGCGACACAAGGTAAAAAGGTTTAAGCCCACGGTTCAATAAAAACGGCGTGTAAGCTATCGCCCACCGTAACTTAATATTATTAATCCGAATGTGAGTTTGTTTGTTATGCTTTCACGCCTTAACTACTCGACCGATCATCATGAGTTCTCGCATACACGTTGTCAGAGGTACAGAAAAGGACATACGGTACCTTCTATCCAGGAAAAAGTACTGTTTAGTAACCTAACCTACATTTAGGCGAGCGAAGCCGCGGGGAAAATCTGGTATTATAAAAATGACGTCAATAAGTTTTCTATCAAATTCGAAAAAATATTTAGTCTAATAATGTTTCATATAAAGTTTAAGTTAACGCAAATGAAGAGACAATAAATTTCTCAGGTATTCAAAAACCAATACATTTACCCAATGAAGCTTTACTATACCCATTTCAGTAAGCAGACGTGCGTCTATTTATATAACAAGTGGAAACCGTATACTACGCCAGTAGTACAAAAGGATTTCTATTTGTTACTATTGTAATATAATTGTGTCTTGTCTCTCATTCATAGCCGCAATATTAATAGATGTTATTCAAATTTGGGTACGCTTAATCTCACCTCAAAATAATAATTGACTGTAGAATGATTTGCCTTGCTGTTGGAGGATTATACAGTGTCATGTATAAGGGTCGTAATATGAATATTGAAATTAAACTACTTTATACGGCTTTTTACAGCCATGGTCACGGAGACACTCATGACTGCTGCTGAAAAGAAAACGAAACGTTGGGGAATCTGTATATCTAAATAGTTTAGTTTGTGTTCGTTGTTTGAGTGTGTCTAATGTCCTCCGCGACACAGGAATAATTTCTAGTAATAGACTTATCTAAAACATAAAAATGAAAGTAGTAATAGCGGGTAATTAATATTAGTTTAATAGTTACAAAATTATCTAAATGTAGCTTTTGTCAAAAAAACTGTTTAATTTAAATGTATAACATTCGCGTAAACATTAAGTTAACAAAAACCTTCAGGTGATATATGTTTTAAATAAATGCTAATTGATCTAGTACTGTAATATGTCATATTTTAATTACCTAATCTAAACTTTTCATTAACATCCCAGGGGATATTACTGATTGTGATTTTTTCGAAAGCTTTTGCAGTCTATCATTAAAATATTTAAGCCCATTTTATTAATTAGTAATAGAACCAAAATTTTAATGAGTCTGCTGAAGGTTGCGTTATGTATATGTTAGTATACCGATTTAAACCTTATTATCACAAGCTGTATACATATTCATATTGATACTCACACTCCCACTGCGGGTGTTGTGGTTTCGATACCCACAGGGGACAAAAAAAGTGTGGTTTAAAAATATTTGTTCCGAGCTTGAGGGTTCTTTGTATCCGTTGTTTTAATGCACACAGGAATAAAAAAATATATACCTATATTATTACCACATTCTTCTAAAGTTAATAGGATTATTAGAACATTTTAAAAATTTAGATCTGATGATGAGTGAAATACGGTTTAGGCACAAACGCCTTCAGAATTAGGAATAAATAATATATAATAAATGAATACTTACGTGTCATAAGAAATCACATGTCGTGATTCGAACGCGTTATAAATTTATACGACGTGTGGAAGTAACAAATTACCAGGGGAATTGAGTCGAAGAGAATCGATCACGTTCTGCCGACTCAACGATCGAGATAATTTAACGAAGTGCACGATTGTCTAGTGAAGTGTGAGTGCGACAGAAATACACCGCGAAAATTATTTTGTACCATATTTATAATTCTTTTCTAGAAATAGAGACTGTTAAAATGCAATTGATAACAGTTTGCTTGCGTGATCCCTCATCCAAAGGTTTAAGAGTAATTGAGTAACAAACATTTAAACATCTTCACAAACTTTCACATTAATTATATTAGTAGGATATGGATAGCTCTAAATAATGAAACTGCCTCGTTGCTCCCGTGACATAAGTTGCGCTTATGTTGGCATACTATCGCGAGGTCAAGTAGTGGCGTTTATTCTCCGATCCTATCTGGGTTTTCTGTTAGGTAATACACAATAGTACAAAAGTCACAAAGTGCCTAGAAGACGGTAGTAGGCTCACCCTCTAATAAATGTAATTTGTAAGTGTGCGGGACAAGTAAATAGACAGTGAATCATACTTAGTGATTAATCGTGAACTAAGTGAATAGTGAACTGGTAGGACAGTACATAGTATTTACATGTTAACCGGTCGTATACCGCCGGCTCGCATACCAGCCGGCAGATTTGTACGGCTATTCGTAGCCAATAGGCAATCAGTTTTGATCGGTAAGGTTGGTAATATACGGTTCTAAGCGAAGGCGGCGCGCGGCGTTTTGGCGCCAATTTGGTGGCTCGCATGCGAGCCACCGGCCTACGACGGGTACAAATCTGCCGGCTGGTATGCGAGCCGGCGGAATACGACCGGTTAATATA
The DNA here is from genome assembly GCA_930367265.1 of Catocala fraxini. Classification (NCBI taxonomy): domain Eukaryota; kingdom Metazoa; phylum Arthropoda; class Insecta; order Lepidoptera; family Erebidae; genus Catocala; species Catocala fraxini. Next base: position 12,377,535 of record OV884026.1, on the reverse strand, counting down.
GTGTTTATATGCTAGTATATAAGGTTTATACTCTCAGATTCTTATTAGATTCATAAGATTCATGTTTGTTTTAATCTTATCTAATTTATTCGTTTGTTTGTATAGAATTCGTAGTACAAAGTACTTAGGGGTAAGCAATACGACAAGTTTTGATGTTACATTAATTTTATGTCTTGTTTTATATTTTTCCTGTATAGTTTATGATGCGTAGAAACTAAGAACATATAATTTATAGTTTGTTATCATTGAAATTTGTAATGAAAAACGCAAAAATTGTCACGCGGCTCTCGTTACGGTAAAGTTTAATTGTACTTAAGCTAATTATACCAATTCCGACTTTGCTCTCATTGGTCGAAAAGTTCTGCGCTCTAATTGGCTGACCAATCACAGACAATTTTTTTGTATAAATATCGCGTCGGATATCGGTACAGTTGTCAGTCAGCAGGCAGCAACAATAGAAAAACACTCCAAATAAAGAAGATCTGCAAGGAAGAATCCCTCCTGGCTTTTATCCTCCACCAACCCAGCACACAAATGCGCCTATAGAGCACAGAAAGCATATCTGGCGAAACATGGCTAGATATGTAGTATGTACGTATTAAAGGAATATGAGTTGATATTCCTCAGTAATAAACTATACACTATGATTAAAAAGCGAAAAATAAAATATTTATTTAACCAAGTTTAGATGGAGATTGGAGTATTAAAAGACATTACAAGGATTGAAAAATTTAAGATTTTAAATAAATCTTAAATTTTTAAGGCTTTGAACTAATTTATATGAATAGACACGACGTCGGCCACTTGAGACTAGAGACAAGAGTTATGTAGACTCACAGTAAACCCTCAGCACGTTACGAGCATTCAATCTCAGTAAACACTGCGCGTAGTACCTTAAATCGAATCAAAATAGTTTACTCTTATGGGCAGACCCTTTACCACGCCAACAATGAAACGAATTTACCACGAGCTTCCAATGAGTACAAATTGTTAAATCAGATCTTGTATAAGGAGACTTTAGCTTTTGTACAACAAATTGACGTCGACATTTTTTTTACAAATCGGGTTTGCAATGTGTTCAAATAAGTTAACCTTTGTATTTACTTTCCAACTAACTTTGTAAAAGAAATATATGTATTAACAGAAAGATTTTTTATGTATTCTCAAAAATATTTTTATTTAAAAATGTTTTATAGGTCGTTGATCGAATGTTACGTATCTTCAGATCAGTCTAGAAATACTTAAGATACCTAATACCCCATAGACAGCAAATCGTTTACCATCAAGCAGTTTCTTGTTTACCATGCCACCTTGACATCTTGGTAGTGTAAAACATAAACGCTAAACCAGCGAAGGATGTAATAATTCGCTCCCATGATATTCTCAACATACATCAAAGCAGCAAGTACAAACCCTTAGCTTTTACCAATCCGTAAAGGAAACAAGCGTGTTTCCTATTATAACCTATGTGTAGGAGGAATGTGTCATTGTAATGCGGGATGCAGACCAAGAGGACGCAGGCATTACAGACGAACAAGTTTGGCCAAACGCCGCACGTCCGCTCAACTTAGGTGTATTTTCCACATAAACCGGTTTATATAGCGATACACCGGAGTTTGCCCGCATATGTATGTTCGCCTACGCTTACGCACGCACACTGTGATGGATGGCGCATTGGTTTAAGTGGTTGTTTAGTAACTACTATTAGTTAAAAAATGGAGATTTTCATATTTTTGTTTCTGTGTGTCATTTTAATGCTGGGTACAAACCAAGCGGACGCAGGCATTCCAGACGAACGAGTTTTGCCGAACGCCGCACGTTTGCTCAACTTCACAGTTCTTTCCATATAGAGTGATTCATGTGTACACCGCGGAAAAATAACGCCTTTGTTCGCCTTTTTCTTTTCTTAATGTTGTTGTACTTTTGGTAATGTTCCTTATGCATACCCTCTCGCCACAAGGGGAGGCAAGAGGGTTATGTCGGGCTCTCCCGAGACTTCGGGCCTACCGACTAAAACAACTACGGTGTGCCAACTTGCTGCTTTGTATAGTGGGTGAGTCACTGAAACTAAAACTACATCAGCGACCCACCCAGCAGTGCTCAATGCAGAGATGTAGTGTCTGCGGGCAACGACTCCTGGACGACGCCCCAGCACAACAGAGGGCGTTGCTCCGACTCAACAGCTGGCGGGCGAGAGATCCGAGTTCTCCCACCCGCGGCCTTCACTACGGCGGCATATGCGCGCCTTTGCCGACCGGTTCACCGGCGGCAGCTCGGATCCGCAAGCATACTTTCTTCACGGATCCGCTCCGGCGGCTCCTTCTGCGAGATGACGTCCTCGCAGAAGGATGCGACCACTACCTATTTTCTCTCGCTATCGACCATGGCTTTAATCACGGCCGGCAGGGAGAGGTCTTCTCCCACAACGGGCTGATGTTCACGGCGCTGCACCGCCCAAGCAGGACATTGCTCGAGTGTGTGACGCACCGTGTCCTCCTCACACTCGCAGTGGTGGCAGATTGCACTCGGTTCCCTCCTAGCGATCTTGTGCCTTGCCAAAACAACCGTGCCCCGACAATACCTGCAATAGTCGGAAGGAAAGGGTCCCATGCTGCCGCCCTCCCCACTGCTCCAACACTGGCTGGAGGGCTCCAACGGTTCTGAAACCGGCTAATGGCACCTTCAGATGCGCCTTCTATTTTAAAATCATGCCCTGGTGGGCTTGATCATACACGCATGCTATGACTGCCGCGAGGGGATGAATACCCGTCTCCTCCCGCACCGCGCTAAAGGGGCTGAAGCTTATGCCGTGAACAGACACGGCATAAGCTGTTTCAGCCCCTTAAGCGCGCAATGTGTTGCCATAATTTTCGATATTGTGTAATCGTGCATGAGATGAGACACTTACTTTGCGGCTGTTGTAATTCAACGCATTTTTTATTTCTTATAAATTGACTATGTATGATAAAGTGCTATTTAAATGATTCTTTTAAGTTGGGGTAACGGAAATGGAGTTTTTAAGGGATGTCAGTGGTAATGCTGGCTGATATGAGCAAGAATAATATAATAATATATAATATTAATATTCTACCACATACACACAACACCATCTAGCCCAAACTAAGCAGAGCTTGTACTATGGGTACTAGACAATGGATAAATATACTTATATAAGTTTTTGTTTTTTGTAAATACATACATTATACATACAGAATGGTACTTCGATTATGATTTTTGGTCAAATAATAAACCTTAGGGTTTACTGTAGGAATCGTGTTAGTTACTCGTGCACCTATTATCGATTAAATAAAAAGTAGTTTATTATAAGTTTCACTATCCTGGGTAAAAGGCTTCGCGGGCATTATATTTTCTTCTATACAGTGTTACCATCTGACGCTACGCGTTCTATTTGGTGAGTAATCTTAATTCTATTTAAATCTTGTAGCTTATGTTTGGACGTTTTTATACTATAAGGAATAAAAGGAATAATACTAATGCAAAGACGTGTGCTTAAAAATAAATGTTCCTACATTGAAGAAAGAAGTACCATGACTTCTCTGATCTGCTTAAGTTGTATCTTGTATATGTGTAGGAGCAATAAAATGTTTATAAATAAAACATGGCTCTATTATGTTACTTATATAATGTTTGTGGGATTTTATTACTAATGTCAAAGAAAAGCAATGTGTGGGAGCAACTAAAACGCTTAAGACTTGTTTATCTTTAATTTGAAAGAAATAGTTGCAAACTATTAATAACATATAGATGAAAGTTTATTCATCTCTAAAGTGAAGTTTTGCTCATGTTGCTGTGTATCTGAAATACAAGATGGTTTCCTAGTTTGGATGAAAGGGTCTCCAGAATTATTATAAGTATAACAAAACAAACTAAATTAGAAATTTCGTTTCATATTCGAATAAATTCGATGTTTGTTCGGAAATATCATAGACCAAAGAATTGAGAAGTTAAATTTGTAAACTGCATAATATAATATGTTTAGAACTCTGTATCTTCAAGAAAACATATAATTGTGTTAATAGAAATATTAGAACATATCTTTTTTTTAAAGTACGATGTTATTACTGCTCATACTTTCCGACCCTAAAATATAACACCTGTTAGTTTAGATTTTGTAACAAATTTTAAGGAGGAAGGTGAAAATCTGTATATCTAACTATAAAATTTTGCAAGCAACCAATTCTTATGATGTTCAATTTATTTTTACGATTGTTCAATCTTTGTTATGAGCGGAGGGCTCGCAATTTATCGTTGATGAATTTCATTTAACTCAATTCGTCGCTGGCCATAATAATATAAAAAATAAATTCTTTTGCTCCTTTCCTTGTATTATAATTGGTCGGTATACTAAATTAAATATCTATTACGCTAACTGTATAGACGCGTCTTGGTAGATAGGATAAGCTTTAAAACATATTATTTAATTATTTTATTGCTTTATTAGTTTCTGCCAACGTTTCAACCGCGTTAAGCCTAGGAAAAAGTATTTAGGATATAAAGTAAATTCTAGAACACGGTCTATTTGTGTACCAAATTTGATCAAAATATATGCAGCAGTTTACGCGTAATTGAATGACATACATCTTCACAAACATTCACATCCTAACTTCTAACTATTATTATTTATTTTATTTTATTTATTTATTCGAAATAACAAACAGTAACACATTGTTTAATACTGAATTGTATAAACATGATACATGTACATAAATGTGCACTCACAACGTTATCCACTTAATATATTTATAATATAACTAATTTTCCCCGCGGTTTCACTTGCGTAAGTCCCGTTCCCGTGGGAATGTCGGGATAAAAATATGTGTGAATCCAGGTCTCCAGCTATCTACATACTAAGTTTCATCGCAATCTATTAAAATTATGACAATCGTTGTAGAGGTGGGCGAACTCCAGCATTGGTACGGCAGGACGAGACAGCAAAGAGAGGACGCGCATGCACCTCACACCTGTTCTAGGAACAACATAGCATAATATTTTATAAATGTGAATTGGAGTTTGTTTAAATATTTGTTTGTTACGCTTGCACGCCTTAACTACTCAAGTGATCATTATGAAATGCCGCATACACATTGTCAGGTCATAGGGTTCTTTTCATCCAGAAAAATGGACTGTCATTATCCTAACCTAATCTACGTTAATGCGAACAAGGCCGCAGGCATAAACTAGTTTATAATATAAATAAGTTAAGTAATGCTATACTGTAATGTTTCCTTGCGTCATTTTTGGAGGCAATTTCATAGGTGACTATTGCTAGCTAATACGCAAAATCGACTGAATGGTTGGTGAATGGTGATTCGGCTTAATTTGATATCGTTCGTACTTATTTTCTGGAACTTTCGATATAGTGCATAGTGTGATCTTCAAAGTTGATCTTAGACTAATTCACACGGACGAACCACATGTGCTAGCCTAAGCGAAAGCAAATGTTTTTAAAGTAAATCAAAGTTTACGTATATCTAAAATAGAGTCGCTATGGTGACAGCACCGGGGATATCCCATTCTCTATGTCTAATCCAGTTTATGATATAGCGTTCTCCTACACCAACCCTAAGATTATAATAGCGAGAGCCGCTGTACCTAGCACTGGCGATAGTGGACCTCCTTAGAGAATTTGGTCACTTTACTCATCGCAAACACAACACAAGGTAGTTTGCCACTATTTTTTGGTTAGGCATTTTTTGGTGTTCCGGGTTGTTTCAATTTAGGCAAACTTCCAAGCTTAAGAGAAAATCCCACTCAGCCCAATCTATCTAAATATATACCTACTACACGAGCTATCCCTTTGAACAGATGATTAAACGCGCCACGCGATTGAATCAGACATGATTAAATAAACATATACGCAATTACTTAATACACGTAATTTCGGATTCCGTTACTAAGAAGCGGTAGCGAGGGAGGATTATATTTGTAGGTACTCCGCACCAACACTTGTCAAAGAGATTAGTCAGTCTGTGTCGCTCAGTACATGTATATATTGTAGGATATACATAAGTAATCAAAATAAAAATAAATTCTTCGTCTTGCCGCTCTGATTTGGTAAGCCTCTATAATGTAAGTTAATGAATTCAATCCCTAAAGACATTAAGCAAAGACCGAATTATTGGTAGTTACGATTCGAAGAAACATGTTTTAAAGAAAGAAAATGTTGTTATTGAATATTTAGTAGACTTAAATTACTTCTATATTACCGACAGGATAAGTTGTTGACAGAAGTGCATTACCTTACCACCTACAATTTACCATCTTCTTTTTTATGTTCCACTTAATACGGGCAACCTAACATATACCGGATATATTTTCAGATTACGTAGTTTTCCTAACAAACTAATTTTTCTGAACTCGTTATCGAATCCTGGATTTCAATGCCTGCAAATAGCGCGATTGCGCGTATACAACGTATACGACAATACGCAAAAAAAGCTTACCATATTTGAATATATAGTTAATCTTAACATTTTGGATATAACGTCAGTTCTTAGACATAGATTCATAAAGTGCTATTACGAGAAATAGAGAAAGAAATAGATTAATAAAACATTTATTTTCTGTTCAGTCCAAGATTATAAACATATCTTGTAACTCATGTAGGTATAAAAATATTTTCTAATTAAGTTTCTGACAGATTATGCTTCAGCTCAGTTTTTATAAGTACCTAAGTCGCTTTTTAGTACATTCATTTTAATCATAATGCAACTCTTTCTACGTACATACTCTTGGATGTTTAATCCCGAAGAGCTGGAACATAGGTGTAATTCACTTACATTTTGCTAGCTATGCTTTAGTCTTAACAATAAGATTTTTGTTTTTAAAGGCAAGTCCCGCTCTAGGAGTATTTCCTGTGTCACGGAGTTCTTTACAAACATTCAAACAACGGACACAAAGAACACACAGACTCGGAACAACCATTTGTGGATCACACAAAGTTTTGTCCCGTGTAGGGCTCGAACCCACAACACTCAGCGCGGCGGCAATGGCGAGGCGACCATAGCAGTCAACAAAGAAAAGAAATCAGATCAAAAAAGATAAAACAGAAATGGTGATTAATATAATTAAGTTGTCTTTGCGAAATATTTTAATCATTGATTTATTTCGCGTGTGCCGTTATTCAAACGAATTACGGCCCAAATTGCTTTGTGGGAATGTTGGAAGTTTAATTCAAACGCGTGCTAGTTTTAGTAACTAACTCAATAGCAATTACTATAGTCACTATTATTGCCACAAAATACTGAGGTGATGTGTTATTTATTGAAATTGTTGCGGGATAGGGAACGTTTGTATTCAATATAGTTCATACCGCTTCTAAAAAGTTTTAATATTTAAGTCGCGTCGTCCGTCCAATGAAAGTCGCTTTTCGAATCTCTGGTCGGCTAATGTGTTATAGGGTTTTTCTGTCATAAAGTTTTCAATTTAAAAAAAGTATAACTAAAATATTAAATATATTTTTATTTTAAATTTTAATTAAAGATGTTGGATTGCATGAATAATAGATAAATAAATAAATAGATACATTTTCAAAACAAAACTTAATTGCATTTGTACGTCTTTGCTTTTCGAAATGGTTTTAATTATTCATTTATTCCTTATATATATTTTATGAAACAATGCTTCATAGGGTGGGTAAGTAAAAGATGTTTTGACATTGATATGGGGCGCTGTGAATATTTTAATAAAGATGCATTTGCCTCCAAATTCATTCGCATAAATTAAGAATTGCCCGCGATTTCATTTTTGTCGATCACACTAAACCTCATATTGCGGCTGAATGGCTTAGATTTTAAGTTGAACTTCAAGCAACTGAAGTACAATAACCGTAACAAATCTGTAGATTTTTAGTCATGCTGACTGACTGGCTATGCACACAATATCTAAATAAACATTGTTTAGATTTCAGAACTCTCTTATTAATCGATCCCGACAAGTTTTCAAGACATTTCCAATGTACAGACAGCCTAATTACAGCCTTGTACTTGTATCTATAGACAGATATGGACACATTGTTAAAATATTTTAATAGGGTTCCAGTAAAAGCTGAATTATTGTTATATATCTATGTATCGTAGTTTTGTCATACGTTGACGCAAAACTACCTCGCTGGCGCAGTGGTACTGAACTCTGGTTTGATAACATACGTATACATATGTAATGTCTGTCAATATTTATATATCTCTGTTTATGTAAGATTTTTATATTTAATATTCTATCATAATAATAATATAATATAATAATATCAATATTCTATCACATACACACAACACCATCTAGCCCCAACTAAGCAGAGCTTGTACTATGGGTACTAGACAATGGATAAACATTCTTATATACTTTTATTTTTTTGTAAATAAATACATATTATACATAGAAACACCCAGACCAAGACAAACATCCATGTTCATGCACACAAATGTTTGACTTGTGCGGGAATCGAACCCGCGACCTCAGGCGTGGCAGTCGGTTACACTAACCACTACGCCATCGAGGTCGATTTCTGTATGCCTTTTTATATTTTAAGTGTAATTTTTTTCAATTAATGTGTTATCTTAGTGATTAAGTGCTACCGTCAATATACATTAATGGTGGCTGATGTGACTCCTAAAAAAGTTATACATTAAGTGTAAGTATTAGTATTTCTTTTGTTAGAATAAGCATTAATGTAATAACTGCTGGATGTCCAAGTTAATAAATAAGTAAATAAACAGCGCAACAATAGCAGCGCATAAGGTGTCATGTCCGATTACTGGGTCGGGCTGCTGTTAGGTATTTTACAGAGTCTAAGTCAGACTATGGGCTGGCAAAGGCAATAGAATCGCCTTTTTCTAAGTTGGACTTAAAACCATATCTGGCGAAATGTGGATACGTTAAACATCTCTGCCTACTTCTTCGTGTATATTAGCGTAAGACTATGTACATATATTTTAAAGTAATAACAAGACGCACTTACAATCTAGATGCGCGGCAGCGTGTCAAGCCAAGTTCAAGCTAACATAACTGACGAGCAGCACCGTGTGTAATATTACACGAACCATTTGGAGCCACGTTTGACCCCCTCATAACTCAAAAAGTATTTCACATAAACATGTCAAATTTGGCTCATATATTGAGACTTGCGAGATACATATGTGCTCCAAATTGCATAAACACAACTCAAATGGTTATTTAGATATTAATGTCCAAAAATCGTCATTGTCAGTATATGAGAACTAGCCGAGTCAGACCTTAGGCTTCAATATATTATCCTAAGTTATAAGAAGAAATTATATTTTAAGTTGTTATAAAATATTTTATGTTGTTATAAATTTTCAGGACTGACCATTGAACTTGGCACCCATTTAGATCTCACTTCTTTTGTCGTTGAATTCAACAACCAAAACATAATGATGTATCATAATATTGAACTTGGCTCTCATTTCACATTTATGTTTTTGATGGTGTATTTTCTTCTTAATTATTTGTTAATTCGATGACATAAGGACTTATGTTATAAGCGTTGGTTTATTATATTATTCGCAGAAAGACACAAATATGTATATATTAAGATTCATATATGTATATTCCCAAAAAGGTCTTCAAGACACCCACCCGGTGTCTTGAAGACTTTAGAATGCTTTGTTATTTAATTTAACGTAATTGGAAACGAGCCTATTGCCGTCTATCGGGCACATTGCCAGATTCCGTGCTACAAACTAACAGAAAACTCGTTACAAGTTTGCCCAAGAATTGAAAACGGGACGTCACAAACAGTTATACCTAAGTTTGAGCTTAAATAAAGAGCTAATTCAAAAAACAATTATCTATACTAATATTATAAAGAGGAAACATTAGATTTTTTGTTTGTAAAGGTTTAATTCAAAAACTACTCAGCTGATTTAAAATTTCTTTCTTCAGTAGAAAGCTATGGTATTACCGAGTAACACAGGTTACATTTAAAAAAGTACTGCTACTATCATAACCTAACCTACTTTTACGCTAGCGAAGCGGCCAGCAAATGCTAGTATTTAATAATCGAATATAGTACTTATTAATATTTTAGGTAATTGTATTTAATTTCGGTACTACAGATTATAAATGTATGGTGTTTTCACACATAGCAAGTCATAGGCATTAGCTACTCGCGCATGTAGCCCACTTCTAAGCTAGCTTTTAGCTAGGGCTAAATATGCTAGTTACTCTTACCGGCCACTTGCGCGCGTGGCTCGCGCCGGCAGTTACACCATGTATAGACAAGTGCCGCAAAGGTAAGTTTCTTATAGTTATTTCTAACATAGTGTACAAAAGGATACAAGGATGGAGCGGTGGTAAATGTGACTGCTCTACATAAGGTTTCGGGTTTTATTTTCGGGTTGGGACAGTGCTATTAGATTTTTCTGACAAGGGAATTGTAGGCTCGCTCTATATTATGTGGGTTCTTCTAAAACCTTACTTTATGGAAATTATTATTACGAGTTAACATCAGCAAATTCATTTCATTGATATCCACAGAGTTAATTCAACAATTTCTATTGATCAATAATTATTATCTGCTTAGTATTTGAATTAAATAAAAACGATTCAACTCAATAAATCATTTAGGATTACTTAAATAATTGTGAGTATATTGACATGATCCACCGACGTTCATCCGACGTGACGATGGCAAAATCCGAATTTTGCCTGACTGATTTACTTTACACTAGTTAACTGAAATTTATTGAATGTTATATCAACTTACAGGCTCATTATCAGGAAAACGACTCCACAAGTTGCCAAATCGAAAACCTTTTCTTTAGCAAAATTTTTTTATAATTGTTCGCGATTCAAAGCGATCGACGTCAAACAGTCTGCAAATAACTTAAAATGTGATGAAATATTGATATTTATTTGTACTAAGGAACTGTAAAATAGCTACCAGCCTCTTAGAGTTAATCAACGTAAGAGATTAGTAGATTTCTTTTTTACGTTTTACCCGATAAGCAACAGTAAATTTACATACTGAGCACTACAAGAACCAAATATGTTAAAATATATTTTAAGCCCTGTAACTTTAACTATGATAACCTGTATGGTAAATGACAGTGTTTAAACAAGTATCTACTATTTTCTTTTCTTTTAATATACAACTTACTCACTAGGAGCAGCGATAGCTCAGTGGGGAGACCAACAGACTGCAATGCAGAGGGTCTCGGGCTCGAACCCACGTCGCGCACCTCTGACTTTCGGAAATTATATGACTTTTCGAAATTATGTGCGTATTGATTGACAATTATCGCCTGCTCCGTGCCTCGGAGAGCACGTTAAGCCGACGGTCCCAGCTGCCATTAACATCTATGGCAGTCGTTATTGGGAGAATGTTGACACAAAAGATCCCACTGGGTCGAAGTGTCGCCGGTCTACACTGACTGGCCCCCACATAAGATACATACATACGCACTAGGAAGAATTCCTGTGTAGCGGTATCACATAAATTGGATGGCGCTGTAGCACGTCATGTTTTTACGAATTTCTCTATGACAGACAACGATGACGCGAGTGATGCCCCTGTTTCATCAGGAGGGCAGTATACGTTTAGCCGCATTAAGAGTATAAAGAGTAGACGTGCAGTAGAAAGACGCCTTTATATAATATGCAAAATAATTATTTCCGACGCTTCTTCACGAATTACAGCTTTCAAGCTAATGATTAACTTGGTGTCATATACAGAAACTCCTTACGCGTCATCAGTAGATACTACCCTATTGAGTTACTTAATATAATAGGGCAAACAATAACAGTTCATAATAAATTGAATATCCAGAGCAGACACAACAATTTGTTAATATAAAACTGTCACTGACGGGATCCAAAAATGTTTTTGTACATATCTCGAAAATCGTAAGACCTGTGACTAAAGTTAGCTAATCTTACAAGACGCAAAATGGTTACATAACTTGAATATCAAATGGTTTGCTAATTTAAACGATTGCTGAACAGGGCTCATCGGTTGCTACGATGAAAGCCTTGAGCTTAGAGTAAAAGCGCCCTCATAGCCAGTTGCACTCACTGATCGGTAAACGATTAGCGAGGTTAAGCCACGTTGGTTGTGGTCAGTCTATAGATGGGTGACCGCTTAGTGGTATTTGATCTGAGCGTCTCCTTGCTTCGGAGGGCACGTAAAAAGTCGATCCCGGTTTTTGCCAAATTGACAGCAGTCGTTAAGCCATGTCAGAGGCCTACAGGCGGCTTGAACAACTGTTGACAACAGGTTGGCCACTAATCACACGAGAAGAAAAGAAAAGAAGAAGAGTAAAGGCAACAAATATTTGGTGATCCACAAATAGCTTCGCCAAGACTGAAGGAACTCCTTTGGGTTCGTTGTTTGAATGTTTGTAAGGTCCCTAGCGACAGAGGAATAAACCGACTACGATAGTTATCTTTTCAACCAACTTTTCTACTTGTACCAAGGAAATCGATACTTTTTACTCCTTGGTACATGATTTGCGAAATATGGGTACTTACGTGTCAGATACTGCACCAAAATAAATGTCACCATTAGCTATAGCGTCTAAACCAGTAACTTTTCCATACTGACACGTAAGACGATATCGATTTGCTTGTCATTATCTAGGTCAGTATGTTTTATTTATGTTAATCTAATATTGAAACACACATATTATTGACTGAAAAATAATAATCTTCTTAAATATATGTTACAGCACAGATTTTACTTAAGCCATGGATTTGAAGTACTTAAAAAGAAAGTCCTTTTATTACCATCTATATATTTATGACATCATGCACATTTATTATTCCTATAGCAAATATTTATGCGAGTAACTAATTTTGTATGTCATAGCATAAAACTTAATTATCGGCTGCGCGAATGGTGTAGAGGTTAAGGTGGCCGCTTTGTCATTGCCACTGCGCTGCTGTGTTACATACCCACACGGGACGAAAAATTGTGTGATGCACAAATATGTCGTTGTTAGTAGTCTAGGTGATCTTCGTGTTCGCTGTTTGAATGTTTGTAAAATTTCCTGCGACACAGGCATTGTACATGGAATTGAAAAAAAATAAAAAATTGTACTGAAATAGGAACGGTGTTGATGACTGTTATTGGTTCTGTGCAGACATGTATAGTTAAAACAAGTGAGAACCGGCAATGAATTGCCATAAATCTTAGAGTTCCAAAAATGGTATCATGTGACCTTGCGGTCAGAGGTCAAAGGTCATAGTCATTTCGGGGTATATCGACTATGCTTAGTCGATAGCTCTTACGGTTGAGTTTAAAGTTGTATAACAGACGGACAGACAAAGCTGTTGTATAAGAGTTTTTTCGAACTCTAAAATAAGGTTTCTTATTCAGCATATTTTGCAAAATAACATCACAAGAGTTTTATTCATTTTTGTGAGTGTTAGTTTTCAATCCATTTCGTACAATGTTAGATGTAATAATAAAGCCATTAAACATGACCACCGATAAGTTCGAAAAAGCGCACGGCGACGCGGCGTCGCCATCCCGAACCGTCGGTCGTCGCGTCTGGCGTATTGTTAACTAGATTTTTCCTGCGGCTTCGCTTGCGTAAATATAAGTTATCCCAATTTTCTATCCTTCGGCAATAGCACTTTTCCTGGATGAAGTAGGTACCTTATGTTCTTTTCTGTACCCCTGACAACGTGTAAACAAAATTTCATTATGATCGGTTGAGAAGTTAAGGCGTGTAACTGTGACAAATAAACCCACATTCGCATTTATAATATTAATAAGTTAGGATTAAGATGTGTGTGTGCACTCACACATACACACATTATACATATAAGGATGCTCATACGACTCAGCAAGTCACGGGTTGGGAGCCTTCTGCGCTCAACCATATCTAGTCCGCGCAAAGTTGTAAAGGCCATCTGAGGCCAACAGCTAACACACAAACACAAGAAAAGGACTCAGCAAGTCATTTCTAGTTTAGTTTAGCTGCCATTACTTGGCGTGGAGGTTTACGCCTTATTATACTAAGCCTTTAAGTTGGAATGTAGTGTCTGTTAATGTTTTAGTAGCTGCAGTACGTAATTAATCTAGTTTAGAATAGTTTAATAAAGTTGGTATCATATTCCGGTCTAGTTGGGATTCAGAGTTTGCCTTGCTATCCTAACTAATATTGTAAATGCGAATGTAAGTTTATTCGTTTGTTACGATTTCACAGCTTACCTACTCGGCCGATCATCTTAAATTTCGTATACATGTTGTTAGGGGTACAGAAAAACACATACAGGGTCTCTTTCTTCCAGAAAACTGTTTACGAGGGATAAACGTTTATTGATAAAATCTACATCAACGGGAGGGAAGCCGCAGCTAAAATCGAGCATAATGTAATACATTGTTCGATTAGGTTATTTGGCTTATACTTGGATGTCTTTTCACTGTATAATTATGTCATCGCCCACCTTTTTCACGACATTCACGCTATACTCGTAATAATGTCCCGGTTTATTCTTAGCCGAGTCTGTTAGCTGAGGGTCGCCGAGCGATTATTATTATCAAGGCTTTACAATAAAATAAAGTGTAAGGTGTTTAAGGTTATTATAATGTTTTATAAATATTTTCACTATCTAAAGTGGAATAAAATGCATGGAATGTTGATTGCTTTTACGCTTTTGTGGTTTTGTTCGGATGTGTAGTTACAAGCAAAGATTTAAATCATAAATGTAACCTACTATATTTAAATATAGTCAGCTTTTTAGATCGTTAAGTTGACACCTGACACATAATGGCATTATATTAACACGCTCACTCAGATTGAAAATAGTTAATTATAGTTAGCTATCATGTCTAAGCTCACTCTTCTTAATGTGGACACTTTTTCGTGTGATCTAAGTCTTCTTCTCTCTTAGCCTTTATTATTCCCAAGTCACTTGGGGTCGGCTTTTCTGGTCTAACCGGATTTGACTGGATATCAGTTTTTACACGGAGCGGCTGCCACCTGACCTCCGCAACCCGAAGGCTAACGATACCCTAAGGCTAGACCAGTGTCAGGATATTAGAGGGTATTGACTTTCCCAATAACGACTGCCATAGATGTTCATGGCAGCCGGGACCGACGGCTTAACGTGCTCTCCGAGGCACGGAGCAGGCGATAATTGTCAATCAATACGCACATAATTTCGAAAAGTCATATAACTTTCCGAAAGTCAGAGGTGCGCGACGTGGGTTCGAACCCGAGACCCTCTGCATTGCTGTCTGTTGGTCTTCCCACTAAGCTATCGCTGCTATCCGTGTGATCTAAGTATGGTGAGAAAATATCTGATTTAATCTTTAGTTAAAGGTAAAATAAATTAGCATGTATGTAGCCCAAATCATGGGCTTGGCTTCTTACCAATAACTTAATTTTTATAGAATCTGTAACGTGCAATTTGTGACCTGTCAGGCCACCGATGTCGTGCTATATATATCTTACTTGGCGAAACAGGGTTAGAATTACACTTGCTTCACGAAACTTTTCTTGTGTAAATGTGCTTAAAAGGCCCGTGCAAGGTCCCATTAAGCAAGAGTCGTAATATTTTTATCTTATTTAGCGGAAAAGAAAAAATAGCCAACGTGTAATCGATTCAAGCAACTCGCTTCGTGTAAAAGAGCGTTTACACAACGTTAGTTGTAACCGTTTTTCATTTCACTTTACTAAAGGATTTCGTTTTTACGCACGCTTTGAGTAACAATATACACATAAAACATTGCTTAAAGTACCACAGTAAATAGTTCAATGATGGTGTATCTAATGTCGAATCAATAAAACTCAGGCGGCGATGAGCACCAGCCCGGCCAACTGTAAAAATTTAATGCCCCGCGTACGTTATCGATTGTATATAGGGGAATTTTACACTTTCTGCTACATTTGTTATTGTTCATGGACAATACACGTTACTGAATACTTGTCCCAACAGTTAACACGAAACTGCACTAACTACAATACTAAATTATTTCAGCCCCTAGCAGTATAATTAATTTTTCATCGTGTTTGTTCAAAGTTCAGTCACATCAATTTAAGTACTTTTTTTGGAACACATAGCATTCCAGCTTTGAATCTACTTAGAACGGTTATAAAATTACACTCTTGTAAAGTTTGTGTGCAACAGTCGTAAAAGAATACTAACCTACCACGATATTTGATTTTAACTTAGCGCATTAATATGTTCTTTATTAATAATTCTACCTTTAAACTTGATTTCACTAATAAAGTCTAGATTTAGAAGAAAGAAATCCTATCTTAATATTAGAAATGCTTAGGTGAGTTGGTTTGTTTTTCAAGCTTTAACTGCTCGACCGATCATCATAAAATTTACACGGATACACGTTGTCAAGGGTACAGACAAGAACATAGAATACCTTTTATCCAGACAAAATTACTGTTTTCGAACGAAGCCGCGGGCAAAAGCTAGTACTCAATAGTTATGGCTCTATATATCGCCGTAGGGGTAGTCAGAACTATACTAATGCAAAATTTCGTCTGCCAAGAAACCCTAATAACTCTTTGTCCGACTAGGGAATCGAAAACGGGACCTCGCGGTCAACTGTATAGTTTAGTGCATACTTATGGATAAGAGACTATTGAGGCTGATAAGCTACACTCAAGCACATATAAAAATCATACTAATTCTAATAGTGTAAACTGTTTAGAAGACAATGGGGCTTGTATTTAGTAACTAATTTGCTCAAATTCTAGATATAAGAGCTCATGATACTTTAAGTTTATTCTGTGTAACTATAAATACCAATGTAAAAAGATGTAGGATAAATATATAACTAATAAACTAACAAAATTAACTTTCAGTGACAATTGATAATTAATAGTAGGTACCTATATAAAGGCATGAGGGTAGACACAAAGGTAAAACAAATAAACTACGATATGACTTAATATCGATTTCAATGTATTTACAGGGCTAATAATAATATAGGTATATCACACTCTACTATACTTATATTAATAATTAAATAAACTCCCCACAATAAAGCTCTCATTCAAGTTTATCATGTTCTTGCAATATTATTGAAGTAATATAAACATAGGATACCAAATTTCGAATCGATCATACCTGTAGAAGTTGCTAATATGGGAATATTAGCAACTTCTTCATCAAATAAAAAATACTGATGACCTACAAATGATTTTTTTTTATATTGTAGCTTATGATACCCGCCTTAAAGTTTATTTGTACAAAAGCTGCCTTCAAACAAATAATTCAAAATCAGTTAATCCGTTAAGGACCTACGATACTACAGACAAATACACAGGTACACACTTTAAACAAGTATCGAATTTCTTAAAGTTGTAGAAGTTCGATATCTGCAGAAATATTCAATTTTGCTCTACTTTTATGCCGTCTAACATAAGAAAACATTATCCTAATTTTTACTTTGGATTCGATTGTACAATTAAGCCATTACGGCGCAGTTGCTGGCGATGGCGATAAAAAGCTAGCATCGCTGTCCGGTTAGGTGTTGACAATGATATTATAGCGCTGCCCTCTAAATTTATATCGTCTAGGTTTATCAGTGTGGCACTCGGTATTCCTGTTTTGTATCATGGAGCAATTTTACTTTCAAGAAATGGTTAATATTATATATATATATATATATATATATATATATATATATATATATATATATATATATATATATATATATATATATATATATATATATATATATATATATAACTCTAAATACTAACTTAAATTTATAATTTATTATGATTTGACCTTACGAAAGTATACAATTTAATTAATGGATCTTTAAAAGGTAATTTCTTTTCAGTAATCTAGAATTAGTCAGAGAAAGAGAGAGAGAGAGAGAGAGAGAGAGAGAGAGAGAGAGAGAGAGAGAGAAACGTTTTCGTCAGGCCGCTAGCACCGTGCTGATTGTTGGTTTGAATTGCACACGGTACAGTTATTTCTGTGATACATAAATTATTGATTTATGTCTGAATATAAGGTATATCTGAATATACCTTATATTCAGACATAAATCATAGATCATCATCATCAACCTAATTATAAATAAATTATAAATAAAAATAATTTATTTATTATATTATATTTAATATAATATAATAAATAAATTATATTATAATATAATATAATTTATTTATTATATTATATTATAATAAATAAATAAATATTTATTTATTATAATAAATAATAAATTATTATTTATTATTTATTATTGATTATAATAAATAATAAATAATAATTTATTATAATCAATAATAAATAATAAATTATTATTTATTATTGATTTATGTCTGAACATAAATCAATAATAAATAATAATTTCTTATGTCCGTTGATTGTATGTTTGTAAATTCCAATGCGACACGGAGCTAGACTCGTAGCGTGGAATAGACTTTAAAAAAAGTGTCCTGATTGTGATAGATCTTATGAACTACTGGATGAATAGAGAGACACGGCACGGACGGGGTTGTGTCAATCACCTCGCCATAGCCAGTTTTCATATCCATTGTCCAAGTTTCTCGCAATACAGCAAATTTATATTATTTTATTATTATTATTAATTATTATTTATTAAATTGAGTTTAATTTTTTTAAGTAATTAATATTTTATTTGTTTGTTTGGAACTATCCATACAGTAGAAGATGTTTTTTTTTGATAGAAATTTTATTACGGTGTTGGTATTAATAATTATTTTGGAGACTATACTATCTTTTCCTTCTCTTTCAACCTTGAGTTTGCCAGAATAATTGGTATAAGCGACGCAACCATTTGTAAAAAGGTTGAAGTTGATAAATGGTGTCTTACTTACTTTAACAACAACCTGTCAGACTTTTTGTACGATTGTTATTAGAGAAAGATGTTGAGAGATTAAATTTATTATAGTCTAGGTGGCGTGCCTATTGGCGGCCATATTTCGATACTCTGGACTGTTTACTTAAAATTGTCAAACACAAAAAACCTTTAAGATTTTGCCAGACAAGGGAATCGACTATCGGGTTTCACGTTTGCATACAATAATAAATGCAATGTTATGCCTTGGGACCAACGAAGCATATTTAAGAAATACAAATATGTTAATATAACGTACAATGTAAATATTGTCTTCTCTAAATAATAATTATATTATGTGCACGTATAAATGTTATCTTTATTTTTAATAACGCGGTACGACTTTTTGTTTCTAATTAAACTCAAAAACTACAGGACCGTATTTAATTATTTTTCAATATTACAAAGGCACTCTATCCAGAAGTAATATCAGCTATATATAGTTACATCGCGGAAGCGGAGCAGTAATCACAAACGTAGGTGATTACCGCAGCGGACAGCTTCTAATAAAAAAAACTTATTTTATTTTGGAAACGCACCATAAGGTCCGGTGTAAAGTCCTATTAAACAAAATTTACTCCTATTCTATTTTATACCAACACATACATTCAAATTTGCACGTCAACAACTTACCCTAGAGGCCTTTGAGTTGACAGGTCATCAAGTCCAACCGTTTTCACGCGGACCCCTTCTATACAATTTTCCTAAAGAACCCTATGTGATGTGGTTCGAAGTGTGCCAGTAGGACATTGAAATCACCTGGCTTTTACACAAAACGCGTCATCAATACGTTAAAGGACCCTGCCGGTCCTAATCTATTATTGAATGAGACCATTCTTGTTAAGTTCGAACGAAATAGTTTGTTTTGTAAGTAAGTTTTGAAAACTTTGCTACTAATTTTATGGTCCGTAAAGATGTTTTGGAAGTAAAGAATTGAAAATACATTTTATTTACAAACAGTGATAGTTTTACATTTGATATACATATATTATCACCTAAAGAAGAAACCTTATACCCGTTTTAAGCATATTTCACGCATAAAGATGTATGATATTCGACATAGTTAAAGTTTCTATAGAAAAGAAACGCAGAAAAATATTAACTTAATATTACAAATGCAATTGTGAGTTTGTTGTTTGTTACGCTTTTTCGCCTTCACTACTCGAATGATCATTATAAAGTTCGCATGCACGTTGTTAGAGGTATAAAAAAGGACATAGTGTATGTGTAGTCCAGAAAAACGTGAGAAAACCTGGGCACAAGCTCGTACCAACATAAAGTATCAGTATACGTAGTCCTGCGGTTCTTTTAGTGAGTGTGAACACCGCAGACCACCACACATCCTTGGTCCCTTCCTCCTTCTCTTACACGGATGACGTAGTTGTTTAAATGGTCACCTCGCCACCGCCATTGCGCCGAGTGCTGTGGGTTCGAACGGGACAAAACTTTGACTGATCCACAAATGGTTGTTCCGAATCTGGATGTTCTTTGTGTCCGTTGTTTGAATGTTTGTAAAGTCCCGCGTGCAACAGGAATCAAACCACGTGCAAGACTGCCTTTAAAAAAAAACTTAGTCTATGGTAACTGCTTTTTATCAGCAGACCGTATTTTTGTTTGCCACTTATATGCTTTAAGGCAGACAACGGCTTAGTTGTCTTTCCTTAAAATCGCTTCTGTGATGACCAGAAAACATAGCCATGGCCATGTTCATTTTTATATACAACTTAATTTTTTTATTAACTTAATGATGAAGGTAATCGAGGAGTTTGGTTATAACAGAACAAATGTGTATACGTGTTATATTACTGTCTTACGTTTCTTTAGGTAAAGTATCGACGTGTTAGGTTACGAAAACATCGTCAATATGCATGCAGGTTTCCTACATGCATATTTATGAAGAGAACTTGTTGACCATACTACGTATTACATTCTCTAACGAATCTGAGGTGTTACCGGTTGCAATTCCTATACCTCTCTTTTCTAAAAGGAGTTTTCTGTGAGGTACGGTGTGGAAGGGAATGCGACTGTTGCACATGAAGTCTCAGGTTCAATGAATGGGTTTGGCAATGTTATTCGGATTTTGTATTGGGAAAGTTTCAAGCCTATATTCCCAAAGTAGTAGACAGAGGTGAAATACAACCTCATTTTGAAACTTATGGCTTTAGGTTTCACGTAATAGGGCGAGCGAAGTGTCGGACTGTGCCTGGTTGGGCGTTTTGTGTTACTACTGTATTTTATTTTTGACAGTAATGCCAAATAACCATTTATCTGACCCGAGTATCGAATCCGAGGCTTCATCCAACCGCATTCAGTACCACTGTGCTACCGAGGCAGTAATTAGATTTTTAGGATCACAAATATAAACTACGCAACTCATTAAAAACCGCAGTCTATGACAACCAATACTCCGATTCCGCTCTACGTTCCAACACTCCATAATATATACAGATGTATAAATAGCGCGGCGAGAGCATCATCTCAACAAATGCAGTTAGGCGCAATCTTGGACTAAATCAGCTTTGCAAATCTCATCGTACAATCTAGCCTATTTGTGGGCTCGAGACTCCTTCCGACTGTAGCACTATGAACTCTTTTAAAACAATATCATTCACTCAGCAATATCGCACTCCTTGTCTCAGAACCACTAGTTTTAATGCAACGGCACTTCTTTTATTTTATTCCTTTTGAATAAAGATGTCTCTCTTGTTTTGTAAGATTGTTCATGACAATGTAATAATAAGTATATTGTTACACATTCAATTTTGCACGAAGGATTCTTGGAAAGTTATATTGTGGTTTAATTATTTTATTGAGGTACCTATTGTAGATAGAAGATTAAATACTTGAAAATTGCTTTCTGTAAAAAATAGCATATGTTATCATAGTTTGTTACTAGTTTTGCCAGAATTCGTTATTTTTTACGCTACGATTTTTGGCAGATAAACTACTTCTGGAAAATTTTCTTGTATATCTATCATTACAACTTTGTAGATGACACTTGCAATCTTTGCCGTAATAGATCATATTTGTTACAGTTAAGGCATTATTGGTCTGCCATTAAAATAGTGTATTTAATTGTCGATTAAGCGATAAACACATACTGTTTTGTAAATAAGACAGATATACATAACTCCGAATTGAAAAAAAAGTGAGAACTTTTGTAATAGTTTAAAGAAATTAGGCCTTTTTATTACTAAACTGGATTCTGCTGTTTTCAGGAGCACAAATCTTATTTTTACGGCTGGGGAATACGTGTAAATTAAGAAGCAAATTCGCTATAAGCAGCCTGATATTATGTGTCACGTGTTATCCATTTCTCTGTTTTTGGATCGATGGCACGCTCAAAACGCCAATACGCCAACTGAATAAAATAAAACTAGTACACGTATTCGTGCAATTTTTGAATAATTGAAAATTTTGGTTGCTCGACAGCATTTGCTTTTTAATTTATTTTTACATATTAAGTATTTGTTCTTAACTGTTCCGTATTAAGCTTACTAAGCATTTCTTACTAAAGTTTTACTAAAAGTCGTATTATAATAATTCAAACAAGTAAAAGGTAAATATCGAAATTAGTATTTGTTCTAAACTGTTTCGTATATTAAGCTTACTAGGCGTTTTTACTAAAAACTAAAAAGTCGTATTATAACAATTCAAACAAGTAAAAGGTAAATATCGAAATACCGAAATTAGTATTTGTTCTAAACTGTTCTGTATATTAAGCTTACTAGGCGTTTTTTACTAAAAGTCGTATTATAACAATTCAAACAGGCAAAAGGTAAATATCAAAATTAGTATTTGTTCCAAACTGTCCCGTATACTAAGTTTACTAGTTCTCGTACTACTCTCGATACAGTTAGATCGCCATACATTGCTAACAAAATATTTCCCCTTGTAATGCAATTGTTAGAGGTACTTATGATGCCACTATAGCCGGCTAGTATGTAAGTTTCCAGTAAGCCCTAGTAGTATTTTGTCCACGTAGAACTCAAGCCAAGCCAAGTCAGCGATACGTTTATAAATTACTTGCAATTCTATCAAAGTTCAAATTATCTCCGAAGCTAAACTAAGCACAGATAAGCCTTGGTGCGCTTTATAAATTGGAACCTCAGCGTTGAGGTCGTCAAGTGTCACCTTAACTAAAAACTAGCAGCCTGACTCCCAAAAGGATAAAATGTTCCTTATGCAGTTTATAAGTTTTTATTTTATTATAGAAGTTCTTTGATAAAATTAAATATAAATATTAGTAATTATTCTATTGTGTTGCAACGGCACACCGGCGACCAGACACAATAAGTTTTCAATTATATCTGGATCATCTGGATCTGTCTATCTGTCTATCTGGATCAGTCTCCCCGTGACCATGGCTGCTGAAAAGCAACCGAAACGTCGGGGAAAGTGTAAAAATAAATTAAATCTAAATAGTTTAATAATAATTTAATTAGCTTAAAAATTAGTAAAGTTTAATAGTAGTACTTAGTAGTATAAAAATTTTCAAAATTTTGTAATAAAGTGTCAAATAAACAACGCGATAAAATCCGTATATAGCAGTTTAATTTCAATATATCTGGAATGCCAATAATTTACAGGGTAATGAAAATAAGAAGGTAGATTGAAAAGAAAATCGTATAACCACATGCCAGACATATTCAAATAAAAAAAAAAGAAAGCTCAGAACAATCAAAAGAAATAATTATACATATAAATAATAGTCACGACAAGTCATTATTACAGCCGACTATTATTTCGAGGTATGCCTTAGTTATAATGTCGTCCATTATAAGGTTTGTCAATACGAGGACAATGCATTATTCGGAAATATCGTTCTTTTGATCGGACGTCAGACAATGTCAGGGGAATGATAGACCGGTTCTAATGAAGTAAGAAAGCAGCGTGTGTGGTGACGACGTGAATATATGACGTATTAAAACGAATATTACATAATAATATATCTACCTAACTAGGTAATCCTGGATATTTTAGGAATATAGGTATTTTCTCAGATTCTAATTAAACAATTTTTTTTGTGTTACTATCTATCCGCCGGATACAGTACTTTTTTTCTAATAATTCAGTATGAAGATACCCTATGTCTATCTGTACCCCTGACAACGTGTATGCGAAATTTCATAATAATCGGTAAAGCAGTCAAGGCATGAAAGTCTAAAACACGGACAAATAAACTTACGTTCGCATTTATATCATTAGGATGGAGGGACGGTCATTCAGACTGCAAAGCAATAGACAGCCTCTGTAGTCTGGAAGGTAAAGTTAAGTTAAGTTAAGTTAAGTTCACTTAAGAAAAAGTAATTCGCAATAGAAAATACAACGCCAAACTGTGAGACGTAAATGTCATCTATCGTTGTACAATCTGTAGTAGTCCTATGTTCAACAGTAGTCTTCATAATTATGATGTTAATAATGATGGTAGATTCTTATTTACGATTATAGTAGGTATAGATTATAGTAGGATTATAGTAGATTGAAGATAAACATATATAGAATAAGAATTGTGGAATGTCCCTCCTACTTAAAATGTAACGCAAAATGTAGGGTCAAATAAATAGCTGTGCAATCGAATCCAAATAAGTGTTTACTTAAAAGTGTTTCAAAACTTTTCTCCATATCAACAATTTAAATCCTAACCCATATCAAAATGCAAATGTAAGTTTTTTATATTGTTACGCTTTCACTCTTTAACTACTGGACCGATCATCGTGAAATTTCGCATACACGTTGTCAGGGCAGCAAAACAGGACAAAGGGTACCTTTTATGAATAAGATGAATAATAAGAAGTACTGTTCCCAATGTATAGAAATTTATTGGCAAAATATACATTAGCGCAAGTGAAGCCACGGGCAAAATCTATTGTTTATAGACCATTCGTGAATTATTCTTGTTTGACTCCATGTAATACGTTATGAAAACGTCGGTGGAAGCACTGGTTTTTTTATTATTTATTAAATGAATAAATAACATCGCAATCACGCTTCCACCCAAACCATGGCGCCATTGATAAATTTGTCTTAAAAACATTATTATAATCTGGTTCTAAAATTAAGTCCGTGTTCAGTTAACAGCATCTTAAGCAAATCGTTATTATAAGAAGTAAACTATTATAATATGTTAAGGAATATAAGAGTATTTCATTTTAGTCTCGAATATCATATACACATATCATGCCTGTTTCTAAAATACCATTATGAAAATCAATTATTTTAAAGTTAATTAATTGCAAATACTCAGAGACAGTTAATTAAGTTTATTTAATTAAGAATATAATGTTAAAAGGTTGGCACTTAATATAATTTTAAGAGTAAAATCTCAAAGCGATCGTGTAGAAGTATTCGATCGACGAGCGCTAAGATTTCATTAAAATCTTGTACAGTACCAATCTAATGTAATAATTGAATTATACTAACAATATTTCTTTGTCTGAGACGATTCTTTTTATTTAATATTTAGTAAATAGTACTATAATTATTGTTAAAGAACAGGTGCTTTAATCTGTGGATTAAATTACTTTTATAAACATGTCGATACTATTTATTTTATTTTCCAGGCAACTTAAACATTTTACATTAAGCGCACGTTGTGTAAATCTAAATGAAAACTTTGAGGCTCTTAAGTAGATTACAATAGCTGATAGCACATGCCATTAATCTGCATTAGACAAAGATTAGATCTTATCTGTTCAAGTTTGAAGTTGTTTAAGCGATGCAGTTAAAGTAACTCGTAAGAATTGTAATTCTAGAATCAGATTTATGTTTATGAGTGTTTCTCTAACTATTTACTTGACGTTATTATTTTGATTGGACAGCGATAGCCTAGCAGGAGACCGTTAGTCTGCTTAGAGTTTGTCCCCAAAACACACAGCTCTGGCTCAATAATTTGTAATTGTCACTCAATTTAATGGTAAAGGAAAACACCGTGAGGTAATCTGCATGTCTGAGAATTCTCCTTAAAGTTCTCGACGATATGTGAAGTCTGCCAATCAGCACTGGGCCATTATGGCGGCTATGGCCTAATCCTACTCACACTGAGAAGACCCATGACCAGCTGTGGGAGAGTTTATATACAGTACTGATATTATTTTGAGCCAAAGCTAAGTATGTATATATGGTACTCAAAATGCTTACTACAACACTTTTTACAGAACACAGTCAAAACATGATAAGGTAACACTAAGTCAAAATACTTTAAACTACAACAAGATGGTTTATCTTTAAGATTTTTGTAGTTCTTTTATGTATTGTCGATGCTATTTGTGATTGTGGTATTACAGTGTACAAAGAGTAACTGTAAGTGAAGGCTATGGAATAAACTAACTGCCGAAGTGTTCTTCAAGCGCTTTCCAAGGGTATTGCTTTCTTATTCCCTTTTAATAAAACAATTCCAGGACTGGGGTAAATCCTTGTGACGCTAACGCTCTATAACAACATTGAAACAATCAATACAATAAATCTGTACGGATGGCATAGTAGTTTAACTGATTACCTCACCGTTGCCAGTGCGCTATGTGTTGCGAGTTCGATTCCTACATATGTGGATCACACAATTTTTCCATGTCTAGGTATTCTTTGTGTCTATTGTTCGAATGTTTGAAAAATGCTCCGCGACACAGGATTTAATCCTAATACGGGAGATGTCTAATAAAAAGAAAGTAAAAGAATGAATACCAAGACTCGGACCAAATATTTGTTCAATACACATATTTTTATCCCGATTATCCAAACATACAACGCTACAACTGGTGACTACTTAAACGACTACACCATTCGGGTAGTGAAATAATGGTGTGAAGTAATATAGCCTAAACAGAACAATAATATTTGACTAGAACATATTATGACGTTGGATAATTTTCTACGCAAGGACAAGTGGAGACATAATGTATCCGGATCGCGAACACACGTCCTTTTTAATAATAATAATAATAATAATAATAATAATAATAATAATAGTAATAAAGAGAATAATAATAATAATCGTTTATTTCGAATAATATATAAAAATAATAATATTCTCCATATATTGTTAGTACAAAGTTCTTAATCTAATGTTAGTAATCTTATAATATAGTAACAAAACAATGCACTGAAAAACAACCACACCACCAGGTATCGCAATACCTTGGTATGTAGCTGAATCCAGTGCTTTAACATTGGGAAATCCCACCTATCACATAATACGCTCAGAATGCCGTGGGAGCTGACACGCATTCTGTGCAATATTGAAGCGCTACGCTTGCGGATGATGGCAGGAAAACCATCAACCGACGCCTCCGCAAACATCGCCGAAGCACTACAAAAACGTGGCAGCCCCATCAGCATTCTGAACGCATTGTTGTACTGAACACGCAATGCACTGAATGCCCGCCGCGTATATCTGCTCCACAGATTGCAGGTGTAAAAAGTTTGGCAGTAAGCCCTAAAAAGAGAAATTTTTACATCTCTTGTGCATTTTCCAAATCTGCGGATCAACATATTGCTTCGCTTTTGCTTTTTAGAGACGTACCACGATTCTTGGTCTTATTAGTTACTAAACCCTGCACCCCATAAAAAAAAACTACGTGTGAAGACTCATTTTTTAAGGCTACTATCGCACTATTACCTTCACATGCTGTGTCACGGGAAACTCTACAAACATCCAAACAACGGACACTAAGAACAACTATTTTTTTTTATACTACTAATTTGGCAAACATCCATACGGCCCACCTGATGGTAAGTGGTGACCGTAGCCTATGGACCTTATGGACCATAGCCTGCAACACTAAAGGCATCACTTGCGCGTTGCCGACCCTTTAGGGAAGGAAGAAGAGAAAAATGAAGTGGGAAAGAGAAGGAGCGGGGAAAGAGGGTAATTAGGCCTCCAGCACTCTCACTCACCGAATGAAACACAACAGTAGGAATACTGCTATTTCACGTCGATATTCTGTGAGAGGGTAGTCTTTCCCCGGTCGAGCCGGCCCATTCATGCTGAAATCAGCAAGGCTCTACTACTATAAAAATATATCTATTTGTGGATCACACAATTTTTTTGACTCGTGTGGCGTTCGAATCCTAAAATCTCGGCGCAGTGACAATGGCGAGTCGAACACGTAATTATTCTGCTACGCCATCCATGCAATTGATATATGGTATTTAAATTGACAGAATAAAGTTAAGTTGTATTCGTATATAGCCTTGATTGGTCTATGTAGTTCCAGGCTTACGTACTGAGATCCTAATTGTAACCTACCCGCACAATTGCTATAACAGTTGCCCGCCTTAATGTGCGTTGGTGGCTTAATGTCGTCTAATCAGTGAAGGCAGCCTACATAGACACTACCCATTAGCATGATGTTTGTATTTTCTTAGAGATTTAGACAGAAGTGTGATTGTAGGTATTTTCTCTACCTCTGTACAACGCTTTCGTTTTAGGGTGCCATACCAAAGTAGTAAAAACGGATCTGTCCTTTGACACAACTGCTTATCTTAGAAACAATTCGTACTATGCACTTTTAAATAAATGCCGTTGAAACTTTTATTGCAAATAAATATATAAAGCTTTTTTTTATAATATGCGAATGTGTTCATTTATGATGAACAATATTAAGGAAACACTGTTTACACAAATAACAAATTATTTATCTAAATATCTTATTTATAAAAGATTGTAAATAGTTTGCAAAGCAAAATATTTGATATAATGAAAGTTGATAATAATAATAATTAGGTATCACTGAGGACGGTATGAAACGGAAGTTACGGGAGCGCTTCTCTGGCCGCTTGAAAAAAATACTGAAAAGTCTTTTGTCAGGCGGCAACAGGGTGCGCGCCTGTAACGGTTGGGCCATGCCGATCCTTATGTACTCCTTTGGCATACTTAGATGGACGCAAACGGAATTAGATGCCCTGGATAGAAAGGTCCGTACATTGTTCACTGCATACCGAATGCACCACCCGCGCTCCTCGGTAATGAGATTGTACATCCCACGGAAGTGTGGGGGTCGCGGTTTTTTAAATGCCAAGACCCTCCACAACCGCGAAGTGTGCAATCTCAGAGAATATTTTCTCCGAACCGATGTGGGCGTGCATCGCGATGTAGTCGCAGTGGATACGGGCTTTACCCCGCTTGCTCTGGCTAAGGAGAACTGGCGCAAATCTGTTATACTTGGAACTGACGAGCGCAGGGATGTATGGAAAGGAAAAGTCGTTGTATCTATGTCGGGCCCAGTCGGTTGTTATGACGAACAACTACCGGAGATATAACCTGAAGGATGGGACGGTTGACATATGTCGGGCATGTCACCAGCCCGGAGAATCTCTCAGACATATTATCTCCGGTTGTTCTCGTCTTGCCAATGGAGAGTATTTGCA
This sequence comes from Catocala fraxini, assembly GCA_930367265.1. NCBI lineage: Eukaryota > Metazoa > Arthropoda > Insecta > Lepidoptera > Erebidae > Catocala > Catocala fraxini. The sequence goes on along the minus strand of OV884026.1, from coordinate 12,348,347 downwards.
TAGACACAACCAAGTAGCCAGGATTGTCCATCAGCAACTTGCCTTAAAGTATGACCTTGTGGAATCTGAAGAGCCGTATTACATGTATGTGCTCAATCCAGTTCTCCAAAATGGTCGTGCTACTTTGTACTGGGCTCGGTCTATCATCACTGATAGGACAATTGTGGCGAACAAGCCAGATAGTGTGCTGATAGACCGATTGGAGCGCCGAGCAATGATCATCGATGTTACCATTACGTATGACGAGAATCTTGTGAAAGCTGAAAAAGAAAAAGAATTGAAATACTTGGACCTAGCTCACGAGATTGTCGACATGTGGCGTGTGGACTTGACGGTTTATCTCATTAAAAGTGCTATTTTATACGAAGATAGCGTAGTGATATTTCATAGTCGCATTTATGGCTAATTTATACTATTATATGTAACACGTTTTGTTTCATGCACGAGGTATGGATTATGTGCTCGAATATCTGTTAACGCAATTAACCCATTTATAGCATAGTACTTTAGTTAATTTGTACGAAGTATTAAGAAAATGCAGTAAAATGAATGTTAAAATCTGATTATCTACTATCTACCTATTATCTATTCTCTTTATTCCTTGTTAAATGTTTATGATTCATCTATCGCATAGTTGTATTACTATACGATTAATTAATATAGCATCGCCTTAGATGCAATATACACAGGAAAACAATCCCAACGTAAGACCATAAATAGTATAGTTGGCAAAGCGACGACATTTTAGTCGAAGCCGTTGATTCAAGTGAGTTCACGGATTGACTTTATACTGCTATAATTTACATTCTGCCATAGCATGAGAACTGCTTATAAGAAATTAATCTCAATATACTAAAAATATTATAGTTGCCGAAACTGATCAGGTAACCGAACGCGATATTTCGCTATTGTCGGTAGCGTTTAACACTAGACAGGTAATAAATCATCTCAACCCGGGATTTAAAATAATATAGCGAAGAAACAAGAAACATTTCACTAAAACGTTTCCCTACATTTTGTTCTCACAGTAGAACCAGAAACCGTTCGCTTCAAAATTCTTTAAAGTTCAAATTTAATTTAGTCCAAGCGGTTTCAAGATTTAATAACAATAAATGAGCTGTCGTAAAACACGTTATGGCATGTTCAGGTGGGCGGAGACAGAGTAATGAAGGCACATCTGCTTCTGACTGCTTCAAATGGATGCCGAGTAAAGAGTTCACCATAAATTGCGCGAGATGTCACGAATGTAGAGTCTGGCGCATCCATAGCATATGCTACCTGAAATGACGACTGTTGTTAGTTTTCTTTATTCATTGGCCTGATGTCGTGGCATAATTCGTTCTTTATACAACTATGTGAGAGTTATTAAAGTGATTTGATATTGTAGTAACTCTTTACGATGTGTTTTGATGGAGTAACATTTTCGTATGTATTTTAAGAATGTTTCAAGAAAAGATTCTCAAATTTTTATATTATCATTACAATTTAGTATATCTTTATTGTTTTTATAGCCAAATAGTAGTTTGAAGATGCAAACTTATTAAAATACTTAAAAACAAAAAAACTTATAATAATTTACATATTATTATAAGGCGTCCGGCACTCATAGAAACAGATTGAATGAGAACTGACCCATATTAAATATAATCACGATTCCTCAAATAATCAACTAATTACTGATTATTATGTTATATATTAATTACCTTAGAACGATCTGTAGGTATAAGATCCATAACAATGCAGTGTGTATTGTAATCGATCACAAAACACACTTATTTGTCTAACGCAATTTATTTTGGAGCAGTTAGATCTACTTCAATAAAAATTTACTCCAATAAACACTCATTTATATTTCTTTATAAAGCCATGATAGATTCTCAATTATCTTACAACCAATAGTACTGATTAAGTGTGACTGGCATGTTTAATTTCACAATAACATAAATAAGTATTAAAATAATATGACACATATTTAATTTAACGAAGATTTGATTATATTGTTAAGATTGAGAAAGATCTAGATAAAGAAATATGTAATTTATTTATTTATTTATATATTTGGGATAATAAACAGTAGTAGAATTTTATTAAAAATCACATATTAGAATTAAATATAAATGTGATAATTATACTACCAACAGCATTATCCACTTATTACTACACAATATTATATAAAAATGGAGCATGCTACATGCTATGAAAAACAAAGAATCATAATTATACATATATGGATGGATTCAATACATTAGTTATAAATAAATTAATTAATTATTAAGTAATATTGGTGTTATTCGGCAAATTAAACAATATCGAAGCATATGCACACGTCATATAACCTAATGTGCGAGTCGTGTTTGTTCTTATTATAATTTATCGTGCATCATGCAGAATTTATTTATAATATACATACATAATATATATGCCAAGATAAACGCGCCCTTATTTATTGTGTAATCAAGTCCCTTACATAGTATGCATTATGAAATGATACCATTTTGGTAACGTAACGTAAATATGTGACCGTCTTAATTATGTCGGGAAATGTTTTCATTATGGTGTAATCGGCGCACCAAACAGCGGCGAGGTCAACGTATAACACATGTTTATGTTAATAAGTTCTAGTATCTAGACATTACTTGTGCCAGAACTTGGCAAGGTCGCTAATTCGTCGGTCGTATCTATGGCGCATCTTGTCTAGGAATTTAGGTTAATTGTTTGCACCGAGATTTATTTGAATATTCTTTTTAGCTGAAGGTTAATAGTATTTTATAAACTTTTGCCTGGAGGATCAGATATTAGATTTGCAGTATTTTTGTTATAGCTGCTAAGCAGGTAAGTGGCTAGCTGACTAAACTAACCTACCTACCTCATAAGCGGCAGCGGTTTCCGCCATTCATGCTTAATTCATAATACCTATTTTTAAATATTGGCTTATTTTAGTTTTGTATGAACAGTCTTTCTTTCTTTTCGTGTGGTTAGTGGCCAACCTGTTGTCAAGAGTTGTTCAAGCCGCCCGTAGGCCTCTGACATGGCTTAACGACTGCTGTCAATTTGACAACAACCGGGACCGACTTTTTACATGCCCTCCGAAGCACGGAGTCGCTCAGATGAAATACCACTAAGCGGTCACCCATCTCTAGACTGATAGCACCCAACGTTGCTTAACCTCGCTAATCGTTTACCGATCAGTGAGTGCAACTGACTATGAACAGTTACAACAGTAATAGACGGCATAATGGCTGCAACTCCTTGTACAGAAATTAGTTATAAAATACTAAAATTATAATTTAAATGAGATTTAAAAGAGTGGCCGTGAGTTCAATCTTTTGCCTGAACCTAGCAACTGACATAAATGTAAATTCAGTAAACTAACTAACGCTTTTGACGTTCATAAGTGTTATTTAGTTTGGGCTAGATGGTGTTATGTGTATGTGGTAGAATACTATTATTATTATATGAACTAAAAGAATAAATCATTTTTGACTTTGACATGACTGTGTTTTCTTTGTAAACACAACCAAGTCGCCGTGTCTTGTCACATATAATTTGCACAAAAGATTTTATGATTACAGAAGTAATTCATGTGTTAAAAGTAAACGAAGGTAATAATAATAATAATAATAAGTATATATAGTAAATATAGTATATATAGTATAATATAATATATATAGTATAATAGTGCGGTGTGTGTGTGTGTGTGTGTGTGTGTGTGTGTAAGTATTAATAAAGTATTGCGAAACATAATTATTACTACAGCAAGCTATTATTTTGTTATTAGTAATAACTTCTCAGTTTGGTCATAGTCGAGTTCGTAGTATTGGATTTATGGAAGCTCAATGGACGTATATTTTTAATTATCATGCAACGCGATATATTGAAAATTATTATTCTCCAAAGTAGCTATCGAAACGTATGTATGTACTTATACCTTTGCCTGCCCTCGATATAATAGTAAGTAGGTATATATAATGTTACGTTGAATAAACGAAGAAAGGAGCTTTGACCCATAGAGTGTCAACTAGAGAATTAAATACATTTTATTTTAAAGTATTTTTAGAAAATAGCAGTACTATTTCGATGAATATTTATGCTGGTCTATAACGAAAAGATCCTTTTCATTATAGACATTTCTTTTTAGAGTTCGAAAAACCTCTTATGCAGCAGCTTTGTCCGTCCGTCTGTTATACAACTTTCAACTCAAGAACCGTAAGAGCTAGAGACTTGCGGTCAACGCCATTTGACTCAGCATGGTCGGTATACCGAAATGACTATGACCTTTGACATCTGATCTCAAGGTCACATGATACCATTTTTTCGAACTCTGAGATTTACGGCAATTCTCACTTGTTTAATAGCAACCCACTAAATGATGAAAATATTTTAACGCCTCTCACCTTGAGCATAAACAAACAACAAAATTAATCTTATATGATTTTAATAGAATAGTAATTAGAAAGTAGGTACTACAATCTTAGTTATTGACATTCATTGTTACCCTAATCACCTTTTTAATATAAAAAGCTACAATTTTGCTCTATCTTCGACTAAAGAACGTATTTTTATTGTTATAGATTTTATGCTTTACCTATGGAATCGTTGCTGTGTTGTATTGAAACACAATTCTACATATTATCTTTAAAGCATTGTCGTTAGATGCGCTAGATCGAACTATACACTCTGTAACGTGCGGTTACGTTAACACGCATTAAATAATAATACTTTAAGAGACAGTAATATGTAGTTATCTTCCTTCAGCCATTCTCGATTACACACTAAGATTACGAAATCTACGAATTTTCTTATTGTATAACCTAGAAACAAAAAGGCTGTCGTAGTGGTTATAATACTGGATCGAGGGAGGGCAGTCTGATAATTATTCAATAGTTTTTAGTAAGTACGCAAACATTTAAGCTATTGGCGGATAATCTAATATTACCTACATAAAACTACCTGCAAATTAAAAATAACAGGTTTTAAAAAACGGACCATGTAGATTTTTATGTTATGGAACATTCTCGGTTAAAAGTATAAAAATCAATAAAATTGCATGTGAACTGTTTCATAATATACACGAAGTAGAAAAAAGCTGGTAATAATTGTTAATAGCTGTGTCATTTGCTATCCAGATAATAAAAGGTGCATAAAATAAAAGCATAATTTACTCATATTATATTTTCTGATATTTCGAAGTAGTTATTTAAACTAATATATATATATATATATATATATATAGCAAAAAGACAAAAGAAAGTATACTAGTTATTTGATTAGAAAATGTACATAGAATCAAGTGCTCGATGAAAATGTTTAGAGCGAAAATTTTGTCACTTAAACAATGTGTCGAAATTACATTTTAAGAATGTCAGCAGTGGGGATGGCATGCAAGTAATTACAAGCCTCTTTAAGCAAGATTATGCGAAGGTTGAGTTCATAATTTTAAATTAGATAAATGAGAAAATGCTCTAGATGCCCTAAGGCATAGACAGACCTACTATGCGAGTAATTATGAATTATCATCAACATTAATTCATTGTGTGCCATTTTAAATTTGAAGACAATATGTATGAGAAAATGTCAACTCCGCCGCGCCATTCCTTGATGAGATGATAGCGATTGATAAACTATCTGACAACTGGTAAGCTAATGAATACTATGTCATACAAAATGTTATTGAATGATCATGGGTAGTGGTATCTCTAAATAGTTAGGGTTTTAACCTACCAAATTGAGTCGAACATGATTAATTCTCTAATAAAAAACATTCTGAATCGGACCTTAGGAGAATATACAAGTGCTTAAATAAAATTGTGTGGTAAACCAATTTATATAGGACATCAATTTTACGTTTATGTCTTCACTGCCAATAAATGCGCATCATTATTTAACCAAAAACTTGTATGACAAAACATAAAAGCTTTGAATGATGTAACTTAATGGTTTCATATAGGACGCACAATTTGCGCGGATAAAAGGCACTGTATTGTCTTTTATGTCGAAGACGTTTGAAGGATTCAGCCTAGTCACACATCTTGGCCGCTTTGCGCAGGATTTACGGTTGTTATGCTCCGCTTATATTGGGATAATTTAGTACACTCAGCTTTTTTGCAGCTTCGTGAGACGTATAAAATATTGGTTATTGTAATGATATATATAGCATATGTCTGTACTCGTATACTGCCGAACAGTTAACTCGAAGTGTTATACATCTACCTTATGTGTCTCGAATTTGAAACTTAATAAAACGTTTTTAGATTGTGGGCAAATAGTAGAAATTATTTAGTCAGAGTTTGAATATGTTGTCCCGTAGACGATAATAAAACCCTATTATGTGGAACTTAGCATTTTAGGCAAACGACTGGCTTGGATGGTCTAGTGGTTTTAGTAGTCACCTCGCCGCTACCACTGCGCTGAGTGTTGTGGGTTCGAATCCCACACGGGACTAAAATGTTTGTGGTCCACAAATGGTTGCGCCAAGTCTGCATGTTCTTTGTGTCGTTGTTTGAATGTTTGTAAAGTCCCTCGCGACACAGAATTTTTCTTGCATCCACATGTTGTCAACTACGACGAAATGTAGATGTTATGTTTCTGCCTAATGAGGTATCATTGGGAATAAAAAGACCTGAGAATGAAAGCGTATCGGAGAAACATTTATGCGTTCATTTTAATTTATTAAAAGTTAGATTTTGTTTTAATGTTAGCTGAAGTCATGTATTAAACCAAGTTTGAGAAGATATCAAAATATTGTTGGCTTTGTTTACTATACATTTGTTGGATTACATTGAACCAAATGGTGTTACCGTACTACGAAATGTTTTCATAGAGAATTTTATCATAATCTAAGAGATTTGCAAATGGAAAACTGAATAAAGACTGAAAAACATAAAATGTTAATATTATCTTTCTTTTTCTTTTTTGTTGATAAACACGTGCACTACATTGATTTGTTCTAAGCAAACCAAAGTCAAGGACGCAACTCGCACTGGATTATATAAATATAAATGTTAGTTTCTTTTGTAACTTAAACCTGACGGATTGGTTGTTTACGTTACAAGTTATACCCAATTTTGGATTACTATTTTGTAGTTTGTATTTTACTATAAAATATATCTGCTGAGATAAATCTAATAAGATTCATCAAAGCATTTTGATTTTTGATGTAATTCTATTCGCAAAAGGTAATCAAAAGTATTGAAAATTGAAAAAATACTGCAGTTAACTTAAATCGTTCATTTACGATACGTTATATATTTGGTGTGAATTGACATACACGAGATGTATTAAAAAAATAAAACTATCACACAAGAACACTTTCAATTAGTATCAAGACAAAAAATATAACTTTAATCAAATTTAAATAGCAGGTGTAATGACGAAAGTCGGAATTTGTTGTAACACCTCGTTAAGTGCGTGAAATTGCCTCAAGCAGTAAAATGAAGTGTCGAGGAAATGCCGACGACTCCCTCCCACCGACACTCGCTAAATGAGATCCAGCCTAAGGAATCCACCGGAAATTCCAAGACCAGTAATTAGAGAGGGTTGAACACTAATGACCGTCTACAAATTGATTTCATTTTTATTCATTAGCCTTTTATTGAATATTACCCGTCTATATACTTACTGCTATTTGGTGAAAGGTTAATGCATTTTTTGTAGATGACCGCCATTAGCGGATAGATTAGGTAGGTACTATATATTTCTGTTATATATAAATGACAAAAAAGGAATTCTTTATACTTTAGAGGTACTTATATTATTGTGTGTATTATATTATTGTCATTTGCGTATATCTCAATATCTATATAAAGATAACAGTAGGTATATTTATCCCTATTTGTCTTTTTTGGTAAAAACAAACTCACTGTAACATATTTCAGAGTTTATTCGTCTCTAATGAATAGAGATGAGATAAAAATTACGATACGTAGAGATGGGTTTCTATGTATCGCATCTGCCAGTAGCTTATTATTTACTAAATAAAACAATTAAGGAATGGACTATTGATGTGTTACTGTTCAGTTGATCATGCAAGCAGAACCATGAGTTTTGATAGTTTTTAACGCGTCTGTCTATACAGATCCTAAAAGACCCTAACGGTGACGTAGACGAACTAAAGTACTTACAAAATGTCATGCTGGCAACCAAACGTATGTACGTCAGGAGTACTAAAGAGTTTCATAGTCACAGATCCGTTAAAAAAAAGATATAATAAATGCCAGATTGTCAAATTTAAACTGCATGATTTGACTTTGTTATTTTTTTCGAGGACATATGTACATTATTTATAATAAAATAATAAAGTTATTGCCATTGAATATTTACCCTTTACACATTACATAAACTGCTTTTAAACTACCTCTCCTTATTTTTATTTGATCCAACATTTGATTTAACATTACATGTCACCGACACACGCTTTAAAAGCAAACTTTTACAAATATATAATGTTATACAGTTTATTTTGTCTGGATAAATTAACGTTGGTAATATCAATAATGGATTTACGTTGGTAATGTCTTTATTAGTATGTCTGATTTAATAGTCAGAAATAATTTGAGCGCCTAACTATTAGAGTTTTTCGTACGTGTCGTGGCGTAATCGCTTCGTTCAATCGCATCTTTGAACTATACGACACGACGACGAGATTGGATTAACTGCACACGGATCGTTGGAAAAATCGTACCCAGCGTTTCGACTATAGAATAAGCATTTATATTGCTAGTTCGGCCCTCGAGATTAGACTAAACGTAAGACGACGTACACGTATCACCTCAATTTGTTAAAGAAACTTGACCTTCTTATCTACGCAGATGATTTTTTTAAGTATAACATTATTCGAGCTCGAAAGACATAGCAGCGTTTGCATTAGGACGTGCCATATTACTACATATTACAAAACAAAGTCCCCGGCCGCGTTTGTCTGTCAGTTCGGGATAAACTCAAAAACTATTGAACGGATTTTCATGTAGTTTTCACCAATAGAGAAAGTGATCCCTGAGGAAGGTTTAGGTGTATATTTTTTAAGGATTTGTACTACATGTGCGATACCGGCACTGGTCGCTAAGATAGCAAGTAAGATCGCATATACAGCACGCTTACTATTTATACCACCAGGTACAGTCAGCGTCATAAGTAGCTACACATTTTTTTAATTTCTAATCGTTGATCATAAATTAAAATTTCTATTATAACGTATTATTTAATTATAATTTAATCAATCCTTCCATTATTACTGTTGTAAGACGTAACAACAATAGTAATTTCGAACGATTCAATAATTTTTAATCTTAGAAATAGTCAGCGACTTATGTCGCTTATTTTACATTTTTAAAGCTTAGCAGCGTCGTCTTGTACTCATTTTTATGATATAATTATGATGTGTAGAATCATAATTTAAACCAAAACTATTAAATAGTTTATTAGTTTTCTATTGTATGCACTATATTTTGTTTTGTGTGCCTTATTAAATAAATAAATAAATTTCTGCGACGACGACGCGTGCAGACATGTTTAGACGTACGATTAAGTAATGCATAACGTTCGCGTAAAGCGAGCATAATATGTGACGTATACGATAACTGTCCTATGCGAAGTTCTTTAATTTATTAAAGAAGGCGCTTGACTTCTATTAAAATATTTTGCTTTTCTTTTCAACAATAACTTTTCTTACTGAATGTACTGAAACGGATATTTATCTTTGGAACTTTAGTGTACCTGAATTTACATTATTCGTGTATATAAATGTTAAAGTTTATTGTGTGACTTTGGATTGGGTATTATTTCAGAAATTACAAAGAATAACAGAGTATGAAACGGAAGCAATGTAGAATTTAACAAAATTATTGTCATTACAGAAAATTTATTATTTCTTATCTGTTATTCTTATATTCGGCTGCGTATGCTAATTTTCCCCCTGTTGTAGCAATTCCACATCATAAATATGTATATTATTATGTAAAGCATGAACTCAAAACTACTAATGTTATGTTAGAAGATAATACTAAGCCGACAAATAGATCGTACTCGTAGGTATGTGTTATCCACTCTAACTTGTTAAATTAAATTTAATATCTAACTCAATTTCTGTGCTACGAATCCGACATTCAGTGTGCGATTCCCAATTTCATTTTGAGAGGTTGCCCCGTGTAGCTCACACACGCAACTTCGTGATCGCGATACCAAAATTTAAGAGCATATCGAATTGAATAGCCCGCCAGCCAATCATCCTCGAGAACGCCGGAATAAATTCTTGGTCAAGTATGCGGTGACAAGCGTTCCCAGAAGATATCGTGTCGACGCAGGTATTTTCGGAATTAGAACATCAGTTCATAAACGGTTATTGGTTTACTCTTCTATTAACCTGTAGTAGAACTTGAAAATGGAATAGGATTAAATTAATTTGGTGATGTTTAAAAACCGTTATAGTTAAAGAGGGTTAGGCGATACAGTTATTAAAATTATGAAAGTAGAAAATACTGTTTATTCACTTCAGTATTTATCTTAAAATTATGTACAAATGTTTATCTGTTATGTTACTGGTAATACTGGTTTATATTTTTTAACGTGTTGTCATTTGTTCTCAACAATAAAGAGCAATAGAAAAAGTTTGCTTTTTACATAAGTAGTTAAACCAATGCACATATTTAAAGTAAACGAAATTTATGTGAATTTGGAGGTCCGAAATATATTAAACGGAAATTATAAGATGCATAGCGTTGCAAAAGAATGATAGATAAGTTAATAATAAAATATATTTTGTTTTGTTTTTATTTTGCTGTGCTCTTATATCATAAATATTGGTTATCTGAACTAGACGGTGATGGCACGAAACATAAGTCATAAAGTTTACCTTACATGCGGCGTGAATATTTAGAATCAACATAAATACATTTAGGCAGATAATGTTCATTTTATGACAAAATAACCTGTTAATATTTTCTCTGTGCTTTCAAGGTCTAGACCCTTAAACTAAATAATAGAGACGACGATCTTTACGTTGATTTAAAAAAGTAAAACAATAGTATTAAAATATTTCATGTTTATAAAGCATAATAAATAACGACTTAAATATACAAAACTGATTTCAATAATTCAAACTAAACTACGACAAAATCCAACTAATTATAGCAATTTAATTTCTAAATACAAACTTATAAAGAAAAACTAATCGGTAGCAGTATCTGATTTAACACTGTAGAAGTTTGAAACTCCTATAAACATCCTTAGAAATAAATGTACGTCATACAAGTTGCCGATTCAAACAGAAAGAGACAGAACTATTCGATTCAATTAGTAATCGTTATCGAAATTGATTAGAAACGTTTAATCAGTTCATTGGTTATGAAAATTATTAATTGAGTCATGGCATCACACACACTTCGATTCCGAATTATTAAGCATTTCGTCCTAGTACAAGCTTTCATTCATAATCTTTTCTACCAATATTCTGAGTGATAAAGGATGTAAATGTTGTTTATGGTTATGTAAAGTCCGTATCGCTAAGCGGTATCTTGGTAAGACTAGATCTTACCTTACCTTTACCACATTACATACATACAAACATAGTCATAGGCCTATTATATAGGCAATGTACCACCTATAGATACATAGTGTCACGTGTTATATATGGGCAGTGAGAGAACCATTTTCGCCAGCGATGATTTTAGGTCCCAATTAAAAGAGGGTGAGCTTATTGTCTACTAAGCAGAGTTCTGGACTCCGTAATGCTACTTTGATATTCTTGACAAATAGAACGAAATGCTTTTGTTTCCAGAAATTGAACCCGACTTGAACACTACTGGCACACCACTGCGCTATGACTGTCCGTATTATTTTATTAATAAACTACATCAATTAATATACAATTTGTGTTCAAAGTTAGGTCGTTTAGTGTGTGCTCGTGTTCGTTGCTTCAATTCTCTATAATTACATAATAGTTGCTGTTTAGGTAATTAAGACAGAAGATACTTGCCTTAAAATCATGCAACTATACCTACATTAAAATATCATCAAATTCAGAATTGCCAAGAAAACATTTGTACTAATAACGGCATGTCATTTTATTATCCCTTTATACAAAACTGAATAATTAATTTTGTATAATTAGGTAAATACCCCATACATATATGTACATATAGTTCCACGCCCATATGTAAGCAGATTACACTCACATTTCGCTAGTTCTCTGGCGCCGACGCTATAGTGCCTGGGGGTGCCCCAGGTCCCCGCAATGGCTATATCCCTAGGATTAAGCTACTATTTTATCCTGTACCTCTGGATAATTAACACTTCTTGCTTTATGTACAGAATCAGAATCAGAAATTTATTTGCTAAGAATGCAGGTAACATATTGATGGTGAAATTGGTATTACATAGAAGCCAGTACATTCTACCATTTGGCATGCAAATCTATACAATGTTATTTTATAATGTCATATAAGTTAATAATGTGATACATTTAAATAGGTATATTAATAATTCATAATAAAAATCAATAGCAAAAAAAAGATACAATAATAATAAATAAATATTAAAAAAAACATATACAAAAAATATAGCCCTCAGTTTTCGTTTACTATTTCATGAAATATTATGGTAGCTTAGTTAAATTTTATATTGGGGATGTCTCCCACGTAATATTATATTATTATGAAGTAAGGTTTAAATTTTATAATATAATATTTATATGAAGACGATCCTCCTACGCTATTTATAGTAGAAAGGCCCAAGTTACAAGACTCAGTACTGTTACTAAGAACTTATTTTAAAAGGGTAACAATAGTATTTAGTTCTCTTTGAAAGGGGAAAAACGTCACCCTTTTACTTAGGATCATGTAGAGGTATCAAATTGAAATTAATATCCAATATTGACCCTAGCAAATCAAATCGAAAGATACGACCATTCATGTACCACTAGTGTGAGACTCGCTGGCTCTTTTGTCGAAATGTATAAAGTATATCGGTACAATTCCTGGAATGTGTCCCAAGCGACTTTCCAAACGTTCATGCAACGAACATAAAGAACCACTCAGAGTCGGTACCACTATTTGTAGATGAAACAAACTATCGCGTGCGGTGATCGAACCCACGACATTCAGCGCAATGGCAGTTGTCAGGTTTACACCACACTTAAACCACAATGACAAATGTGAAGCAAAAAATTTTTTTATAATATAGAGTATTTTAAGTTTCAGTATACTTTAGTTCAGTTTCCGATTGAGTATATACTATATATAGTTGTTATATATACATACATAAGTGACAGTTACTCATACATTAATCCCCTTACTTACACAGTGCGTAGCGTTGTCACGAACAGACGTGCAATAATAATAAATTGTAAATTTACATTTTATAAAAACATTGACCTAGTTTTAATGTGTCTTACGTAGTATGCACATTAATGTTACAGTGAATAATAATTAGTTTGTACAAAGAAAATGAATATTGTAATATAGTGACTATGGATAGTAGTCCATTTAATAGGAGCGGTATAACTCGCCGTACTCCCCCACCTACGACTCCTCAAAAACCTAGACCTGAGGCCAGTGAGAAAATGGAAATAGCGTCAACCCCGGAGATACAGGGTTAGATGGGGTCTATTGAGCAGTGCTTAAATGAAGTTTGTTGTATTGCATCTGAAGGCAAGCTAAACTCGGCACAAAAACTCAAAATAAATACCCTTTGCCGTAAAGTAACAAACGGAGTTGCCGACATGGCTGTTCAATATCAGTCGCTCAAGCACAGAGCCATTCAAGCTCACAATTCTTTACAAGACGCAGCAGAAGCACAAGAACTTATGAATTCCTTAACGCAGATCAAGCAGGCCATTCAGGAGTCGAATGTGAAGCAGGTACCAGCCAGCACTTCCTTTGCCGATATGGTAAAGAAAGGAACCAGTAACTTTGTTCGCCCTAGCACTTTGAGCTCGGTAGTCATTTATCCTAATGATAATTCGAAAACCAGCGAGGATACAAAGACCATGGTCCAGAAAATAATTAGCCCTGAAGCTATGAAACTGCAAGTTCGAGGAGTCCGCAAGATAAGAAATGGCGGAGTTGTTATCAGTACTGAGACCAAAAGAGATATCGAGAAGCTCAAGCAGACTGTCCAACTTGCTGAATCAGGGCTTAAGGTTGACGAGCCTTACAAGCGCAAGCCTCGTATTATCATAATAGGAGTTCCAACATCAATGGCCGAAAATGAGGTTTATAAAAGTATTTATGAACAGAATCTAGCCGAAAAATTACGTGATATGACAAGAAATACATTTATGACCTCAATAAAACTTAGCCACAAATCTGGCAAGAAAAATGCTGAGACCTGCAACTACGTTATTGAAGTTTCAGCCATTATACGTAAAGCGCTCATTACCCAGAATCGGTTATTTATTAACTGGACCTCCTGTCCGGTCAGGGACTTTACGATAGTGACCAGATGCTACAAGTGCCAGCAGTACGGGCACGCAGCTAAGACGTGCAAAACAGCGACCTCTACGTGCGGACATTGTGGCGAAGACGGTCACTCCATCCAAGACTGCACAAGAAAAGCGGAGTCACCAAAATGTGCAACATGCTTGCGCTTCAAAAAGCCAAGCAACCACAAGACGGGAGACGCCGATTGCCCAGCTAGACAGGCAGCTGAATATAGGTATATTAATTCTGTTGATTATGAAGGCGCCTAAGAGCGTCGCATATTAGCTTGTATATATTAGATCTACCCCTTTATTATAATAATTTATGGATATTGATTTATTTACAGAAATAGATAATGTTTCTGCCTCAGACGCAAAAGCGTGTACAGTGGAGGACTGCAGACAATATCTTTCCGTTTATCGGGACTCACTAACCATACTTACCCAAAATATACGCAGTATTTATAAGAATATGGATAGCTTTCATATTTTTCAACATAGACTAAACATTATATGTGATGTAATTGTTCTTACTGAGTGTTGGTTATCTAATCGCAGCGAAACTCTCCCGGTAATTGCCGGATATAATACATACCACAGCGCGTTAAACCATAATCAGAATGATGGTGTGGTAGTATATATTAAGGAAGCATTACAATTTTCAATCGAAGAGCTACCTTTTCAAGACTGTAATTGTTTAATTATCAAAATTGGCACGAACACAGCGATTATTGCTATATATAGATCTCCTTCAGTAAGAAATTTAGACGCCTTTCATAATTTTCTTAATCAGACTCTGCAAAAGCTTAGTGCGTTTAAAAATATTATTCTAACAGGTGACATAAACATAGATATCGGATCTGAGCATCACGATACAGGAACACAATATTACCTTAATCTGTGCTCATACCATGGGCTTCTCCCCACGCACACATTACCTACGCATCAGAGCGGTTCCTGTCTCGATCATATGATGATCAAATCCAGCTTATCATCTACCACGCTTGTTACTAACTCTACTTTTACTGACCATCACGCCGTCGTACTTGCTATAAATTTAACGCTACCTAGGCAAAATCAACCTACAACAAAGTCTAATTTAAATATAAACAAACTCGAGTATGATTTACGTAATATTAATTTTAGCCCAGTTTACAATAGTGCTGATGCTAATTTATCTTTATCGTATTTAATACAGAATGTCCAACATGCAATATTACAAAACACATCAACAATTGTCTTAAAAAAGAAGTATTTCAATATTAAACCTTAGATTACTCCTGGTCTAGTTCGAAGTATAAGACATAGAGACAAACTCCATCAGAGCGCTCGACGATCTCCAGATAATTTAGCGCTTCAAACAACATACAAGAGGTACAGAAACATATGTAATAATCTTTTGAAGAAATTAAAAATTAACTACGATAAATATATATTGCATAGAGCAGGTAATAACAGTAAAGAAATTTGGAAACATATTAAAAACGTCACTTATACCTCAAAACACTGTGAATCAAACTCGAGTTTATTGGATGCTAATACTATGCCACTGCTGTCAGCTAACAAGGTAAATAATTATTTTGTGAACGTAGGTAAAAAGCCCGCCGAACGGACTCTGCAACGAACTAGTAGCCATTCTACACCTCTTAAAAAAGCAAGTAACAATCCTAGTCTAAACTCTTTTGTTATGCTGGACACTGATGAAGGCGAAATAGAGCGAATCATCTTAGGTATGCGTGACAATTGCGCCATCGGCTGGGATAACATAAGTAATAAGATTCTTAAGCGATTTAAGCACATTCTGGTACCTCCACTATCGCATATTTTTCGCCTCTGCCTTTCTGAAGGTATCTTTCCGACATGCCTGAAAAAGGCGGTAGTTATACCTGTTTTTAAATCTGGAAGCAAATACCTAGTCACCAACTATAGACCTATATCGATTCTCCCTTCAATATCAAAAATATTAGAAAAAATAATAAACAGTAGATTAGTTAATTACCTAGAACATAATAATTTTCTTTCACCTGCGCAATATGGATTTAGAAATAAATTATCAACAGCTGACGCGGTGCATAATTTAACTAATTTTATCACTGGTGAACTCAGCAAAGGTAATCAGACTCTAGGGATCTTCCTTGACCTTGCCAAGGCATTTGACACTATCTCAATTTCTTCATTGCTAAACAAATTGTAGGCACTTGGTATAAGGGATACGCAACTGAGAATTTTTGCAGATTATTTAAGCAATCGGCACCAATGTGTTAAAATAGGAAATGTCGTAAGCCATGATGAAAAAATACCAGGATATGGAATTCCCCAGGGAAGTATCCTAGCTCCTACGCTCTTCCTGGTATATATTAACGACCTATGTAATCTTACCTTAAAACATGGAAAGATAATATCCTACGCTGATGACACCGCCCTAATTTTTACTGCCAAAACTACCAACGAATTATACGATAGCGCCCAGTCTGGCTTTAATATTGTCTATACCTGGTTAAATAATAATCTTTTTACATTAAATGCTGACTAGACTAAATACATTCATTTTTCCATGCGCAAAAATCAGTACACTGTGACTAACAATTATATATACGCACACCATTGTCCTCTCTCCTACCACAATTTGTCAGTGCCCTTGTGTAATTGTCCTACTATCCAGGAAACCAATAATGTAAAATATCTAGGCATCATAATCGACGACATCCTCTCTTTTAGAAAACACATAGATAGTTTGGTAAGTAGAGTTCGTAAATTAATGTATGTATTTAAAAAACTGCGAGCTATAGCAGATTTAAAATTAATCATTCAAGTGTATTTATCTTTATGTCAATCTATCATCCAATATTGCATAACTTCATGGGGTGGAGCACTAAAAACAATATTACTGCCGCTAGAAAGAGCTCAAAGAGCAATTCTACAAGTAGCCACAACGCGACCTTCCTTTTTCCCACAATTATGTTATATAAATCGTGCAAGGTGATGACTGTTCGCCAAATTTTCATATATCACACAGTACTAAAACAGCACACATTGCTTACATATCACGAAGATGTTACTAACAAAAGACGAAAAGATATAGTCTGCGCCTCACAATCAGTTTCAAAATTCATTTTTTCAAATAGATTTATTTCTTTCCTAGGTCCATTTTTATATAATAAATTAAATAGAGAGTTAAGTATTTATAAATTAAATTATGTTAACTGTAAGAACATATTATATAATTATTTACAAATTTTGTCGTATGAGCAAACTGAGCAGTTACTTCAAGTAAGCAAATAAAAATTTTGCTGATCTATCTTAACGCATCATTATTATTGACCCACTTATTACCAGTACTGCTAGTTGCTTATGCAGGTTATTAAAATGTTATTATTGAAATTAAATGTAAATTTATATTGCTAAAATAGTTTGTAAGCACTTCTTCGCCCGAGCCACAGGTTCAATCTAGTTCGGGCAAACAACAACAAATGTATTTTATAAATTAATAGTAAATTAGTCATTTATTATAAATTATTGTACCTATTATTTAAATAAATATTATATTATTATTATTATTATTATTATCCCACTCTTGAGCATACATTCAATGAAAATACTTCTGTTCCCCTGACAATCACTACCTACATATTATAAAACAAGTCCCCCGCCGCGTCTGCCTAACTTTTCGCGATAAACTCAAAAACTAATGAACGGATTTTCATGCCGTTTTCACTAATAGATAGAGTAATTTATGAGGAAGGTTTAGATATATAATTTGTTTAGGTTTTGTACTACCCATACGAAGCCGGGGCGGGTCGCTAGTGTATATACTAAATTACATTATGATCGGTTGAGTAGTTAAGGCGTGAAATCGTAATAAACAAACTCACATTCGCATTTAATAAAAGCTTAATCCTCTTTCACCGCACCTACGGAAAACTTTGTTTATTCTAGTCCATTTAAACGTCCATCAACCACAAAGCCGTGTAGTTTAAAATGGATTCGATATATCGTACGCATAAGTGGAAATGCAAAGGAATGTGTTTGTTTTTGTTTTTGTACAAGCATAATGGATTTCTACTTACGCCGCTTCTATCGCGTTAAAGGTATGTTAGTCTATTTTTACCGTGGGTCATCCTATCTCTAAATCAAGTTTGATCAAAATCGGTGTAGATGTTTAGCCGTGCAACCGTAACAAACAGACTTCAAATTGCTTTAGCCTTTTCAATATTAGTAAGTTATATCTAACTTATTAATATTGAAAATATTAATAAATTTAAAGTTATTAATAAATAAATGTCTTTAAATCTTTAAAAAGGCAACTCTCCTCTAATTACCGTATCGCGGGGGATTTTACAAATATTCAAACAACGGACACAAAAAACTTTCGGGCCTACTATTTATGGATCACAATTTTTTTTATCCCATGTGGGATTCGAATCCACAACACTCGGCGCGGTGGCACTGGCGAGACCAGTTACACCACTACGCCATCCATAAAGTCGAAATAAATAAATGTTTTATTCTTTTCTATAATCACGAATAATTTAAGCAATTAGCGACCTAGCATGATTTATTTTATGTGATTTTCCTATGTACCAGCTTTCAAGTCATCATAACACATTTTATTAAATTCTGTTTATGGGTTCAATTGTAAAAGTGTATAAAAGGACAGATATACTTATGCGTATTGCCGATTTCGATTGCTAGAATTCAATTCTTGGGTATATCAATAACTATGCCCAGAAGACGGCGATAAGTTCACGAACACTGATACGGAGGGCTGAACGTAACTGATGAATGGTGGTAGTAATATACAGTATACACACAATAAACTTTAAATTTAGGTATATGATAAACTTTGTCTAAACTTTCTACGGCACTTGTCCTATTTTTGTGACGGGTAACCAATTTGAACGTTGCCATGATTAATGAAATACAATATAAAATATGGTAGAAGGAAATTATTTAACATCGCACATTAAAGCGCTATCCATATTGATATTAACTGCAAAAGTATTACTTTCCATTTATGACGCTGCCATGCCTAATTTGCTTGACATATTGTGATGAAACTTACTATAGACATAGCTCGAATTCTGAAGAACAGGAATATTGATATAACAAGAGGGTAGTTGCAAATAAAGTCTAGTTATTTATATGTACAATACTTTGCTGTGATACCTTAAGACATGAATAAGAGTACTATCATCCGCCCTAGCCTTCAGTCCTATACTCTTTGAGATATTAAGATGAAACAGAGAAAGATGTGTTTTGGAAGCATACATGTAACTTCAAAGAGTCATTAATATGAGCACGCGCGTCTCTTGAATAACTAATATTATAAGTACAAACAAATATGACGCTGTGAATTTAAATGTGTTGATAGGATTGTGCGTCGAAGAGGATGATAAAAGTATTCTCAAAAGAACTTGTATAACTTAACGTAATCTCTATTATTGCTTCAATTTGTATTAAGTAATAGCTGTTCTTGAAAGTTAATGCGCGCCACCAGTCCTAATGTAAAGTAAGTAAGAATACTTAGGAGCTCACCGCATATGTATCACTATAAGGCACTGTAAAATTTACATGTCTCTATGTCAAATGGTTTAATGAAACTAGCACTCAATGATCACCATCATTAAATATTTTAGAGAAATAACAGCTAATTTAAGCATTGTGTAATTTAGGGTGCACAAACGTATAGACAAAAATCTGTTTACGTTTTTACTATATGTAGATAAAGATTAGGGAAATGTTAAATTTGAGAAGTGGGGCTTAGCTCCAACCGGTCCAACTGGTAGGTAGCCTTACTCTCCCATCAAAGTCGCAGCAACATATGCAAGTGTTTGCAGTGGTGTATCGATGTGCAAAATCGCATTTTACTCATATTTAAATATAAAAATAGGATAAAGATAAAACTCTCTTCATAGACAAATATCTCAACTTATCCAACGCAGATTTTTTTTATGTATGTTCTAAATACTTGTACACAGCATGTTTAAAACAGATACAGTACACTGATGATTAAATGTTAAACATATTTAACTTAGAATATTAGTAAATTGATATATAATAAGAAGAAATATTCTGTTTAACTTCAAATTATATAATATTATTTAATTATATTTAAATATGTTGACAACAGTATACATAAGTTCGTGCAATGCATCTTGGACTACACATAGTGACTATTGGGTTATGCCCAAGTGTATTCGAATATCATTCAAATGAAATTATGTGCTTCAATAGTGGTTCAGTATTACTGGTAAGTAGGACTTGCAGAGCGCCAAAAGGCGGCATTGTGCTATTAGAAACCATATTGTACTTCGCTGAAGCGATGTAGTAGACATACCTATAGCTACTTAGTCATCGCGAAATCGGAATACCATTGGTGACAAGCATTCATACGATACAATATTACTTTTCTCTAGGCAGGCGGTAAGCGTGTGTATAACACGTAGTGGTATAAAAATCTATTAGAAAAGATACAAAACCTATCGGGCTATATGTAGGCCGAAATAGATCAATGTTCCCGCGAGACTCAAAGTTACCATCGCTGTAAGTAAAAGTATCCCAGATGGGTTCACTACAATATTTATTTAAAGGTTGTTACATACAAAGGTTGTTACATAAAAAGAACATGGTTATAAAATTAGGTTTCAGTTATAACTATTGTTTGACGCGTGGTACTGAAATCATGATTGATACTAATATATCAGTTTGTCTTCTTCTCTTCTGTAAGCTATTAGGTTTCGATGACTAAGATATAATTCTTCTTCTGTGCAATTCAAGTGAATTATATGCCTTCAGTTTAAGATGCAAATTTAAATGCAATCGAAGCTGAAATTAATATCCAACAATAAAAATGCAACGCTACATTTCACTGTGGTCTGTGTCGATGCTAAGAAAATCAGAGTTACGTATGACATATATAAGAATATATGAAAGATATGGAAATAAATAATAATGATGCAAAAATAATAAACATCAAGTAATATAAATATGTGAAAAATAGAGGTAAATATAATCTATAATAAGAACTTTTAAGGAATTGGCCGTAAATCGAGAAAGATGGCGTATACGCCACCGACAAGAGCAAAGCTCTTAAATATGAAGAAAAAGAACTTTATAGCGTAGAGAAGTCTATGGTAAATGTGAATGAGGTATGATTCCGATTACAAATGAAAGTATAAAACATACGCAGCTTTAAAAGACTGAAACAAATAAAAAACAAATACACAACCCATTTAAAATCATCATACGGTTAAAATAAGCCCATCGTGTTTTATCAAAATCGCTATTTCTCTCATATAAACACAACTAAAATGAATACCTATACAACTTTATATTATTAAAAACATATTTCAATTGCATCAATTGCATAAAATTTAAGCTGCAATATTAAATTATTTTGTTGTATATTTATGCAGTAATATATTTATTAGACACTTGATATGCTTTTTCTAAAACAAATGTATTTTCTCTGACCTTACCACATGCGTTAAATTTACCAGGGACCATTGCCCGAAGTCTTATTTATATATTTGAACTTCGAGAGTTACTAAGGTGTATTCATGAAAATATATTTTAGCTGTACTTTAGAGATAGATGTTCACCTACAGATTGCTTATATCGTTTTACTGTATATATTTATAAATATTGGATTGTTTTCAAATCACTGGCATTGTTAAAGCAAATGAGGTGTATCTATTAGGCTTATAGAACAAAAGCGTTACAGGGTTATGATGATGAAAAAGCAGTCCACAATGCTTTGTGGTTTCTTATTATCATTCACTACACAATATTAGTGTGAACTGATTATTTAAGAAATTCGGGATTCGTAGGACTCATACTACAAACCACAGTGCATCGAATTGTATAGGTGCCGGGGTACGTTGAATTATTATCTTACGTTCCAACTGCGTCATGGCTTTTGCTCATTGTAAGCCATGCGTTGTGATCGAATATCATAAAATTCAAGACACGAATTTTCCAATATGGTCTTTTTTCGTTTGCTACCACGCGTCATAGGCGCTATTATTATTATATCTGACTAGCTTTTGCCCTCGGCTTAGCTCGCTCGGAAACAGTACTTTTTCTGGATGAAAGGTATATATGTATATGTTCTTGTCTGTACCTCTAATAAAGTGTTTGCGAAATTTCATGATGATCGGTCAAGTAATTAAGGCGTCAATGCAAAAGAAACAAACAGACTGACGAACATACAAACAAACTCATATTCACATTGAAATTAAACTGCTATATACGGATTTTATCGCGTTGTTTATTTGACACTTTACTACAAAATTTTGAAATTTTTCTATTTGAAATAAATTTTAAATAGAAACACCAATGATTAAATTATGTTCGGGTACTTTGAAATAACTACACTGGAACATTGAGACAACTGCCATCTTAGTCTCCCCGTGACCATGGCTGCTGAAAAGCAACCGAAACGTCGGGGAAAGTGTAAAAATAAATTAAATCTAAATAGTTTAATAATAATTTAATTAGCTTAAAAATTAGTAAAGTTTAATAGTAGTAGCAGTGTAACAATTTTCAAAATTTTGTAGTAAAGTGTCAAATAAACAACGCGATAAAATCCGTATATAGCAGTTTAATTTCAATGAATAATATTCGCGTAAATAGAAGACAATATCATATTCACATTTATAATATTAGTTAGGATACGCAGCTGTTAACATAAGGCAACATTTTATAAAATACATCAACAATGTGTACAAATCAAAATTATTTTAAGTGATTAGATTGTCTGTTGCTAATTCAGATAAACAATCCCAGCAGTTGTCATGCGTTTTACCGTCTGTCAACACATTTTGATATAATATGCTTTTTAAAAAACTGGGTGTAAATATGATATGTATACCTACTTGTTTTACGTTAAGTAAATTATAAGTAGCAATTCTACGTCGATTCGTTGAAACTATACCATCATAGAAAGGGTGCATGATGTGACATGGTCGTGACGTCACTCTTGGCGATATCGTCTTATTCAACAAGCATGTCGGCAAAATGGTAATGTCATTTTATCATAAGACGCGAATCAATTTCATTTCAATCATCGCGAGCAAATCTTGCCATAGCCGTACGTATTACGTATTCTGCACAGCTTAATACGATTTATTATGATGTGTTCTTAGGCGAATGATTCTTTGACACGGAGGATTTTATCCACTGTACCAAAGAATTATATGTCGATTCGACGTGTTTCTATTTGTTAAAATTAAAGAACTTAACTGATGGCACTTAGGTTAAAATTGAACATCAAATTATTCGATATTTCGCGATTTACATATTTTATGTTCTTAGGTGGTTACCGCTTACAATCAGGTGAGCTAAGTGTTTTGCCACTTAGATAGTAGAACAAAATAGACCTCTCTAAAAAGTTCCTTAATAGACTTCGCACCCAGGTTCGCCGCTGTAGAACGAACTTGTGTAGGTAGAGGTTCACGGACCCCAGCCTTGCTCTGTGTGACTGTGGTGAGCTGGAGCAGACAATGGCACATTTGTTAGTATGCCCTTCTAGCCTGAGCACTTGCACAATATTTAAGCTTTATGCCAATAATAAATAGTTCACACAAGAAGAAACATTGACACGAAGAAGAAGTGCAAGAACCTTCATTACTAAGTACTGTTTGATTGCAACGATCCAGTTTATAAGTGTATGTTCTACATTTCAATTGTTGCAACGAACTTTTAATCTTCAATAAAGGAGAGAGAGAGGAGTCTCCCCGTGACCATGGCTGCTGAAAAGCAACCGAAACGTCGGGGAAAGTGTAAAAATAAATTAAATCTAAATAGTTTAATAATAATTTAATTAGCTTAAAAATTAGTAAAGTTTAATAGTAGTACTTAGTAGTGTAAAAATTTTCAAAATTTTGTAATAAAGTGTCAAATAAACAACGCGATAAAATCCGTATATAGCAGTTTAATTTCAATGAATAATATTCGCGTAAATAGAAGACAATATTATTCAATAAAGGAATCAATCAATGCAGTCAAAGTATCAACATAGATATTCTAACTAATATTTAAAATGTGAATGTGAGTTTGTTTGTTACGCTTTCACGCCTTAACTACTAAACCGATTATCATGAAGATTTGCATGCACACCAGGGGTACAGAAAACCAACATAGTTCTGTTCTCGACAAATATAAATTTATTGACAAAATCTACATAAACGCGAGCGAAGCCGCGGGCAAAGTCTAGTATGTATATATGTCTTGCAATGCTATAGTTGCGTCCATTCAATGTTCTGATGAGGTTCAAAGTACTCATAAAACATAACCTGTCATCCACTCGAGACATAAAATCTACAATCTAAAGATTTTAGATGAAATGTTTATTAATGTCGAATTTTATGACATTCCTATCCTATTCTTAGAGTTTTTGCTTTTGTGACTAAATTTTAAGAGAAATTGTATTATTTGTGAAATTGAAATCTAAATTCTTCTACTAGATACTTTGTATCGTAAAATAGACAACATTGTCGGTTTAGCTAGCCATTCATTCACTTTACACTACGCACCTGTGCGGCTGGATATCCAGGTCAGGCAATAATAAGGTTATCTTAGTAAACACTGAAGCTATGAGAAATGCCTAAAATACGCCAATCGACTCGCCTTATATTTAAATGAACCAAAGACATGGCTGATGAAATGTCGATGTAATACAATAACACTTCTAGAAAATGTAGAAGGACAATCCTTATAATAGAAAACAATTTTAAATAGAGTTTGGATGTAGACTTAGTGTCTTAAATAACGTTAAATAGAGACACAAGAAACAGAAATAATATAGAACTACCTCGCATATGAACAATGTTAAGTAAAAATAATTTACAGTATGAGTTATATGATAAACTATCTAAAAACGTAAAGAATTCTTTACAAATTATACATATTTTTAAAGTGGATTAAAATTTACTTTTTAAATATAAATGATTGTTAACTTGAACTTAAACTCGACTGATCGAATATTAAATGTTAGTATTTTCCTTATATGTAATAATTTTTAAAATTTTCTTGTCTTAAGTGATCTAAGTTATGTTCTTTTTGAGAAATAAATAATTTAAACCGAAATGTGAACATAGACATGAGTCTATGTTCACATTTCGGTTGTCTCATAATCGTTAATATTTAAATGATTAAATATTAACGATTATGAGACTAGATCGGATCTCTATATCGACATGTTTTTTTTTTATTGGCTCGCATTTTTATATCTCATTGAAATTGCTTCGATTTAGTAGAGTTTTGCCTAGCAGAACAGTTACAAAATGTTTCACGTAAGGCACGTCATTTTCTAAGCAATAAATCTGAAGCGACAATGTGGCGCCGACTAAGTGTTGCCGTAAGCCTTGACACCATTTAATTATTGAATGGATGTAACTTCAGCTCACTCGGTACTTATTCGGTACAGTTAAAAGACTTGCGACTGACAACCCTCATTAACAGATATTAATAACTCTATTGACGTGTAAGTCTGTGTGTTATATAGAGGCTTACAGTTACTCTTTACTTTTAAAATCTAATTACTGATACGCACGAAATTATTGACTTGGACATACGACGACACCGATAATTTTATAAAACCTTTAATTTGATTTTTATGTCTAAATTTATTTTGTATGTATTTAAACCTGCGTAACTGTTATTGTATTATATTTTTTCCATATCATCTAACGTGTATTACATGTTGTATTTAAAAAGAAACCATTTGTAAATTGCGCACTGATCATCTGTAATATTACAACTTTTATTTCACTGTTCAAATATTGTTATAATTAAAAATAAGTAATTAGTATTTAAAAGCCTTCCTACGTGACAGGCTGAGCCTAGTGTAGGAAGCTTTGTTCATTCCGACAACAATAACAGGTTCTTTATTTTATAGTACCTTCTGTCTGATTATGAACTTATTTCAATTGTAAGAACTTGTATAATTGAATGAATGGTAATAAAGTTATTATTATATCTATATATTAATACGTGAAGCAAAAACTTTGTACCCCTTTTTACGAAAATTGCGCAGACGGAGAAGAATGAAATTTGGCACAGTTAAAGTTTATATGGAGAAGGAGGGTCGAATCCTAATATTTTTATAAAATATGCATTAGAAATACATTAAATTAATGAAAAAACCCTACACGCACACAACCATGCATTTGACACACGTAGTCGAACCGCGTTCGTGGTATTTCGGCATTGTTCGTCTGACGTCATACAATTCTTTGTAACTATGGTTACCTATACCTTATTTATATGTAATAAAGAAAAGCAGAAAACAACGTAGCAAGCTTAGGAATTTTGGTCGAATTTTGTTCACTAGGCGACCTGCACATGGTGTAGCGGTTTAAGTGATCGCCTCGCCACTGTCGGCAGTGCCAAGTGTTTTGGGTTCAATCCATCACGGGACATAAATTTGTATGATTCACAAATAGTAGTGCCGAGTCTGGATGTTCTTTGTGTACGTTGCTAGAATGTTTGTTAAGTCCCCCACATTACAGGAACTATTTCTAGTGAAAGATACGTATGTATGTCCTTCTTAAGAAAAAAATGTGTAGCATCAACACTGGTTTTCTTGTAATACCAAAGCTATAGTAATTTTTATTGTGATATCTATGCGTATAGGCGCATTCTTAGAGATAGGGTGTTGTCAAAATTTATTAATTTTATTGAATATTAATTGGTAATTGATTTAGAGTAACAGGGTACACAAATATATGTACCTATATGTGTGTAACTTGTACTTGTCAGCGTGTGTATACTATCAGCGCTTGTTATTAAATCTGAACTAAAAGTAAGGTCATATCATCGGGTCTACGCATGTGTATTCTTAGTCGTGTGATCTGCTACCCTAATACTATTAATGGCATGACGATAAGTTGCAGCAATACAAATATGTATACGGGAATCGAGACCCTACTTGATGAATAACTATGATTATATTTTAAATTAATACTTTGTATGCTTTTTAATGGCTATTTTAAATTTGTCCTCAAACGGTTACTCGATGAAAATTTAATTTCCTAAATATTATTCTAAATGTTCTGTGCTGAAAATGTAAATGTAACTGATTTCTTTAACTTACATTACTTATATGTTATTCATATAATTTTGGTGTTAAAATGAACAAGAAGTTCGTGTAGTTTGTAAGCTTAAAAAATTTCAGTTCTTAGATGGATTACTGGTCAGTAAAAACAATATACCAACTTTCATTTTTTTTTTTTTTCATTTTTTTGGACGTAAAATGACGTTAGTGAGTTTTAATATATTTATTTACAAATTTTATGTTCTTTATCCTTAAGCTTAACACGAAGTTAATAAGCTAGGTACTTATCAATAATAATAATAATATTTTATCACATACACACAATACCGTCTAGCCCAAGCTAAGCAGAGCTTGTAGTATGGGTACTAGACAAAGGACAAACATACATATATCCTTTTTTTTAATACCTACTTACATATTATACATAGAAACACCCAGACCAAGACAAACATCCATGTCCATGTACACAAACGTTTGACTTGTGCGGGAATCGAACCCGCGATCTCAGGCGTGGCAGTCGGTTACATTAACCATTACGCCATCGAGGCCGTCGCTAAGCTATTTATCAATACGCATAATAATTAAGGTTTGTACCTAATTATAAAAACAGTATTTCGCATTTTACACGTTTGATTAATTATCCATTACTTTTAATTATTACAACAAATCGATAATACAATTATATTGTACAAATGTTCGTAACACGTAGGTTTAATTTAAATTAAATCAACTTTGAACTAAGCATTTATTACTATTTGCTCAGGTAAAAGTCAATTTATTGAAACGAAACATTCACAACCGAAAACGAATTTAAAAGATGGGCCCTCTAAATGTAAATGTAAACAACTTTCCGTAATTACTATATCGTTCGCTCAAACTGTTCGCAATATGAATCAATTTGTCAAAACGTTTATATCGCTCGTATGTATACGTAGGTATTTTAAAAAGTTTGAAAGTCGGTAAAAGTTTTATTACCTCATCTTTCCGGTTTAGAAATAGATATACATACTTTACATCATCTATGTTGTCTTAAACCTCCGAAATTCTAAATATATGCGCATATTTGAGAGAAGTTCTACTCGAGAGATACTAGTTCATGTTGAAAATATATTTGAAGGCATGGATGGCGCAATAGCATAAGTGGTAACGCCAGTGCATCTTCGCCAAGACAAGACAATTTAATCTTGCATATGGACTATTTCACGCAAATATATTATTGTACGGGGCAAACATTATATCATAATTCTAACTAATATTACAAATGCCAATGTATGTTTGTTTATTTGATTGTAACACTTTCACGCATTGACTATTCGATCGATCATTATGAAATTTCGTATACACGTTGTCATAGGAACCAAAAAGGACATAGGGTACCTTTCATCCCGAAAAAAGTACTGTTAGTGTAAACCTAACTTACATTTACGCGAGTGAAGTCGCGGGCAAAACCTAATTACACACACTTATTCAGCTCCATTCGCGTTTTACTGAACGATTTTGGTCACAATTATGTAGTTCTACTTCTATCAGCCGCGTACAGCGTCGTAAGAATCAGAAAGGGGCTAATTACACTTATTCAGCTCCATTCGCGTTTTGCTGAACGATTTTGGTCACAATTATGTAGTTCTACTTCTATCAGCCGCGTACAGCGTCGTAAGAATCAGAAAGGGGCTAATTACACTTATTCAGCTCCATTCGCGTTTTGCTGAACGATTTTGGTCACAATTATGTAGTTCTACTTCTATCAGCCGCGTACAGCGTCGTAAGAATCAGAAAGGGGCTAATTACACTTATTCAGCTCCATTCGCGTTTTGCTGAACGATTTTGGTCACAATTATGCAGTTCTGCTTCTATCAGTCGCGTACAGCGTCGTTAGAATGAGAAAGAGACTAGTTACACGTCTTATTCAGCTCCATTCGCGTTTTGCTTAACGATTTTGGTCACACGAACGCGGACGTCCTCGTCGACAAGTTGCGACCGCGTGCAGAGTCGTACAGCCATGAACGCGGCGGAACAGCGCTGAACGCGGCGGAACAGCGCTCAACGCGGCGGAACAGCGCTGAACGCGGCAGAACAGCGCTGAATTCTATCTATAGCATTCGCATGATAAAAACATATTTGTCCTCATTTTATGCCTATTTGCCGCGAAAGCTGAATAGACGCGGTAAGCTAAACGGATGCTTACGCGTCTCCATACAAAATCGTTGTTTTCTATGGATAACAGCTTAACAGAGCTGAATAAGTGTGTGTAGTCCCTAAATGGTTATTCTGTATAGAATCATTATATCCGTTGTTGCAATGTTTGCATTTATATTTTCGAAGAAGTAGGCAGAGGTTTAATACGTACACATTTCATTAGTTATGGTTTTAGATCTCTAGTGTCAAGCTAGTTTTGCTCAAAAGAAAATCTTAAAAATACTACCAGAATCAAACATGAAACCTCGTGCACAATACACAAACACGTGTCACATTAACTACCGCTTCGTCTCCAAGGCGGTTTCTAATTAAGTAAATTGATTTAAGGAAATTAACCTGACTTTTGACCCAAAAATAGAAAGGAATGGGGTCGTCCAATTAATAAAGGCGCAATATGCAACCCCGACGAACAACAAATAGCATTCAAGAAAGATATATTTTAATGTCATTTATTTTTAGTAAGATGAATTATTTATAAGGAAAGTGTGTCGAATAAAAAACAGTCAAGAAAGTGGCGATATTTATGAACCCGTTGAGTAAAAGCAATATAGGATCCATTAGCGTGGGAATGATTCATTGACTGTCAAAATCTAAGCATATGTCGATTAAAAACCGCCTCGTTGATATGATGGCGTAAGTTTGCCTTTCTGTATGCAGGCGATCGGGGTCATGCGTTCGGTGCCGGGGTTTCGCAAAGATTTAATGTGTTTTCCTGACATTTTTGGTAGTAGCACTTTCCCCGACGTTTCGGTTGCTTTTCAGCAGCCATGGTCACAGGGAGACGTTCTCCGTAAAATTAAATTAAATCTAAATAGTTTTAATAGTTTTAATAATAATTTAATTAGCTTAAAAGATAGTAAAGTTTAATAGTAGTATAGTGTAACAGTTTTCAAAATTTTGTAATAAAGTGTCAAATAAACAACGCGATAAAATCCGTATATAGTAGTTTAATTTCAATGAATAATATTCGCGTAAATAGAAGACAATATTATGTAAACTAAGTATAGCTGGCAAAATGTGGATAGAACCTGAAGTTACACCTACATTTTGTTGACTATAATTTACGCCCCAAGTTGGACGAAGCAGACCTAATGCTAATGAGCGATATTTGCACGAAGGGACGTGTATGTCTCTTCGTGCAAATACAGACTTTAGTCAATTATATATTTATATTTATTCTAAATATATACAGTACTCTCTATATATATTTTTAATGTTAAGGAAAATAGCTATTACACCGACATGTTTTGCATTTCTTTAAAATTTTCTCGTATTTATAGCTTGATTATCTTATTATGTCTATACAAAGCTTTTTGGGAACATTGGAAATATAATTTACAAAATATATTTAAGTATATTTTTCTAAAAGTTCCACAATAGTAATAAATCCTGTATCAACATCAACATGGGAACAGGATTAACGTAGAAACAACATATACAAAGAATATTCAGACTAGAAACAACTACTGGTGGGCCACAACCACACCATTTTTTGTGCGGTGAAGGAATTGAACCCATTTGGCACACTAGTAATCGTAATCGTCAGCACGTTAATAGTATATTTTTGTTTTATAAGACCTATCATTTTGCGTTACCGTATTATTAAATCGGAGTATTAAAGTATAATAAGATTTAAGGATAAAGTAGTAAGTGCAGAGTTAAATTAGTATTCTTGTTAGGTGTGTGTTCACGTCCGTAGTACAAAAGGTGGGTTTAAAACCTATGACCTCTCGATTGCAAATCCAATGCCTCACCAATTGGGCTACTGCCGCTTCAAATCATCGTCATTAGAGATGGGATAGTTGCGTATCGCTGCTGACTCTTAATTTTACTGCACATTTTTCTTAATTGTTATAGAGAGTTACATACTTGTTTAATATACACAAGGTCTTGGGTACAAATGTATAGCGTGAGTTGGAACCTATGACTTTGCCAAACTGTCTCCTAACTAGGCTATTGCTGCTTACTTAGACTTGACATACTTGCGATAAATAACAGGCCCCCGCGACTTTGTTAAAACACATTAAAGATTTTTTTTATACAAATTTCATACAAATTTCATTAATATCAGTTCAGCAGTTAACTCATGCCAATGTAACAGACACACAGAGTTACTTTTGCATATATATAAAATTTGTCTGGGTTTTACTTTAAAGTTTTGGCAGACGGCATTACTCAGAAATTTTATATGGCGAGTGTAGGATTCGTTACAAACTAAGTTACGTCAGTATCTTGGAAGCGATATTAAAAGTCTCTAGAGGGTTCATACGTTGGCGCATATTACAACGTGTCTGAATAAACTCTGAAACACTTTCTAAATTAGTTTTTCAATATTAACGTAAAATATATATATTAAAATTAAATGGTATTTCAAAAAATAAATATATATTCTTATGCTTTAGTTTGACGTATTAAATATAATTTAATATTACAATTTGCAAGACCTGACGAAAGTAGAAGAAAATAGTAGAGAGTATAATTAGCGGCATTAATGACTATATTAATATTGCAAAACTCGTTTAGTTTTAAGTAAAGTGATTGGATAATTAATAGGTTCAACATAAATGTTATTTTAGTATAAAAATTGTATGACGATTAAAAATAAAATTGATTTGAAGTTTGAATAGATTAAATAATTAACAAGTATAATAAAAAAGTAGAATAGTTTAATCATTTTGCTAATGATGAGGATAATAAACGATATACGATTATAAATGCATAAAAAAGTTTGATGAAATAATTAATTAAGAAAATTAAGTAAGTAATCAAAAACTTCCCTTTTGATAATCACTTAAATTTATTGATATTATACTATCGTATTTGTATAATATTTAATTGTGAAGTTAGGTAATACCGTTTATTAACTATATAAGTGGTGGCTATATTTTATAGCAAACACGTAAAATTATTTCATTTAAATAAAATCTTGGGTAATCAAATGAAAATATTAAATAAATTACATTACATACATTAAACATTCGAGTAAAATTACGACACCAAACTTTAAACCAAACTTTAACAAGTTTGCTATTAAATTGTGTGTTAAATATATAAGCCCAATACAATAAATTATAATTATTAAATAAGTCAAACTTAATTAAACACTTACCTTTAAGCAGATAATAAGCACAACAACTACCGACAACTAACACATAAATAATGTTGTTTAAATACTTTTAAACTACTTTTAAACTTTAATATTAAGGAGAGAATAGAATGGTATTGCTTCGCAGCCTCGCGGTTGTTAATAGAAGAATTTAATATTGTTTAGAGTAAGTTTTTCGGTTAGTTGGACATTTGTTGGGTCGCATGGTTGTTGTTTGTGCGCGAGGTGCGGCCCGGGCGGCGGCGCGCGACTCTCTGCCGCCCGCCCTGAGAGCCGCCCGCCCTACGAACTTGCACCACAACTTTGTACGCAGTTTATAACTTGCTACGGCAGTCAATCAACGCTTTTGTTTATTTTGCTTAGACGTGTCCAATGAATGACCGACCAAACCGGTAAGATATACATAAGTTTGTATCTAAGATCCGCACTTTTCTTTATTTAATTATGTGCGTTAGAACGCTTACAGATAATTCGTGAGAAAACTTGTTTGTTTAATACATACTGGTAAAATGTTCTCTGTGGCAATTCTGAAGATTTTACTTAGTGCTATGGACTGTGGCCTTGCCATGGCATACCGTCATGGTATTATCACGTGCAATAATTTCAGGAAATTACAAAGCCCCTGTTGAACATAGCACAGCGTTTCCTTAAGCAGTCTGGAGAACGTATTCAGAGCATAAGTACAAGACACGGCTGCTTCATTCTCTATCAATGGATGATAGCTCAGCAGTTCTGCTCTAGATTGAGCAAAATGGTTGATGTAAGCTAGGTATCCTTCATGGTTCAGGTCATACCCTACTAATCCTATGTAATTGTTATTTTATATGACTTCATACTTACACGAATAGGGCATTAGTATACGCCTCACTAGTTCCAATGCGCTGAGTATAGCAGGATCAAACTTTGCACCGGAACGCAGGCACGCACAGGGATTATACCTGGTAAGAAAAATAGTTCCTTGTTTCTAAAACGCACAACAATAAAACAAGTGGAAAATAGAAATATATTATCTACCTATAGTATATATAGTAGTAGTGCCAGCGACTGCTGTACATGAGGTCTCAGGTTCGAATCCTGGGTCGGAACAACAAATAGTTAATAAGTTTTCGTCAATTCGTTTAGTCGTTATCCATCACACAGGTTTTTAACCTAGTTTGGAAACCAGTCTCCTACTGCTATGTCATCAAAACAGTGTATACTTATTTTTGTTAACTGGGAGAAAATAAATGAATTATTATTATAAATTATTATTATAGTTTTTGTCAATAAATTAACCGCAGGCAACGGGACGTTACACACCTCTTTGCCTCAGAAAGCACGTGAAGCCGTTGGTCCTGTGCCAGATGCCTCTCCGGTCGTGTTGGATTGCTGTCCCATCGGATTATTCTTTGAGTTACGGAACGTGTGAACGTGTGAGCAATCTCAAGTGTACTCTACACTTGAGTTTGCGCACACATTTGTGCACTATAATATCTTTTGCGCAGATGGCCAGTTGCCATTAAGATTGGCCGCCGTGGCATTACTATTGTTATTTCTATATGTAAGGATCGGTAAGCTGTATTTAAAAGAATTGGAGTAAAAGATATTTATAAATTATGTTTTCCTATAATAAATCACATTCCAGATTCTTAAGTAACATGGATGTTGTTTACATAACGCCAAAGAGATTATGTAATCGTGAGTGAGAGAAAACTCAAGAAAATCGCGTAATATAAGTATGTGGGTTAATTATATTTCTTTTTTAAAAGATTACTAGCAATTTTGTTTACAAATGATTCGTTTTTCTTTGTACGGCTCCAGCTAAGCTAATGTTATTGTCCAAGATGTAGGTTCGAGTTAATATTGCAATGGGTGGGATTTGAATCCACGACCTCTCGATCACAAGTCCGATGTCTTCTCCATTGGACTACCGAGGCTTAAAACAATCCAAATATAAGATACGTGTCAACAATCCAATTACAAGAAAACCCTCTTTATTCACTCTTTTTAAGCATATTACGCGCGTGGAGGCGATTCATAAGTTTATATGAACGAAAAAGAAATGATTTTGACACTAACATTTCAAGCACTAGGCTACCACTTGTAATCATTATTTTAGGTACCTACTTTGTTCTTGGATACTATGCAGTATTGACCACAACGTCACGGTAATGTTATCTAACAGTATTCTATCTTTATACAAACGGTCGGAACGCTAGTCATACTTACGCGCCTCGAGGTTGGTATGCACTCAGTACGCAACCAGTCGCGAATGCGCCGCAGCGCTAAACGGATCTGTTAATATTTGTTTGAAATAAGTACAAGTATTTACATAATAATTATGGCAAAGTGCAATTGTAAACAAAAGTATTTTTTATTAAAGATTTTATCCGAATGCGGAATTTTTAATATTTTTTTTTTATATACCCGTTACATATTATAAATACACACACATATATATATATATATATATATGTATATGTATATATATATATATATATATATATATATATATATATATATATATATATATATATATATATATATATATATCATGCAACGCGAACGTTTAAAAGTTAAAAAGAGAATCTTGTTTGTTTGTTTTTAAATTTATACACAATGGTCATTTTCTTTAGCACGTTTTGAATTTCATTTACTGATGATGAATGAATGAATGAATGATTCTTCCATTACAATTTGATTTACATATTCTGGGACAACCTATATAAGGTTGTTTTTTATTAAATCTAGTAATCAAAAACCATAGATAATTTGTTTTAAACAATTCCTATTTCATTTACAACAATTTTCATTATTTGCGTAAAACATATAATATTTACAATCACTAAACTATAAAGCAACTCAAGTAGGTAGATGAAATTAAATTACTGTAGGCGAGCAGCCCTCTCGCGCGTTCGCGGACCGCGCGGCTGTAGGTAATTATTTTAAGGACAGAGCCGAGTTACAATACTGTTAGATAACATTACCGTGACAACATATAAGAGAATATGAAGTCCTATTTAAGAGGCTTTCAGTGCAATCAATAATAATTAATTGCCTGCATTAATGGCGCAATAATCTTAGTGGGCACATCGAGGCGAGAGTTGTGTATACTATCCATATACGGAATAAGAATGTATGTGAGTTATCAATAGCTGTTCGAGTATGGATGTTCCTTATGTGCGCTTTTTTAATCTTTGCAAGATCCCGTAACACAGAAATTAAGCCTAATGCGAGAAGTGTCTTTTACAAAAATACTATATTTTATCAGAATTAAAACAAAAACGAAATCTTTATTGAAGGCATCGCCATTGATGATATAAAAAACACTTAAATCTTTATAAAGACCAGGTGATACGAATGTATCGTAACTCAGCCCTGGGGAAGTTGTTAAGACGTCCGGTTTTATGCGAAAATATCCATGTAAATCGCAAGGAAAATATTAAAAGACTATAATGTACATAGTTACATATATTTATTAAACGTATGAATAAATTGACATGGACATTTCGAAAGGCAATTTAAAAACTAAAGAAACATGTATTTTATTAAGAATATAACAATACTGTCTTATTGACTCCGTGGCAGAAGTTTGTGCTGAAATAAGTAGCGATAGTGTTGGGTTTGATTTCCCATTGGTAAGTGTTATTGGATTTTTCTGTTAGGAAAATCTTAATAGCAGCCGGAATTTACCAATATGTCTGGTAGAAGAGAATAGGCTTGCACCTTATTACGTAGAAACTGGTGAAATGTGGGTGTATAATAAACTTCTTCAAGTTCAAGTCTTCAAGTTCTTTATTTTGTGTCCATAGGTTTTACAAGGTGTTCTGTTATAAAAATATAGCAACCATCTGTCCCGCCGAAAGGCATACAAAATATTAATTGCAACAAATATTACAATTATAAATCAATGGTAAATATTATAAGACTACAAATTAAAAATTAAAATACAATACAAACATTAAATAAAAATGAAAACTCTTTCAAATACATAGTGAAATTAATAAAAAAATACAATTATAATTAAGAGAATGTCAGATTAAAATAGTCAATATGTTAGTAACATTAATAATAAATTAGAGCTTATCGTTAATAAACTCATTTACTGAGTAATAAGCTTTATCTTTCAACATGTTGGCTAGTTTATGTTCATACTCTTTAAATGTTTTACTATTTTTTGGTACATTATGATACATATATCCTTTGGTAATTTATTATAGAGTTTAGGTGCCATTGCGTATATACTTCTATGTAAAAACTTTGTTTTAGTTGGCAACATGTGTAGTTTATCAGAACGACGCTGACTTTCTATAGACTTATATAATTTTAGATTATTTTTAACAAAGACGCATACTTCATGGATTCTGATCAACCCTATGGGAATACATTTGTGTATCAATATTTTATTGAAACGGCGGTAGTGGAATAGATAAGATATTGGATTTGCGATATCTAAGTTCTATCGTTTCGTTTCAATCGACGTTTTAGCTTAGATGAAGGGGTTAAAAAGATAGTTATTACATTTGTTAACCATATTTATTTTCTAAAAAGGCAACTGCCGATAAACATCAGACAAATCACAACCACTCGTAGATCACAATTATTGTTCCGTGTGGAGTTCGAACCCACAACACTCGAGGTACTGATAGTAGCGGGCGGACAATACGCCATACATTTTAAATATTCAGGTATATATGACAGCCTGACTCGTTATATACCTATATAATATTGTAGCAACATATCGGTAGGTAATTCCTCTGGTCATTTAACGCTTCACGTGATGTGATTACGTGTGATTGCTTCATATCATACATTTAAGATGTAGATATACTAGCTTGTCGATAACTAGGTTATCGCTTTCGCAGAAAGCTTAAGCTAAGCTTGTAGAAAGAGAATGGGTACGAATCGTTTGCGGCTAGGCCGTCCGTTAATGTATTAGGACTGTGATTGATAGCCTCTTAATACAGTAGTGATAAGCCTGTCTTACTTAATTAACAAGCTAAGTAATACTATTGATGTGTACGATTGCATTCGAAATATATTCGAATGTATTGACAATACCCATGGCGTAGTGGCTCAAGCGGTCGCCTCGCCACTGGCGACGCGCCGAGTATTGTGTGTTCAATCTCCACGTGGAATAAACATTTGTGTGATTCATATATAGTTGTTTCGAGGCTGGGTGTTCTTTGTGTCAGTTGTTCAAATATTTGATAACTCCAGTTACAGGAATAATTTCAGGTACTGGTGCAGCCTATACTAATATTATAAAGAGGAAAGATATGATATTTTGTTTGTTTGTAAGGATTTAACTCGAAAATATAGAAACTTTTTAAAAATTATTTCATCATTAGAAAGCAATATTATCACCGAATAACATAGGCTATATCTTACCTACTTTTACGCGACCGAAGCTGCGAGCAAAAGTTAGTCGTGTATAAATAAGGAAATTAAATTAAATTAACAACCAAAGTGAAATTTGCGTTATGAACAATGTATTCGAATGTCATTCGAATTTTTTGTATGCGCAACATTAGATAAGTTTTAATTTAAATGTCCAGCTACAATATTATTAAGGTCTTATAAAATGTAATGGCTTTTCATTCCTAACATCGGTCTACAGAAGGCCATTCTAAAATTTCCATCGCCCCTTTTAGGCTTAGTCGTATGTTTTTTCAATACTGTTCTCTCCGAGCACTTGAGAGCGGTACAAGAGAACAAAAATAAAGAAAATACAATTTCGAATTTAAAATATTGGCAAACAGATTGAAATATAAACAAAAATAAAATAACAGATCTGAATCAACCGGAAGAAAAACGAAGTAATATAAATAAAGTGTCGCATCTTAACAAAGTGTGCTTATTGATGCAAAAGGTTAGGGATAATTACTTAAGACGTCCACATATAAGCATGCAAGTACCCTACCCCGGCAATCTTCATAGTGATATACATATGTTGTATTCCTTGCATCTAACTTTAGAGTTAGTCCGCTATCAATCTAGCTAGAGGTTACCACTATGCTTTCTTTACCGTACTGCTTGCTACCATCAGAAAAATCATCTGCCCAAAATCCATTGCCGGACTATATAGTCTGCCTTTTTAATCGTGAAAAGAGAACATTTTACTGATTACTGGGTTCTAGAATTTAAATTGTAAGGAAATGTAAATCAGTAGTCCGTTAAACAACTTTGAGCATTTTTATGAAGCTCAAGAAAAGCACTAGTTAAAGAAGTCACTTAGAAAACAAAGTTTTTTGTACGAAAATACGCATATCTTTGAAATAGTACCTTATTAGATATAAATAATAAGGGTGACTAGCTGGGAGCGTCACGTTATGTGGATTCATTTTAATAAAAAAAGTGCTCCATATATTTCAGGTGCATATAAATTATTCAATAAGTAGTGGTAAGGAAGGTGTCTGTATAGATAATTCTATGCGCCACAAACTAATACACGGAAACGCGGTCTTCGAATTTAAAAGGTCACTGGACAACACCTTAACTCAAATAGAAAAGTAATGATAATGTCTGCCCTGTTTATAAACTGTCCCACTGTTGGACATGGACTCAGACTTTACAGTAAAAAAGGATAAAGCCTTAGTCTTTAGGTTAGCTGACAGCAGGTGTCATTGAGTTACATTATGGAGAACTATTTGTTTTTTTTAATACATCTAATTTGGCAATCAAACATACGGCCCACCTGATGGTAAGTGGTCACCGTAGCCTATGGACGCCTGCAACACCAGAGGCATCACTTGCGCGTTGACGACCCTTTAGGAAAGAAAGTGGAGAGGAGAAGGAGCAGGAAAGGGGAAAGAGGGTGATTGGGCCTCCGGCACTCTCACTCACCGAACGAAACACAACACTAGGAATACTGTTATTTCACGTCGATATTCTGTGAGAGAGTAGTCCTTCCCCGGTCGAGCCGGCCCATTCATGCTGAAATCAGCGAGGCTCTACTGCCTTGAAAATATGCAGGTTTTCTCACGATACTTTCCATCACCGTTAAAGCAAGTTATAATTAAACATTAAATACGTATATACATACGTAGGTTAAACCATGTTTTCCTTCACCAATATAACAAGCGTAAGTAAAGTAATTATTATTACGCACATAGCTTTGTGAAATCAGAGTTGTGTGCCAGTGCGCGTTCGTTCGAACGCCAAACTCAGCGTGACAGTCCAACGGTCTCCCACCAGGATGCCAAATAAAATATCTTGGTTAAATTACTTTGTAATACATCTATGGTACGTATCGATCGGGCGTGGGCGGAAAAAGGCTGCCGATAATTTATTACGATGATGGTAATTGTAGCTTAATTTTTATCGCTAATAATTTTAAAAGTGTCCCTAAAAGATGTTTTTTTAAAAAGGCGTCGACTTTAATACGTCTTCATTAGTACCTCTTTTTTTAAACAATTTTATAACGAACAGCTTAAAAAAAATGCTCTTTGTCTTTCAGTTAAACGGGTAGATAAAATAAAAAGCATGATAATATTCTATTAATATTATTATTAGTTCGATCTGAGGTTCGATCCCGGGAATTTACAATCCATTGCAACTTTTACCACGGGATCACTAAAGCAGACAAAAACAGCATGTAATATATGACATTTTGTGGCCACTGATATACAGGTTGCGGTTTTAATCAGACGCAATATTAAGAGAGACCACGATGTCCGGTCGATATCAGTACAAAAAAAACAACGTATTTTTTTGACAGAACGCCTATAATATATCAATATGCAGGCAATTGCGATAATGCGCGGGCGACGACCCGCGGTCAACAAACGCATATCTCTTGTGCGTTCAAGGGGCACAGGTTCGACGCATCAGGTCAATGCACAATTAGGTGCGCATCTTATCTGGGTCCGTTTGGGATGAATATTAATTAAATTATCTCGTGTTTATTTAGCGATACAATTTTGAAAATAATTATATACTGTGTATAATATTAAACCCTTCTGTACCATACTGGAGTATTGTAAACCTGTATCTATACAACTCTTCTAAGGGTCAACCACGATAGATATCTACAGTGAAGTCAAGCTGTATCTAAGAATTCAGCGATAAACTGTGAGAGATACGAGTAAGGCCTCAACGGGATTCATAACCCTCTAAAAGAGTTGTGAAGTATACTGCTACGTCATATAAGAAGTTAAAACTTTTACCCTTTATAATCGCATAATTATTTGAAACGTGATCGCTGACTTTTATTGTAAATTATAAACTTCGTTGCGTTATGGAATATGTGGCTTCCAAATAGCTGTGAATAGGACTATATGTCGCGATTGATTGAACGGTACCGACGTTCAAAGTGTATTATTTATCATTACATATTATAAAACAAAGTTCCCCGTCGTCTGTACGCGATAATCTCAAAATTACTGAATGTATTTTCATGCGGTTTTCACTAAAAGACAGAGTGATTCATGAGGAAGGTCTAAGTGTATAATTTTTAAGGTTTTGTACTATCTGTGCGAAGCCGGGGCGGGTCGCTAGTTGTTAATATGATAATTATTAGTTTAGTGGGATGCACTCCACTAGAATATTTGTGTAGTCTGGACTGTCCCCCATACCTTTAGACCTTAGACCAAATCCAAAACAAGTGAGAAACGGCAATAAATAAATCATACAGTTAAAACAAATGGTTCAAGTAATATGCAAAAGTCACGTGATACCACATGAGAGAGAGGTCAGTGGTCAAAGATCATAGTCATTTCGGGGTATATCGACTATGCTGACTCGAATGGCGTTGACCGCTGGTTTCTAGCTCTTACAGTTCTTGAGTTGAAAGATGGTATCACGTGACCTTGAGGTCAGAGGTCAAAGGTCATAGTCATTTCGGGGGTATATGGACTATGCTGAGTCGAATGGCGTTAACCGTGAGTCTCTAGCTCTTACGGTTTTTGAGTTGAAAGTTGTATAACAGAGGGACGGACGGACAAAGCTGTTGTATAAGAGGTTTTTTATACTCTAAAAACCCCTTTTTGTGTTCTAATCATGTAGACTGCGTGTGTGACAATATATCACTGCGCTTATACATAAAACTCAGTGTAGATGTGAAGATATTTGGCAATAGTCTTGCCCTCAACTGTATAGGACTTTAAAATGTGGAGAAATAAATGTGAGTGAGATATATTTTTGCATATACAGGCATGGATATATGAATGTATATTAATTATAAATCTATAAATATTATAAAAATGTCATCCACCGTGTCTGTTTGTTCGCGATAAACTCAAAAACTACTCAACGGATTTTCTAGTGGTTTTAACCGATTGACAGAGTAATTCATGAGGAAGGCTTACATGTTTAAGGTTTTGTACTACCTGTGCGAAGCTGGGGCAGGTCACTAGTTAAGTATATTACGAATATCATTATCACCATTAATTAGCAATACGTACTTTCTGGTATTCCATCCTACTAATGTTATACACGTGAAAGTTTGTAAGGATGGATGGAGGTTTGTTACTCTTTCACGCAAAACGTACTGACCGGATTTTATAGAAACTTTACAGTATCAATGTTTATACATCAGAATAACATATAGGCTACTAAAAATCTATCTTTACATAAATCTACATTAACGCGAGTGAAGCCGCGGTAAAAATGTAGTATTGTTAGTAGAGAATGTAGCCATAGTATTATCGTAATAATTTATACTAGCGGTCGCCAAGTGGTCGAAATTCGACCATAATTGATTTGAATTTTAAGTTAGTTCATTATCAAGGTTTTACTGTCTATAACTATACCCTTATAATCACATTTCCTTTAGTCACCTACTCCATATACATAATTATTATGTAAGCATAGTAACGAAGAATTCAACGACATCAGCCGAACAATGCCGAAATACTACGAACGCGATTCGACTGCTTGTGTCAAATGCATGGAAGAATACACTTTGAATTGTAGATTTATAATAATATAATATCAGCCTCTTCTCAGTTAGGCCGTAGTCTACCATACTGACCCAGTGCGGGTTGCCAGACTTCATGTATTGTAACATGAAGGTTTACTCACGCCACCAGCGCGTTGCTGGCGCCGTCTACCTCGTACGTACCTCTGCACGAGTCGTACGGGCGAGCACGTGGAGATGTCGAAGCACGGGATGAGGTCCACGGAGCCCACGTCCAGCCCCTCCTCGGCCACGCACGTCGCCACCAGCGCGTTGCTGGCGCCGTCTACCTCGTACGTACATGGTTGTGTACGTTTGTGTTTTTTCATTAATTAAATGTATTTCTAATGCACATTTTATAAAATATTAGGATTCGCCACCCATTCTCCATATAAACTTTAATTGTGCCAAATTTCATACTCCTCCGTCCAAGTAATTTTCAACAAACAAAGTTTTTGTTTCACGTATTTATATATAGACAGAACTAGCTTTAGCGCGCGGCTTAGCTGGGGAACAGTACTGTTTCCTGGATGGAAGTATGTATGTAAGCAACCCGTCCTTTTCTGTATTCCTAACAAAGTGTATACGAAATTTCAAGATGTTCGGTCGAGTAGTTACGGCCTGAAAGCGTAACAAACAAACACAAATTCTCTTTTATAATATTAGGAAGGCTTACGTTATTAAAAATCGAAAAACTAAATGGTATTCAGTTGGAAACTGTTATGATTCGGTGCCCCCAATTATCGCACAATTATCACTGGTGAGTGAGTATATGTATGTAGGTCAGCGAATACCAATCAATCAATATGTATAGACAGAAGTCTTTGATGTGATGGCCTTTGAAACTAATATTAGCTACCATAAGTAGTAAAATGCCTAATGTACTCGTAGTATCAGGAACCTGTGTTTATAAATAAAACTTCGGCTTCCGTGTATAATAATGTCCTCCAGACCGATTTCGGTCACGGCGGCCAATCTTAACGGACACTGGCCATCTGCGCAGGAGATATTATAGTGCACAAGTAT
Source organism: Catocala fraxini (assembly GCA_930367265.1). Classification (NCBI taxonomy): domain Eukaryota; kingdom Metazoa; phylum Arthropoda; class Insecta; order Lepidoptera; family Erebidae; genus Catocala; species Catocala fraxini. The sequence continues at coordinate 12,304,675 of OV884026.1, read as the reverse complement.
GTGCGCACACACAAGTGCACTCTCTGTTCCCTAAATCCGATGGGACAGTAATCCGACACGACCGGAGAGAGATCAGGCGCAGGACCAACGGCTTTACATGCTTTCCGAGGCACGGGGGAGTCCAACACCGTCAACTTCCTAACTCCGGGCTGTTATTGAGATTTCTTAACAGAAAACTCAATATCTTTTTGTTGGCCCGACCCGGGATTCGAACCCGAGACCTCATGCACAGCAGTCGCATTCACTACCGCTGCGCCACGGAGTCAGTCTTCCGTGTGTATTGTGTCTACAAAAGTCTTAAGTAGTCTAAGGATTGACTTGAAACTTTTACACAAAGTTGCAAATTTATGTACAAATATTTTAATACATACTAGATTTTGCTCGCAGCTTCGCTCGCGGTAGTAGGGTTTATGTCAAAAAAATTCTGTCCCTCGAGAACGGTACTTTTTCCTGGATGGAGGGCACTCTATGTCCTTTTTGTACTTCTAACAACGTGTATGCGAAACCTCATCATGACCAGTCGAGTATCTAAGGTTTGAAAATGTTGTTACACTTTCAATTCAGATGTATAATATTAGTTTTTTACGCATTAGACCGAGTAACAACGAAGCGTCGTCGGCATTAACGACTCTTTTTTTAAGTAGGCATTTTTGTTGTAGCATATCAATTTAACCTTGATTAATTATTGGCGAAAATCTACATGACAAATCGAACATGTGACTTAAAACAATTATACGAATTTAAATTCATCTTGGTAGGCACATAGTCATATAGAGTTAATTTGTTTATTGAATTTCAAGCCTTCATTGGCAGCCATGTTAATCAGTTAGGAAAAACCGAAACGTGCTCAAGCACTGATTGTTGCTACTTACCTTTTTGGGGATTAGGTATAAATTAGCAAATTTACTTAATTTTGAATGCTCTAAAAATATATTTGGGGTATCGATCAAATCCAAAAAGACTTACTAAAACCGGTTTAGTATGTAAAGGGGATTCCATAGTTGATTTCTAGGTGACGTAGGTATATTTTTTTAATGGCTTCTCACGGGTTTTGTTTACAAATTAATTATTAAACAACTAATAAACTAGTAATCTTGTTAACCCTTCCATCTAAGCTTGAATGCTTATGTCAGGAATGGGTTCAATTGTACGATCGTCAGTTTGAACCACGACCTTACACAGCCAAACACAACTCCAATGTCTTATATGCATTGTAGTTTATTTCTTTTCTAACTATACATACATGGAAGAAAATCAGGAGTGATTTTATTTCAATACATATCGTAAAAACAACAAGGACATTCGTGATCGTTAGTCCAAACGACTTACCGCGAACTTGCCAAAACAAACATTCAATTAGATTGCTTCCCTCTATCAATTAGGCTGCCCATACTACTACCTTTACGTTAACTTGCTTATCGAGCAAAAACGTAATTTTGCTGCACAGGTGCTTCAATTATATCGCAATAACCGAAGTGAGCGCTCTGACGTCCGCCAATGATACATCGGAAATCGTTCAAAAACATGCTGGAAATATAAAACGATAGCGCTCTATTTTCGTTTATTTTATCGAATGGAATTCAATGTTTTAATTTTGTATAAATTTGATCTCGAAAGTTTATGCAGAGGATGCTGTGTTTGTTAATCAAATATATTTTATATCACAGAATAGTTATATCAGATTATGGTGTGCTAGATTGCACTAAAATAATAGCCCGAGGTGTTTCAGGTTAGGATATGCAAAGTACTTTAGATGAACTGTCATATCGCTTAGCTAGGCGCACGCACGGTACAATGGCTTAAGGATTCGAGATTTGATCCATAAAGAGGACAATAAAATGTTATCCATGAATAGTTATTTTGTGATTATACCTTAGTGAAGTTCCTTGCTAAACAAGAATTACTCAGAGCTTTAAGGATAAAAACGGCTACCGAGATGTCATCTAGGTTGTTGATCCATTGGCACTGTCCATCAGTAAATTATTACCTTAGGCTATATTATAATTTTGCCAAAGTTAAACAACGACTGACTCCTTCTCCAATTTTGGTTTTTATATACTCTTTATTCCTATTTACGCTGGATTCAACTGCATGAGTAACGAAATCGAGAAATAAGATCAGCTCTAGTTTTAATTGCGATTAAAAACAGTTTATTATGTACCAGGAAGTATAAACGTTAGCAGTTTTAACAATAAACAACAAATATAGAACAGTATTTATCTTTATATGGTGAACTTGATCAACAGAATCCTGTTATGGCTATTCCGTCAATTAGTCAACGATGGGCTCAATTGATTTGGTATGATATATCGTTCTTCACCTAAGCACCATATACACGAGGCAAGCTTTCTAAAGCATGGAAAGTTTTATCTTTATCTTACGTAGCTAAAAAGTAGGATAGTAAGATACTTGCTTCAAGTTTAAATTTAAGTAAAATTTATTTAGTGACATTACTGGGTAGCCACGCTAATCCACAATTAGTTTGCTTTTGTTTTATTATTGATTTTGTTTAATATTTTTGACAACTAAGATGTCGAATAAGCAGGCTGCCTTTTAAGAGCTCATTTACTCTTACTCGTCAGCCGACTTTGGCAGATGACTTCGAGCTGCTGAAGGTGGCTTAGTCGAAACGTTGCTTGCAGAGGCGACTGCCGCTTATGGATTGCCGAACTGCATCGACTACGGCGATGAACTAAGTCGTCAGAAAACTAGGCGTTTGCACATGAGTGTTGTATGACCTAGTGTTGGACGTTCTGTCGACCTAGTGTCAACATCCCTTGCTGAAAGTAAACTCTTCCTTAAGGATGTCAGAAAGCCACAGAGACATAGCGCAAGATTGTTGGTTTAGGCTGCACCATTTTGAATGAAATTATGTATTATATACATAGCCGCACGCCTATTTAGCCGAAGGGGTACCAGAAAATCTCAATAACACATTGCCCAACTTGGGTATCGATCTTCATATACAGAAATCGGATACACTATAGTTGCGTCAGCGCGGCAGTTGGATGAAATCCTTCTCTCAAATTTAATATCAGCTTAAGATTGAAAGCGTGTGTGCTTTAGATTTTTTGCTTCCTTATCTATTTTTATTTCTCTATTACAAAAGCGCTTTTCTGGATGATACAACTTACAACGCGATCAAGGCCCATTGAGATATATTTTCTCATTTTTTCATACAATAGAGGGGTTCTAAAGGCAAACAAAGCCGTATTACGGAATAAATCAGTATTCTATTAAGAAATGTCTTTTTAGCAATATAAATTGAACGGATAGAATTTAATATTTACAAAAGATGTCATAATAAACACCTTTGCAAAAAAAAACGGGTGGTTTTGATTTTTCTACATTATTGGTAATAATTTAATTCTAAAGAGGTTTTAATTGCCAAACTACGTTACTGGCACTTAATAAAGAGTCTAGGTATGAAAAAAATATATTCCAAATTCGAATCGTTTGTTTTTAAAATAATAATTCCTTTTTCAGTTTGTGACTTTTTGCTTACTTTTCGCAGGTTTGCAGTTAAAAGGTTAGGAATAATTTATGTTTGTTGCATAATACTGCCTTATTGTGACTTAAAACAGATATCTTTGTGTTTATTGCAGTGGCAGGATAAGCAATAAGAACAAGTAAAATTATAGGACTCCTGGAAGAGGGGTGTAGCCAATGTTACGTCTCACAGCGGTTAAGACTGCGCCGAGCGTAAGACAGATAATGACAGAGCTCGTGCGGCGCATATTCAAATCGGCGCGCGGCCGCCATAGTAAAATTGTATGGAGGATTTATAGTGCTTTTTTGATAAGTATGTATCTTTATTGTCAACCAATAACTTAAATATTTGGGATGGACAAACTGTAATATAACAATTTATGTTTCGTTTAGGCCGTAAAATAGGATAGATTTCTACTGTTATAACCTAAAAATCACGTAATACGAGCTTCCGTTTTTGCGTTTTGTAGACGAAAATATTAATTATTTTAACTTTTTTTACACGGAGTAATTGTAAACACATTTATTGTTATGGTAAATGTATATTTTATATTTGTATTAACCAAAAATTGTTGATTTTATTCACTTATCTGTGACTGCCTGTTCAGAAACATTTTGCTCGGCACAGTCTTAAGGTCGAGGCTCCGGGCTGGCCAATCCAAACGATGAATACCAACCTCTTGCATATAAGCATCTATGTCGCCAGAACGGTGGGCCCGAGCATTATCGTCCATATAAAAGGCATCATCACCAATTACAGTCGGTGCGGGTTGTCATCGCCGATCGACATGCCGTAATCGCTGCAAGTGGAGGTCATACTTGTTATTAATTTATATTTATAATGTCTTTTTTTTTTATTAAAGTACCATTAAAAATACTCGTAGTCTTAATTTCATTATACCCATGAAAATTACCATTTTTACATGGGTCTCTGTTTACATTGACTAAAACACCGATTCCAGGATTTAAGTGTTAAAAACTATATTCTCATTGATAATAAGAAATTTTGAGTCATATTTGCTAATGACATACCTACAAAAAATATTAATATTATCCATAGAAAAGCCAATTATTGTAAGGTGCCCATTATTTTGCAAAGGAGTGTATATTACAATGGAAACTATTTTCCTGGTTTTATAAATATTTATTTGTCTTAATATTATGCGATTACAGTCATGCCTTGCTACTAACAAATTATTTTTCTTTATTAAACACATTCTTAATACACGGTCGCCAGTTTAAGATAACTAATGTTCGCCCAGCAGTCGAATTAAGACAATAATTTACCGAAAATTTAAGGCATATAATTACATTTACATTACATTACAAGAATTTACATTCCACGATTTTTCTTGTGTTGTACATTCGTTCGTCAATGGCTGTTAAACAAAAGAAAATTGATTGACAAACACAGGGGAAAAAGTACTGAACTGTTTTGTCTATGTCTATTTATATATAGCCTTTAAAATGAATTAGTCGTCATTTTTGTTTTACGAGGGACTTAACGAAGATTCACATTTCGTCCTACGTGAGGATCGCACCCACTGCACATGACGTAGTGGCGAGTTGACCACTTAAACCATTAGTTTCCAAAGTGCTCCAGGTGGATCCCCAGGGGTCCACGGGAGACTCAACGGGGGTCTACGTTGGCGTGACAAAAAATGGGGTCCACAATTCTTAACCGGGGGTCCACGAAAATTTATTTGTTTTCGATAGTGAAGAACTAAAATGTTGGCTTGACTTCACCTATCAATGTAGCTCAGCGACTGTTACTTGTAAAAAACTTGCATATTCCATATTCAGCACCAGCAGGTGCAGGTGTAAAAAAAAAGACAGCCAGCCTTCCGTGGTAGGTTCAGAACCGAGAAGTTAAAAAAATATACGAATGCCAAGGAATATGGTAGAAATTTTCCACCGGAGACTGCAAAATTTTGAAAGATGTCTATGAGAAAAGCAACTTGAGAACCTCTGACTTAAACCATCGAACCGTGTTCTAATGTGTGCTATAATCCCACTATCTCCATAAATAGCTCGAAATTTAGCAAATTTATCTACCATATACATCTATACTAATATTATAAAGCCGAAGACTTTGTTTGTTTGGTTGAACGCGCTAATATCAGAAACTACTGATTGGAATTGAAAAATATTTTATTGTTGGATAGCTTATTTATCGAGGAAGGCTATATAACATCACGCTACGACCAATAGGAGCGGAGCAGCAATGAAAAATGTTGCAAAATCGGGGAAATTTCTCTTATGTGACGCAGAAGTTACGCGGGTCATTTAGTATATCTATAAATAGATTTTGCATGCGGCTTCGCTTGCGTAAATGTAGGTTAGGTTAATAACAGTACTTATTTCTGGATGAAATGTACTCTATGTCCTTTTATGCTTCCCAGACATTGTGTATGCAAAATTGCATGATGATCAGTCGAGTAGTTAAGTCGTGAAAGCGTAACAAACAAACTCACATTCTCATTTATAATATAAGTTAGGATTAGAATTTAGACTTTTAAATGAGTTTAGCTGTTCTCCAAGATCTCTAGAGCTTAATTGTCAAGCCGCGTTCTTTATAAGTGTATACTTGGAAGTTCTCAGAAAAAGTGAATTCGGACCATCAGGCTCGCCACCTATTGTGTTCTAAAATTCCTATAAACTTCATTTTATCCCTTTGGGAAACAACATGTTAGGTAAGTTAAAAGGTAAGATATATTTTCGTAGTGTTTTACATTTTCCATTGACATTTCTCTTTAAAACATTGAATATTTCAATAAAACTTTGTAGTAAGTAAATCGAAGTTAGTTTTGAAAGCTCTTATACTCTCGGGAGCTACATTTATAGCACAAACTGGTCGTATGCCGTAAAAACTTAAAGGTTTGAAGATACCGCCTTCGTAACATTTTGCTTTTTTAAAATTTACATGGATTTTTTTTTAAGTTTCTAAGATTCAGGACTATATATGGTAAGTGGTTATCGCTGTTTATTAATAATTTATAATACGTATTATCTATTCTGATAGCTCCAAAATAATAGTCACAGTAATTTTTCAGCATTGGAATTTCGAATAAAGTCTCTTGCTTTTGTATTGAGAGCACAGGATCCGTTAAAGGGCTAAAGAAACTTTACTTACCACAGGCGTATATAACAAAATTTCTTTATTGAGATCCTATGTAGGATTTATTTACATTCCTGGTTTCAGCTCCAGGTGCAAACGGAAAGCTTACAAAAAGCTATCAACTGTAACGCGCTGTCGTACTCTTGCATGCTGTATGATGGGACCCAGGTCTGCACTGTACACATTGTCTGAAAATAACGAAACGCTTTATACATTTCTGAAATTTAGTTTGTGTACATTTATTCGCCAGTCAAATGACTGCAGGGATGGTGGTTTATGTAGTCGTCTCACCACCGCCTTTGTGCGTCGAATGTAATGGTTTTGTGTGACACAAAAAATAGTATAATCCACAAATACTTGTTCCAAGTCTCGGTGTTCTTTGTGTCAGTTGTTTGAATGTTTGTAAAGTCGGCGCAACTATTACTGCTAAATAGGAGATGTATTTTTAAATAACAAACTGTTTTCAACTGGCTTAACTAAGAAAGAGCTCACGCTTTTAAATAGAGCTTTGCGTTGCGTTTCTATGGCATATGTACATATATCACTGCGGTGGTTAGTAGGGGATGTACAATCAGCCTCAAAAAGTTGTATACAGAACAAAGTTTAATAAAAATGTCGACATCCGATCTGCAAAATTAATATTGTATTTATCTTTTATATTTAATTCGTTATTAAATTAAGTTTTGTATTCGTAGGGGCATACAAGGGCATTCAAACTTATTAAACATCCGCGTTTACAAATTTATACAACAGATTTTAACTTAGAATTGACAATTTAGAGTAAATATCATGTTTTGCCATCATACATGTATACAATCTTTTGCCATATTAGACGTAGCCATGTCAATGAATATTTGTTTCATTTACATCTTTTTGAGGTTGACTGTACCCATTGACAAAATCGTATTGTTCCCGCAGCGCTCGTTGGCACATCCATCATGCTAACAACGTTTCCGTGTGGCGGTTTAAATGTGCATCAACATTCATCTACACCACAGAAAATTTATAAATTGTGACTTATTAAGCAGACTATAAGATTATGCACTCCCAGTCAGTCGTAAGAACATAATTCAACGTGGTGAGGCTACATCTAAGGTTGATAATACGCGATGCAAGTAGCTGGCGCGGGCTACAGGAGTATGTATGCCACTTGCGTGGGCTAGTTAATCTTATTAACTTTCATTTGAGGCTCGCGTCGCGTTTACACGATCCATGCCACCCACATATATGCGCATGCTATCCGTGTTGTGTAAAAAAATCATCATCCCATACACACGTTCTCATTACTATATACATACTTGAGAGGGAAAGCAGAAGTGTAACTATTATACTTATTTATTCACTAGCTATAGTTTTAAATTCGACGTAATACGGGACGACTCAATTGTCATCTAGTAGCACCTATAGTTTTAGGCTCTGTGCTTAACTGAGAATTTCATCGAAATCCCATTACACTTTGGTTGGATATTAAACCGAGACTTCAGGCCACAGCAGCCGCGTTCACTATCACGAAGTATTAAAACATTATTTTCTCTATAATTATGGGTACTATAGATTGGTGAAGCAATATAACGAAAATATATTTGCAAGCACTTAACATCGAGTTATTTGGAGAAAGTTTGATTGTATTCAAAAGGATTTTCGTTGTAGAGCACTGAAATTAAAAGCAATCCGAGGGCATGTTTCGCTGCATTTAATAAGTGTTATGTTTCTAGCAGTGACGGCGTTAATTAATGTTTGCAGTCTCATTCCAAAATATTTAAATGTTATAATTTTGAAAGTTAATTTACTTTCGAAGAATTTTGTCATTAGATCTCTTTGAAAATTACATACATATAAAGGCAGCAATGCTATGTATACGCCTGAGATTTTATTACTCTAATGATCTTTACACATGTTATTCTCGCAGTAGTGACGCAGAATACTGTGAACACGCCTTTACTATGTTCCTATTCAACATTGATCTAATGTTCGTATTTATGATTTTTGGTACTGGTAACTGGTAATACTTGAAACTTTTATTTCAGGAATTACCTTGCGTTAAACTGGTGTTATTTAGCAATAATAGTCAAGTTTTTCAATTTATAATATGAATTTAGTCTTAGTGAAAACGTATACAATATGAACCCGGATAAAATTCAAAGCCCTCTAATTGATATTATGACTTTCTATATACTTACTTAAATAAGAGAGCAGTCATGGTGGGCATTAAAAAAAACTGCATTCATAAAACAATTAATTGTGATATTTATTGAGTGTTTAGACTTAAAGTTGTCGGATCTCGCAGTGCAAGAGTCATTCATTTATTTCGCATTGTAGCTGTTTAGAGTTTTTATAAATGTATGTATAACTCGGAAAGGGAACGTAACCGTATCGCCTTTCACCTCGCCGTCAACCAGGCGTCAACCTAACGTAAACACGTAACGGAAGCGGATCTGGTACGTCGACTCGACTACGGCTACGCGACGCCGCGCTTACGGCTCGCCGACCGCGAGGCGAGGCGATTACGTTACGAATCTGATTAGTGTGCGTTGCAGTGGGGAGTTTCATACAAAGAATACTGCACAGCTCGAGTTGATACGGTGCCGATCCGTTTCCGAGTTGATATGTGTGCTGTGACCTTTATACACCTTTAGATTCATATTTATTACGCAAAATAACTGCAATAATAATAAATTAGCACCTAATATTTACTGTTGACGTACTGAGGTATTTGGTAGCAACAGACGCCATGACACCAGTGAACGTTTCGGCGTGATTTTAAACTTATAAATAACCGATATTATTTAAAGAAATATAATATCATTGATGCCAATGAAAATAAACTGATTTGCACTTATATCGTATTATGGATGTTTCGATTGAACCCATATTCAATGTAAATATTCCAAATACGAAATTTAAATATTTTATGCAAAAAATCTATGAATCATAATATTAATTAGCTAAACCTAAGAGATGATTCATATAAATTATATCAAGGGCAAGCCGTAAATCACTTCAGGACGAAGTCGCAAGTAATGTTCAATATAATATATAAACACAGTTTCACGCCTTTATCCCTAAAGGCAAAGGGGTAGGCAGAGGTGAATTATACTCATCAGTCACATTTAGCCAGCTATATCTATACTTATATTATAAAGCTAAAGAGTTTGTTTGTTTGTTTGAACGTGCTAATCTCAGGCACTACTGGTCCGAATTGAAAAATTATTATACTGTTGGATAGCTAATTTATCGAGTAAGGCTATAGGCTATATAACATTACGCTACAACTCACGGGGGCGGCGCAGTTATCATAAACGCGAGTGAATCCGCGGGCACATCTAGTGTATAATATGTAGCAGGTATTAACGCGATCATTGTGCGATCACACCGGCCATAAGTTGGTTAGCTAGTGACGACGGCCGGTAAACGTCAAGCTTTAAAAAGGTAAACTTGCATGATCGCTTTAATACCCGCTAGATATTATATGTATCGTGGAACACGAAAGTTTAAAAGTTATTTTAGCCAGCTATACTTCAGGTCCCATGTAAAAGAGTGCGAGACTATTGCTGTCAACTGGACACAGTTCTTGATTCTGTGCTGCTACTGACGATTTCTTATCAGAATAAGCCAATAACAGCTTATTTGAAAAATTGTACCCTTACATTGATTGCAAACATATTCTGTTACTATAGCAATTAGCCTGCAAGAGACGTAAGTGTTTTTTTATTTTAATAAGACAACTCCCGCACTAGCATTCAAACAACGAACACAAAAACACCCAGACTCGGAACAACCATTTGATGACCATACAAAGTTTTGTCCCGTATGGGATTCGAACCCGGCGCAATGGCAGCGGCGAGGCGACCACGTGACTGAATGTACGAAGCAAACATTTTAGTACAAAGCGAATTAGTTATGAAGTTTGGTATGTCTGACCTGTGGTCTATACAAATACGTCGAGAGATGAAAATTCAAAATAAATTAAGGTTGCTCGTGACCACGGCGCGTGATATCTCGCTGGAACGTCAAGTAATTACGGGTAAACATAAAACAAAATTACTTTTACACTAACCATCGTTCGTAGCTTAGCTAAATGCTAGCTGAATTGCTATGATTTAATGATATGTATGTTTCATTAAAAATAGAAATTGCTTAGAGGTGGTGTATGTTTCTATTATTAAGAGATACAATATGTAGGGGACATATATTTATGGGTTTATTTAAACCCAATTTGCCTCTTTATAATAATACCATGGGATCGTATAGTCTAAACTTAACCTGTTAGCTTATTAAGACTGCGCCGAGCGAAATGTGCCATGACGCCGATGGGCGAATTGGCTTCCAAAGTTATTTGGACATGGTTGCGATGTGCAAGCTTATGACAAAAGAATAACGCTATTCAAAAATAGATTCTCACAAATTTTAATTCAAGTCATAATATATTATTTGAAACGTACAATGTCATCGTGCGCAAGACTATGGTATATGGACTGTGGCTGGTAAGTTGCAATGAGCTCACCACTTTGGGACTTGGAACTATAGCTGGCGAAATATGGCTATATACTTAATATAGCTCTGCTTTTCCTATCGGAGATATAGGGCGTGAGCGTGAACTTACGTGAGCTTATGAGCTTGTATGTATTAATACCAAAAAGGTAAATCGAACACATTTACAAAATAATTTATCCACCGACTTGAGATTGACCTTATATTACTACGGGGCTTACCTTATCTCCTCGCGAATGAACCCTTAGAATAATTTTAAAGAAAATCCTATTTATCACGAGATCATTTATCAAGAAATAAGTAATTTATTTTTAAGCTCTGTAAACAAGCGGCGATAATGTTGTAAATATTTATCTTTTTTTACCCCAATTCGCGTTGAAATTTACATCAGAGGGATTTTAATTGAAATCCTGATGTTGCGACGGAGGATCATTCCAGTTTAATGAACCAGTGACTTAGATAAACATTATAAATTCTTGAGTTATAGTAGAATAAGACGCAGTAATGTAGCAGAAAAATTAAGAGTGAATGTAACCTGAAGAGACTTACTGTTGACTCTTTCAGTTGTATACAAAGTCGCAAATGTTTGATAGTAACAGCAAGTCTTTTCTCAACTACGTAGTTATATCTAAGGGTAGGAAACGACGGGCATTCGCATGTGGTCTTTGGTTCGATTCCCGGGTCGAGTAAGAGTTTTAAAGTACGAAATTCTTAGTAGCTTGATGTATAAAACCGTACACGACAGACGACAATAGGCATATTACTTGGAACCTGAAACCAAAGTTCTATATGATGTAAATGTAATATAATTTCTTTGTGTCCTACAATAAATTTAGTTGTACCTTGAATGTATAGTAAGGAGTTAAATAGTGCGCAAAAAAAACGGTCAATAACTTTCAGACCTTTACCCAGTGCCGTTATCGATTAGGACCTTTCCTTTGGGTTTTCTCAAGGGGTATTCCCTTTCAATACTAACTTTCAAACTATTAACCACTGGCTCATCATGAACTCTGTACAACTATGAGGCCTTTTAATATAAAAATATTTCTACATAGACGCTTATGTGGGATGGTCAAAGTATTTAATACTCCTCATAAAGAAATCGAATGTAAAATAGAGGTATGCTTTAATCCTAACTATCGTAACAAATATTATAAATGCGAATGTGAGTTTGTTTGATTGTTATGCTTTCACGCCTTTACTACTTCAACGATCATCATGAAATTTCGCATAAATGTTGTCAGGAGTACAAAAAAGGACATAGAATACACTTTATCAAGAAAAGCTAGCTTTTGCCCTCGGTTTTGCTCAGTTTCGTGTGTTTAGATATACATTTTATTAGTAAAATCTATACCTAAACTCACGAATTTCATCTGCCTAATGACGAGCAATTCGCTACATAAGTCAATTTTGTCTTAAGAATATTAATACAGTTAACATTTACGAGCCCGTTCGCCCCTCAAGGTTCGCCCGCGAGTAGGCATTTGTTAGGTTTCTTGTTAAAATCCACCCAAAAATAAGAGCCCTGTTCCGTCTTTCTATGAAAGGGGCGAAAGTCAAGGGGCGTACGGGCTCGTAGCCCATTGAACTTACTCGGAGTCTGCCGCGTTTTCTTTCCTCCTTTGCTCCTGCCGGACCTCGCACCGAAGTCTTTACAACTAGAACCACGCCGTGTTACTAATTGTGTAAATCTAGAATTGAAAGATCGTGTAATTGCGAATTGTTTTTAAATTATCTCTGCTTCCTTGACTTTTCTGGTCGACCACGTTCTAAAAACGTGACTAAGCACTACGCTACATTGTAAAAAACATTACTCAGGTACAGAATACATATTCGTGGACCTTACAATTTTTAGTCGCTCGTTGAGATCGAATCTGTAACACTCAACGTGGTGACCACTGAAACCACTGCGGTATCAGAAACGAGACTCAACCTCGGGACAGTAAACGAAAGCTCCATTAGATTAAATGTTTGTAGGTTAATTTAAAACAAATGGATGATGATGGTATCTTTATTTAGATGTAAGTCGTGAACAAATATGTAATGAGACACACTACGTACCTATATATTATATTCTTATTTATGCCCCTGACCTTCTTAAAGTTCAATGTGTTTCCTGTGTTTACTATAGAAATACAGTTGTAATACTAATGTAGGCTTAATTTAATTATCAATATGCCAGTATTTCTCTCAGGACTTACGACCTGATTGGAAGCGAATAACGAGAGAAAAGCCTCTTTAATTATTTTAATTATTACGCTCGCCATTTCTGCTTCTTTGTTATTAGTAGGATAGCTATATTATGCCTTTTATAGCCTCATTTTAACAAATCATGTACTAAATAAGGTCAATCTAGCTTCTAAAATCAACATAGCGAAGCAGAACTTTACTGTAAAGCAGAGGTTGCTTTAAAACAAGAGCAGTGTCATATTATTATGGATACCGTTGTCTCCCCTGAGTTGACAGGGATACCAGCATGGATCCATCGGCTTAGTTCAAAAATTCTCACTAAATGATTTTAAAGGATTTTCGGATACGTTGTTAAGGAGTAGTTTTACTTCACTGGCATGGATTTCCTGGCATTACAAGAGAGCTCAGCATGGCAGTTCTTCAGGAAAGCTATAAAAAGTGTTATAATAAAAATTATAAGACGTTTGCAATTCGGTGTTACAATGACAAGTAAAGGAGCATTGTGCAACCAAAGTTAGTATTGGTAACTTATGAAATATAAGTAAATTGGCTGAACGGTTCACTACCATCTATGGTTGTTTAAACATTAATGGACACAGTCCGTTGGAGCGGTTATAAACTTTCCAAAATCATCCTTCTCCTATATACTACGCAGGCCGTCGATATATGGGTGATTCAAGGTTTTTGGCAATCGACATAATATGTATTTTCGTGCTCTCTATTAGCAATAATCATAAATAATCAGGGCACTGCGTTTTCGGCCAAGTCATCTTTAATACAAACCTTTCTTCCTTAGACCCTTCGGTTCTGATAGTCATTCATATTAAAATTATTGAGGGTCGTATGATAATACTTCTATTATCACATAACCCTCATTCAGGAACGATACACACTACACTTACCAAAGTAGTAAAAGTGTATTCTGCCTTTGTTCTATAATAACACCTAACAACGTTCAGTTAAAAGTTACGACTGTCCATAATACCAAACATAAACTTTCGAATAAGAAAATAAACATTAACATGATTGAGCTGTGAATATTAGACAAATTCCACTTCGCGGGAAAATGTTGTTTTACCGACCGCAAAATGTTTCCTCAGAATATTATTATGACTAACGTAAAAAGGTCGGCTGTGCCTTTGTGAGATCATGGTCAGCATTCCGAACTTTTTGTGCAGAGACAACAAAGAGAGGAACGTTCTATTTGCACGTAAGTTCTTTCTTTTGTGCCACTTAGGTATTGGTGTGAATGGGAGATGGCCTGTTAATATAATATTATACAGAAAATACGCATATTTACAATACACGTACCTATACCTAAATTGATTACCACGTGGCTAAGGACACATTAAATAAACTGAAGAAAACTCTAAAGATCTTAGTAAGTGCAAATTGTAAATAACGAAAATACAGTAGTTGATTGTATTAGGTACAACATAAATGATACATATAATAGACATGCCTAGAATAGGTCTAGATAGTTTAAGTTTTACTTAAACCAGTGGTCGCCACCTTGTCGACTAAAAGAGCCAAATATAGAGAATACACAATTGAAAACTTTTGTTTAACTTAAGCATTGCTTTAGCAGAAGCCATAATTTCAAGAGTAATTAGGATTAAAAGAAAACTCTCGAGCTTGCCTTTGTTAAATAAGTCTAAGTTTAACTAACAGTAAATTATATAAAATTTGGTATCATAGTTATAAGGAAAGATAATAAGTAATATTCCGTGCCTGCACTAAACATTTTGTGGAAGAGCCGCAGCCGAGGAGTCAAAGAGCCACTTAGGCTCGCGAGCCGTGGGTTGCCGACCACTGACCTAAACCATAATTATTATAAATAGTATTGTAACTTGAGTACTTAGTAAACTTGTGAATATGAAAATAGGTATTGGTAATAAAAATGAACATATGAAAGCACCACCCAAATTAAATAAAATCTATGTATACACAAAAGAATTGGCAACCAAACCATTAAAAGATAAGGTACATACATACATAGATTCACTCCTGTTTCCCAGAGGGGTAGGCAGAGACTACGGATTTCCATTTGCTACGATCCTGACACACTTCTCTGGCTTCATTCACTTTCATCACATTCCTCATACACGCCCGTCGGTTCAAGGTGCTCTTAACCTGGCTTTTGTCCAGAACGCCTCGGATCTGATCGAGAAACATTGGCTTAGGTCTTTCTTATGCGACTGTTCCATTCACACTAGCCTTATAAACTTTCTTAGTCCGTTTTTCCTCGTCCATTCTTTCTACATGCCCAAACCAGCTTAACATACCCTTTTATATTCTTGTCACTATATCCACTTTCATGCTGCATCTCTCTCTAATCACACTATTCCTTATTCTATCTTTCAGAGTCACACCGCGTATGCTTCTCAGCGCTCTCATTTCTTCAGCATTTATTCTGCTCTCATGCTTCTTTTGCCATACCCAACTTTCACTTCCATACATAAGTGTGGGCACTAATAGTCCTCTATGAACAGGCAAACGTGCCTTTTCGGATACATTTCGACTGTTTATAAAAGCGCGTAGAGCTCCATTCACTTTGTTGCCAGCTATCTCTCTTCTCCATTCGTTCTCCTTTCAATATGTCCTTCATGTTTACTGTCACTTGTAAACAAAGTACCCAAATATGCAAACTCTTTCACTTGCTTAACTTTATCTCCATCAATCATAATATTACATATCGTCACGCACTGTTCCTTTTCAAATACCATTACTTTCGTCTTGATTTATTTTCATTCCTTTGCTCTCAAAAGCACCATGCATAATAGTTACCATCGCCTGCAACTCTTCTGCTGATGACGCAAGTATTACTTGATTATCGGCATAAAGAAGACATTTGACAAGTAACTCATTCATTCTTAATCCCCATTCCCATCCCCAGGATAAGGTAAAGTATTATAATATTTACAAAACTTTGCTCATTTTCACTAGAAAATATTCAACCCAAATTTTTATTTTATAAATCAGCTGCACTTACAAAGTGTACAACTTTGTATTTGTATGTTTTGAACTAAGCTACAATAGTATAATTAATTAATTAATAATTTTCTCACAATTTCTTGTATACGACAATTTAATTATAAATATAGTAAATAAAAGTACTCTATTGTTAGTTTTGAATTCGAAACAGTTCTTAGTTTGAAACTAAGTAACACGCAAAGATTAGCAATAATATCTAACCAAATTATATTCCACCAAATGTCGATATCCAGTTTGGATTGGCAGTGAACGAAATTTGAGAGAGTTTTTAAGTTAGTAAGTTTGCACGAATAATAACTTAGTCAAAAATTTACCAACCAACCAACTAATATATCGAGGGTTTCGTACAATAGTAGGCAATTTATTATTTAAATTAGGAGGAATAAATCCTGTTTTGCTTTCTTTTTTCTTTTTCGTGTGGTTAGTGGCCAACCTGTTGTCAAGAGTTGTTCAAGCCGCCCGTAGGCCTCTGACATGGTTTAACGGCTGTTGTCAATTTAACAACAACCGGGATCGACTTTTCACGTGGCATCCGAAGCACGGATAAATAAATAAATCCTGTGATCTAGGGTAAATTACAAACATTTAAACAAAGGTCACAAAGAAGACCTAGTCTCAAAAGTATGTGTTCATTTGTGGATACAATTTTATGCCCAGAGCATTCGGCGCAGTGGTAGTTGCGAGGCGACCAATACGCCTCGCCACACACCACGCAGTCGAATATAGTTAATTCATAATTTGAATGAGTGAATCTACTTCCAAAAAACTTTTATACATGTACAGCAATTTTGTATGTAATAGCTGATTAAAAACAAACAACGAACTAGCATCTTTTAATTTTCATGTCAGTACTCCCTACATAAACCCCTAATAAAAAATCCTTATTAGTTCTCGTAATTATTTAAAGATTATGTGCTATACTTAATTTTTTTTCACCTCTTATGCTTTTTATGATATAAAAATGCCTTTTTATTTTGCTTTCATTGGCAGCCAATGCCGCATCAGAAGGGTTTTTAGTTTAGCCCATTTTGGTAGGCATCCCTAAAAACCGCATACGCATGTACATCCTAATATATTTGCCGACAATTTTTACAATGAAAAAAATCTAAACACAGAAACGAAGGACACCTAGACTCAGAACAGCAATGAAACACCCAAACTGTTCTGTGTAAACAGCGACCATTCGTCATGCGTGCGGTCAATAAAACATATTATTAGATAAGGATAAACTATCCTGAGTTATGGCATGTGTACAGTTCGTTCCGATTAAACTTTAAGATCAAAGAAAATAAATGGTTTAGAGGAATTAATTTGGGTGTCAAGGAACGGCGACCCTTGAATTAGGACTAGTCTCATTTCCGACGGTACGTAAATAAGTGCGTAAGGAACATAAAATACATTTAACAAAGTGGGAACTTTGTGTGCCGGATCGTATTTTAAAACGTCAAAATGTTTTACTGTAATTTTACGAGTGTTTGTGAAATGTGATGTAATTTTTAATAATAATTCATTTGTAAACTTTATATGGCCAATATAAAGTACAGTATAGTGTTGGGTCCGTAACAAAATAAGAAAATACAACTTGCCACCCGGCTCTGAATTTTCGCATTTGCGTGCGTAATTAAAAGGTAATTATTGCTTGATTTAACGATGTAGAAACGTATGACAGCTATTATGGAAATGCTATTAAGTCTATAAAATATTCTCAGAGTAATATTAAGCCTACTTTTCAAATTTCTTTCTGCTAACGACGATTTTCAATAATCTTATATAATATTGATATGTGGTTTTTCGCGCTAGGGATACCTTGACAATGCTTGATAAGAACTTAAATAAAAATGTTTTAAATTTCTATCGATCTGATAGGTAATTGAGATCCACCATAAGGAATTCCTTGTTACAACGTAGGCAAATAAAGAAAACTTAGCTTCTGTGATTTTGATCTGCTTAATAGAACAAACGAAATTAACTTGAGTATAAGCTGAAAAAGATTACTGTTGTAAAGTATATATCAATGGGAAATCGTTTTTATAAGAACATAAATGATGTTTACACTCTTGAAAATCTCTTGGTGTTGTGCTTGCAACACGACGGTCAAACGTTTAAATAAATATGTGTTAAAGACAAACGTAACTTTATTAAGTTTACTACAAAGTGAGCGTTTCCTAAAATATTTGGTTATTCGCATGGCGAAGCTTTCATGGCTCTAAAATAACAAACATTATACGGAGAGGTATCACCGCGTTAGACAGTGAGCCCTTTACGCCCTTATTCAATTAATTGTTGGGCTTGCGGCCTCTAGTGATAATTGCCTCTGTGAACGTGTAAGTTAAAGCCTGCATTAACTTGTCACGCTTGCTCTAAGGACTTATAATTAAAACGATAAAATAAACCTTTGAAGACGGAACCAACAAGATTGTCTGCCTTGTTGGTTCCGTAACATTAAAATTGATGTTTAAAAATTGACTTATCTTCGTTGGTGGAGAATAGATTGAATTGAATATTGAATAAAATAGATTGTGACTGCGGACTCTCATACATTGGTCAAACCAAGAGAAACATAGGCACCCGCATAAAAGAATACATAGCTGATGTAAAACACCGATGCTCGTTGAAGTCTGCTGTGTGTGAACATGTGCAACAGGGACCAACCACTACCTGAGATTTGACAAACCACAGATTCTCGCTAAAGAACACCGATTCCTACCAAGGATGCTTCGCGAGGCTATTGAAATCAAAAAACATCCTAATTTTAATAGAGAAGATGGTTGGAATGTACCACCAGCTTGGGATCCAGTAATAAAAATAGTCAAACCCAAGAAGAAGCAAACCACAGTTAGACTTCATGATACTTTGAGCTCATTCTTCGTAAATAGAAACACCAATGATTAAATTATGTTCGGGTACTTTGAAATAACTACACTGGAACATTGAGACAACTACCATCTTAGTCTCCCCGTGACCATGGCTGCTGAAAAGCAACCGAAACGTCGGGGAAAGTGTAAAATTAAATTAAATCTAAATAGTTTAAATAGTTTTAATAATAATTAAATTAGCTTAAAAATTTGTAAAGTTTAATAGTAGAAGTAGTGCAACAGTTTTTCAAAATTATGTAATAAAGTGTCAAATAAACAACGCGATAAAATCCGTATATAGTAGTTTAATTTCAACGAATAATATTCGCGTAAACAGAAGACAATATTCTGACAATATATTCCAAGTACCTCGCCATACCGCAATATTGCTCTTGCTCTGTTTAGGTAGACACATACATGACTGAACCTTACTTGATGTAAATCCTGGACATTGCATGAGGTCTGATGATAGTATAATTTTTTGGCCTAGGTTCGGTTCTAAGACTGACAGTAGTGATTATAGACAATCTGGATAGAAACTTCTTCCAAATACAAAAAATCCTAAATTGAATCCACTATTATTGATAGTAAAAAACTATAATGCTTCTAACAGAAAGACGTATAACTGCTAAGGCAATGAGTCTATTTATTACAGTTAGAGGAGTGGCTAAGCCAGCATCACGCACTATTATTGCAGGATGGTTAAAAACCCTATTCAAAGAAGCTGGTATTATAACAGCTCCAGGATGCATTAGTTCTGCCGTGGCTTCTAAAAGCTGGCTAGAAAATTATCCACTCGAAGAGATCCTAGCACGAGTGAATTGGCAGTTCGCCAATACATTTCAAAAATGTTATAGGCTTGTGGTAATGGATACTTGCAATCAATTTGACAATGTCACACAAATGTTTAGACCGATTGATTAATTGTTGATTCAAGCTAATAACTGTTGATTACATATATGACATTTTATAATTTAGAGCTATGATAAAAAAAATAAGAGTTATGTTTATTTAGACTCTAATATTCATTTACACTATGGAAATAGAGAAATTAAAGTTTATAATACACTTTATTGGAAACTTTGTGGTTTTACTTTTACTATGTCATCACATTGGCGTTATTCCAACATATAATAGATAACAAACAGATCTCATTATTATTATAAAAGCTTCCAATGACGGTCTAGTAGTTTAATAGAAGCGTTTTGCCTGAAATAAAACGCATATTAAAATACTTACCTCACTGGAAGCTTTACTTTTATTTCTGACTGGTGATACTTAGCCAATGATAAAATATGGCGCAGTCCATTTTACTTTTTTTAAACATAAAACGACGCGCGACCTCCGGGTGTCACTACTGGACCGGATGAACTACCAAACAAATTGGTAAAAAGTAGTCAAAATCGACGAAAACGGATGTGCCCTCTCATTATAAAAGCTTCCAGTGAGGTAAGTATTTTAATATGCGTTTTATTTTAGTTAAAACGCTTCTATTTTATCAATCATAAATTTTCGATAATGTGAAAAAGGACTTGTAGACGCCAGGAAGAGGAACACAGGCTGTTAAAATCCATTTATAAAATAAAAAGAAATCTTAATGTGTATAAAGTTATTATTTGATATTTTCATGAATGAACACGTCAAATCTTAATGCTTAAAACTATTCTAACAATGGTTTTAATTGTCGGTGCACTTCTATAACTATTAACAATTATAATAATATTATTATTGTTCGTTTTAAATTTTATAACTTCTAAAATTATATTAAATTCGTTCAAAATGTTTAACTTTAAAATTATTATAACGACTAGTTATAAAACAATATTATTAATTAGGTACCTAAATCAAAGTTTATTGTTGTACAGCTTTTGCAGTTCTTTTTTTACTTTGATCTACCAATTATTTATTATAACAATTTTCTATAGATTTTTGGTACTTCGTTTTTTTTATAATGCAGTATCAGTAATACATTACGTAGGTTAAAGAAATTCAACTTAAAAACGATAAAATAAAGGGGAAAGCCAAAACCCCATAGTAATTCTGGCTCACAGTGCACACCTTTAAAGGCCAACGATAATAATAGTAAGCAATGCCAATCATTAATTAGTAAAAGAAGTGTTTTACAAAAAACTTCGCATTTTAAAGTTATCAAATCTTCTTATATCTCATGAATACAATTTATATTAAATATGTGTTATATCATTTTATATATTATTTTAATTTATTTATGAGTACAATCAATTAGGAATAAAATAAAATAGAATACATTGCAGTTTTATAGCTTATAGGTAAAAGTCGTCGATATTAACCGCAATAAATAAACATTAACCGTTACAATGGAGTTGAAAAACAAGCAATAATATTGACATTGATGTTATCCGGCGTCTGACAAGTTAGAGATGGTGTTGCCATAATAAACACAAAAACTCGATACTTCGATAATAGACATTACTACAAGTTAATCAATGTAATCTTGCAAAGATAAAAATAACTATTATTGTTACATTTGTATAAAAAATGAAATGAACGAATAAAATAATAATTATATAATATAGCAATGGTAAATGACTATTTCGATTTACCAGGTCAACATATTTTGTGTAAAGGCAACATTTTTATGTTAATGTACTTGCTTGCAAGTTCCATTACATAGTTTAGTCGTTTTCTTGTTTATTATTTTTAGAAAATATTACCAACTTGTACATCATAATAAATACAAGGAAGATGTAGTATAAATATTAATATTTTTTTTTAGTATAGCCTATTTCTTGGGCACCTCTGGGCCTAATACTGACATGCCCCTTTGCAATATTGTTATATATAGGCATTGATTGCTTTTGAAAATTGAGGCTGGTAAATGAAATTATATAACTCATTGATGATATTAACCATTAATTTGATCCAAATAATAAAATAATGTAGTACTTAACAATAATAATAACTCTGATTGATGTTTTACACAAAAGTTTTCAAGTAAATGAAACAATTTAGGTTTACTTTAGCAGCAACATTAGTATGCAAACACAAACGCACACACGTCAAAGCGCAACTTTTGCATACGAGTTGGTTAATAACATTATTCGAGTAACAGAAAACGACGCTTCAATACAATTACCTGTATATTATTTTAAATACCTAGTAGGGATATTTCAATTAAATAATATCACTCAAAGATCAGGTAGTCAAATTTTCAGCCTACAGTATTTAGCTTGCATTCGAAATGCTATACGCTAAGATCGATAGAATGCTCTAACGTATATTTAAATTAATAATTTAAAATTGGATGTTTCTTAAAATATACAACAGATTCACTTCTTATTATTTATATAATATTTGTTTTTGTTATAATTGATAAAATAACGTACAACTAATGTTATTCTTCTAAATAAATTTAATCATATTATATTATTGTTTATTTGATACATTTATGAATATAATAAAAATTCTTTAAGTCTATGGCTAAGAGAAAATTTTGATTTGTTTACAGAGACTAAAATAAAATAAATATTTCAGTAGGGTAAGAGGATAAGTACCTAATAGGTAAACATTTTAAATTTAAACCATTGAGTGGTTTTGGCCTACAGTAAAATGCATGTCATTATAATCTATATCTAGTGGTATCTAAATGCAAACAAATTTACAACAGATGCTTACGAATATCGTGCACCAACAGATTCTTCAAATAATTATCATCGTTCGAAAAACATTCGACCAAGTTGAAGTGGTCTAAGCCATCTTTAATCTCTAAATACATGTTTTGCATAAGGCACGTGTTGTGTAGGATCTCGTAGTACTCCCGGGACTGTTTCTTGAATGTTGGACTGTCGTGTTGCCCCGCTAAGATGTATAACCGGACTCTTCTGTCTTGTAAATGTGTGTAGTCGTCAAACTGTGGGGAAAGAGGAACTGTCCATTCGTTCGGCAGTTGTACAGCGTCGTTAACATATGTGTGGACGACTTCCCGAAGGTCGTAAACACCAGAAACGAGGAACGCTCCTTGGAGTTTATTGGCGCCTGGTGTGTTCTCGAAGAAATCTGCACTGGCGAGGAGTTTGGCGACAAGGTGCGCGCCTGCTGAGTGACCAGCGAAGTATACTCCTCTGGAAATAGATAAGAGCATTGAATGAAATTGATTTACCTTTTTATTGATTGAAGGGTTAATTACCATAATTATATAACATATTAAGCTTGAATGTACGTGTGCCAATTACAGTTTTAAATAATAACAACTATATATATTTTATGAACAATGGCAATTGAATATAAAAACGAATAAATTATTTAACTTTTTTAGATATTTTGTCGCGAATATATATTTAATATGATTTCATAAATTTCAATGATAAATGCATTTCACTTTAAGACCTATCGTGTAATTAATTAAGACTTATATTTTTAGACGGCAATATTAGTTAATGATATTAAGGAGCATATATTGTTGAATAAGTTACCGAATTTGACAATAAATATTAAAATGACAGATAGAAATCCATAAATTGTAAAATATGTTTATGTTCTTGCACATTTAACATTTTATTTTAAATTTAAATGATTTATCTATATTACTTTATTCATATCAAGTTAGTTTTAATATATAGAGACATATATAAAATACACAAGTTGTTAACACACTAATTATTTTCTTTAAACTTGCCAATATATCGAACAAATGCTATCTGCAACACTTTCTCATTGTTATTCAAGCGTCGTGTCGTACTGATTTATTTGGACACGTCGCGTTTATTTTCAGATCATTAGATTCATTATTATCAGTAAAGGGTTATCTTACTTGGATCCCATTTTTTCAGTGTACTCAAACACGAATCTTGCGGCACTTCTTATTTGGCTCACGATCTCGGCAAGGGTCGCGGTGGGACAAAGGTCGTAGCCAACGACGATAGTCTTCACCTTGGCTTTGTAAAGAGGCTGGGCCGGGTATCGGGATATCTCCCGAGATAGCTCCTGCCAGAACCCGCCGTGGACGTATACCAGGATTGGCGCATCTGAAACCGTGATTAATGACTGTTAGATAAGAAAGTTCCAAAGTTCATGATAAATGAAATAAATATATCTGCTTTGCGCTGTAGTGTTTTAAGTAAACTATACGTAAATCAATCTTGTTTGGGTTATGAATCTGGAAAGGTCGTTTATTTCTTAATAGTATTGTACGCTTGGTACTATTTCGGTGAATACATTTTTGGTATTATTGGTGCGCGTTTTAGGGGTTGATAAAAACACAGGAGAATCAAAAATTTTGCCATAAAAACAGATGCAATAATTATTATCACATTTAAAACATTAGTATGGATAAACAGTATATAATATATTTATATAAACATTATGTTTACTGATGCTAAGGAGAGGTATTAGTTTTATCTTAAATAATTGGTAAAAGCCAGTTTAATCCCCATCTAAATGGACAGATGGAGCCTTGTGTAGGTCAAATAACATCTGTTCTTTTATATACTTACAAACTTATCGATTAAAATTTCTTAAAGAGGGTTCTAGAAAGATTGAAATGTATAATAATTATTATTTCAGCCCTGTTTACAAAACCTATCACTGCTGGGCATGGGCTTCTTCAAGGTTAAGTCAACTATGACTTAACCCTTCTCATACCGAGCGTGGTGTACTAACACCACGCTGACCCAGTGCGGGCAAACAGACTTAACATATCTTTAAGAACACTGCAGTCTGCATAATATTCTCAAGATATATGAGATCTTTACTAACTCTCAAATTATACGAAACTTATACGAACGATAATTAAAAATTCAATACGCACATAACTTTGAAAACTCAATGGTGCTTTGGGATAGAACTCAAGACTTATGTTTACCAGGCGAACGGTCTTCATGCTATTGCTGCCTCTTCTTGATAAAATATTATAAAATATATAATAAATGTTTATTTTATTATATAAAAGTAGGTTACGACGAGGCCCGTATCCCTCATCTACAGCTACATAATATGAAGAATGTCATGTTATTTCAATTTATTTCGGATGAATAAGATATACTTGACGCGGGTCTACGTTTCAAGCAATACGTAGGTATACGGCTGGCATTCCGTTTTCTTATTGTTTATTTTTATGAGCTCGCTCGTATAATACACCGCATATGTTGCACCTATAGGAACATTTTATAACCCGTGGTATCACCAATCGGGGCCAGTAATACAAGAATTTCTTCACAAGGTATATGTACTTATTAGAGGTACATTTATAGTTATTCGTTTGCCAGTAATATCAATCCAATCTTGTGATATATATGTTTTGTATCTTTAATTTTACAGAGACAGCTAAGTTTCGTATTATGGCCTGAAAGACATCTAACGTCCAAATGTCATAGTAGAAAAATGTTATAAATCTAGTCTCGATGTCATAAATATCACTGAACGTATTCGCTCCTAATCCTTCTTCTTCTCTCTTAGCCTTTATTATTCGCATGTCACTTAGGGTCGGCTTTTATAGTCTAACCGAATTTGACTGGATATCAGTTTTTACACGGAGCGGCTGCCACCTGACCTCCGCAACCCGAAGGCTAACGATACCCTAAGGTGAGACCAGTGTCAGGATATTAGAGGGTACTGACTTTCCAAATAACGACTGCCATAGATGTTCATGGCAGCCGGGACCGACGGCTTAACGTGCTCTCCGAAGCACGAAGCAGGCGATAACTGTCAATCAATACGCACATAACTCCGAAAAATCATATAACTTCCGAAAGTCAGAGATGCGCGACGTGGGTTCGAACCCGAGACCCTCTGCATTGCAGTCTGTTGGTCTCCCCACTGAGCTATCGCTGCTTGCTTCTCGCTCGATTATCTCCAAATCCTAACTAATATTATTATAATAGCGAATTATAATAATATTAGTTAGGAAGGTTAATTAGGAGTTGCGAAAAGAGTTTGTTTTTTACGCTTTCACACCTAACTTCTCGACCAATCATCATGCAATTTCGCAAATACTTTTTCAGGGAAACTAAAAAGACATAGGGTACCTATTATCCAGGGAAGGTGTGGGTTCCGGGGCATGCAGGTGTGCAGGGTAATGAGGAGGCTGACGAATTGGCCAGGAAGGGCTCGGAGCAACTATTTGTTGGCCCCGAGCCATTTGTAGGACTCTCTGAGAGTACCGTCAAGGCAGCTATGAATGCACATGGCAATGATAAACACAGGCGGGAGTGGATGGCCCTTAGGGGTCTGGAACACTCCAAGAAATTCATTGCAAACAGAGCCACGGGCTTCACCCGGCAGTTCTGCGGGTACAACAAGGGCCAAATACGCCTGCTCACAGGAGCGTTTACTGGTCACTTTGGCACCAATGACTTCCTGTGCAGATTGAGTTTGACAAACAATTTGATCTGCAGAGCCTGTGGTGAGCGGGACGAGTCCATATTACACCTACTGTGTGAATGTGACGCGTTGGCTGGACTAAGGATGGGTCTGATGGGGTTGGCATATCCGAGCCCTGAGGACTTCAGGCTTCTCCCTCTGAAGTGTACGCTGCGATTGATGCAGTACATTCATAGGGAGATAGCTAAGGTATAGATCTCGGGGCCGACACAAAAGATCCCACTGGGTCGAAGTGTCGCCGGTCTGCACTGACTGGCCCCCGTAACAAGATAAGATAAGATAAGATTATCCAGGGAATAGTACTGTTACTTATTTTGCCTACATTTACGCGAGCGAAGCTGCGGGCAAAATATAGTTTAAAATAAACGTTCAACGTAAACATGAACTGCATTTCAGTTCACATTAAACATTTATTAGACTACACTCAACATGTCAAATAAAAGCCTTTTATTTTCTAATTACCCTTCTTAGAGTTAGTTAACAGGTAATAGACTATGTTAAAATGTAGTTGGTATATGGTTTAAACTTTTTAATATCTTTATATGAAAAATATTCCACTTAAGACATAAATATTATTTGTGTCTTAAGTGGAATACTTCGAATTGGGTCATAATCTCCCATAGGGTCATGGAATCCGATTCTTACCCAATTTGCGAACGGTCGTGTGCCTATCTAACAAAACTAGAGTTCAGTACTGGCAACCTTTTCCTCTAACAAATATTGGCGTTGACAAGTTTAAATTGTGTGGTTGCGCCTTTCAGAAGGTTTACCTGATGAAAGCTTAATAGATAAAATGTCTATAGACATGTAGCATAATATGCTTGGCGCAAAACATCGAGAATTAGTGATATGTAAATTATGCTTATACCGTTTAGGACTATAAGCTTTTCCGTTTGTCTCGACATTGTAATTGCAGGATTCTTTAATTTGTATATTAATAGCTTATTCTGACGCCTCGACAAGTTGCATTGAATTCCGCATTCGCATGTAATACATTGAAAGCAGTTTTTAATATGCGTAAGACATGTTGTTAATCTAAATTAACATGTCTTATACATAAAAAAAACTCTTCCAATATTTGTCTATAAATCAAATCATATCCATATGTATATGGTTTGATTAATAGACAAACATTGGAAAAAGAATATCTGCCAAATAGATATTGTAAAATAAAGATATTATAGAAGAAGATGTAATAGAAGCCGTAATCATTTGATCTAGTGGAGAAAGGCTAACAATGGCTGCTGTAAGGCGAACAAAACGTCAGATAAACTGTAAACCTAAATGTAAATAGTTAAATAATTTGAATAGCTTAAATAAATAGTAGTAAAGTTTAATTGTAGTAGTTGAATAGTTTCAAAATTATGTTATAATAGTGTTAGAAAATAAACAACGCGATACAACCCGTATAAAGCAGTTGCATTTCAATGTTTGACAGTAGCGTAAACATAAAACAACTATTGCAGAGCTCGTAACTATTAAAAAATAGTCGTAGGCGTCGGCCTACCGCTGCAGGAAACTGAAGTATAACTTTGAATTGAAAATGATTATGAAATCAAAATTTATTTTATATATAGTCATTCAAATAAATCAACCAGTCATATCAATAAAAAGATTGACTAATTTATTTATTTGAATTCAATTCGCTTTAGGCCAAGTCAATTAACGAGCTATTTAATTTCGTGCATGTCCATCATCCATCATCTCGCAGACGAAAATTTCATGTCCGCACGGATATTTAAATATTTATTGGGCGATGCAAATATTGCAATATTGTATTAACTTAACATTTCCAATTTATCAATTTAAACATTTCGTGTGGATGAAATGTGTGTGTTTATAATAACAATTATTATTGTGAATGATTGACCTTATTTCCCCTTTTAAATATTAATAATGACGTTTATTACTTTATTTAAATAAACATTTAGCTTACTGGCCGTTTTACTTTATAAATAGGCTTTCATGCTTCATTGTTTGAACTTCACGCGCCGTAATCATAACAATAAGTATAATTTATAACCCCGATCTCTATGATAGAAATCCAGTAACAGTTTAAATACCTTAAACTCAAATGAGTTTAAGGTATTTAAACTGTTACTGGATTACTTAAATACGCTTAAGATACTAATTCAAGTACTTAAATAATAACAAGTAAGTACAAGGTATTTTAGTTGTTAATAAAATTATTAAAGCAGAACTATAGATTTATATTTGTTTTGGATAAGAGAAGACAAAGACTAAATTTATATATTAATACGGAAAATCATGTTCCTGCAAGCCTGTTTCTAGAAGGGTACAGTACACGTACTAAAATCATAATATAAAAGAATACAGCCAACTTACTACTGTCACTGTACCTATAGCAAAATTTTTGGTCAACCGAATTAGACGGCGTCTTAGCACCACATATATTTGTAATCCTATCAGAACAGAATATATTATAAGCTTATAACTGGTGTATAGTGAATACACCTGACGATCAAAATGGAATTAGAATTTTTATTTATCCATCCAGCCATTCAATCTTCATCTACAGCAAGTTAATAAAACCGCAAAAGAGAAATGCTTGCCGCAATAATATACCTACGTGGGTCACTATTTTGCAAAGGATGAAGCCTTAGGGATTGCTTCACTTATTTGAATAGTTTTCTCGGTTAGCCCGCTATTCATTACTGTGTGAGGGATCATCACGTTTTCTGAAATGGTAGTCAGCTTGGACAAAACATGTACTTACTGTATATTAGAGTTCCCTCGCTACAGAAAGAACGTTGATATATGCCAAATATTTTAAAAGAAAATGGATATATAGTATAGTAACCTATGACTTGTAAATTTAATAAGCATTTGGGCGATCGAACCTCAATCCCTTACATAATATTACATATTTTTTTAAATCATCTCTTAGAAATATATCTTGGTCAATATGTACATTTGTTTTACTATTAGTAAGGCTTTTCACGGAATGAAAAGCATTACTAATAGTAATAATAAATACGAATGTATTATTAGGTTTATTCATTATATTGCATAAAGCAATTGACATAATTTTTGCAAAGAGATAATTATAGACTGTCGCGTGATATACATATAACAATTTTTATGCCTATAAAATAATAATAATTTTCTAGCGTGTATATTTTTTTTTTTTAACATCAGTGGAATGCTTTTACGCACCGTCCGCGCCCGGGCAGGGCGCGGGTGTGTGGGACTCGAGCCAGAAAAGCCGGCCCTATACCCACTAAACCCCTGACGACGTTTCTCCGGTACCTAGTGTCGGTGCCACGTGATTCGCGCTAGCATTCACCGCGACATTCTATCGTGTATATGACACAACACCATCTAGCCCAAACTAAGCAAAGCTTGTACTATAGGTACAACACAATGGATAAACATGCATATTATATACTTTTTTTTGTAAATACATACATATTATACATAGAAACACCCAGACCAAGACAAAGATCCATGTACATATACACACACAAATGTTTGACTTGTGCAGGAAACGAACCCGTGACCTCAGGCGTGGCAGTCGGTTACACTAACCACTACGCCATCGAGGCCGACAAATATGCACAGTTTTTTTTTATAAGCCTAGTGAGTGAAGCCTTTGGTAAAAATTTGTAAATAATAGCATGAATTAAATTTAGCATACCGTTTGGTAGATCTGTCCCAAGTATGTCGAGTTTCTGTCCAGGTGTTGATCCATATTCGATCTCGAGTTTGTGTGGAATGTTGTTAGTAGCCTCGTCGCTTGCTGCAAAGAAAATTTAAAGGGCGAATTAGTATAACTGATGTTTTCGATCATTATAATTTTTCTGAAAAATACAGTTTGATTTTGAAATCGTGTAATTCCTTTTAACCATGCATTCTACTGGTGATATAGAATAACCCTGATCATATTTTTTTTATTATAATTATGTTTTTGGAGAAATTAAGGTACGAATTTTTTTCGTGAAATGGTTTCAGATAGTCATATGTTAACCACCCGACACAATCTGAATATTTTACTAATTTAAAACATTTATTTACGTGGTTAAAAGGAATTGCACGATTTCAAAATCATTCTGTATATTAGGAAGTCGCCAGCAATAAAAGTAAGATAAATATAGCATAGTGATTACGCTATTAATTGCAATTACGGGTAACTTCGTTCGTATGGCTCTTGTTTGTATAGCGTGAGGCACTTGCATAATAGTATAACACTTAATGCAAACTTTCAGGGTATATATTTTCTTTGATTCATGTTTAGAGTAAGTAGTATCGCTTATGTAAGTATAGCGAGAATACCAATTAACCTTGTACACATATAAGACATAAAATTCTAACTAATATTATAAATGCGAATGTGAGTTGGTTTGTTACGCTTTCACGCCTTAACTACTCGACCGATAATTATGAAATGACGCATACACCTTATCAGAAGAACAGAAAGGGACATGGGGAACATTTTTTTTTGAGAGCAGCGACAGCTTAGTGGGGCACCAACAGACTGCAATGCAGAGGGTCTTGGGTTCGAACCCACGTCGCGCACCTCTGACTTTCGAAAGTTATATGACTTTTCGAAATTATGTGCGTATTGATTGACAATTATCGCCTGCTCTGTGCCTCGGAGAGCACGTTAAGCCGTCGGTCCCGGCTGCCAGTCTATGGCAGTCGTTATTGGGAGAGTATCGACACAAAAGATCCCACTGGGTCGAAGTGTCGCCGGTCTGCACTGACTGGCCCCCACATAAGATAAGATAGGGAACATTTTATCCAGAAAGAAGTACTGATATTATCCCACCCTTTTTTTGCGTGGGGAAATGCGCCTTACGCATACCCTCTCGTGACTAGAGGAGACGAAAGGGTTATATCGGGCACTATCGAGACTTCGGGCCTATCAACCAAAACTCCAAGGTGTGCCAACTCATTGCCTTGAATGGTGGACACCGGCACTATACTAATCTGAGCTACATTTACGCAAGGAAAGCGGCGGGCAAAATCTAGTAGGTAATAATTACAGTACCTGCTGTGACGTGCTTCACGTGATGTTGTATGACCTCGTCGGGCGTGGGGTACCTCGGCGACCACCTGCTAGGCGAATACTCCCTGTCCAAGTCAATAGCGTCCAGGATCAGTGACATCTTGCGTTGTGGCTGCTCCTGGAAATAAGGAAAATATAATTATGTTGAACTATATAAACAGTTTACTTAAAACCTTTTAAGAGTGGTTTCATCCGGAAATCTTTTGCAGTGATGGTTTCCGTTAGCCCGTTTGTCGAACGCCTGACTGCACAGCACTAGCGATGACAAATGCTAAGGAGCATTTGTTTTAAGTGATTATTAGGTCAGTATTTATAGAGCAATATAAATACTAGCTGTGCCAGAGGTTTCACTCGCGTTTATGATTACTGCGCCGCCCTTGTGGATTGTAGCGTAATGTAATATAGCCTTCCTAGATAAATAGGCTATCCAACACTAAAGTAATTTTTTTAATTCGTACCATTTGTTCTGTTTTGCTCTGTTGTTCTCTAATAGCGCGTTAAACCAATAAAACAAAACTCTTCAGCTTTATGATACTAGTATAGATAAATATAATATTATTGATTTATTTACAAAAAATTCTCAGATTTAAAATTACATCTTAACATTTTTATATAAATTTCACTTAAAGATATTTGTCCGAATTAGGTTATACCTGTGTTTCGAGCGAGAAAGTAATTACAAACTATTTTTAAATCAAATAAAATTACATTATAATAACTTTTATGATAACAAATAACAAAAAAAATAAGGTAAAAGTAAAAACAAATAAAATAAGTTTAATATTCTACTTTAAAACTAAGTTTGCATAATTTTATTTAAAGATTGCAGGTAATACGTTTAAGATTTTACTGAACTCAAGAACATTTAAATGTTTCGGTCATGCCAAATATAATTGTTTGGCTATAATATAGCAATATTTTGTCAGCAATATATTGCTGTGTTTAGCACAGTATCAGTGTTATTGTTGGCAACATTGCCGGCCTCTTCTTGCAGCCACATATTGCAGAAAGTTAATGCACGTTCAGAAGCCCCGTTAGGCGCACATTTCTAATATGAATTGTTTAATGTTGTTATAATTATTTCTAATGCTCGCCGTACGAAGCAAAGGAGAGAATCAAAATTATATAAGCTTATAAGTTATTTTTGGATTATCGATTCTTTATGGCACATTTTTCATTATATATATAGTTCTAACTCTTTCGTTTATTCGCACTAGTTTTATCTAACGATGTAATGATAAATTATGAGATCAATCAACTGAAATGCTTTATCAATAATTCGGACTGTCATTGTCGTTATTAAAAGCATAAATGATTAAATAATGAACTCATTAATTTAGGAAATACCATTTTTGTGATGTCGTATTAAGTAGAAAGTATAATTAATGGACAAACGGGAAGTGATTTCCTAACATTATAATCATGTTTTTGGTTGTTGCTATAAACAGACAAACTTATAATTTTTATAAATATGTATCAAGGCTGTCTGCTTTTAACCACAGAATTTAATTTATTCCTAACGCTTGGATCCTGACACTGGTGCTCAGATATAATGCGTTTTCCTAATCTGGTTTCTGGTTATGAGTTAGAGACGAGATGTCTTACCCTTTGTTATTAGAGAATAAATAATAAAGTACTTATTAAGCCTAAACTAATCAAATATCTGTCTTTACCTATAGACTTGCCTTTTTATACGACGGAAATCTGTAGTTGTGTTTTTCATACAAACTGCTATTCATACTTACTGTCATTGTATCAATAATCTTACAAACAGTGTCAAACTATATTTCTAGTTCACTGCAATTCCTTTGTTTATTTGCACATAATTTAATCTTACAATAATAATGTAAATTATATAGTCAATCAACTGCAGTACTTAATCAATTCTGATCGCCAATGCCATTACTAAATGCTTTATATAAATGATTAAATAATGAAGTCATTCACTCAAGGCAATAAATCAATTTCTCGGTATGTCTCATTAAGTAGAAAATATTATGAGTTGACAAACAGGATGTCATTAACTAACATTATAATCTCGTTTAGCTTAATCCTATTAACAAGATATCTTATTTTAAATTATTTGGTTAAAACAAACTGACATAATTTATTTATTTAGGTAAATTTAAATTAGAGTAAGCTCGTGTAAGCTTTAAACCACAGACTTGAATATATGATATCTTATTGTTCTGCCGGTAGAGTAGGAAAAATAAAGTATCTTATGATCCATGATCAAATACCTGTAAGCGTTATCTAAAAGACGACATAGAAAAAAAATATTTTATATGATAGCATTTACTACATAACACGATATGGAAAAAGTGAAGGTGTGGAACTGACAGATGACTGTTGTACATTGAAGCTAATTTATCATTAAATTGGTATGGTCATGAGGTCCATTCATTGCAGGTAATGACTCTCACGGATTATACATATCTCTACCAGAAGCTTCATGTAAAAAGGAAATTCTTCGTTTCTATATAACATTACCTTTTTCACATCCTTCGTTTTCGATACACACAATCGATATCGAATCAGTTTCGACAATTTCCCGCACACCACTTTCACTCGACACATAGTGCGCCTCATCGCGGTAGCTCTTCGACAACAAATTCGCAACAACGTTATCGGATCTATTTCTAGTAAATAGACCGTTGGGTTCTAAATATCAACAATGTTCACGATATAACTGTATACAACGACGACATATTTATCAAATAATAACATCATACCACACATGTTTTATACGCATCCTATCTAATCTTTGTGCTAAATAAATATCAGTGTCTTGATACCAAAGAGCTATAACTATGTTGCTGGATCACCGAACCGTACAGTACGCGTGTTATACTACACATAACATACATGTACTCTCGGCTGGTTAACTATAGCAACTGTTATGGTCTAACTAGATATATAAATGGTTACGCTTAGCACTTCGACGCCGTGAGACTGTCAATAGAAAATTGATCAGACATGTCGATCTATAATCGCTCAATTAAAAATCGATTATTTCGCTTGATGAAGGCAGCTTTTAATTTGCCCCACCGTATTAAACACCGTTTAAAAGGGAAATTTTATAAATAGTGCTGCGTACTGATGATAGTTAAAAACTTATGTAATACCTACACGCCTAACAAGGGATGGGGATTTCAAAACCTTTTTAAATCCTGCAGGTAAAAAAGGTAAAATATGTATTTAAATTGATACTCAGATACTCAGCAAAAATAATATTTTTATTTCATATTTGAGGATGCACATGGTTTGTCAATATATGAGGCTGCGAGTACCCGATAGAACCCGAACCCGAAAGCCCCAATTTACGTTAGATGGCTCAAATTTCAAGGGTCATAAATTTTATCCAGTACCAAATAAAACTGGTGTACTTATGTGTGGGTTACATGTTGTCCTGATTTTTACGGTGCACCAAATTTGGGTCATAACTTGTAGGTAAGTACTTTGGTCCGGCCTTTGACATTTTATGCCAATAATAATAATATGTTTACATAAAATCGGTAAGGAGCTTAAAACTTCTACTTTTATACCAAAGTGTCTCGTTGGTGCCAAGACAGAAGATTGCCCGTGCGTATACGGCCGATAGCTCGATTTCTTAGTCAGACAAAGTGTTATTGGATTTTTCGGTTAGGAATACTCAAAATCGGTACACAGCTTAACAAAGTTATTACAAAACAGTAATAGGCCCGCATTTATTACGTGGGTCTGTATATAGATCTTAACAAAATAGTAAATTTTAAATACTGCTGTTAGTTTAATTCTAGAAATGTAGAGCATTTAGTTATTCTAAGTTTAAAATAACTTACATCATTTGTTAGGTGCCATAGTTCTGAAAAAGTGAGCTATGAAGAAAATTCATCAAAATTGTGATGTTTTCTGCTCATAAAGTCATTTTTCTCAGAAACACTCGCAAACTAAGCTCCTTAGCGTAGAAAATTCGGCAACAAATATATTCGTTTTTAACTTTTAACTACCTAAATCACTTTAATTAATACCTTCTAAGGAATGACATCATTTACCTTACATTTTGTAGCATAATTAAAGAAAATACTTGAATTATACTGGTTCTGAAGATCATGTACATTTATATCATCTAATAATTATGACGATATAAAACTTAAAATGTGAATTTCATTCGTGAATCTATTTGCATGTGTTAGAATTCAAAATACATGTTTTTTTCAAGTCATCTCTTGGGGTAATCTCTAATTACAGGAATTCTAATCATAAAAACGACGAACACAAATAATAATCACTTGGAACAAGTATTTAAGTACTGCCATAAACTAATTTCATATTGGTACCTTTGGAATTTTTCGCCTAAGATACCTTTGTGGTAGAAAATAAAACCGTACATATGTTTACGTACATATTTGCAAATATTGTTAATTATTACGAAATGTACTCGTACGAATACAAGTTATCAGACAATTAAAAACAGAAAAATTCTTATCATTTTTACGTAACAAGCAGTTAAGCCTATGTATTAATGATAAACATAAAACCTTGTAACAGGCAAGTCTCTGTTTGTTTGTTAAATTAGATAGTTGCGACTTAATTTACAATTATATTATGAAATACAGTTTTATTTTTACAGTTCTAGTTTTTTCTTAGTACAAGGATTTTGCTCGATCAAAACAAGACATGTACGCGATTGCAAAATAATAAAAAAACAAGGTTGAAAAATAAACAATGTTGTAAGAATTATATCTATTTTTTTATATGTATATGTAGAGCTAATATCAAAAGCCGA
This sequence comes from Catocala fraxini, assembly GCA_930367265.1. Taxonomy (NCBI): domain Eukaryota; kingdom Metazoa; phylum Arthropoda; class Insecta; order Lepidoptera; family Erebidae; genus Catocala; species Catocala fraxini. The sequence goes on along the minus strand of OV884026.1, from coordinate 12,268,385 downwards.
TTATATTTCAATATTCTTTACAATGGGATAAACTTTCAAAGTCGAAATAAGGATCTACTATTTTAATTGATTTTGAATAAACCATATAATCTGTGTTTAATTCTCGTTATAAAAACTGATCATAATAAAGTTCCGATTATACTCAGTGTCATGAATATCACAACTGGTATTCTTATTATTTAAAATGAATGTCTAATCAACATAAATTGCATTATAGTTCACAATCGACAATTTGTAGGCTCTTCTTCTCTATCGTTTCGCTCTTGGCAGAGCGATTGTGGTCACTTTGAGGCATCCACGTCGGTGGTAGAGGCGGATACAGCTCTTCGATTATTTGTAGGCTAGCTAACTCTATTTTGATCAGATTTTATTAAGCGAATTGACACTCAAGTAAATTTTTCGGGTTTAAGCTCACATTTTCGCTAGTTATATATAGCCTATTCGCAAAGTTATAATATAGCCTATTTTCGTTTTGTTATATAAAATATATATATACAGAATACATTAACATAATCATCTGCTATGATGCCTATGCTTGTAAGTTCCTATGGAAGTAGGAAATTCTATATCCCTAAGTTATATACCAACCGTTTTTTTAAATATTTGAATTCTAAAATACGTTCGCCCGCATAGTGTGAAAGCGATTAATCATTTAGCTTTTTTATTTAGTATGCAGCACTATGGAATATTTACGTAACCGTTCGTAAAAATAAAGCGAGCGAAATGGCAGGTTTGATGAACCACAATAAAACTTCTAAACTAACGACAAAACTTCTAAAAGATATATTAAACGTTATATTACATTATGGAGGAAATAAAAATATATTTGTTAATTCACGTTATACTAATACTAAACATACAATTATTAAAATATTGAGTCGCAGTGGCACACTGGCGGCGGCGGCGGCGGCCATATCTGTCATTGCTGCAATCGACAGGTTAAAAGCTAATAGAAAATATAAATATTTTTGACATTAATTTCATTGTTACAAATTGTATCTCTACTCTTCATAAGATGCTGCGGCATCGGCGCACGTATTGAGGCAAACAAGAAGAGTATTAATAACTAGGGCAGGTGGTTATCAGCATTAATGTTCGTTCTAAGGATAATATAACAATAATAAATTAATTTATATCTTTTACAATATTACATTGATACATTTTAATGGTGCTTGCATAGTTGGTTCTTTATTATATCGTAGAGACTGGTGTACAAACTAGTCGTAAACTAGTAATTCAGATAATAATAATGATATGTTTGGAATACGTCAATAAAGTAGAGTTCAGAACAGTTGACGAGAGCTACTAGAGCCCACAGGTTAGTCAGTGATCAAGCCTACTGAAGCTCTGACAGTCCAATGACATCGGACTGTCGATAAAATACAATATATTCTCTTGTTTATCCATTTCCTAAATAAATACAAATGATCCTCATGACTTTTTGCCAATGGCTATTATTGTATTGTTATCTATTCAATATTAACACAACCTAGCGTTACACATCAATTTTCTCAAAGAGTTATGTAGAGTTGTATCTTGCTCACATTCCAAGTGACGGAATTAGTCTGTCCAAAAGACACATTTTTGAACTCAAAATCCTACTACTATGTTGTCTGACTCAATAATCGAGTAAAAACTTTTTTTTTTTTTTTTTACGTGGGGAAATGCACCTGATGCATACCCCCCCGCCACTAGGGGAGGCGAGAGGGTTATGTCCGGCTCTCCCGTATTTCGGGCATACGGACTAAAACCCCACGGTGTGCCCCTTCGCTGCCTTGAATAGTGGATGGGCCGCTGGTGAAGAAACTACCTCAGCGACCCACCCAGCAGACTACAACTCCTGTACGACGCCCCGGCACTACAGAGGGCGTCGGACCGACTCAATGGCTGGCGGGTGGAAGATCCCCGTTCTTCCGCCCGCGGCCTACATTACGACGGCATGAGGCGCGCGAATGCGCGCCTGCGCCGCCCGGTTCGCCGGCGACGGCTCGGATCCGCAAGGATACTTTCCTCACGGATCCGCTCCGCCGCCTCCTTCTGCGAGATGATGTCCTCGCAGAAGGATGCGACCGCTGCCCACTTCCTCTCGCTGTCGACCATGGCTTTGATCACGGCCGGCAGCGAGAGGTCTTCACCCACAACCTCAATGAGTTCACGGCGCTGCACCGCCCAAGCAGAACATTGCTCGAACGTGTGCTGCGCCGTGTCCTCCACACACTCGCAGTGGTGGCAGATGGGACTCGGTTCCCTCCTAGCGACCGTGTGCAGGTATTTGCCAAAGCAACCGTGCCCTGACAACACCCGCACCAGCCGGAAGGAAAGGGTCCCATGCTGCCGCCCTGCCCACCGCTCCAACATCGGCTGGAGGGCCCCAACGGTTCTGAAACCGGCCATAGGAGCCTCCAGCCGCGCCTTCCATTTTAAAATCATGCCCTGGTGGGCCTGATTCCGCGCGCGCTCTATGATAGCCGGAAGGGGACGGCAACCCGTCTCCTCCCGCACTTCCTCACTCACTGTGTACACTTCGGCGAGCACCTCAGCCTCCAAATCCCACGGGGGTGTCCCGGCCAATGCGCAAGCTGCATCGGCCGACACCGTGCGGTATCCTCGTATTACCCTGACCGCTATGACTCTCTGCGGTCTCCGCAAGAGAGTCCTGCACTGAGCGGTCAGGGAGTCAACCCACACCGGTGCGCCGTAAAGCGCCATCGACCGGATAACCCCCGTGTAGAGTCGCCGGCAACCAGCACTAGGCCCGCCCAAATTTGGCAATAACCGCCCGAGGGCGGACGTAGTGCCGAGAAGCTTCGGGGCGAGCTGTCTAAAATGCTCGTCGAAGTGCCACCTTCCGTCCAGCACCAAGCCTAGATATTTCATGTAGGCCTGGACGGGAACGCGCGTCGAGCCCACCATTATCGAGGCGCCACGGGGTGGACCGCGACGAGGCCCATGAAAGACCAGGGCCTCCGTCTTGTTAATAGCCACCCGTAAACCTAGCGCCTCGATACGCCCGACCACCTGGGAAACCCCCATAGTGGCCAAACGGGCCGCCTTCTCGAAGGTACCCCCACGGGCTGTGACGAGGGTGTCGTCAGCGTAACTAATGACACTCAGCCCGGGGATTAATCGAGTAAAACCTATGCTAGCTTAGGGAGTAGGCATAATACAAGGTTTCGGATTTCATTTACCAGATCATAAATTGAGACGTTATTACGCTACCAAATTGCGCTGACTAATCTAAAGTGTAATTAAAGGGGTAAGAGGCAAAGTTTTAGAATAAACCTGTCCAGCTTATTTAATGAGGTGACCCTCTTCCGGTCACTACGATTTAGTTGTGTTACTTACTTTATACGAATCTACATATGGGTTTTGAACAACGTCTAAGTTGCCATCTGTATGTTTAAACTTGACTATCCATAGTAATTTATCACTATAGTGGCTGTTCTTTAACGTTATTTAGATAATTATATTTTTGAGGAAAGTAAAACGTAAAGCGAGTAGCTGGCGCGGGCTACATGCTCGAATTAATAATATTATGGGTTAATTCAATGGATGACTTGCCTCGGTCATTTATAAGATGCATACAATCCGTGAATATCTGAACATGCGTTTATGTTATCAGCATCGTGGTCGGGGTTTGTAATTATAAAAATTCTTGCCGTATGCGCGTCAACCGATTTTGATAAAGAGAAAAATCGGCATCGTTCATGGGTAAATCATAATCATAACTATGAGGGCTTTATGCCAAAAACAACTTTTTTTTTATAGAACTACCTAGATCGTTGCTATAAATGAGCTTTTCGACTAAATATTTTGATCGAATACAGCCTACAACAAATAATCAAAATCAAAGACTTTTGTGTTTAACACATAGTTATGGCACAAAAGACTTTAAGCCAAATCATTAGATTTGGTTATCGAATATTATACTAAGAGCTGTTAATATTAAAAAGAATTACGCGTATTTATTTTAGATACACTGGTACTCTGATATGGGGTCGTTATCAACACAGAGGTATTAACGTCTCAATATTAAAGTGCATCTTATCAAAAATATCCAATATAGTTAGTTTGTAATATTTAGGTACATCCTTATGGATGTACCTAAATTATAGTTATAACCAACATTGTATAGTTATATGAAATATTTACTACGACGTTATTAAGTATTAGTTACATAGAAGTTGGGTCGCACGTCCCCGAGCGCATATTTGGCTCTATGCTTCAATTCAGAGTACGTAGGTGGACCTGCTTTTTTGGTACGTCGAACTGACATCTTATGCGATGGGTTCTCCAATATTGACCTCTTTATATCGTCCATGAAATAATAATTAGTTGATAGCGGTACGTTTATTTGTTGTAAATGATGTTCGAAACTGTGTTTCTCTTTTATTATTGCAAGAGATTTTAAAATTGTAAAAGCTATGTAATGTATGTATGTGCAAATAAGTCTTTCTAGTCGTATATCTTTAGACTGATATCACACGTATTTCTTTTGACTATATTTAAATAAAAACAGAAGCAACTTGTTCATTATTTTAATTAATATAAGTGTGATTTTTACTCTTACTTGTGGTCTTGGAAAATAAATGTCTTCTCTGATTAATAAACTACTAATAACAGACCACTTTAATTTTTAAATCAGAGACACCTTATCTTAAAAAAATTGTTATGAATTAATCCACAGTATATATAATATTGTCTTCTATTTACGCGAATATTATTCATTGAAATTAAACTGCTATATACGGATTTTATCGCGTTGTTTATTTGACACTTTATTACAAAATTTTGAAAATTGTTTCACTGTTTCACTCTCATCAGTCTCCCCGTGACCATGGCTGCTGAAAAGCAACCGAAACGTCGGGGAAAGTGTAAAAGTAAAAATAAATTAAATCTAAATAGTTTAATAATAATTCAATTAGCTTAAAAATTAGTAAAGTTTAATAGTAGTAGTAGTGAAACAATTTTCAAAATTTTGTAATAAAGTGTCAAATAAACAACGCGATAATATCCGTATATAGCAGTTTAATTCCACAGTATATAATTAATATATTTTTTACGTACCGTCGTTGACGCACATTTCAACATATGTTCCTAGATATTTATATTAATATGTATGCCCAGACAAAGAAATTAAATAATATTGTCTTCTATTTACGCGAATATTATTCATTGAAATTAAACTGCTATATACGGATTTTATCGCGTTGTTTATTTGACACTTTATTACAAAATTTTGGAAATTTTTACACTACTAAGTACTACTATTAAACTTTACTAATTTTTAAGCTAATTAAATTATTATTAAACTATTTAGATTTAATTTATTTTTACACTTTCCCCGACGTTTCGGTTGCTTTTCAGCAGCCATGGTCACGGGGAGACTAAGATGGCAGTTGTCTCAATGTTCCAGTGTAGTTATTTCAAAGTACCCGAACATAATTTAATCATTGGTGTTTCTATTTACGCAGAATGAGCTCAAAGTATCATGAAGTCTAGCTGTGGTTTGCTTCTTCTTGGGTTTGACTATTTTTATTACTGGATCCCAAGCTGGTGGTACATTCCAACCATCTTCTCTATTAAAATTAGGATGTTTTTTGATTTCAATAGCCTCGCGAAGCATCCTTGGTAGGAATCGGTGTTCTTTAGCGAGAATCTGTGGTTTGTCAAATCTCAGGTAGTGGTTGGTCCCCTGTTGCACATGTTCACACACAGCAGACTTCAACGAGCGTCGGTGTTTTACATCAGCTATGTGTTCTTTTATGCGGGTGCGGGGAAAGTGTAAAAATAAATTAAATCTAAATAGTTTAATAATAATTTAATTAGCTTAAAAATTAGTAAAGTTTAATAGTAGTACTTAGTAGTGTAAAAATTTCCAAAATTTTGTAATAAAGTGTCAAATAAACAACGCGATAAAATCCGTATATAGCAGTTTAATTTCAAAGAAATTAAATTTTAAAATAAAATAAATTTATTTATAGATATCATGACGAATGGAATATCAAAATAACCGAACTTATATAATATATGTACTTACATAAAGATGACATAAAGATTCTAAATAATTAGGTGCGTATAAGACATCCGTTTTATCCGAAATTAATTAAGCAACATAGAGCTGGTATATTTGGACACCATTGACGTTAATACCAGGTAATATCTTAATATGGTCAAGTCGTTAATATATCGATATTAATTTGATACATCATTTTATAGGTGCAATACCTAATATATTTATATAAGACTACGGTCATGTAACTTTAAAATAATACGTAACACTTTTATTATTACTTCACTTCTAGAAGAAAAACACTATAAATGTATACTTTTAGACCACATTTGCATCAAGTACAGCTCAAACTACGAAACATTTAAACAAAATTAAATGTACTCTATAACGATACGACTGAAACTTGTGTCACCGGTTTTCGATCCACCAATGGCAGTCCATTGGTGGATCGAAAACCGGTGATACGCACGGCACAGTTCCTTATCAGTATAAAGAACTGTGCTTGTAGAAGAAGTCAATTTGTGTTAAATGTATCCATTCCTAAATAGCTGTTTTAGTTGGCGACCCTTAGACACTGAGCATAAGGCTGCTGATTATAATTGTAGACGGTTTTGGTCATATCAATTACTTCAGCTCTGTTAAATAAGGCAAAAGATACTTGAGCGATGTTTGCTTTGAAAATTGTAACCCTTGCTGTTACGAATACTGGCTATTTTTAGTATAATAAACATATTAAACTTATTCAGAATCTAAATCTTCCATTCTTCACATTACTTAGGTGGGAACTAGTATAAATTTTTTAAACCTAAGCGCTCTATAGTATGTCAATATTGTTTTGTGTTTACGCAAATGACACACAACGAAATTAAGCTATTATATTTGTAAACCACACATTACGCTTCTTCAAGTTATGATGAAGCACCGGCTGTGCATATGGACTGTGATAAAACCATTATACAAGAGTAAAGGCTCCCAAAGGCTCCCATAGACGCATTTATTTACTAAGTATTGTTGGCAAATGATAATGATATCAAAAGGGTATGGGTTGTTCGGACTAGTTTTCACCGCATTATGCCAGCTATGGTTAGTTGGACCTAATAAGGGGCGAGCTTTGCCGTTTAGTGAGCACAAATGCAGACTATCTGCTGCTAATAAGAGATATTCGTCAGAAACAGCCATTAGCTTGCCGAATGAACCCAAAACTTACCGCCGCATTCAATACCGCTTCTCCTCCGAAGTTCCAGTTAAATATACCTACTTATTTTTAATCATAGCTAATATTATAAATGTGAAAGTGACTACTCGACCGATCATCATGAAATTTTGCGTACACGTTGTCTAGGGTACAGAAAAGAACAAAGGGTACCTTTCATCCAGAAAAAAGTAATGTTCCCGAGGATACAAATTCTAGACAAAATCTGAATTAACACAAGTAAAGCCGCGGACAAAATCTAGATATTTAAATGTGTACAGAAAATATAAGTAAATACGAATAATGATGTAGGTAAATAAGTACAATTGTTAAAACGTGTTCAATCATCAACCGTACGTTAAACTAGTTGATTGAATATTCTGCCTTAATTAACGACTTTACCATATTAAGATATTACGTGGTATTGACGTCAATGGTGTCCAGTTATACCAGCTCTATGTTGCTTAAGGTACCTATGCAGTAGATACATTTTATATTATCCAGTTGATTGGTCAACATTTAAAATAGAGGTTTGACTATAAGGAAGCGCGGCAGGCAAGCGATCATCGTTGATGATTGACGTTGACTGTTGTGGGTACGCATTCCACACAGGACAAAGATTTGTGTAATTCGCAAGTTATAATTTTTGCTCACACAACAAGTTACAATATATAGAGACAATTATAAGTAGAGTATAGACTATAGTCTATACTGTATACAGTATAAAGATCTTTGCTAAGAGCTAAGAAAAGATTATTGTTCTGTGTATGTATAAGTATGTGATCCTAAATTGTATGTGAAGTTCCCTGCGTCCCTAATGTGGGAGTTGTCTTCTCAATCAATAAAATAAATAAGATCTAGAATATTATATATCAAATAGTTCTTCTTGTCCATTGTTTGAATGTTTCTAAATACAGAAATTACGCCATGTGCGAGATTTACCCTTCTAAAATAAAAAAAATCGTACGTAACGCTGTCAACATTCTCTCTAGTACGTTAGTTTAACATACATATAACCCACAATAGAATTACAACTCCGTGGCTCTAGATACAGAAATAATTATGTTATTCATTAGTTATTATTATAGTACTCAAAAGATAAGTTTTCACCTGAACTAAGGACAAAATAATTCTGAAAGAATATATATTTTCGTGGAATCGTGGGTCAGGATTACACTAAAGCAGTTACGCTTTAATATTAACATACTATGTACGTTAAGATTTATTTGTAAGCATAAAATCATAACCAATCATTTGCACTTAGTCTTAAAAATTTTATAATAAGTATAATATAAATAATATAATAAGCTTAGCGGGCCTCTTAGCCGTAGCAAACTTGAGAGCCCTGGTAAATAAATCTATAGATAGTTCACACAAGACAGAAAACATTTTAAGTAATCCGTGCAAAGCATTGTTTGTATTCTTGTATATTATGTATTAGCTTAATTTATACATAAGTTTATATTATTTTATGTAGATATCTATTTGTTTTTATGAGTTTTGAATAATTATACAATTATGTTAGCGTGTATATTAATAAATTTATTATTATTACATACAAAACACGTTATGATACATAAAATACTTATACGAATACATAAAATAAATACCAAAATAGATTTACCTTCGCTAGCGGTCTTTCGTGATAAAAACTTGTGGAAGAGCCACAATCTAATTTATGCTAATCCATATTATCTCTTACCGAGAGTCAATCAAAATGACAGGTGACAGAATATACAGAAGTTTAACTAAACAAGTTACTACAATCACCCGCGGGATTATTTTGGGGCGATTGAAGTATTAGTATTGTTGATAGTATGAATTTACTGTGTTAGAACTAGGCAGAGCTATACACTAAATATTGCAGGATAATGTTGAATAAATTGTTTAATAACCAAAAATTGTAACAAATTAGAAAACCGACTTCAAAGAAGAATATTCTAAAACAATAAATGCATTAAAAAGTTAAAAATTATTGCGTATTCTTGTGAATAATTAAATTATTGTTATTAATGAAGTCGGTGTCAGCCAAGGTAGGTTTGAAATTACTTGGGCGCCTTGAAAGTGGTGGCCGCTCTGTTTCCCTCACGGGCGCAGCACACTCCTCCGCCGATGGTTCCGCCGTCCATGGCGTCAAGCGCGGACTTTGACGACGACGTAGTTCCCGAAGTGACCCAGGTAGAGTTGCGAGCGGCGGTATCGAGACTTCGCTCGAAAAACACCGCCCCTGGGCCTGACGGCATTTCAGGCCGTGCATTGGCCCTGGCCCTCCAAGAGGTCGCACCCCGACTCAGGGGGCTCCTCAGCGAATGTATAGAGTGGGGCCAGTTTCCGCGCCAATGGAAGGTGGGGAATCTGGTCCTGATCAGGAAGGAAGGGCGCCCGGCGGACTCTCGGTCCGCTTACCGGTCCATCGTATTGCTGGACGAGGTCGCTACATTGTTTGAATTTATCATTGCGGAGCGTATCGTCCAGCGTCTTTCTTTAGTGGGTCCGGATCTGGCGGAGAAGCAGTATAGTTTCCGCCGCGGGCGCTCCATTATTGACGCTATCGTGTGAGGAGCCTGGCGGAGGATGCGGTATACCGGGGCGAAGTCATCTTCGCGTTAAGTTAGTTAAGTTATTTCCATCAAGGAGGCGGCGAAACGGGAAAGGAAGCGCTTAAACCCTCTCCCAACCGCAGAGCCGGGCTTCGGAGGGCGAGAGATGTCCTCCAGCCACCCTGAGGTTTTACCTGGGGGTGGTGGACTTCATGGGCCTGCCCGCCACCCGATCAGAACCAGGACCGAGAGGCGGCGTGCGTGTTCCCACGCGCGCCTCTGTATCGTGTGTCCGTTTCCCCCTCATGGGACAGTAGGGATGAAATTAGTGGTACCCAAAGGGCAGGTCTATTTGTGTAGTGTCCTACCGTTTCATACGGCGGGCCGAAACCTCGGCGGGGACGCGATTGCATGTGAAAGCGATTCGCGCGGCCCCGCCGATTGCGGTTATGTCGAGGAACACCGTGGAAGGTTTAGTCGGTATTACCGGGATGTAGCTCATCATCTTTCCCCGGCGAGTCCGACATAACCTCTCCGTCGCCTCGCGGAAAGGTATGCGGCAAAGCATACCCAAGTTAAAAAAAAATTTTGAAATTACTTAAACCTGAGATAATTTACTATAATCATAACATAACATTGGCATGCACAATTACTCACATAGACGCAACACTGCGGCTGACAAGTCAGTTAAAAAAGCTATACTCAACATTAAGTAGGTATTAGTTGAAAATAGTTGTGTATCAGCGGTGGACCGTTAATCAAAAGGTAATCGTAGATAAAAGACTTAAGAGCTATTCAGTTGTGAGGTAGCTAAGTATTACTTAGAGAAAATTTGTAAGTAAGACTGAAAATATACAGCAATATTATGTGAACTCTTGCAAAATGATGCGTAAACAAAAAGCACCTGCATAATCATATCTGTAGCCGACGACACATTCAATATTGCAAAACGCTTCAGCGTAAGCGTTTTAGTATCACGAATATTGAAATTGATTTATTATATCTGCATATTTTTCTTGCTGGTTCAACATCATTACTTTTCAGCACATTGTTAGTGTTAAGTACGCAGTAACGAGATACTGCGTAATAATAAATATAAAATATGCAAGTATTTTGAAATAACCTTTATGTCATATAGCGACAAAAATAAATGTGGTACACATATGTATCATTTTTTATCTGCAAAATATTCATTGTTAATCTTCTCTCTTAGCCTTTATTATTCCCAAGTCACTTGGGGTCGGCTTTTCTAGTCTAACCGGATTTGACTGGATATCAGTTTTTACACGGAGCGGCTGCTACCTGACCTCCGATACCCTAAGGCTAGACCAGTGTCAGGATATTAGAGGGTACTGACTTTCCCAATAACGACTGCCATAAATGTTCATGGCAGCCGGGACCAACGGCTTAACGTGCTCTCCGAGGCACGGAGCAGGCGATAATAGTCAATCAATACGCACATAATTTCGAAAAGTCATATAACTTCCAAAAGTCAGAGGTGCGCGACGTGGGTTCGAACTCGAGAGACCCTCTGCATTGCAGTCTGTTGGTCTCCACACTGTAAATTATGCCGATACAACAAAAGTGTTTTAAAAATATTATTAATAAACTTACAAATATCCAAATTCTAACTAATGTTATAAATACGAATGTGAGTTTGTTACGTTTTCACGCCGTCACTACTCGACCGATCATCATGAAAATTTGCATATGCGTTTTCAGGGGTACAGAAAGGGACATAGGGTACCTTTAATCCAGACAAAATGTATAATTGCCAGCCAAGCCAATTAAAGCTGGTTATTGCACAAGCAAATCGCTATAAGGATGCTCAATAACAATAACTATACTCCATTTGGTTAGGTATTTAACTAAAGGTAAACAATCTTGATGTGTCAATTTCGTATGGATGTAATCAGGGGTACAGAATAGGACATAGGGTACATTTCATCTCATCATTTCATCTACAAAAAAGTACTGTTCCTGAGGATAGAAATTTATGTACAAAATCTAGATTAACGCAAACGATGCCGCGGGAAAAAACTAGCATCTCATTATATAATGTAGTTTTGAAACGTTTTGAACTGCAGGTCGCATTTAGCATTTCAGCAATTGACAGATTAAACGTAAAGTAAAATGTGCTAAAAAAGTAGAATAAAAATGGTTAAATGTACTTTGTGAAACGACTTCGACACGTGTCTTAATGAGGGGCTAATGAACTTTGAAGTGTGTTAAGTGGACAAGTAATTAAGTATCAGACCACTTCTAGACAGCGGAAGGCTTGTGTGATTATCTCTATGTTCAACTATATGCATGTACAAGTGTATGTGTATTTGTCTAAAGGAACTCCTTAACGTTGGTAAAAAAGTTATTATATTGAACCACGTGTCCTAACATACACTACATTGGATCACGGTATAGCGAGCGATATAAATCGATAAACATTTCCGAGATTTCGAAGTATTCATCATCGTAATCCTACTAATATTATCAATGTGAAAGTTTGTGAGGATGCATGGATGGATGGATATTTGTTACTTTTTCACACAAAACTACTGAACGGATTTTGATGAAACTTTACTGTACTATTGTTTATACATCCGAATAACATATGTATAGGCTACTGAAACGAAATTTTATTTGCTTTCGATAGTTCTACACTATATGTAGCTGCAGGGAGTCCACTGGAACCTGCTAAATTTTGAATGTGGTCTATGAGAAAAAATGTCTGGGAACCACTGCTATAGAACAATAATAATAAGTAAATTTACATTCATAAAATACTATTACAGATTTTTTTAATGTGCAGCTAGTTATGTCACAAATTGTTCTATTATTACAAGTGATAGAACTGCTAATGGTGGAGCCTTGAGTTCAATTCCTAACTCGTTAATAGTCCTTTGTTAGATACCATCAAGGTAGCAAACAATTATACGACGCGGCTGATAGTAAGTTCTGTGTAATGTAACTGTAACTAACCGTATAACACTATGTCTATATTTTTTTAGCTATCACTGGTTCAAATGTATTAAAACCGGTTTAGCGGATCGTCTATTTGTTGTATGCTATACTTTTTATGGCGGTATATCTATGTATGAGTGACTCGCAATTGTAGTAGGTATAAGTTCGGATATTTCGCATTGAAATATTAGTTTGTGGGTTTGATTCCCAAACTAGATAACATTTCTGTGGTGACTGTTTTTTGTGTCCATTGTTTGAATATGTACCAAGTTATGTACCAAGTCTGGATGTTGTGAAACACAATGCTTATTACAAATCAGTTAAGCTATTTAATAAGTTGCCTATACAAGTAAAATCATTATTGTATATCACGGATTTCCAAAATGAACTCAAGCTGTTGTTGTTAAAAGAATGCTATTATTCTATAAATTACATTTAAACACTTATAATTTATATTCTGATTGTGACATGTACCTACAGTTATGTATACATATAATTAATTATTGGCTTGACATTCCTTTTCAGACATTTTTAATTTATTTTTTGACATGACTGCTTATTAATTTGTTCTTTAATTATTGATCAATTTATTATTTTAATCTATTAAAAACATTAACTGATTTGCAATTATGTTTTTATTTAATTAATTGTCTTTATTATTATTATTGTATATTCACACACAATGTAAAAATTGTTCTTGAATAAATGAAATAAATGTTAAAAGTCGCCCGAGACACGATACATACAACTAATCACATAATATTTAACACTGTTATTTTTAGTCATCAATGGTTTCTGAACTACTTGGCCTACCATCGTCTTCGGCTATAAAATCTCGTTGGCTTTCAGTACCACCCCTACCAACATCTTCGGTTTAAGAGTGCTTTGATTAATCGCTACTACTCTTTACGAGAACACAATATGTTCCTGTACCTGAATGCAAATGCAGTTTATCTACGGATGACACAGAGCGAGGTAGCCATAAATATCGCCTGTTACGCATATGAAGTTTTGCAGGTATGCAGTATCTACTACCTATTATTATTAGGACATGTATTGAATACAGAATCATCGTGTGCAAGAAGAACCCTAAGAACATAACAACATGTCAGCAAATAGTATAGCATTATTCTTAGCAACTTTGACAATCACTGATGAGCCGCACTCAATCACATTATTAGTTGAATTTTTTTTTATGTTGTTTTCTTTTCGTGGCTCACTATTCAGAGATAGTGTAGCCTTCCTCTTAGTGGAATATTATTTTTAATCGGTTTCGTAACTCCAGATATCATCTTGATTATACAAACAAACAAAAATAACTCCTTTTATTTATAAGTATAGAAGTACTTACTTATATTAATTCTGTAATAGATATTATATGTTCTATGGATGTACCCAAGAGTTCATAATACTTTCATAAATATAAACATTTCTAACGATAACGCATATCGAGTAGTATTCAATTATCGCTTTGTATAGTGTACCGCAAGTACTTAACATTCGATAGCTGCAATGTGGTTATTTTGTAAGGAATTGATACTCGTATTAGGTATCGAATATACCAATCAAAATTATTCGAGTGTCGATACACTCGAATCTGTAATCGGATCCAATTTGTTGACTCCGTGAGTGTCAGCGGCAATTGAGTTAATTTAAATCTATGAAGCACAAGGGGCCAATCATGTAGGTATTGGTATACTTTTATTATTAAATCTCTTTGCCTTTCCAGTCCGTTCAAGCTTAGAACTTATTTTTAAAATACTACTACATATATTGTATATAAAATAATAATAATAATATTCTAATTTAGATACATAATATCCAAATGCAATTTCTAAAGAAAATATTTTAGTTTTAAGGATAATAATGTACATGCATGCTCTTTATGTTTGATTTATAAGGTTCATTTTTGGTGAAATAAATAAATAAATAAATAAATAAATAAATAAATAAATAAAAAAATTCTACCACATACACACAACACCATCTAGCCCAAACTAAGCAGAGCTTGTATTATGGGTACTAGACAATGGATAAACATACATAGATACTTTTTTTTTTTGTAAATACATACATATTATACATAGAAACACCCAGACCAAGACAAACATCCATGTTCATGCACACAAATGTTTGACTTGTGCGGGAATCGAACCCGCGACTTCAGGCGTGGCAGTCAGTTACACTAACCACTACGCCATCGAGGCCGACAAGATAAAAGAAAACAACAAAGACCGAAAGCTATTCCAAATATAATCAATAATCATTCTCCATGACTAAGTCTCGTATATGAGTAGTAGAGCCTCGCTGATTTCAGCATGAATGGTCTGGCTCGACTGGGGAAGGACTACCCTCTCACAGAATATCGACGTGAAATAGCAGTATTCCTACTGTTGTGTTTCGTTCAGTGAGTGAGAGTGCCGGCGGCCCAATCACCCCCTTTCCCCCTTCCTGCTCCTTATCCTTCCCACATCCTTTTCTAAAGGGTCGGCAACGCGCAAGTAATGCCTCCGGTATTGCAGGAGTCCATAGGCTACGGTGACCACTTACCATCAGGTGGGCCGTATGCTTGTTTGCTACATAAGACGTATAAAAAATAAATTCAGTCATTATATAAAACAAAGTAAGTAGAGAACAGCTAAAAAACAAACATATTATAATATTATTGTTTTATTTGTTATATTTTAGATGATTAAGTGATAAGATAATTACTGACAAACATCTGTCACGCAGACTGCTACGTTCCACAAGGAAAAACCTACGCCACCTAGTGGGTATAATAACGGGCCACTGCTCACTTAACAAGCACCTGTTCAACATTGGCATCACTAACTGTCCCTTATGTAGAGGCTGCATGGAGACCGAGGAGACATCGGCTCACGTGCTCCTACATTGTAAAAGCGTGAGCAACCAACGGGCGAAACTCCTAAACAGTCCAGAAACGATGAAGGAGGTACTGCGCAACATCGGCCCCTATTATCTTTATGGACGGAGCTGAGGTGGTATGAGTAACCGAACAATATTTCGCGTCGGCTACTTACGCACAATGGCCCAATTGTGGGGCTAAGTGCGGATAACACACGTCCAACTAACTAACTAAGATAATTACTGTCCACGCATTGTTATTTAAGAATTAGTCGTGGAGACCTATCATTGGCTCTCTGCTGCAAATTACAACAGAGAGCCAATGATGTATTATATTATTTATACTACTATGTATTTCAAAGCTCTTGGTCTTTTAAAAATATAAATAAATAAATATGTATACGTTACTTCAAGCAATTGAATCCTAACTAATATATATATATATATATATATATATATATATATATATATATATATATATATATATATATATATATTAATCCGAATGTGAGTTTGTTTGTTTTTCACACTTTCACGCCTTCAGTACTCGATCGATCATCCTGAAATTTCGCATACACGTTATCAGGGGTACACAAAAGGATACCTTCCATCCAGAAAAAAGTACTGTTACTAACCTAACCTACATTTACGCAAGCGAAGCCGCGGCGAAAATGTAGTAATTAATAAGTGTAATCATTATATATAAGGGTATTTATGTTGTATGCATTTATACACACACATATATATATATATATATATATATATATATATATATATATATATATATATATATATATACACAAGCGTGTGTGTGTGCATGTATACACATAATATACACACACGTGTGTGTGTGTATATGTGTGTATGTGTCTTGTTCATAACTTAACAAAGGCAACTAGTTCAACACGTGCTTTCTAAATTTATTAAAAAAGCAGAAAGACGTAAATTGCACATTTCGCGAGTTATGTTTTCAAGCTCTGCATTATAGGTAGCAATACTTATAGGTGCAGGCGAAAACTGATGCAACGAGGGTGATTAGTCACAGTTAATATTAAATTATCCATGACTGATTACACAGCTGGTTGCCTTTGCAGTGTTCAATTCCGGTTCCGGGCTATTTCATCAGATCCTTCTATATAATAGCTATCGATGCACAAGCATTATCTTTTATTATTGTTCGGCATTATTACCCATGTTACGTAATCAAATTAACCCTGTTTGAAACTGTTTACATGCATTGTCTCAGACGGAGGATTCCTCCGTAGAGATAGTCAGAGATGTATACCCACAATAGTCAGCTAGGGTCATTCACACGCATTATTCCCAGGATTTGCACTACTACTGAGAACTACTACTTACTTACTAGTTATAATCTATACTGATATTAGGTATAAAAAGTTCATATTAGCTGATTCATTTGTAGGAAGTAATGGCACTACTAAACCGATTTTAAAAACATTTCATTTATAGATAGTGACAATATTCCTGAGTAAAATTAGCTATATTTTTGTGACGTACCACGTGAGCAAAGCTGGGGGTGAATACTAGTTAAATAATACATATATACAGTCAATGACATGACAGTTAGTGCCGGTGTCTGGTATGAGATCATATCGATTTTACCATATTTAATTGCCTTCAGATACACATACATATGTACGTTTGTAATTTCGTATGACTATGCGACAAAAAAAAAAGAATTTGCCATAATATATTATCATAAATATCATCAATCACCAATGATAAAAGTAGGTTGATATCTTATGTAAGACTGAAACACATGCCTTGACGGGCACGGTAGTGATTGCGACTGCTGAATGCTCTTGGTTTCGACACATAACTGGCGAAATATGGACTCTCTTCCTAACCTGCGGATATACATGTGTGTGCAATAAAATACACACACCTACAGACACAATCAATCGTCATCATTAAAGTAGTCAGAATAAATTACCTAGAATGAACAATACTAATAACAATATATAATTGTATTCAATCGTATAATTAAGTAATTATAATATTGCATATTATAAAACCTTCTGTTTCAATCATTTGGAGATAATAATTCCACATAATGTAGAATTTAGAAACAAGCCATGTAGGTGTAACTTGGCGGCAGTCCATTGTTTCCACAAGTCGTTTTATTTTTTTAACATACATACATAAACTGCTATATACGGATTTTATCGCGTTGTTTATTTGACACTTTATTACAAAATTTTGAAAATTTTTACACTACTACTACTATTCTACTGTTAAACTTTACTAATTTTTAAGCTAATTAAATTATTATTAAACTATTTAGATTTAATTTATTTTAACTATTTTATAATATTGAGACACGGGGTTCTCCCCGTGACCATGGCTGCTGAAAAGCAACTGAAACGTCGGGGAAAGTGTAAAAATAAATTAAACCTAAATAGTTTAATAATAATTTAATTAGCTTAAAAATTAGTAAAGTTTAACAGTAGAATAGTAGTAGTAGTGTAAAAATTTTCAAAATGTTGTAATAATGTGTCAAATAAACAACGCGAATAATCCGTATATAGCAGTTTAATTTCAATGAATAATATTCGCGTAAATAGAAGACAATATTATACATACATAAATATAAACTTCTATGAAAAATATATCAAAATTTAACTGACCGTAGCTAAAGCAACTCGTTTCTTGAATATACATAAGAAGGAAGCGTGCCTAAGCGTAGGATCGAAGGATGTCTCGCACAACACGTGCCCGCGCATATTTCGTGACCGAACCAGAGCCGCGGAGGTAGAAATAAGACTGCGTTTGGATACCAGTTTGAATTATCGAACATTAGTTCGGCAATTATAAGTCCTTCAATGTAAACTGCGGATCCGAAACACCTATAACCGTGACTGTCTAGAATTCTGCAGTTGTCGTTATACGCAATACGTGCGCGAAAGCAATGAGTGTCTTGCGCAAGCTAAATATAAATTTATTTAATAAATACACGAACGAAATTTTTTTTTATACGTGTGTATTTGTGTTAAATACTTAATATTAATTTATTACACCGTTATTTATATAAGTAAATAAATAAACTTTAACTAATAACTTAAATCATTTTTTTATGCCAATCTTTTAGCGAAATGTGAATATGTACTAAAAATAAATTTAACGTTACATTTATTGTACAACATTTGATGCAAATAAACTAATAAATAAATAATGAGCAATTGCCTTATGTAAACTGTTCTATAGTTCTTTATGGTTATCAGTTGGTTAGATATAGGATAGATCACATGCGTGATGCTTGTGTGTTTTGGTCGAGAAGTTTCGTGTAGGGGCCCATCGTTTAACACGGCGCGGACGATCCGAGACTTCAACGGTGTCGCCATTAGCATGTGAGAACGATTCTCGCAGTCCCGCCGATGGAGGTATGATGAGTAAATGCATTCTACCACGTGAAAAAAAAAGATCATATATCACATGCGTGTGGGTTGCTAAGGACTCTCACAATCGAGCAAAGGGGGAAGACGTACTTGGAAGGTAGAACCTAGAACAAGATAAGTACTACCAGTAAAGTTTATGCAAGTTATAGATATCGTGTACAATAGTCAATGTTTAGCCTTGCTAGATCCATATTTCTTTGTTCATATTAAGTAATAGCTAATAGTAATAACTTGAAGGAAACAATCGATGAAGACGTTCATTATTTCTGATCTTGTAGCATGCAATGTAATTGACAATAAAAAATAACCGCACTTACCATAATTATTATAAGGTTACAGTAAAGGATTGAAAAAGTAAAGTGCATATAAAAAAAAAAGGAGGCACTAACAATTATATTGCAAAAAACTAGTAGTCTCAACATCTCCAGCTAGGCTAAGTACTACTATTAGGAGTGTCTTCACCTCGGTATTGTATCGAGTTATCCATCCAATGCAATACATTTACAATACGGTAAGTAGTATATGTTATTGTTAATTTTGGGATATAATGATGGTGTAGGAGGTTTGGAAGGGAATATAAACTCATTACGATGGATTGTATTGAAGTTATATTTACGAAATCTTACATTCGAATATATAAAGACTCAATTTCGTGCGTCAGCATGTTAATTTTGTAGTAAGATAAAAAATTAATGTAATTTGCCACATCACCCAATTTGCTAAATATCTAAATTAATAAGTGAAAGAAAAATGTTGGCCGCACATGACCCTAAAGATGAGAGGAATTTATAGTTTCACGGTTGGCCATTACCTTTCGTTCTGGTACTGACCTTCATGTTCTAGCGACCATCGCTTATTGGCGCCAATTATGAAGCAGACTCTATGGTTGGTTGCTAAATGCTACCTAAGAAGTATAAAACATGCGCACTTCATATTTTTCATAATCGCAATATGCTACATAAACTATGTTACGATACCAAATCGGTCCTTGATCCTTTGGCATAAATTTGCGTGCGCTACTGAGGTCCTAGATTCGAATCTTGCGTATTACCGTTAGAAAACTCTTAATAGCTAAATCACACTAGGCTCGCTTCCTTAATATCAATATCTTAGTGATATAAGCTTAGTTCTGCCATGCCTTTGAGGTTGCACAAATGTGAATTGAATACGCAAATACTATTAATAATAACATTTCTAAAGTTCATGTAACAGATTGTTTTGTACGTGTACGATTCATATTACTTATATAAGGTTTTGTAAACCGATCTGCTTTACCAACCGTCATATATGTACAACTACCTACTTAACAATAAGTTGATAAACAAAAACAACAAAACCATAGTCCACTCCCTACACACAAACGCAAGTTTGAAGCGTTTGACCGACCGCAGTACATTTAAATTGATCAAACAAATTACAACAAATGCCGCAACGATCCTATAAGCCTTTAAAAAGCCTCTCACCGTCCTCTAACTAAAAGCACGGATACTTTGTGAAGCATTTTAAACAAGAGACGCCCGGCAAACTAAACAAATCCGGGTAATTTGCACGAAACTTTATTGGAACAGATTTTTAGAGATTTACCTAACGGCAGCTTTTTTTCAATAACAGGAGTCTACGTGCGAATTCGATTAGAATATAATTAATATATTAGCATAAAGTTATACAAGTATTTATTTTGGTGTTATTGTTACTAGAAGCACAATATATGCAAATATCGGTTAGATATACATATATAAAAGAAATTTAAATATTGTACCAATACTAAATATTTTTATGAAATAAGTGTACATTTAAAGGGTCTACCTTAGTTTTACTGGCTGGTATATGTACTGGACAGCGGTCATATTATCGAATACACATAAATATCATGAATAGGTATGGCTATCCAAAAAAATACGTTTTGAATGGCATATGCAGATAAATGTTTTCGAGCTGGCCAGGCTATAGTTGAAACGAGTGCTGCCATAAAATTATTGCAAAATATTGATTTTTTTAAAGCCTCTTAACGTAATTAAATAAATAATACAAATTTGCAAACCCTTACTCATTGTCATCACACGGTTTTCATAACTAAATGCTTACGAAATTTTTATTAACGCTATCGCAGTCCCGTGATAGACACAATAGAAAATCTATTGTTATGTATCATATCTAATTCATCGGACAGGAAACCTGTTAAATTCTTTGCCGTTCGTACTTATGATTTTATCAGATAGCCAATTTTCGTAATAAATATGATCAAAATAGAGCTTGTTATTAACCCTATCGCTGTCCCGTGATAGACACAATAGAAAATCTATTGTTATGTATCATATCTAATTCATCGGACAGGAAACCTGTTAAATTCTTTGCCGTTCGTACTTATGATTTTATCAGATAGCCAATTTTCGTAATAAATATGATCAAAATAGAGCTTGTTATTAACCCTATCGCTGTCCCGTGATAGACACAATAGAAAATATTTTTGTATGTATCATATGTGATTCATCGGACAGGAAACCTGTTAAACTCTTTGCCGTTTGTACCTATGATTTTATCAGATAGCCAATTCTCGTAATAAAATATGATCACAATAGAGCTTCGATTATTTGTAAACAAACAACGTAAAATTTTGAATAACGTTGACGTGTGTTTCAAATATTTCAGTATCAATTTCAATACAAGGAAGAG
The DNA here is from genome assembly GCA_930367265.1 of Catocala fraxini. Taxonomy (NCBI): domain Eukaryota; kingdom Metazoa; phylum Arthropoda; class Insecta; order Lepidoptera; family Erebidae; genus Catocala; species Catocala fraxini. Next base: position 12,246,728 of record OV884026.1, on the reverse strand, counting down.
GTGAGTAACCAGTACCGAAAATATTTTGGGTCGAAATATATTCTTGTATTATAAACATTCCTTGTCGAGTTTCGCTGACGATTTCTGTTGTAATTATATACTACTTCATGTATTGAATGCCACGCAAATAAATTGAATTATGAAGTACATTTTAAACAGTTATCAAATTCTACATATAAAAATAAAACTATAATGTAAATACCAGTGACTTGATTTTGTCCGCGGCTTTGCTCGCGTGAATGTAAATTTAGTAAATAAAGTCCTATCCCTTGAAAACAGAACCTATGTCCTTTTCTTTACCCCTGACAACGTGTATGCGAAATTTCATGATGATTGGTCGAGTAGTTAAGGCGTGAAACTGTAACAAACAAAGAAAGTCACATTCGCAATAATATTAGTTAAGATTACCTTGTTGGTGCAGTGGCAGAAGTGTGGATTATGAGGGTTCAACTTCGATTTCCAAGTGGGACAGTGTCATTGAGTCCGATATTTCTCTGTGGTAGCACATAGTCAAATTTTAATAAGTTGATGAAATATGGGTATGGTAGAGTCTGTGGGTAGAGTTCAGCTTTAAATATACAACATATACAGGTACAATCAACGACATCAGTAGCTACACATTAAATACATTTGTAACAGTATAATTTTATGATTGAAAAATGTCTTATTATTGTTCTAATATAATAAATTTTGATTAAAATACTAATAATCTAACTATTACTGCTGTAAAGATTAGGAATTATCATTATTGAGTATTATAAAGCAATTCAAAATCTGACAAAAGTTTATGGACTTATGGCACTGACTAAACCATCTATCTATACATGCACTTAATATAATTACAATTAGGATTATTGTTCCTCTGTCCATCCGCTTGTACACTATATTCACAATGGCTGTATCAATATCGATGTGGATTTCAGTGAAACGTGCGTAAGCGCTTAAATACGGTAAGATAGAAGAAGAAAGAAGACAAAAATAGTAGTAATTAGAAAACGTATATTATCTGGAAGCAATAATTTAATGATTTTTACAGATTATTATAATAAATATTTAAAGTCGAATAAGAAAATAATGTTTTATAGATGATATGTATTATGTTCACGCGTTTCAAAGTATTATGGTAATATTGGCTAAGATGGCGTCGTGACAGATTTTCAAACAAAAAGCCCATGTATGTTAATACATGCATTGGATTTTTGTTTAAAAATCTGTGTATGCATTTAAATGAGTATAAATGCATACATATATACATTATTACATTAGTAATTAAATTCGTACCTACGTTGTGACTTGTTTAGTATTACGCTTATCAATGTTAGCAATATGATATGTAGGTACCTTGTATTTCAGGTGATAAATCGAACTAATGTATAAACATGGCAATGTTACCTCCTACTAAAAAAAACTATTATATGAGATTTAAACAATAATGATATCACAAAATAAATATAAATTAAAAAGCTGTAATAAAGACTTGTCGTAGTTCTAATATTCACAAAAATATTTGTGCTGACTATAGGTGTTTTTTATTTATTTAAAAACTTCATGCACAAAACAATACATTGGCGGACTTAATGCCAAGGGCATTCTCTACCAGTTAACCGTAGGGCGATGCAGAGATAAAAAGAAGTAGGTGCATACGCATACAATAGCATTACAAATATACATGTATTTGAACTAAAGAATAATACAAAGTAATGATATATACATACCTAAATATATCATACATTTTAAATAAAATATATACAAATATATGTATATGTACATATATATATATATATAGAATATATATATATATATATGTACATATACATATATATATGTATATATGTATTATAGTAGTAGTACGTATGTTACGTATGTATAGGCATATACATACGTAACATATTACTGATGGGATGGAACGGATAAACTGTCAAGGAAGAGAGCACGCACTTGTAACTTGAAAGTGCAACGGTTTGTGGACATCCTGACTCCATGACACACATGAAATTATTTTATGTCTAGGAGTTCTATGAACAAAAAGCTGTATCAGCAACTTTTTAAAATAGTCGTGATACGGTGCAAGACCGATAGTAAATATGACTGCGACCAGGTCTCGGTTTTTATTCCTGATCCGGGGAAAAAGATATTTCGTTTTTTTATGATAATCTTATTAGCAGCACGGAGTCAAAACTGTACCCGGTAGACGACGATAGGCTCGACCCCTGTTAACCAGAGTTATTGAAATTTGGTTTTCTTTTTTTTATGATACTAAGGTGGCAAACAATCATACGACCCACCTGATGATAAGTGTTCACCGTAGCCTATAGACGCCTGTAATACCAAAAGCATCACTTGCGCGTTGCCGACCCTTTAGGAAAGGAAGCAGGAAGGAGAATTGGGTCTCCGGCACTCTCAATCCCCAAACGAAGCACAACAGTAGGAATACTACTATTTCACGTCGATATTCTGTGAGAGGGCAGTCTTCCCCGGTCGAGCCGGCGGCCCATTCATGCTGAAATCAGCGAGGCTCTACTATTCATTTTTAATACATTTAGCCTACCTAGGTAGGCTAAATGTATTAAAAATGAATGTACCTAGATACTCGATGATGCATGGGGCTATGTATATCTAGTATATTATCACATTGCGAAAGCTCCAGATAAATTATTGAAACGGGGAATCCAAAATTTACTGTTCTATATCATTCATTGTTTCAGGGAAATACCCGTTATGCAACGCATTAACAACCGTTATAAAGTAGGCTATAACTCTTAATGAATAAATGTATTGTTATACATTAAGCATTTAATTTTACTAGTATTGGTATTACCAATTCTGGGAGTTCCTGGCAAACAATATCGCGTAGTACTTTGATTAATATAATAGAATATATTGTTGCCTCGTTGGTCTTGTGCCATATGTTTGCAAATCGTGAGCTAAGTACCTATGAGGTCCAATTCCTACGTCGGATGAAGTGCTCTGGATTTCTATTAGGGAATTCTTAGTAATAGCACGGGATCTGAAAACGTAGTCAGTAAATGGAGGTAAGCTCATCTATGAAACCTAAATAAATAGCTGGTGTAATCTTGCTTTAATTAATTTCTGCCCACTCTTTCAAATATACAGTATACGTATAAGAAGCCTATTTATTAAATACAAGCTGTCCCACTCGGTTTCATTGATGTATTTAGTTGCTGCTCTGCTCCTGTGTCTTGCAGCTTGATGTTATTCTTATCGCCTATGTTACTTCCGCATAACGTAGATCTTTATTGGCAAAATATTTTTTATATCGGCCCTGTAGTTTTTGGGTATATTCATTACAAAACTAAATACAAATCCTTCTCTTCATAATATTATTATACGTAAACGTATTATTAAACTAATAAGGTCTATTTGTCTTTTATGCATAAAGTAATTACCAGTAATTATCGTATAATCACTTTAATTACGAATTTGCTCAAAATAATACGAAACCTTCACAGATTACATCACCTCGGTACAGTGTAGATCGTAACACATTGGTATAGTATAGGTCATCTGCACGCATGTGTACTTGGTAGCTAGCTGATAACTGATTATGTAAATAATATGAGTAGCATACGGGAATATTCGCACAAAGCAACTTGATAAAATAAACAATGGCCAAATAACAATGTCGTCGGTGATAAAAATCCATTTGTATTGCTACTTATGCGTAATAATATGTAAAACCGGCGCAACGATGCGCAAAAATAACGTATTATTTAAAATTAACAATGAAATAATTAAATAGTACAAAACAACAAAAACAAAGTACAACGTTGATTTGTTTGTACGCTTGTGCCTCGAAAACCACTGGCCTGAGATACGTGATGCTTGTTTCGGTTCCGTCGCAAAATAGTAAAAATGATACCTTATCCGACTTTGTCTGTTGCTCCATTCGGTCTCAGCAACTACTAAAGTTATAATATTGTCTTCTGTTTACGCGAATGTTATTCATTGAAATTAAACTCTATATACGGATTTTATCGCGTTGTTTATTTGACACTTTTTTATATAATTTAGAAACTACTACTAATAAACATTACAAATTTTTAAGCTAATTAAATTATTAAAACTATTTATACTTAAGTTTACCCTTTCTCCGACGTTTCGGTTGCCTTTCAGCAGACATGGTCACGGGGAGACTAAGATGGTAGTTGTCTCAATGTTCCAGTGTAGTTATTTCAAAGTACACGAACATAATTTATTCATTGGTGTTTCTATTTACGCAGAATGAGCTCAAAGTATCATGAAGTCTAGCTGTGGTCTGCTTCTAAAGTTATTTACTTGAAATTTGAAAGAGCCTGATATCCGAAGTTTCTGAAGCGAAATCTGAGTCATGTCAGAAGTAAAATCGCCACGCGACGCTGGCGAGGAACACCAGTAATTACTTAGTCCATACAAGCGGAACCAATGTACCTAAGTAAATCAATATATTTAGTCACACTTTCATAAAATTAGTTCGATATCTAACAGTGAGTGTCACAAAATATACAAGACTAGCTTTTGCCCGCGACTTCGTCCGCGTGGACTTTAATTTATTACCTACTTTTAATTTGTTATCTAATTTTAATATATAAAACTACGACTAAAAAAATATAATATATATATATATATATATATATATATATATATATATAGCTAATACTTAAAAACTACCTACTAATATTTAGAAACTTCCTACTATATCTAAAGAATTATATCTTTTGAATGAAATGTCCGATTTTAATAATTTAAAAAGTATTTTATGGGTATTGAAACGGTCTTTAATAAAATATCATTTAATGGCATAAGGATTAATACAGAGGTATGAATAATATGGTTTGATTATTGTCGACACTTTTATCAACTTTTAAAATGTAAAAAAGTAGTTATCGTAGCATAACTAACTGTAGTTATGCTACGATAACTACAACTACTGAGTTGGACATATGGTATTGCAGACTTTTTTGTAGATATTGATACGTTCTATAATACTGTAAAACATTTTTTTGTTCTATCATCAATAGTTTCCGCAGCGCACGTGATGACAGATTTATTATGACACATTTTTTCACACCTTGGGTTATATTATTGCATTTTTATTAAGGATCCCTATTTTTTTTGAAAATGTAATATTGCCTATATCACTCAGTGAAGAGGCAGCTTTTTAATGTTGAAAGAGTTTTTGAAATCGGTCTATTAGTTTTTGTGTGAAAACATTACAAACATACATACAAAAATACAAATGTTTCCTCTTTATAATATTAGTTTAGATTACCTTACATAAAAAAATTCATGCCACCTCCGAGTGATGTTACACTTATTAACGTTAAAACACTCGTATGTAACAGCTCTTCTTGTTACGGTAATCTACTAAATACATAAAAAACATTTATTTCGTAACATAACTTTAGATATGCTAAAATGAGTTTTATAAATTATAATAGCTACTTGACATAGAAATAGCAAATATTGAAAAACAAAGCTTGTTCATGTTACGTTTTTGGTAATGACATAATTATTATAATTCATACGTAACTTGTTAAGCTGCTAGATATTCCTTTTAATAGACCTCTAGTATTTTGTTCAGATATAGAACTTTTTATCTTGTTTACAATATTGGCTGTAACGTCGAGGGGACTGTTTGCCCGCATCTGTAGAATCTAGTTTTTAATTCCTACTTATAATGTTATAAATACAAAATAACTCTGTCTGTCTGTCTGTTACGCTTTCACGCCTAAACCACTGAACTGATTTTAATGAAATTTGGTACAGAGATAGACTAGACCTTGGGAAAGGACATAGGCTACATTTTGTTGTAAAAGAGGGCACGATAGGGTTGAAATAAGGGATGAAAGTTTGTATGGAATTTCGTCATTATCTCGCCTACACTACAACCGATATTGATTAAATTTAGTAAAAAGATAGACTAAACCTTGAAAAAAGACATCGCCTACCTTTTGTTGTAAAAAAGGGCATGAAGGGGTTGAAATAAGGGATGAAATTTTGTATGGAAATTCGTCATTATCGCGCCTACAACCGATTTTGACGAAATTTGGTACAAAGATAAACTAGACCTTGGAAAAAGACATAGGCTACCTTTAGTTGTAAAAAAGGGCATGAAAGAGTTCAAATAAGCGATCAAAGTTTGTATGAGAAATCGTCATTATCGAAGATAAAACCATGAGACTTTGTATTAAGGCACTTCATAAGTAGTAAATAAGTAAACATTTGTAGCAGCTATTTTAACATTTGGGAATGGAAACCTACATGGGGATTAATTAGCAGACGAAAGTTCGTATGGAAGCCTACTATTTTTACAATACGTATATTTTTCGGCTACACAGTATAATTATTAAATTAAAAATGCCGAGCTAATATATATACGTCGCGCGAGTATTGGACACGCCAAGCGCCATACACAATAAAAGATGCGCCGGCGGCGGTGCAGCGCAGCGTAGTGAGGGAGTTTGTAACATTAGCAAAAATCTTGCAGCAGTGTAAAAGGTGTTGGGTTTGGGATGAATCTACGATGTCTCACAAAAAAGCAATCTAAGTACTATGAAAGATATCAAGAGCAACCAGGGTATCATGGGAGGGATATTGGTACTTCTAGCTGGTGACTTAAGACAGACTGCCGGTTATTGCTATCTGCCGGGTATACTGGCAGATGAAATAAATGCCTGTTTGAAGGCGTCTGTATTATGGGTACACGTAATAAGCTTTTGTCTGGCTACAAATAAATATGCGAGCAAAACTACACAACGATTCTCACGCAGGGCAATATGCGGCTGCTCTTCTAAAAGTTGCAAAAGATTGTATGATAACAGACAGTAACGGCGTGATTACAATAAGACGTGAATTCTGTTAAATTGTCGATAACACAGATGATTTAAATAATAATGTATATCCAGATCTACAAATAAGTATGTCCAATCGAAAATTGTTGTGTAACAGGTCAATTTCGGCGCCGACAAATGAGACAGTAGGCCAGATTAACGAACAAATGTCAGATATTGAGGGAGATGTTGTCCTATAATCTCACTAGAAAATGTTATGGACACTGAACAAGCGAAATCGTACCCTATAGACTATCTCAACTCTTTAGAATTATCAGGAGTGCCTTCCCATAAGTAAAGGCTGAAAGTTGGTATTCCAGTCCTGTTAATGAGAAATCTTGACGCACCAAGGTTATGTAATGGTACACAGCAACAAATTACTCATCTAGGACGCAATATTATAAAGCTACAATCATAACTATTACTAATTTTATTATTATTAAACAAAACTGTTTTCCATTGGCAACTCTATGTGGCGAGCTCACGAATATCATACCTGCAAAACCTTTATGTTTCAACAAAGGATGGGAAAACAAAAATCGTAGTTCATAAAAATGTATTAAATTAGGCTATCTGCAGTAAACCATAGCATTTATACGTGTATTAATTGCAAAATAAGTTTCTTAAAAAATCAAAACTTCTGCCCAGTGACTATTCCGCGCGGACAAAGTCGCGGGCAAAAGCTAGTACACACAGCGACACATCAACCTAGACTGTTTGGAATTTGAACTATTAGAAGTTGAACGCTGCGAATCGTTCGAGAGAGTGCGTTATATTTTTGTTACGCTCTATCCACTGTCCACCTTTTTTTTGTTACCCAGGAAAAATGCTTCATGCACTGCCCGCCGGCTAGGGGACGGCACCGGCGGGGGAGTGTGGGACTCCCAGCGAGACGCGCTGGTCTACCCACTAAAAAACCTGGGGTGTTCCCTCTCTCATCCAATAGGGGGGGCCAGTTGGAAGCTCTAGGAGGATTCATCCATAGCAGGCCCCCCCATGTGGGTGTGGGCCGGGTCAAACGGACCCGGCCACCTCTCGTCCCCAGGGTAGAGCCTCAGCGCTCTCCCCTTTCGACGGTAGAAGGCGCGCGGGAACACCGCGCGCGCCCTCTCGGGGTTCCTAATTTACGTGTGGCAGGGTCCCCTGAGGCCTTGCCACCCGGAACCCTTAAGTGGGGGGCAGGAGAGCGACAAAAGCGCGTCTCCTGCGCCCTCTCCTCCGGCGGCGGACTTCCGGGGCGTAAGGATCATCCTCACGCCCCCGTTCCGCCGCCTGACGACGACTGTCATCTCGCAGAAGGACCTCATTGCGCCCCAGCACCTGTCGTCGCAGACCATCCTAGATACGATGGTCGGCAACGAGAGGTCGGGGCCAATCACAGCGACCAGGGCGCAGCGCTCCGCGGCCCACGCCGGACACTCCTCCAGCGTGTGCTGCGCCGTGTCCTGGTCACACTCCTCACAATGGTTGCACCTGGTTGTCGGCTCCCTACCGGCTATCTTGCAGAGGTACTCCCCGAAACAGCCGTGTCCGGAGAGCACCTGAGTGAGCCGGTAGGTGAGCGGTCCGCGCCGTCTGTCCGTCCACTGCCTTAGTACTGGATGGACAGCCTCGACGGTCCTCACCCCGTAGCGGGGCTGGGCCAGTCTGTCTTCCCACTTGGCCTCGAGGACCAGTCGAGCCTGGGACCTTCGCGTCTCATCCACTGTCCACCTACCACACTGGTGTGTGGTAGGTGGACAGTGGATTTACACAGGAAAGGGACAATGCATAGTGGTCTATGCATTGTCCCTTTCCGACAATTCTCTATTTTGTATGTAGCGTAGTTATGCGTATATAAGGTATCTAACTTGATGTGTAGCTGTGTGTACATAATAAAGATGTAAGTGCGAATTCTGAAGTGAGTTCGATAGTGAGATTGTACAGAATCACACTGATAAGTGATAACGTCATTATACCATTTACAAGCAAACATGCTGAAGCAATATATGACAATAATAAAACAACAGATGGTCCAGTTAAATGGAACACGTGCACATTGCACTGACAGTTACACAACAAAAACAATGCATAGTAACACGTGTTTAGATTGTAGCCATCATTGAAAATTTGGTTGTTTTAGACATAGATGCCTGCTTCCTAGCCCATCTGTATATAGAAATTTAAAGTTTCATTTGCGTGACACCTCCATATTTTGATATTCGGATTGATATATTTATTCCAAGTTCACGATATCAAGGTCACATAGTAAAAGGGGCATTCAAAAGTACGTTTCGAAAATAAATAAAATTATAATATTAATTTAAGTGGTCAATTTATTACGTGCCAATACTTGGGAGTTATCGTCAGTGATGTATGGGCTAGAACTGGCTTGTTCAGGAGTATTTAAAGATTTTAACGTCATTAATTAAACATTCCTTTTAATGATTAAGTAACTTTAACTTTTATTATTAAGTAACGCTTTAGAAGATAGTTATTCTTTACAACAAAAATACTTTGTATTATTAGTACTTGCACAGTAGTATGTGATATAATAATAATAATATTGTATCACATACACACAACACCATCTAGCTCAAACTAAGCTGAGCTTGTGCTGCTATAATGGGTACTAGACAAGGGATAAACGTAAGTACATATATACTTTCTTTTTGTAAATACATACGTATTATACATATCAAAACCGAGACCAAGAGAAACATCCATGTCCATGCACACAAATATTTGACTTGTGCGGGAATCGAACCCGCGACCTCAGTCGTGGCAGTCGGTTACACTAACCACTATGCCATCGATAATTAAAGTTGATACATCACGTATGTATTTTGATTTTGATTAAATTTAATCGTCTTCGTGTATAACTTTCATTAAACGCATTTTCAAACTAATTTTAGTTGCAACATAGACGTATATTCATCTATACTAATATTATAAAGAGGAAAGATTAGATTTTTTGTTTGTTTCTTTCTTTGTAAGGGTTCAAATAAAAATTACGCAACCGACTTTAAAATCTTTCACCATTAGAAAACGATATTATCAATGAGTACCATAGACTATATAAATAAATAAACATTATTTAAAAAAAACTGTTATAAACACAACCTCCTTTTTATACTACTAAATAGGCAAACAAGCATACGGTCCCGGTCACCGTAGCCTATGGACGCCTGCAAAACCAGAGGCATCAGTTGCGCGTTACCGACCTTGTAAAAACCTTCTAACGGCCTTTTTGAAGAACCCCATACTGTAGTCTTGTAGGAAAGCCTGGGCAGGGAGTTCATTCCACAACCTGAGCGCCAGCGGGAGAAAATTCCTTTGGAACTATTTGGTGCGGCATCAATTACCTACTTTTACGCAAACGAATCCATCAGCAAAACCTAGTGCTTTATACAAGCAAAGTGTGATATAATTGACCTTTTTTTTTTGCAAGATATCTATAATTAAATTGCTTACGTCTAGCGAAAGAACAAAAACAAAATTACGTACCAAAACTTAATACCTACTCAACTTATTTTGCCTTCGACGCACTGAATGTAAATGTGGTCCTATATGCATAGATATATGTGTTGTATTTATATTTCACCTTGTTTGAAAAGTCATCCGCGATGCAGAGAATATATTTATGACGTAATGTCAATATAATGCAATTCACCTTAATCCTTAGAGATAAACATAAAATGTTAGATACGAAACGAAATAACACGATGCTGTTTCAGTACAATCATTGTACGTTCAATTCTTTGGTGCTATTTTAGAAATTAGAACAACTACGTAAGCCGTCTATATATAATCTGGTATCCTACATGCAGTTTCGCTTCTAGTTTGTTTAATAAATTTACTAGATTAATCATATGTTGTAACTGTTTACAATAATTATACAATTTATGCATAATTAATTAAGAATCCAGCTATCATTTTGTTATCTATAAAGTCATTTCATAACAGTAATTGTAAATTCGTAACAATATTATAATAGTTTAAATAAAACGTTATAACATTTAAATTGATTCAAATTATAAAAAAATACAAACTTTAGTAGAAAAGCTATGCTATTGCAGCCAGTTGAAACTTGTAACTTTTAGATTCACTAGCGTTTTAATTTGTTATTTTTATACAACTAATACAGTTATGGTACAAAGAACAATTTCTGCCTCAGTATCATGCCATAGAAAACAGTAGGTTCTCAATTCATATGAGTTTTGTTAAGGGTGGCCAACTTGTACAAGTAGCTGTATTATATTTGGGACTATACACCGAACTTCAGTCTATGAGGCGATTTAAAAATCAATGTCTCAAAATTGATTTTTATATTAAGGTGATTTAGGGATACTAAAATAATAATTTGAATGAAGTCGACTATAATAATAATAATCAAAGTGGAATAGACCCAAAGTTTTGCAATGGTTATTCTTTCAAGAATTTTATTAAATAATCTTATTACATTTACTAGCCAATAAGCTCGTACCCATGACTTCATCTGAGTTAAAAGCTAGCAAACTAACTCCATTTAACATTTGATTAAAATCAATCTATTCAATCATTTAGTTCAATATTGTAAATGTAATAATTAAGCAAAGCTGTTATGATGTGTTTGTTATATTTTACCTATCCCTAGGTGGAACGGTAATATCGAATCAGTCCTATAAAACAATCGCTGTATAACCTTCCTGAGGGAATGAGAAAAGAAAGTGGAATATTGAGAGTGTTGGTAATATATCAGGCAAAAGAAAAAGGCCGAGGTTGCACTGGTATGGAGATAACGACGCGATAGTGACGCATGGGCGACTACGTGAAAACAAACTTATATAAACACACTAGTGGATCTGATAGACGTTTCCCTATCCTAATAAGCCGATCCTAGCATATAACCTATCCGGTCCAATGTTGTATCAGGCATTCATTAAATTCCGTTCAGCCCTTAGGAGGAGTGCAGGGACACGCGACAAGTGACACATTGTTAAGGCTTCTTGGAACAGCTGTTATCTTTTTGATGATTCGTGAACGTATGTATGTATTAAGTTGAAAATAAAAACAGCTTTAGATGCGTATATGAATCCTACTAACACCATCATTAGTAGTTAGTATGTCTATTACTTCATAAAATCATGTCCGAACCCATTAAGTTTTTGATAAAAAAGGATAAAGATTACTTAAAGGAAATACGGTAAATAGCGAATAAAGGGAGAATAGCTGTGGGTATAGATTATAAAATCCAATGAAAGGAATTGTCGATTAATTTATTTATAAAAATACTACTACTACTAATGCATGAGCATTGCCCGGGATAAAATTAAACTAAGTGCTGTCTGGACACTCATTTCACCTTTGTTTAAAACGATAATGTATGTTGATATTTATTAAGAATATTTCTTTAAAGTTTTGAGTTAAAGAAGCGTTCAAAATTTTCTTTGTTCTTGTATTGAAATCCCAATCCACTATCTGAGGTTTGTAAAGTTAGTTTAGTTTGAGAATCTTAGAGGATGTTTACGTTATTCTATAAGAAACCTATGTACAAAACCTGAAGCTTTTAGAAAAACTACGGTTCGACTTGCATTAATATGTCAATCCATCAAACAGTTAATCAGTTTGCCCTTTAATAGATACAGATTTTTTTTCTTTTTTTTTTACTATTAAGGTGGCAAACAAGCCTAAGGCCCACCTAATGGAAAGTGGTCACCGTAGCCTATGGACGCATGCAACATCAGAGGCATCACTTACGCGTTGCCGACCTTTTAGGAAAGGAAGTGGGAAGGAGAAGGAGCGGGAAGGTAGAAAGCGAGTGTTTAAGCCTGCGTTACTCTCACCCACCGAACGAAATACAACAGTAGGAATACTGCTATTTCACGTCGATATTCTGTGAGAATCGCTCCCCGGTCGAGCCGGCCCATTCATGCTGAAATCAGCGAGGCTCTACTACTCCGAAAACTTTTATAGAGATAGCCTTAAATCTCGAAATTAAAAACTCGTTTGTAGGTGGCTTATTCGTGTAGGTACTAGGTAGGAAATATTGCATAAAATTTTCCTTTAACTATACAATGCATGGCAATACCTAATATTATAACTGCGACTGTGAGTTTGTTACTCTTTCGTTTTTCTTTTTTTCTCTTTCTACGCCTTATATACTAGACTAATCACAATGAAATTTCGCATACACGTTGTCAGGCATACAAAAAAGAACATAGGGTTCTTTTCATCCACAAAAAATACTGTTATCGAGCAAAGCCGCAGGCAAAAGCTAGTATTCAATACATGTATCGAACAGTCACTGCCCCGTCATTGAACGCCCGTATTTACATATGTTTACGTTTTTATATTGATTCAACATAAGCAGACGCGAATCCGAATTCGCATTTACACTGGAGTGTATATTTTTGTTTCCCATTCTATTTATACATCCACATGTGGCGACAAATCCTTATTTGTTATAGCATTATATCAAATAACAAAAGCGATTTGGAGTATAGAGTTCAATGGACTATCGCGTATCATATGTGTAAGTCTATTGTAAGATTGGAGACAGCTTTGTTTGTTTGATAGATGTTAAGTCTGACAATAGCAAGTAGCTTAATATAGCTTTATTAAACTGGTAAATATAATAATTATGTGAATTGGCTATATAACATATTGCCTTAGATATTTCACAAGAAATAGAAATGCTAAAGCAATTTCAAATCCTAACTAATATTATAAATGCGAATATGAGTTTATTTGTTACGCTTTCACGCCTTAACTTCTTGACCGATCATCATGATATTTCACATACACGTTGTCAAGGGAGCAAAAAATGACAAAGGGTACCTTTCATCCAGAAAAAAGTACTGTTTCCTACGTGGGTACGGACTATGGACTTCCACTTGTTATGATCGACATATTATATATCTTACTTTATTTACGGTATCAAGGAGAAATAATAAAAAAAGTAAAGTACTATGTCTATTTTACAGATGGTAGAAGAAATACCTTCGATGGTTCATTGGGATGTTTAGATTTACAGCTGATTGTGAGGTCTCAGGTTCGATCTTTGGGTCGAGAAAAATGTTATAGAGGTTTTTATGCTAAACAATTCTTATTAGCCGCATAAGGTCTAAAAATATGGGAGACGGTAATAAAATTATCAGTAGGTCGTAAGTTTCCACGTAATAAGGGACGACCTTATTGCTGGCTACCGACTACCGCGTAGGTATACTTACATATTATTACCGGTTTATTTAATAAATACATGAGACTTTAGCGACAAATAGGAACATAAAAATTATAATTTTGATGTCTTTGGTCAAAACATGTACAATAAAGTATTATTTAGGTATGACAAATATCACTTATAAGCGTTAAACTAAAACCAGTTCTCATCGAGATCAGTTAAATTTGAATAAGCGATGAAGGTTATTTGGTGTCGACTTGAATAGAAGGCATTATAATGAATAGACGTGACGTTAACCTAAACGGAAGTTATAGTATATAGTAGATATATCATAGGTATTCCATGTATATAACATACATTATCATCCTAATTAATATCATAAATGCGGATGTGAGTTTGTTTGTTTTTTACACTTTCACGCCTTTAGCTACTCGATCGATCATCATGAAATTTCGCATACATTTTATCAGGGGAACAGGAAAGGACATTCAGTACTTTTAATCCAGGAAGTAGTTACTTTTGTACTGAATGTACTTACATAACCTAACAAAGCGAGCAAACTAAAGAGGCGAGGGAAGCCGCAGGTAAAATCTAATTATATAAAAATAACAGTATTGAGTATTTAGTGTACGAACCTAACCATACTTTGTACGAGGTGACTTCTTAAACCACAACACCAAAAACAAGGATTACTCCTCCTAAGCTGGCTTTAAATAAATAATAAATAATAATAGTAATTAGACTATAACACGCAAGTAGCCTAGATACATAATTAATTAAGTTATTGAGTTTATGTCGGTCAAGGTCGGATCTATTAATGGAGATAAACAAACTAAATACCTATGGACAATTGTCCATATCTAACATAATTATTATAACATCTACCCAGTTATTAGATACTTTGAAGCACGGCAGGTGAGTAACTTTAATTTTTTTTTATTTTGTACTTTTAAATGACCATTCTCCGCCTGATGGTAAGCGACCATGTGGTCCAAGAGCAGTGGCTTCCACACCATCCTCACAGCAGCTGAGGCGATGTTGACGTTCCTACTTTGATGGCCTGAGATGGTGCTTTTTCACGCCCCGCTTAATGGACCCAGATGGTTTAGGTGATCATATGCCACTGGCAGTATGCCGAGTGTTAGTTAGAGATAGTGTAGTGGTATAAGTGGTCGCCTCGCCACTGCCACAGGGCTGAGTGTTATGAGTTCGATTCCCACACGGGACAATAAATTGTGTGATCCACAAATGGTGTTGCCGAGTCTGGGTGTTCTTTACGTCCGTTGTTTGAATGTTTGTAAAGTCCTCCATGACACGGGAATTATTCGTAGTGCTGGAGCTGACATTTCAAAAATAGAAAAGATAAAAGAAGTTCTTTCCCTAAACGAGGCAATCATTTGTGTAATCCGAATATAGGAGTGCAGAGACCAGGGTGTCGTGCATTTTTTGTTTTATTGTTTGTAAAGTTTCCCGCAAAAGAAGTATTATGCTGAGTGCTAAAGTAGTATCACAAAAAATAACAAAAATGTATGTATCAAGTTTTTCTTAGTATTTGTGTGGGAACAGCGTTTTTGTATGCAGATATGCGGACTATATTTAGACAGTTTGTATTTTTGTCGTTGGTCACAAGTCTGGCGAGAATAAACCAACTTAATGTCAGAATTATCTCAAGGTTATACAGTTATTCGATAAAAACGTATTAGACCTTCACTTCGTACAAATAAGTAAAAAATACATTGTAGGTTTCAACTGTTAATAGTTTATATTATGCATACGTAGTTATGTTATTGTTGTATTATTCTATACTAATATTTTACATATATGCCTATCCCTAAATCTGCTGATACATGTTTCCCCAACGTACTTTCGCAATAGCAGCCTAGTGACGGCAACGGACACGAGGCGCCGACGCAGCACACCGTGAGGCATCGAATACCGGACATCGCGGTCCCTTGAAGACGCGTCACTTTTGATCCAACATCGATCGATTGTCAACTTGCATCTAAATATAATTGTAATTTTAAAGTAATAAATTTGTATTAAGTAAATTTTGCATTTTTTTGCATCCTCAGGCTACAGCCGTCGTAATTAAGAGGTAAAGTTTTCTTTTTATTTGTTGTTAAGGATTTACTAACTACTGCACGGTTTTTAAAAATTCTTACACCATTAGAAAGCTATATTATTACCGAGTAACATAGGCTATATTTTATTTATAAACATAAAGAACTTTTAGTAACATAACCTGACCTTTTTACGCGAGCGAAGCCGCGGGCAAAAGATAGTTCGATATAAAACCCTCACGAAATAGAATTGTTCATAGATTATTAGTGCAGGTTAGGCATCATCTCTACGTCACGGAGATCTTAACAAACATTAAAACCAGAGAAATAAAGAGCATTCAAGCTTTAGCAACTAGCTATGGATGATTTTACTGACTTGATGGTGCAGCGGTAATGAATACTTTGCATGTGATCTCGGGTTCAACACTTGGGTCCTGCAAAGTGTTATTAAGTTTTACTTTCAAGAAATACTCAGGCTGCACTCTGTGCTGCTAGCACAGAGTTTATAACTTTGCCTGACAAATATGCCTACTATTCGAGTCTTAAAATAATAGCTGGAAATGTGAGTATATTTGACCTCTGTATACCTACCCGTTCCGGGAAATATGTATGTATGTATAATGTATTGCCCTTTCTAAGGACCTAAATACTAGTGTTAAGTAAGACATAAATTTTAAATAAGTTTGTAAGTTGTCTCTTTTTTGTACTGAGCCAGTACAATGTCCCACTACAAATGAGGCGAGGCGTCTTGGCAGCGTAGAGGTAGATTTGGAATTACGAATAATATGTCGTCTATTGTTGCTGTTATTATATGTGCCTTTCAAAGTGTGATTGACCTAAAATAAACCACAAAAATAAGAAGCGATTGACATAAGAATATTATTATAATATTAGAATATAATTGATAATATTTTCGTAACATTAATTACAACTCGAATGTTACAAGTATGTGCAAAGCAACTAAAAGTTCCCTCTCACTCACTCTACGCATGTCATACGCCTGGAACGCGACATAAACTTTGAACACACGGCTACACATCAAGTTAGACACCCTATATACGTATAACTACGCTACATACAAAATAGAGAATTGTCGGAAAGGGACAGTGCATAGTGGTGTCGATGTAATGGTAAGGATAGAGCGTCGCGTCCCGTTTAGTGTGAATGAGACAAAATAACAAAAATATACGCACTCTCTCGCACGATTCGCAGCGTTCAACTTCTACTATTTCAAAGTCCAAACAGTCTAGGTTGATGTGTCGCTGTGTGTACATATAGACATTTCCGACCGCTCTTGTATTAGTAGGTACGTCTTGTATGATACAAATGTCATGCGCCGTGTAAGTCCTACTCAACACTACTGGATATTGTAACAATGGCAACGTGACCACTTAAAAAACTGCACCATTCTTGTAATGATTAATTTATCCACATACCTAGCCACCATAACTCCAACCCAAGATTGGCATAATATTAACCATTATGTCAATCTTGGGTTGAATTTAACAAACCAAATTAAATGTAACGAGGATGGAAGATTTTATTGTTGTTTTGACATTAAGAGTCTTGTTTTTTTTTTGTATTTTATTCGTCTCCGAAAGGCTGATTGAAAACTGGCTGTGACCGCGAATTCATCTGCGTAACACAATATTTTATGTTGCCCCAGAAATCTTACAAATTAACATATTATATAATAATAATAATAATAATATTCTACCACATACACCCAACACCATCTAGCCCAAACTAAGCAGAGCTTGTACTATGGGTACTAGACAATGGATAAACATACGTATATAACTATACATATACCTTTTTTTTGTAAAATTCATACATTTTATACATAGAAACACCCAGACCAAGACAAACATCCATGTTCATGCACACAAATGTTTGACTTGTGCGGGAATCGAACCCGCGACCTCAGGCGTGGCAGTCGGTTACACTAACCACTACGCCATCGAGGCCGACATTAAGGTACCTACTTACTGTGTAAGTTATGATGAGAGATCTTTTAATTTCTACTCGATTTAAATCTGTGCGCGATCTTCGCGTTCGTATAATGTTAAGGCTGTAAGATTGGCAAATTTTACTTTCTATAAAAAATGGGCAAATCCTCTTTTTCATATTGAATATTTACTATTATTTTAAAATAGGTTTTTCAAATATCTATTTGACCAAAATATAATTGAAATAAAATAACTTTAATGTATTTAAGGTTTTCGCCACAATTCTACAATTATTTTAATAAATAATAAGCAGCAACTATTATAATAATTAGTTTATAAAGTTTGTAAGAGATAAATATATACGAATTTAAGCATATTTTCACGCACAATTTTTGAACAATTGTTGGACTATAATACAATGGTAATGTTTAAGTTGATGAGTATTTTGTAGTAAATACCTGTAAGATACATAATAAGAAAAATATTTTTATACAAGTCCATTCATAATGTTCATAGCTATTAGAGGCAGCAATTATTTGAATTTAATATAATAGGTACTACAATAATTAAAGCAGTTTATAGTTATACAATATATTACTTATTACATATATAGCCGATTCATTGACTCTTCTCATACGCAGTCACTGAACCGATGGAGGAGGTAAATGCCCGTTATTAAAGAACAGTGTTAATTATAAAACTACCGGGAAGCACTTCAACATTACATAAATCCTGTATATAAACAGTCCCACTGCTGTGCGTGGGCATCTTCTCACTGTGAGAAGGATTAGGCTATCGTCCGCCACGCTGGCCCAGTGCAGGTTGGCAGACTTCACATTTCTTCGAGAACATGATAAAGAACTCTTTGACATGCAGGTTTCCTCACGTTGTCGTTCTTTAAAGCGAGCGATGGTTAATTATTTAATACGCACATAACTCCCAAGTGTCAGAGATGCGTGCCTTTCGATCGGTCTCGAGACCTCTGCGTGACAGTATAACGGTCTCCCACTAAGCTATGCCTGTTTAAACGGTAGTTGATGGCAAATGATGTCGAGGTGATTATCTACAGATGAGATATAAAAAAAACATTTGAAATAGCTATTGGTCGAAAATAGCACATTGTTTTGGGTTTCTCTCAATTTCAAACATGGTTGTCATTTAAACACTGAGATATCATAATATTCTGTGTTTAGAGACCTCTTATTATAATCTCTTATGTCTCAGGTTTAGGCAGCGTTAACACTTATTAATTAATATATTGAGTCGAAATAGCATACGACCAGGCTGTGACAGGTTAATGTTGTTAGAGAAGCAGCGTGAAGTGTTAATCATGAGCGTTGCGGTTGCCAAGGAGCGGAGCTGTGAAGAAAACATGCCTAAGCACTGAGGTCTCGAGGACCGAAGTTGAAGCTAACTAGTTGCAGGCGGCACCGTAGGTCGCTTAGGCTATATGTGGTCGAGAAGATATGCTTTGCCCAATTTACAATAAACTATATAAGCTAATTTGAAATATGACATTGCTTTAGTGTCTCATGAGTGATAAGTAGTGGTGTAATGGTTGCAGCTCCTTACAGAAATGTCTTTTAAAGTAAACAATATTGTAAACGAGCTATTTAAAAGAGTGGCCGTGTCTTGCTTCTCACGCTTTTGCATTGCTGAACATTGCAACAGGTATATGTAAATTTACATTAATAAGTGTAACTTTGACGTTCATAAGATGTACCTATCTACTTTTTGATCTATATGAATAAACATAATATATTATTTTGATTTTGCTTCGGTAACAGAGCTGATCCGCGTTAAAAGCGGTTATGTTACTATTATATAATTTTAACTAAATCTGCTATATTTAAATATTTGATGCAAGTTTTTGTACGTAGATGAAAAAACACCGTTAAAAACCAGTTTAGGACATCGCTCTAAATTTTTTATTACGATGCTTTTAAATAATAAGGAATGTGTTAAAAAAACATTGACGTCAGCGAGTACAACTAGTTAGTGAAAATTATTAATTGCAGCTTGAAATAATATACATACATTTATAGCATTATTGTATATTGATCTGCTCCGTACATTTCGTCGAAGGGAGTCGTAACTAACTAATATAATAAATGCGAATGTGAGTTTGTTTGTTACGCTTTCACGCCTTAATTACTCGACCGATTATCATGAAATTTCACAAGAACGTTGTCAGTGGAACAGAGAAAGACATAGGATACCTTTCATCCAGGGAAAAATCTGTATTTTTTTTTTTTACGTCAGGGGAATGCGTTTACGCACCGTCCGCGCCCGGATGTGCGGGTGTGTGGGACTCGAGCCAGTGAGGCCGGCCCCATACCCACTAAACCCCTGACGTCGTTCCCCACGTACCGGTGTCGGTGCCACGGGATTCACGCTAGTATTCACCGTGACACCGACAGGTCTTGGCCCGCCACGTAACGAGGCGAGCCCCAGCTATTTGGGGGAGGACTAGATGGTACAGCCCTCCCCTCCACTGAGGGGGGCGCGCGGGGTGCTTACGCCCCTCCCTCGGGCCTGTGCTGCTCGGGTGGCAGACTGCCCAAGTCCACCGCCCGCAGGCCGCCCCCTAGGGTGGCTGGAGGTCTGTGCGCGCCCTACGGCGGCGCCCTGGACGTCTCCTGCGGTTTGGGTGGGGAGAGACCAGCTCCCTCTCCCGTTCCGCCGCCTCCTTCGCGGACATCACTGCCTCGCAGAAGGCGACGGCGGCCTCCCATGCACCCTCGCTCCGGACCATGGACAGAACCATTTCCGGCAGCGAGAGGACCTGGACACCCAGTGCCCCGGTTAACGACCGGCGCTGCTCCTCCCAAGCTGGGCACTCCACGAGTGTGTGCAGCACCGTATCCTCGGGACCGTCACCGCAGTGGTGACAACAAGACGTCTCCTCCCGGCCTATACGACACAAGTACCTCCCGAAGCATCCATGCCCGGTGAGGACCTGCGTCAGCCGGAAGGTCAGGGCGCCATGGCGCCGCTCCAGCCACTCCTCCAGGACTGGACTTACCGCCGCTATTGCGGCGTGCCAAAAATCTGTAACTAATCTAACGCAACCCAACCCACATTTACATGAGCGAAGCGGCGTGCAAGGTCTAGTTATTTTATAAAGACTACTTCTGCTTTAAGATAAAATCCTGTGTCGCGGGGGACACTATAAACATTCAAACAACGGATAGAAATAACACCGGGACGCATTACAACTAATTGTGGATCACAATCATTTTGGTCCCGTATGGCTATCGAATCCACTCCACCCGTGGTAAGTGGCGAAATGATCACTTAAACCACTATTTCATCTGTACACACAGCGACACATCAACCCAGACTGTTTGGACTTTGAACTATTAGAAGTTGAGCACTGCGAAACGTGCGAGAGAGTGCGATTTATTTTTGTTATTTTGTCTCGTTCACGCTGAACGGGACGCAACGCTTTATCCTTACCATTACATCGACACGGCTATGCACTGTCCCTTTCCGACAATTCTCTATTTTGTATATAGCGTAGTTATGCATATTTATGGTGTCTAACTTGATGTGTAGCCGTGTGTACAATCAAATGTCGGTGTCTAATATACTGTTGGTTAAAAAATATTAATCTAAATCTTAATTATGCCTTATTAAAAAAAATATCAAGATTTTAAGACAGTGGGGTATTCTGATTGTATCTTATCCTGTTAGAATACAGATAAGTACGTAGGATACATATTATGCAACCTCAGCTTTCAAGCCATTGAAACCGCACAACACCATATACTATTGTTATTGTTATCCTACTCTTCCCAAACTCTCTTATAACTGGTGTTACGCCAGGCCTATATTGAAAAGGATTTCGCACTTTATGGTGACTCTAAGGTTTGTGAGACTATTTTGTCTATTATTATTAAACCACAAACAGACTATGTTTGCTTAAAATATATGTAATATCATATTAATACGTCAAGTGAAAATTACGTTTGCGCGCACTAGTGTGAGATTTGACATTGGTACCTACGTAGTTGAACATTATATGGGGAAGAAGCTAGAGCACTGGATGACTAGTAGGTATACATAGTATAAACAGATAGTTTTACAAGTACGTACTAGCCATTGTATTGAAGTGCCACTTTAATCTTAATAGGTATAAAAACAAATACCACTGGTAATCAATAACTGCAAGTCAAATTAAATTTGCTTTCTGGCAGCAAATGTACAACAAGACCAATCTTATAGAATCCTTGACCAACACCATTGTTAAATATAGCTTATGGTCTTGCCTAGTTCTAGGTATGCTCATAACAAATTTCATCATAATCTATTTAGTAGTTTAAGCGTGAAATCTTTCAGACAATTAGTTTCAAATCCTGAGTATTGAGTATTGCTGCATTTATTATTTATTAAATTACTCCATTATATTCGAGACGAATAAATTTTTTTGCCACTAAATACCTAACTATTAAAAAACAAAAACGATCACGAGATTATTTAATTATAAAAGAGAAAAAATGTCCTAGCTTCGCTATAATTGTAAAAACAACAAAAGGATTATCCGATTTAATTATGTCAATTAACGATTAATCGTTTACAATCGATAAGTAGGTAGTTTAAGAACACAGTCGACTAATAAACAATAATGTTTAACTATACATACAAATAAGTCTAAAATATTCAAAGAAAAACCTGTTACAACCATACCGTACGAAACCAACATCGTAAAAACCGGCATAGCATTAAACTCCAAACAAGATCCGTGACATAATTGTCCAAAAACGTCACTATTCTATTAATACCCAACACCGATCACTGCCATAACGAAAACTTTGTTAAACTTACCTGTTATTCAGTCAAAATATTGAGAGTATTCACTGAGAAGTTTATATAAACGTGTCGTTGTTTGTAAACAAAGATGTTCGAACAGACGCGCACACGCATTCACGACGCGGTGTCGGAGTGGATTGAGCTGCGCATGACACACCCGCGCGCACTGCCCGAACTAACCCGTCTAATTGTAAAACAACATGCCTGCCCGTAAGTTCTTCCGATAACAAAGTTATTGACGCTGCATTTATCGTATTTACCTCGATTTAAGACCGCAAATTGCAATAAATGTATGTAGATATTGGGTGAGTAAACTCATTAAGCTATATGTGAATCACTCTTTGTATTACCAGTGCGGAAACGGTTTCAAGGACTTTTAACACCTGCATTGGTCGTATTACAAAACATATTGTCTGGTACGTAAACAAGTGCCTACTATAAACAGCGGCATTAAATTATTCTATGTTAGTACGAATCTATGCAATCCATTGATATAATATGTATATGTTACTACAGGCTAGCTATTTTACTTTTACTCGCGACATCGCTCGCATAAAAGTAGGTTATGTTGATAAAAATACATTTTAAAACAAATTATAGCCTAAGTTACTCGGTGATAGTATAGTTTTCTAATGATGAAATAATTATTAAAATAGGTTGATTAGTTTTCGAGTTAAGTCCTTACAAACAAACAAAAAATCAAATATTTCTCTTTATAATATTATAGCTGACCCGCATAACTTCGTCTGCTTCATATAAGAGAATTTTCCCCACTTTTCATTGCTGCTCCGCTCCTATTGGTCGTAGCGTGATGTTATATAGCCCATACTATATGTATATATATAACACTAAAATATTTTTTAATTCGAACCTGTAGTTCCTGAGATTACCGCGTTCAACCAAACAAACAAACAAACAAACTCTTCAGCTTTGTTATTAGTATAGATTAGTACAGAAGAATAAATTATTATAGCATAGATACATTAGTTATTAAATATTAATTACATGGTTAACATAATAATAATATATTAATAATAATATTCTACCACATACACACAACACCATCTAGCCCAAACTAAGCAGAGCTTGTACTATGGGTACTAGACAATGGATAAACATACATATATACTTTTTTTTTGTAAATACATACAAATTATACATAGAAACACCCAGACCAAGACAAACATCCATATTCATGCATACAAATGTTTGACTTGTGCGGGAATCGAACCCGCGACCTCAGGCGTGGCAGTCGGTTATACTAACCACTACACCATCGAGGCCGACTATATATGTATAACATAATATTGTCTTCTATTTACGCGAATATTATTCATTGAAATTAAACTGCTATATACGGATTTTATCGCGTTGTTTATTTGACACTTTATTACAAAATTTTGAAAATTTTTACACTACTACTACTATTAAACTTTACTAATTTTTAAGCTAATTAAATTATTATTAAACTATTTAGATTTAATTTATTTTTACACTTTCCCCGACGTTTCGGTTGCTTTTCAGCAGCCATGGTCACGGGGAGACTAAGATGGCAGTTGTCTCAATGTTCCAGTGTAGTTATTTCAAAGTACACGAACATAATTTAATCATTGGTGTTTCTATTTACGCAGAATGAGCTCAAAGTATCATGAAGTCTAGCTGTGGTTTGCTTCTTCTTGGGTTTGACTATTTTTATTACTGGATCCCAAGCTGGTGGTACATTCCAACCATCTTCTCTATTAAAATACATGGTTAAGCCTGTTCTTCATTATTATTTAGTCATTCTTTATTATAAGTAAATGTAAAACTTTGTGAACATGTTTGTTACAAACCGTTGTAAACTATGGTACACACATGAATATGGTATATTTTATCATATTGTGCTGGATTAGCAGATGAGATAATTTCTACCCAACTAGCATTCCTATAGCATGGCCTGGCCATAATCATCTAATGACAAGTGGCCGTTGAGTTCTTTGTTTCAGTAGAGAACGCGACTTTGTAAGCGTAAGTTAGGAGGTCCCCGCCCCCTGGCCAGGTGGATCGATGACCTAAAAAAATGTAGCTGCTGAACAGCGGAAGACCGGATATCGTGGCCTAAAAGGAAAGAGGCCAATGTCCAGCAGTGGATTACAACGGGCTGATTGATTGATTGAAATATTCAGGTAGTATAGCCACGGGCGTAGAAGCCGCCTGGCCAAATTGTAACTAATCGATCTCTGTACATATGAGATATCTATGAAAAAATTCGAGGGATCTTTATAAGAGCTATATAGAACCCAAAACAATTATTATTAGAACTCTGTCTGTCTGTATGTTTGTACACGCATGACACAAAACATAAATGTACGAAATCGTATGCAGTTTTCACTGTTGTATTGCTGGAGGTCTCACTTAAAATCCGGTGCATGTTTCATCTTCATACGCCTCCTAGAAGTCGAGTCATCAGTTACTACTTACATGCAAAGAAATAAAAATATAGAAAAATACTCCTTTCAAATTCCACGCGTACAAAGTCACGGGAAAAAACAAGTCATACTATAAAAGCATCAAGGACCTACTGAAGAACGGCTACGTGACTCCCGACATGAATTCAGATTTCTTCTGTAACGGTGAATAGCATTATTTGTTCTGTAAATTACTTATTTAAATTGACTATCAAGTAGTGGTCTATCAAGTTGCTATAAATCAAAATACATAAAAAAAACAGTAGTCCACGGGCCTAAGTCATCAGATTTGCGATTAATAGATTGTGCGTGTGACGTAATCGCCTTATATAAGAATTTAACCTAAGACAAAAGGCTAAAATCTTTTGACCAAGATTTTATTCTTTTATATAGGTAAGAGTATTAATCATTTGCAAACATTATGTACTAATAATTTATTAAATGGTTTATATTAAAAGCTAGATTTATTAAGTTTGACAGTGAATAACGAATCTAAACGAATTTACACAACAAACATATAACATTTGCCAATAATTTATACATAATACATGTAATTTTATTCATTTACATTGTGTCTCAGTAGACTGAGTCTCAGTAGCTAGAGCCAAACATTATCTAAGACTATAGCTGGCGAAATGAGGATGTGATAAAACACTACTGTTTACCGCTTAGAAGATTTAAATACAAGTGAGGTTCTATAAATAAATGGGTTACCTTACAAGGACTTTACTTACTTAAGGAAAACGTGGTATTGTGAGTCTTAGCATATACATTACTAGCTTTTGTCCGCGACTTTATTCGCGTAAAAGGAGGTTAGATTATGTACGAAACAGCACTTTTTAAAAATAAAATATAGCCTATATATTATTATTATATATTAGATTTTACTAAAATCCTTACAAACAAAAAACATACACCAGTTTCCAAGCAAATCTGGCCAATGTCTTATTTAATGACGTCTTTATAAACGCAGCTAATTATAACACAAAAATTCGGTAATTGTTATCAAAACATTTGAGAGATAACTTGTGACCAAAGATAACCTTTGAGTTCTGTGGTAATACATACATGATACCCTTAGACGTATAATCTTATAGCTATCATGTTTATTGTGAACCTTTTTTTATTTATTTCTGTACCACTGATGAAGTGTATACGAATTTTACCGATGATCGGTCGAATAGTTAAGGCGTGAAAGCGTAACAAACAAACACGCTTTCGTATTTATTATATTAGTTACGAATCACAGAGGCATTGAATACACATTAATACTACTGCAAAGATGTATATCATCCAAATATGTGCTGCAATCTTCGGTCCTGTGTAACAGAGAGTAAGCTTATAGGGCACAGTTTTAAACTGCCCGATGCTTTTGCAAATGGGACGGCAATCTTTAAAGGAAATTACCGTTGCTAAAGGGGCATTTCGAATTTGATATGTGGCGTTAAACTAATCGATGAAACATTTTTACTTGAATAATATTTACATAGACAGGCAATTTAGTAGCCACGTATGCTATATATCTATTTAGTATATCGAACTGCGTGGCTTTGTGTATTTCATTGGAAATAGTTCTTTCCCATCTGCACCACAACACTTAATCTTCTATCTTCTTTACTCGCACTACGTATATTTTCCCATACATTTTACTACTTATATTCTAAAAGCACCCCTTGGTAAAATAGGGGTGAATTAGTGCATGTGACTGCTGTGGTCGGTTCACGGGTTCGATTCTCAGTAGCAGTACGGAGTTTGAAACCGTGCCTGGTAGGCAGCGATAGGCTTCTTATGTGAGATCTAAGCCATCGCTAGCGAAATATAGGTGACATATATATCTGCCCACCCTAAAAAAAAAACAGTAAATTAAAACTCTTGGTATACCATCTAACTTAGCTTTCCCACATAACGCTAACTTTTAGATTCGTTTGTGTACAATCACAAATGATATTAATATAAATACTATTCTATAAATCAAGTGCCTGACATTAACGGCACCATCGGCGGCTTTGCAGATAATTGCGGTAGCCATCATTCATTCGCTTTAAAATTAATTAAATCGTACTAAAAGGACAAAATATATTGGTACCATAATTTTAACGTTTCATATTCATTAATCAATCAGCCTATATTCAACAGTAAATGGGAATAAGGGGATATTAACTATTATTTCGTGTTTGTCAGATAGCATAAGTTATGCCTTTGTTACCGGCCGATACCCGGATCAGTACACAGGTTCCATAAAAGTGGTCGGATTGGTCTGTTTTGTTAAAAGCCTGCCACTAGCGACATAATAATAATTTAATAACAGCCCTGTGGGACAATTTAATAGGTACAGATTAAACTGTTCCACTGCTGGGCACGAGCCTCTTCTCAGTTTGAGAAGGGTTAGGCCAAAGTCTACCACACTGGTCTAGTGCGGATTGGTATCTTCACAAATCTACGAGAAAATTATGGAGAACTCTCAGACATACAGGTTTCCTCACGATATTTTCCTTCTAGAAAGCTTGCCGGCTAGCTTGGTGGACCATAGCCTAACCCTTCTCACACTGAGAAGAGGACCAGCAGTGGTGCAGTTTATTACAGGGCTGATATTATTATAAAGACAATACAGCTGGCTCATTTTGATTTCTTCTATACACGTTTACATATACTATTCAATTAAATTACTTTGTAAATATTTTATTACCTACACGCATTTAAAATAATAATGTGTAGTTTCGAGTCGGAGTACGACATAACTTCTTTTCTCAATATACTTATCAATAAATAAGCTGTGGGCCAAAGTAGACTTACGCAATACGGTACTAGTAGGTCACACGAAGCATCGTTTTAACCCATGTTGTAATGCGGACAATGCATCGCAGTGACGTTCAGCTTTCCAAGTTTGTCTCGAGATGAACATGCATCTCGAACACGAATCACATTTCGATTCATAATCATTACAATAGTCAGTCACGCAAACAATTATTCTATATCGTAGATATTTACTTACATGAGTAATATGGCAAGGCGACGTTCAGATAATTGAAATTGAAAAATACAATCTTTTATAATTTTTGGTTTTTAATTGTAGGTAATTAAGAATGCACAGTTTCGTTACATTGTTGCTCTATTATATTTGCATATTTTGCTCTTATATATTAGCGATATAATTTGCATATTTTGCTCTTTGCATATTTTGCTCTATTACATATTTTGCTTGTGTACTACAGATGAATTACATTTCTTATGTTTGTATTGATGTTTGGCGTAATAAGTTAACCTCTGCCCATCCCTCCAGGCATATGGGCGTAGTATTATGTTAATGCATGTTTTGAATAATATTTACCAAATTATTTAATTAGGTACGTATTTTACTAATTACCTATAATTAATCGATTATAAATATTAATTAGGTAAACAAACAATAAATATAATTATGTTGGTATAACAAAGCCGTTTCAAGACTTTCAAGATAGTCACAAACAAATTACGATGGTGTTTAAAAAGGACTTACTAATTACAATATAAATTACTTTTATTATATACTTAATAAGTTTGAATTAGAATGCACGGAACCCGTAGTGGTTCAAGTTGTCACCTCGCCACGGCACTGACCTTTGTGGGTTTGATCCCCAAACAGGCCAAAACTTTGTGGGACTCACAAATAGTCGTTTCCGATCTGAGTGTTCTTTGTGTCCGTTGTTTGAATGTTTGTAAAGTCTACCGCGATACATGAATAATTCTTAATGCGGGAGTAATGTTTTAAAATACAAAAATATGTGTATGCGTTCCTCAAAAAAGTTATAATGTGCTCTGTATGCATAATTAATTATCGACTTGGATATCCTAAAAAGTATAATTCTATTTTCTAAGATAAAATAATAAAACAGACATTATTAATCATCACCATTATTTTCGGGATCAATGGTATACCTACTTCTTCCGGTCGAGTTTTCGACCCTTACGGTACGACTTTGTCTGTCTGTCCTTTTGTTTCACGGCAGCTTTACAAAAGACATTAGCGTAAGTAACTGAATCTGTAAAGAACGCGACATTCCGTGGGTATTAACAAACCAGCCGCCGACAGCATTTTTACGTAGCTTATTTTGGGATTCAAGGTGAGCTAAGTACGTAACTCCATAGCAAAGTACACTATATAAAAATTCGTATAGAATTTATTCATGCTTAACAAACAAACAAATAAAGATGCTTCCGTACAGTATATACATAGCTAAACCCGGCCACGCTTCGCTGTGACTATGTCTGATGTTTTAATTTCCCGTTGCCGTGGAAACTTTGGTATAAAAAGTATAAATATCATTTATAGAGAAATGCAACGATGTGAAAAAATTTTTAATGCCAATCCACCCACTACTTTTCGAGTTATGTGAACATAAACATACGGTAGTTAAATTGTTGGTTAAAAATGTTTGGTCTTAGTAGATGGTGACAAACTCTTTAGTTAAAGCACAATACAATCTTTGTGATAACGCCCTTTGCCTTTTATGTGCCTTAATAAAAACTTCAAAGTTAGTTCTCTATCAAGAAATCTGTGCAGCGGATAAAAAGCAAAACTTAAATTAACATCCATATCAGCTTTCGTGGCCTTACAAAGTAGCGACATTGTTGACTGCGCCGATAAATTGGTTATGCCTTAGCATAGTCTGAAACAACATTTTCTCTTCCGTATGTCATTAAAGATGTTCTCCAAGACAGTTAAGCTTTTTGGTTATGAGTCAACCGCCCGCGCTTCGTGGAATATTAAAGTACTCAGAATCGCAGAAATCAGTGTCTCAAAATGAGAATAAGCAACAAACAAACAGCGTACACGAAAAACTTGGTACAGAGAACACGAAGAGAATCTCTGTGTCTAGGTACAACGCCTGTTCGCATATTTTATTTATAGACTAGGACTATGAAAGTTTTTGGAATTTAAAAGCATGAAGTGAGAATGCAGTAGATTCGGTAGTTCGTAAGTAATGACTGTGTTTAATCCCTTTGTAAAGCTGTGTAGCTATATGATTAAATGAATTAGCAAACCTTCACAGATTGGATTTCGATTTTATTGTGACTATACATACTCTGTAAAGTGAAAACGACTCTGAAGGATCTCTACATTGAATATCTTTAGTCTAAAACTACACTAGCGAATTAATTTATGTCTAAATGAAACCTATGATAGTAAAACCGCCACCGCGTCCTTTTATTTCATGCTGCTTCCAACGCTATCCCGGTGTTGTCATCTTTTGTTTACAAAGACTCTACTTTATGACTACAACGACTACTGAAGAGGCATATATGTATCTTTAAAGATTATATATATGTATATATATATATAATAATATCAATCATGTATATAAACTGTCCAACTGCTAGGCACAGTCCTCTTCTATGTGTAAGAAAGTTTAGAGCATAGTCCACCATTTCATCATTTTTTAAGAATATTACTGAGAATCACAATATTTTCCTTTGCCCTTAAAGTGAGCGATAATTAACTATTTAATATGCACATAACTTCAAAAAGACAGCCTATCGCTGCTTATAAAACATAAATAAAAATAATTAAGGCAAGTCACAGTTTTATTAAACATTTACTGACATTACAGTTCCGATGAAAATGAAATTAGTCCAGAGGCCGGCTTTATGGATCGCTTTCTTCAGCCCACGACATGCTATCTAGTCGTCCTGTGTCTCTTTATAAGTGTTATAGTTATACTAGTACTAGCAGCTGTCAGTAAGTATTACACAGAAGTTTTTACTTTATTTAAAGATGCACTTTAAGCCATTGCAGCAATTTAAAGTTCTATCTTTGTTGCATTATATTTGGTATTTAAATCCTCAGATTTAAATAGCCTCGGTTCTGCAGCGGTAGCGAATGCAACTGCTGTGCGTTAGACCTCGGGTATGATTCCCCGATCGGGCAAAGCGTTTGTCTTATCAATCTCAGTATCAGTATCAGCAGAAGCAAAGTCTAAATTGAATGCGATAGACGGCAACATGCTTGCCCTATATTATGTGGGATATAAAACCATAGTTTGCATAATGAGTGTTTAGGAACATAAGTATTCGGCGATATAAACATGAAACCATGTATGTTCTAGATACATTATACGTAGATTTATTTCAAGTTGTCGTTTCTGTACATTATTAACATGACTGTCATAGGCTGTAAGGTTATGGTTTAATAATTTCACAATCGCTCAACTGTTATTTCACAAGTCCTTACAAATATGGTAATAGTAATGCATTCTCATATATAAAATGTGTCCAACATATTTAAAGTTGTATGGACCTATTCGTGTCTTAGATGTAAGTATTAAACTGTTATTAAATATATAATTAATCATTGAAGGTTATTATTTAAATAATCGAAAACGTACATATTAAAATATTTTTTATATGCTATGGGTTTGCTTTACTTTAATTGCTCAATCCCACGAAAGCCTAAGTCGATAAATAATCGTGTCTTACGTTCGTGTAGTGAGTAGGTAGGTACAACTGATTTATAAAATTTTATGTTGAATAATTAAATTAATAAAATATATTATGCAACTGTTAAATAAAATTATTTTTTTGTCTAAAATTGACCATTTTCTTTTCAGATGTTATACCTAGCAGTTATTTGTTGGGTTCTTCAGATACTTGGGCATTAGGAAAATCTAAACATTCAAGATCTAAGAAAAATATTAGTGATGACAGTACTATCATATAAAATAAAATATATATAAACGATATGATTATTGTACTCTCTAGGTACTCCTCATCTCTGAGGTAATTTTTTATTTAGCTGTTTAATAAATGAGTTTTGAGATTAAACTATTATGACGCATTTATATTGTGCAAATACTTTTTCATGTTTACCATAATTTATATTATGAATATTTTTCGTAGTCTTATCACATTGTAGTAAGCTTTAGTCTAAGTCCCTCAGAACTGCACGAACCCCATGTAATAACTTGTGCTTTTAATACCAGTGTTATATTTTTAGGCGACCGGCTAAAGAATAAACAGGTTTCATTTGCACGCCACTCATTCCATTAGTCACTCATCAGGGGTCTAGTTTGTCTAGGATAGTCTAATACAAATATTTATGTACATATGTCTATGGTTTGTCAAACTACTCTCACTCTCATAGACCACACAGAGCATAGATAAGACAAGAGTAAAGTGGACCAACATCAAAAGCTGACTTTTTACTTATAGTGTCTTATCTATGCTTTTTACGTTAGCTAACTATAATAAGCATCACAAGTCGCTATATTTCTGCAGATATTATTTTACGCATATGCATAAGTAATATTAAATGTATCCACATCTACAATCAATTTTAAGAGCTCTGTTTATTGCAAATGTAGTTGGTATTTGTCAGAAGGTAAGAATTGTTGATACTTATTATTTTTCAAGAATCGTCTACTATTAGGAATTTCATGACTGTAGATGTATAGTCTGTCTTTCTAAAGCAGCAGACTTGCACTGACAAGGTGGAAAGGGGTTTTGCAGTATGAATATTCTGGACTGCATGTCACTCAATTATATCATTAACAACAAAGTTAGCAGAATAAATTCAGTGAATATTGCAGTACTATTAACGGAATGCATATGCATCAATTGATTCTTTAGAAATAGATAAATGAATGAGGATGTAGTTTTCAATGAGAATTGAAATTGGAATAATGTGATGATAGGATCTCGACAGTGATTAACGTGTCTTTTTTAAATCCGTAACCACGATGAATGCAACAACGATCGTAGGTTTTCCGACATCCCTAATGGTTCACCAGATGTTGCACCAGTCAACAACTAAAATAGATTCACAAGAGTTGCATTGCCTTCTTCGTTACACCTATGTATTATCAGTCGCAACAGCCATTTAGGCCTTATGTATTAAAGGCTCGCCTCATGAGCCATCGAGAAAACGCCGCTAACTTATATCCTTACAGATAGTTCAGTTTATATTAATGCTCTATGGCAGACATTCTTAGCCTGGCATATGCTGGACTTGGTCTCATTTGGCACAATGAACAGGATTAATTTATTTATTTAATGTCTTTTACGCTCTTGTGTGTTCTCAATAATGTTCTCGATGATATGTGGTCTGCCAACCGCACCGGGCCAGCGTGGTGGACTATGCCTAACTCTTCTCATACTGAGAAGACGCCCGTGCCCAGCAGGGGAACAGCTTAATACAGGGCTGCTATTATTAGTATATTGTGTCTTGCTTTATAAACACTGCGATTGCTGAGCACCAGCCTCTTCTCAGTTTATAATAGTCAACCACGCTGGCCCGATGCGTGTTGGTAGACTCCATACATCTTCGAGAACATTATGGAGAGCACACGCAGGTTTTCTCAAAACATTTTCTTTTACCGTTTCAACGATAACTAACTATTTCATACATTTTTTATTTCGAAAACATAAAGTTGCGTGTCTTAGGATCGCACTAGAAACCTCTGCGTATCAATCCAACGGTCTCCCAATGACGTTTTCGGACTCAGAGACAGATAGAGCGTTGTAGATATGGATATACTAGGTATGTTACTTACAGTAAAATAAAACTAAAGAACAGTCATTTTGCGGCATCGTAAGTTGAAGTCAATTTTGTGTAAGTTCAGCATGCTGAATACGAGAAAAATATCAGATTTGTTAAATTGACGCTAGTTTACGAGATAAGACTTTATAACTATATGACTGAAAGAAAGTCGAAATAAAAATACAATTACATATTAAATATTAAATATATTTAGAAGCGGCTATATAATAACGGCAAGAAAACTAATACATACGCTATTAACAAAAAAAATAAAAAATATATAAATACTTCACCTGTAAGCTTTTCTATTGCGTTTATGTTCAGGACAATGCCTTATTAAACTCAAGCAATATTCTGCCATCATAATCTGGCTGTCCTATCGGGCTTGGTATCTTTTTTTCATTGTTCTAATGTTCTTTATGTTGAATATCTCAAGAACCAGAGTCAATCCATACAAAGTTTGGAGGTTGAGGATAGCGACGGGTATAGAAACACGTAGACTCCAGGTTAGAGAAATGTATATATATCAATCAGTGGTTCTTCTCCTACAGGGTCTCGGGGTAACCAGACCAGGCCGTGGGCCTGTCTTGGTGGTGATCGTCTCCGCCTGCTAATACAGGCAGGTCACTGGGGTGGGCCCGTGTGGGCTCGTTGGTCAGTCCGGGTCGTCAGAGCCGGTGGGTAGCGCAGCTCGCGAGGTCCAGCCCGACTCTCTTTCTTCTCTATTTCGTACCCGTGGGGTGGTATAGGACGAGCGCGGCTATGTATAGATGGTCCTTCCGTTTCGATGTAATGTTGCACGTTAATATTGGACTTTAATTGCATAGATGGTAGTAGTCTGGATATACATTGGTATCGCGCTAAAATATCGTTATACGACTATGACTATGACTATGCAACAAACTGTAGGCATTGTTGAAACTCGTATCGGGGCGTTAACCTTGAAACTCGTAACACCGTCGATTGATCTTCGATTTTTCAAATCTACGATGAGTTGATGATGTTTGAGAAAGTCTGCGCCGAGTATGGTTCCGAAACGTCGGCCACGATAAATTTTGTGTTGTTGGCTGCATAAAGTTTGAAAGGTAGCGGTGTTTCGATTTGTCCTTTTCTTCTCGGTAGCACGGATATGTTAGCGCCCGTTTCGACCAAGAATGATATGTTGGAGTTGCGATCGGTGAGATAAAAGCGGTGCGAGTTTTCATGAACGACGGTGTCCGCCGCAGCCAATGTTCGGTCTAGTTTTCCGAAGGCTTAAATGTGCAGGGTGAAGTGCAGCGTTGAGCTTGCTTTTTAAATCGTCGGTGATAATAACAAAATGGCGACGGTAACGCGTCTCGGCTCTGTGAGCGTGACGAGTCAGTTATTGTAGTTGTCGTAATACGGTCTTGATTTCAATTCGGCTATTTGCAACGATAGTTTTCTGATTTCAGCATTGAGGTATAGAGTATTTGCCTGCGGTATGGATGGCGATGGGTTTGACGTTGGTTGAAGGATGTTGTTTGTGGCTGAACTGGCTAGTGATAGGCTTGATGATTGCGCTGTGTGAGCTGATTGTTCCATGGTGGTTTACTTGGTTCTCAATTTTCTTGTTGGCGATGGGTTCTTGCTTGTTTATGTTCCTGTTCGGGGTCAACACTTTGGAGGTTGAGGATAGTGACGGGTATAGTAACACGTAGACTCCAGATTTCAGAAATGTATATATTTGAGTTTTATTGTTGCGTTATTCAATAAAAACTTATAAAATATTTACACAGAAATGTAACCAGTAGCAAGTCTTACATTCCACGAATCAGAAATAAATTTAATTTACGCTAACTTCCGTGCGCGGCGCTAACGTTGGAGCGAGCCTTTTTCTGGGCAAATAGATACCTAATATCGTGTGGTGTCGTGCATGTGCAGTTCAATATATGATACACGTGTGGTGGCTAGAAAAGTAAATACATGTATGACAGGTATGACCGATGAAGGTGTTTGTTAAAACCAGTAACAAAATGAATGCCTCAGAAAATATATATTTTTTTGTTTCCCAGTGTAATAAACGAGGGCAAAAAGCTCGACGTTGTCCATTAAGGTAAGAATAAGCCAGTTCGGGAAATTATCACACTCTTCACGGAAAATCGGCATTCGTAATAGTAACACTGGTATTAAATTCGCTTGATGAGTAAAAGAAGCAAAGGCTCATAGAAAAGGATTTAAACTTAACTTAACTTTCGACTTTTATTAAATCGTTTTCCTTCGACTAGGCGTTGGGTGCATAATATAATCAAAATTAAATGAGGTACTCATTAAAATATTGATCCTGAGTTACATAACCAAAATAGTATTTCAATCAGACTATGGTATGTGTGTTTGTGAATGGTGGGTATGATACAAGAGTCATAAAAATAACAAATATAATGAAAATATAAGCCTTGAGAAGTATGTACTTTTGTATGGTGAGTCTTCTAATCGTAGCATAAGGAATAGTATGACAAGAGAGCGTTGTACCATCAAAGGATAGTCATACAATTTTAGAAAAATGTGCTGACGTCTGATCATTTGGAGTCTAAATATGAAACAACGGTGAATTGTGTAGCCGGCCGAGGAAGACCTGAGCAAAGATCCTCATCAGATCAAATATACATATAAGGAATATCTTGAACCGAGGACCGTGCACGATGAATGTGATGAGAGTTTTTGACTGCACGGGTAACGTAGCCCGCAAGCGGTGGCCTTGCTGCTGCTGTCGCGCCATGTATTGTAGGTTGCAATACCAGACACGAAAAATAATTATTAGTGTGATTCACAAATAATTTGTTCGGCGTCTTGGTTGGCTGCTTGCAAAGGCCCTCGTGACACAAGGCTTGTTCCCTTATGCAAGACTAGCTGTACCCGTGGTTTAATCCGCGTTTAGTATTACTGCGCCGGCCCCGTGGGTCGTAGCGTGATGTTATATAGCCTATAGCCTTCCTCGATAAATAAGCTATCCAACATTAAAATAATTTTTCAAGTCGAACCAGTAGTTCCTGAGATTAGCGCGTTCAACCATACAAACAAACAAACAAACTCTTCAGCTTTATAATATAAGTATAAATTAGTCATTTATATTCTAAATCCCTGAAACCAAATCTATGTATTCAATCAAACTAGTAAAACTAATTCTGGATGCTAAATAGATTGATTCTGGATGATATGATGATAAATAGAGATTATTTTTGTACAGTCTGCCTGATAAGTGATAAGATAAATGCCATTAAAAGCTTTTATCCAAGTGTCAGTCAAGTTAAGTGTCTCTATAGTGCTGCA
Source organism: Catocala fraxini (assembly GCA_930367265.1). Classification (NCBI taxonomy): domain Eukaryota; kingdom Metazoa; phylum Arthropoda; class Insecta; order Lepidoptera; family Erebidae; genus Catocala; species Catocala fraxini. The sequence goes on along the minus strand of OV884026.1, from coordinate 12,209,689 downwards.
GCTTAACGTTAAATACGCGACAATAATAATTGTGTTATAAGCATGTGCATAGTTTGTTTTTTATTCATATTTATGGGGACAGCAGGTATTTATTTTTAAATAGCAATTACGTAACTTCCTGGATTGTATTTCTTCATCAGAGCTATCAAGTCAAATAAATGTAAATGTAAACCGAAATGCAATTTTTGTTCACATCTGATGATTATTTTAATTCGGGAGAATATTGTGATATTTATGATAGTGCGATTAGATCAGCACTCACATACATCGGTTGGCTGTCTGTGCTTATTATATTTGAAAGAAGGTACCTATACAGTATACTTAACCTAATAATCTCGGAACTTTATTTGCGACTCCTATAGGTACAGAAAGATTTTTTAACAACATCCAATATTAAGACGTTTTAAATCGTCATTTAAAGAACCTGATACTAGAAAAACAAAAATTTAAAGAAATTATCTTTGAATACCAAGTTGCGCCTCGTTACACCTATGGCATAAGTTTGCAGTTTTTGCGTGCAATCGTGGAGTTCGATTCCCGAGCTGAGCAAACTGTTATTCTATTATTCTGTTTGGGAATTAGGTACTAGAAATAGCATGACGTTTGGAAATGTGCCTGGTAGAGATCAACTGGTTTGTCTCCTATTACGTAGAACTTTTATATCCAAGCATAGTTGCCGAGATGTGGCTGCTATACCTACACCTGCATTCACCGTCGATATACCTACGCCGGGTTTATTACATTTTTTTATGGTATAAGAGGCAAACGAGCAGACGGATCGCCTAATGGTAAGCGATTACCGCCGCCCATGGACACCTGCGACACCAGAGGGGACACAAATGCGTTGTCGGCCTTTAGAATTTGCCAAGAAAGGAGACTTACTGACTCGATGAAACACAACGCAAGCGCTATTTCACGCCAGTTTTCTGTGATGCCGTGGTATCACTCCGGTCGAGCCGAGAAGCGTAACACACCCACTTTAAAATATAGGCGTTGTACTATGAATGAACTATTTTTTACCCCTAACATATTATAAATTTTAAATATCTATATTGGAATTGCTGCTACTATCTCTAGTAGGGAAATACTTAATCTAAAGATTTTAACCTTTAATTATATAATTTAATTAATATGCACTTAACGACAACCGTAAAACAGGCATCAATAAAGCCATGACTATCATACATTTAAGCGCAGATTGATTAAAATGAATAACATTAAAGCTTTATATTTCACTAGCTGCGCCTCGCCGTTTCATCCGCGTAAGTACCGATACCGTAGCAATATCAGGATAAAATGTAGCCTATGTTAACCCTTAAATGCGCGACGTTTTTATTAATTTGAAAAAATATATTTATTAGTACATAAGTTTTACTTTACAGGAAAAATAGTAAAAAGAATCTGCGATGGAATTTACTGTACTTTTCTTTCAAAAATGTTAATGTTGTTTTAAAACAACATTGCGCATTCATAGGAATTGTGCTAGTATGGATACGATAAAAACAAACTGTTTTAAAAACATATTTATTTATGGGTCTTTATGATATTTAATCCAGGTCGCCAGCTATCTACATACTAAGTTTCATCGCAATCAGTTCCCTAGTTTTTGCGTGAATGAGTAACGAACATTCAACTATCCTCGCAAACTTTCACATTTATAATATTAGTAGGATTCTACTATTGTAACAACACTTTAAAGGCTGCAGAAGGTACTTACCTACTCTATATTCCATAAAAATTATAAATCTATCTATGTATAGTCGACATTTTTCAGACGAAAAACCACACACTATACCTACGCTAAACATTTTTATAGACGCTCAATACACACATGCCTTTCTTTTTCAGAGATTATACCTGCCGAGACTATGTTTGCTCATGTGAACTCTTCGTGGGCCATGGGCAAGAGCGCAGCGCCCCCATACTCAGGAATTATAAGAGACATCTTCAACATGTCTGTGATGACCGTAGTTGTATGCGCCATTATATTTGTGACGTTTGCACTTCTCGTTAAAATACATTAAATCATTAATATACCAGTGTTTACTTTCATTTATATGTAAGAGCGTACCGACAAGATATTTTCTTTTAAACGTTACTTCCGCACTACAAATCAAGCCCTTTAGGTATTCCGGGGAACTTTATGAACATACAATTAGGGAAGACAAAGTACTAACATACGAATAAAGAACAATGTTTTGTGAAGCACCCAAATAATTGTCACATAGGTATTTTCTATTGGAATTACACCCTACTACTAACTTTTTTTTTGTCCCAGGAAAACCTTTATGGATACCCCTCCCCTATTATGTGAGACTCTCCGCCCCTGAAGGGGGTCGGTATACACACTAAAAACAAGGGGTGAGCAGTCCCTCCGCCGATGTGTCGCGTTAGCAATCACTGCTGCGGCCCCCACGCAGCACACGCCTCCAGCGTGTGGAGCGCTGTGTTTTCCGGCGCCCCACACTCATGGCAGGCTGGGGTCACCTCCCGTCTCGCGATCTGGTGCAATTACTTTCCGAAGCATCCGTGCCCGGAAAGCACCTGCACCAGTCGGAAGTTCAGCGACCCGAATCGCCGGCGAATGTCTGTCCTCCACCGTCCAGTGGCCCGAGACCGGTGCAGCCAGATCCTCCGTCCACCGCCTCAACAGGGCTGCCCGCGCCTGTCGCGGCATGCGTGCGACCTCCTCCCACCCTGGAGGCGCTCCGCGGGACCTCCTCGCCACCACGAAGTGGTAAACTTTGGCGAGGATCTCCGCTTGTAGCTCGCAAGGGGTGGTCACTGGCCAGCAAGCACGCCGTCGTCCAGGGCACCGTCCAGTAACCGTGTTTGGCCCTCGTCGCGACGACCCGTTGCGGACGTCGCAGCAGGGTCTTATTGTCGCGACTGAGAGCCTCCGTCCAGACCGGTACCCCGTAAAAGGCCATACTCTCCGGAGTATGGCCGTATGGTCCGCCACTCCGCAGTACAGTCAGCGACAAGTGGCGCTCGGGCCACCCACGTTGGGCAGCAGCCTCTCCAGGGCGGCCACCACTCCCAGGATTCTTGGGGCCAGCTGGGTGAAGTGTGCCCCAAAAGTCCACCTCCCGTCCAGGATGAGACCCAAGTACCTACCTCCTTTGGGTCCCAACCCGGACCAGGATCCCGTCCAGGGCCACTCGCGTACCTACCCTATTATTACCTACTATATTCTTACCTACTTAATATTATAAATGTGAACATGAGTTTGTTTGTTTGTTACACTTTCAGGCCTTAACTACGCGATCGATCATCATAAAAATTCGTACAGAAAAGTACAGGGTGGTACCGTCCTTTTCTCTACTCCTGACCTTGTTCATCTAGAAAAAAGGAATGAATGTTGACATTACCTTACCTAACCTACGTATACACGAGCGCAGTCGCGGGTAAAATCTAGTAAGGTAATAGAGAAGATCCTTAACTATAGATATTCAACTAAAAAAACTGCAATTAAAAGGTTGCAATAGTCCTAAACTAAGTTTGCCTGTGTCGCAGAAAAATCCTTGTGTAGCGTAACAAGCAACGGGCACAAAAACTTCCAGACTTGGAACAACAATTTGTGGTCCACAAATTGTTTTTAACACACAATGTTTGTCCCGTGTAGCGATCGAACCAACATTATTCATTATATTAAGATGAATACAGTTTTAATCTAAACTCCTTCCCCCTTTCCCCCACCCCTGTATCGGAGCTAGATCCACGCCGGATTTCGCACTACCAAGCCCTCGCGAGTATAAAAAGTGCTATAGCGACGGGCCGTCATTGTAGAGTATCTATATATTAATACGTGAAGCAGAACCTTTGTAGATACTCCTTTTTACGAAAATTGCGCGGGCTGAGGTGTATGAAATTTGGCACATTTAAAGTTTATATGAAGAAGGAGGGGCGAATCCTAATATTTATATAAAATATGCATTAAAATACACTAATTTAATGAAAAAACTACACGCACACAACCATGCATTTGACACACGCAGTCGAATCGCGTAACTATGGTTACATATACCAATATAATATAATGGCATATATCAGTAATATCTTACAGGCAAACTTAAAGGCTTACTATTTATATTATAATATATGTATGTATTTATATATAATTAAGAAAAAAGAAAACAAAGTAGCAAGCTTAGGATATCGTCAATTAAAGAGTAGGTATAGTTAAGTAAATAATAATTTGTTTGAAAAATATAGGTAAATTAACCTGTATAGATCGAAATTTAAATTAAATGTGATTATAAGGGTATAGTTCTACACCATTAGTTCCCAAAGTGGTCCAGGTGGACCCCAGGGGTCCACGGGAGACTCGACGGGGGTCTACGTCGGCGTGACAAAAAAATGGGGTCCACAATTTGTAAGCGGGGGTCCACGAAAATTTATTTGCTTTCGATAGTGAAGAACTAAAATGTTGGCTTGACTTCACCTATCAATGTAGGCAGATAATATTTTAAGAAGCTCAGCGACTGTTAATTGTAAAAAAAGCCCAGCCCGCCGTGGTAGGTTCAGTCTCGAGATCAAATTTTCATGATCTTTGTTGTTGCATGAACGTTTGATGCTTCACCACTATAAATACGAATGCCGAGGAATATGGTAGAAATGTAGCTGTAGGGGGTCCACTAGAACCTGCTACATTTTGAAAGTGGTCTATACGAAAAAATGTTCCAGACAATAAAACCTTAATAACTATTAAACTTAAGATTTAAATCTATTATGGTCGAATTTCGATCACTAGGCGACCGCTAGTGCTAAACAAAACTACAAAGATATCTAAGGAGGACACGGTCATGTTATCAACTGTGACTTTGTTTACATCCACATACGTATAAGAAGATTTGCATCATTAAATTATTCATAAGCCATAAAGCTCGCAATCTGAGTGCCACAAACGTATAATACGTAGAAATCAAAATAATCACTAAGGCACGGTTCCTAAATTATGAAACGAATTTACCTTCGGCTAGTTAATTTTGCCAAATATTCTATGAAAAATATGTCAAAGCACCGTCCATAGCTGGACAACGAGTTGTTTTTTTATTTTAATGAAAATCGGTCCAAAGCGGTTAATGGAGACCATAGTCTTTGTGTAATAGTTGCATTGTGTCATAGAATTAATACATACCTACCTTTTTCTTTTTACGTGGCGAAATACTTTGACGCATACCTCTCCGCGGGGCGACGGAGAGGTTATGTCGGGCTCACCGGGGAGAGATACCCCGGTAATACCGACTAAACCTACCACGGTGTTCCTCGACATAACCATAGACGGCGGGGCCGCGCGAATCGCTTTCACATGCAATCGCAACCCCGCCGAGGTTTCGGTCCGCCGTGTGAAACGGCAGGCCACTACATAAAAGACCCTCTACTGTCCCCTTGTAGGGGGACAAAAACACGACTCAGAGGCGCGCGTGGAAACACGCACGCCGCCTCTCGGACCTGGTGCTGATCGGGTGGTGGGCAGGCCCACGCAGCCCACCACCCCCAATACATACCTACCTACTATAACTATATATACCAAAAATAATATATACTTACCTATTACCGTCAGTAAGCATATCTGTTGAATCCATAGACTAAGTTCAATCCATGGTATATAATATAATAGTATTCTGTGGACCAAACTTTCATCTATGAACAAACCACTGAACGAAGCGATGTCTAATTTTAACAAGGTATGAATTTGTTGAAAAATGCGTGTGCAACAAGAGTTTGTCACAAGGTAAGAGTAAGACTAAGATTCGTTGGTTTGCGTCAAGGCCGAACTGTAAGCATTTCGCGTAATTAGCTGGACGTGTAGCATTATAGCCAAAACGCCCGGCAGTCAACAATTTAATTCTTATCCTTGTAGATGGTTTGATGGTTTAGTGAGCTTATAAAACCATCTGCGCAAGATTCATGCGGGCAGAAAACTCTTCTTCTGGCGGGTACACATAGTAGGTAACAAAAGTATTCAGAACACCGTCTATCTGTTAGACAAGTTTGATCCAAAGCCGTTTAACGGTTGACGCGTGATGAACTAACAAATATCCTAACATCTATCTATTCGAATTCGAAGAGAAGGTACTTGCAGGCAAGCCGACTCATTCATACAGTCATAATTCACACCGGTGAACTCTTCTGAAAGTAATGATTGAAATTTTCTTTTCCAGTGAGGTGAGCTATTCGATCCGCACGTACATTCTGCTGGTAATCAATATGGTCGGCGTACTAGCGTGTATATTAATTTACATATTACTGTCACTAACAGCTTTGGGTAAGTGTATTACATACATAGGTACATAGAATCATACTTGTTTATCGGCGAGTTGGCAGAGATTAAGGATTATCACTTGTTGCAATTATATTACATTCTGCTCATTAGTCAGTGGGAGTTAAAGGCAGTTTAGGGTATTGTTAATCATATCTCATTTATACGCCATAAAGAGCTTATTAAAACATTGCTGATGTCATTCGCCGCGCAGATTTGATCTGTAAAATATCCATAACCGTTTATGCCTCTTCTTCCACCATGCTAGCAACTGGGCTGTGTGCCTTTAGCATTGTTTCTGCAAATTCTAAGGATATTATATAAGTCTATGAGCAATATAAAATAATTAACTTGAATTTAATCAATCTATTTTCCAGGGGTCATTTTCAAGGAAACCGAGGAAGCGCCAATAATGAAGAGGTACCTTAGAGAATTTGAAAATACAACTCACATTATCGCAGTAGAAGACTTCTACGGATGCGCCTCGAATAGTTGTTTCATCACCAAATACATTTATTCATAAATAATTATTAAGGAGCAGCGATAGCCTAGTGGGAAACCGTTAGACTGCCACGCAGAGGTCTCGAGTTCGAACCCAAGGCGCGCATCTCTGACTTTTCGAAGTTATATGCGTATTAAATAGTTAATTATCGCTTGCTTTAACGGTGAAGGAAAACACCGTGAGGAAACCTGCATGTCTGAGAGTTCTCCATAATGTTTTCGAAGTTTGCCAACCCACACTAGGCCAGCGTAGTGGACTATAGCCTAACCCTTCTTACAAGAGGCCGTGCCCAGCAGTGGGACAGTTTAATACAGGGCTGATATTATTATGTATATGTGAAATAAAATTGGTAATACTTAACTATTAACATGTCGTGTACTTTTATTATAAGAAATAGGTACCTACCTACCTAATATGTATAAATCTAGAGACATAGAAAAGAACAATTACTAGCAATTTTGTGTAAAAAGTCTTCGCATATTTTGCAATTTCAATATAATATTAATAATAATCGTTTATTTTTCTCTCACACAGAAATAATTATGTATGGTCAAGAAAGTGGTGTACCTACAGTTTTGATTTAGTTTCCTAGTCATCGAAAATTACAACAAGGTTCATACTAAAAAGATATCACTGAAAGAGATGCATAATAATGACGTAAACCTAATTGATAAGTATTCATACGTCATAGCTACTAAACCCACATTAATCACGGCATATCATGGAACTGTTACCTCATTATTACGATACGGCATTATATTCTGGGGAAACTCTACGGATTGGGAGAATGCTTTTAAAGCTCAAAAGCGTTGTATTAGAGCTATATTTAATATCAAACAAACCGACTCCTGTAAACCCTATTTCAAAGAATATAAATTGATGACGTTACCAGGACTTTACATATTTGAATGTGCTATGTTTGTAAGGAAAAACATAGACTTATTCGAAAAAAGGAAGAGGGCTCGCCATACTGGTAAATTATGTGTCGTTCCTAGCAAAACAACGCTAATGCAAAAAAGTTTTTTTTGTATAGCACCTCATATATATAATAAGTTACCTAAAACCATAATAAACGAGGAAAATCAGCACATTTTTAAAAAGCGGCTCCAGGATTTGATAAAATTTAAATGTTACTATTCATTAAGTGAATATCTTGATGAGAAGGGTAATGATACTGAATAGGACGTTTTTGCCAATGAATCTATTCATATATTAATAGTGCATTTGACATTTAATTACATTTTTGACATTATATAATTTTTCTTTTTTAATTTTTATATATTTTGTATTATCAAATTATTTTAATTTTACATTATGACATTTTGACTTTATACAAACAATTTTTATTTCTGTTATGTTTTGTTAAATATTTAAATAAGAATGTCTTACATTATTATAAACTAATGCATGATCTATATATATATATATTTTTTTTTTTTTTTTTAATCAGTAAATGTATTTAAGATATTTGCATGCCTAGTAGTAGGTAGAGCAAAGAGAATCAATATTGTGTTGTATTTAACATCTGTGTACACCTTTGTTCGGCAAATAAATAAATAAATAAATAAATAAAATAAAAAATAGGTCACTTATAAGTGCATGACATTTTAACCTTTATTATAAATGGATAAGACATTAATTTCTACAAAGAAAATTTAAATTCTTCTAAACAAAAGTAATAAAACTATTTAAATAGACAACCAAATTCTATTTGATAAAGAAAACTGACAGTTGACATTTTGTCAAATATATTTTAGTAATTTCTATTATTTTCCTTCGAAAATCGATATATTTTTCGTATATGAAATCAATGCTTTTAAACCGACAAATCAATTTGCGGAGATGTTCGATGTGAGTGCCCAAACAATAAGAAATCATTTATATTACTTGGGGTTGCACCACAGGCATTACGCCATGAAAATATATTTGACGGATGCTCAGACTTGCTCGTCTGAACTTTGCCAGAGAGCACTTAGAGTTCGATTGGTCTAATAGTGTTTTGTGATGAAAAAACGTTTAAATCAAGTCAGCATGGATGTCTACACCTTTGGCGATATAATTCAACACGGTATAGAGATGATCATGTAATCCCAAATAGAGAATCAGGTCGAATTTCCGTAAATATTTAGGGCTGGATGAGTGCGGATGGTGTAGGATAATTGTGCTCTCTACCTCCTCGAGCGATGGCTGTAAATTATATCGACGTGCTTCAAAATGCAATGGTACCGACAGTCCGTAATGTTTACCCGGAGAACGAAATGCCACAATTTGATTTTGTTCATAATTGTTTGTTGTAAGAGCCTGGTTTCGTTCACACACTGAAGTTAGGGTAATTCCGTGGCCCTCAAGATCACCGGACCTAATCCCGATAGAAAATCTTTGGGGTCTTATAGTCCAAAGATGGTTGCATCAAAATGAAAGAACCAAACAAGTTCTTATTAGTCACTGTAATTCAATCTGGGAGGAAATGCGGGGATCCGAAATTTGCTCACGGTTTATTGGTTCAATGAGGTCTCGTCTTTTAGAAATCATAGAAGCCAATGGCGGTTACATCCATTTATAATTTTTTAATTTTCCAACCTCTTCTAAATTTTACCATATGACTGTTTATGTTTTTTCATATTAAGTATTTTAATAGTGATTGTGACAATTTAATAAAAGACTACATCTATTTTTAGCTTTTCTTTCTGACAATATAATAAAAACTAATCCTACAACTATTTTTAGTTTTTGTCTCTGACAATACAATAACAACTAATCCCGAAATAATCTGTTTATTGAACGCATATTGTAATTACAAGTTTACGTAATTTGTAAATTCCGACAGGTGGACTCGCCTTGTGTCAGAACTTTACAATTACAAATTTGTAGATACAATTTTTTGTCATCGAAATCTAGAGATGCTTTCTACACATGTTAACGTTTATTAAACAGCATTTGTAATGGTAATATTTGTAATGTTTTACTTGTAAAATTCTTACATAATTGTAAGGTTTATTAAACAGCACCTATCGTAAAACTTAACAAATAAGTCACGTATTTACAAAATTGTCGGATTGCAATGTTTATTATCCAGTGCTTTGAGGGAAACAATTTAATTACATGTCATCCCCCCGTCATTGATTTTACGACGTCATTGGTTCCATCAAGTTCAAACTAAGAACAGCTGTCACGTAACATACAGTAATCATCGTTATCAATAAATCAGATAAAGATGGCAATAGAAGTTGTCAGATCGATCTGCAAGCGAAACTAATCTTTATTACCTATGAATTTGCAAGCGGCATTCAAACTTAGGGAGGTACACCACTTTCTTGGTCGACCGTACCTTTAATATGTGAGATGAGTAATTAAGTAGACTATAAGATATGAAGTGCGTACGTGCACGTGTGTGTGTGTGAGTGAATTTGTTTGTGTATGCGTGTCTGTGTGTGTGTAAGTGTGTCTGTGTGTTTATGCGTGCAACGGGTCGTGTGTGTGCGTGTGTGGGTGTATGTGTATAAGTGTTGTGTGTGGGTGTATGTGTATAAGTGTTGTGTGTGGGTGTATGTGTATAAGTGTTGTGTGTGTGTGTTAACCCTACGACAATGGGAACAGATCGTCTTGGGATCAGAATCTGCTGGCAAGCCAGCACATCTGTTAGCTTGTTGATGCTGGATGGGTATGTGCATATTTCAAAAATCTATCAAGAGGAAATATGCTAAAGATTAAAATATCTCTATTCAATAGAGTACAATAATTTAAAACGATACTGGAGCAGAATGGAGTGAATAGAACCAAGAAAAAATAAGTATAAAATATAGTAGAGAGAGCGAGATAGCTTTTAGATAACCAACTTAATATTAGACATAGATTAAATCTTAGGAACATCTTTTCCCGGATGTCATCACTGCGGCGACTGCTGCGACGTTGTTGAGGACACGGCGCTGCACACTTTGGCGGATTGCCCCGCCTGGGCATCGCAGCGCCATGAGTTGATCGCGGCAGTCGGACTGATTGCCTTGTCACACCCGGCCGTGGTTCAGTCTATGGTCCGGAGTGAGAGATCGTGGAACGCCGTTGCCTCCTTTTGTGGGGAAGTAATTTACATCAAGGAGGCGGCGGAGCGGGAGAGAGAGCGCTTAAACCCTGACCCAAACCGCAGAATTTTATATAGATAACATCACGCTATGACCAATAGGAGCGCAGCATCAATGAAATATGTTGCAAAAACGAGAAAATATCTCTTATATGAAGCAGACAAAGTTGCACGGGTCAGCTAGTATTTAAAATAAAACAAATCAGTATTTATTGTAACTTTATTAACTTCAAATAAAGAAGATAATACAATGTTTGCAATAGTAACGCCGGCCGTGCTATTACAATCTACGGATTAAAACTTCAACATTCTTATTCATTCAATCGTAACTCTTATCCTAATAAGGCTACCCTTAAATTCTACCGCTTCCATTCTTAAGTAAGGGCCAATTTATGCATCTTTTATATTATTGCTTGCATATTTTAGTGACGCACAATATAAATAAAAACAATAAGTATAATTATTATTCTGAATCTAAATGGATATAATATTATGCATTGATATAAATTCGCCAGCATCTTTATAAAATCAACTATATTATTATTATTATTATACGTCATCACACATTACAACTATTGACGCACCTATTCTATGCATTACTATAAAACGATAGTAGTAGATACAACCAACAAAATTCAATACAAAAATAAATCGTTTTGAAACATCCAAACAACTAAAGATACAACCGAATATCACAAGATACGTCTAACAAACAAAAGCACAATCAAGATATAGGTAAGAGCTCACTTCTCACAACTGTGATTAGATAGAAGCAAACTTGTCATGAATAAACATTATATAATAAGTGTATACCTTATGATATGCTAATGATATGATAAAAAATCTACACTGGATCCAGCCAGCCACCAGAACTTTCATTTATAAATCATTAATAAGTATGTATAATATTACTAACATGCAATGCAATAATAAATCTTATCTATATCACTACCAGTATTTCGTTAAGGCATAACTGAATATATCATATTGTCAGATCTATCAGGAAGCATGTTATCTTAATTAGTAATTGATGGCATTTTATTGACATTAGGTGTTTGTAAGCTTCGTTCCTTAGGTCGAGTGCATGAGCGCGACGCCCTCAGTTACTCGGGCTCGCTCTCGCAAACACGCGCATCCCTAGCGCGGGCGAACGAGACAAGACAGACGACCCCCCCGTTTGACTAAACTAGGGACGCTCGTTCAATTACCACTGCCATGTCACTAGTTTTAAAGTATATCTCGCCACACTCACCCGTGCTAGATCTGCAGCAATTGTTTAATAACTAACTAGTTTAGAGAGACGAATTTAAAATTATATTTTAGAAAATTCATTACTATTTTAATTAAAATACACACCTACTTATATTAGAGTAGGCATGTTCAGTAATGTTTTAAAAGCCATAGCCTACGTTCTAATATAAAAGTAATATCTCCACAAGAATTCCATGCAATCAATAATCCAGAGTAACATCATTACATGGATTGAATCGATTCAAATCTCAAAACCGCTACAGAACAAAACGTCAGAGGAAGTTATAGAAAAACTGAATGTCGAGTTTAACATTATTGATTTAATCATGTTCCATTAATCCTAATTGTTTACTACCTTATAATCAAGTGCACTTAATGAATTCTCACTACGTTAATTAGTTCCATTGGTTTGATTTATTATTAGCGTACTTATACCTACAGGAATACTAAGTGTCCCATATACAATGGTCCACAAATACTGTACTTCGGTACAGTTACAATATGTGCGTATTATCTTTCATGGATTTTTAAGCTAAAGCACCATTAAAATAATTAATCCATTACTACAGCATGCTTGGATAGTACCATTAAAATCATTCTTTATGAGTAGTAACCACCTGTACATGGGGCACTTAGTACATCGCAATGACGTATACGCATGCAGGCATTCAATATATCTGTACTTAATGAGAACTGAGCACGATAATTTGACTTCTGAATATTAATTATTAATTTATGCAAAGCATAAAACGTCGATATTCATCTACCCAATATCTAAAAGCAAATGACTAGTTTTTATATTAAATTCCTTTTAGTATATTGAAATAATATATATCTGTATTATAAACTGTAGGTACGTGTACTTGACAATCGTTACGTATAATTGTACGCCAGCAACTCGACGGCTTTCTGGTGCGTTTAGGGTCGCTTATATCGTGGATCGTATTTTATCTCATGGACGGAGATTACGTTCACTAATTTCAATGTTTCATATTGTTTACACTACCACAACATGTAACTCAACAGAACGGGTACCGAAGGTAAAACATTCGATATGCCTAATATTATGCACTTCATACATTGGTGTTTGAAATGTTGGTTTGTAGAGCGCCACTAACTCCTTAGCGACGACGATCTAACAATTTGTATCACAGTAGGCGCGCCGCCTAAGAGCCTCTGAGTAATGAATTCATATTTCATTCATAAAAATCGCAATAATGCTTTATTTACAGTGTCTATGTAGCCAATAGCCAACATACTAAAATTAAGACAGCAGTGGAATGGAGTTTTATAAATACCTAACGTGGGGTTGCCACTTGTCGATCAAATGTATTGTTTAAACAAATGAGTATTATTTAACACAACAGGTACACTGGAAAGACCTACTTTTATAATTTAAGTATTAATCATTTTACACATTTCCTCACTGGCAATATTGACAAGTCGGTATATTGTAATGTAGCAACCCCACAAAGTGATTGTGACTATGGCTAAATAGAGGAGCACTGTCGTTTCCCTTACACTTTAATACTTAATACAAAATAATGCATCTCTAAACTATACGTGTCTATAATGGAAGCATTAACAATCGGTCAATTCCATGAGTGCGAAGTTGCCTAAGCTTAAGAATTAAATGCAATTAAATGAATGCCGAGGAAAATTGCTTGAGCATTTGTGAACATACACTTACTATTCGTTCAAGCAATTTCTGCCCCCACATTACCAATGGTCCATCTTTTACATTTTGATATAATGACACACTCACAGTGCTAAATACACAACCTGAGTTCACTAATAATAACTACGAAGTACTTTTTCCCATCGGAATAAATGTAAAAGCGCAAACGTTAGTTGTAAATGTATGGAAGAATCGGATCGATGGAAATGTGATCAGTCTTAAAGAGAAATCAATTTTAAGTGAAGCAAATAACATAATTATTACATTCGTATTACGTAAGTAAAGAAAATAACTAAGTATGTAGGTATTAAATATTCGACAAGGTTAAACAATTCGATGTAAAACAATATAGAATCGTTATCCATGATATATCCTTAACATATTAGGTAGCTGCAATGCAGATATAGTTTCATTTTTTAATATTCACTGTCAATCATATAATAATATTTAAATACATTTTTTGTTTCGGCGCTTGTTGATTAGTGACTTAAATCCCAAATGGTGGCTATAAACAAATTAGTCTAGAGCATACCTTAACTCTTGCAATAGCAACGCCACTCTAAGTAATAGAAATCAGCCATTTTTTTTCTGGAGCATAAGTTATGGAACATTGTCTGAAAAGATATTAAGGTAAATATAAATACCTTATTTAGGATATAAAGTTAGTGAGAAAACCCTAAGAAAGGATATAGATCCTTTCTTAGGCCTCATTTACGGAGACGCGAAACGTCGCGCGTTGCGTTGGGCGGCGCGGCCCGCACTGAATTCAAACATAGGTATGGCGTTGTATGAGTGTGTTTACGGTGAAGCGATTTTACACGCGTTTTTATTTCGAAATCGCACAACGCAGACATAAGTCATTGTGGCAGTGGAGTACGATATAATCGACTTCTTTTCAGAAGTAAATTCTATGTTAAAAATTGAACTATATAATATAATAAATGCGCCGCAGAGATGCCCGCTGCATACGACGCAGCGATAGCCGCCGCGTGCTTCGCTACACGCTTGGCGACTCGCCGCGGGCGCAGAGGCGTCTCTATAAACAACATCGTATGTTGTCATGTTTGCGTTGACGCGTGCGATGCTGCGCGCCGCCGCCCCGTCAACAGAACTACGACCGACGCGCCGCGAGACGCCACGCCACACGCGACGCGCCACGCCCCGCGTCTCCGTAAATGAGGCCTTGGTAGGGGTTTGTCATAATAAATTAATTTGGTTAAATACAAATAGGTACTCTCGCTTTTATAGTATTAGTGTGGAGTATGGATAAAACCTCCAAAAATGCAATAAATTATTACTAACTCACAAACGTTAAAATTTTTAAACTGAGCTTGTCTTATAAAAAAGGATTCGGTTTTCATTTTGGCATCCTTTTTTAGTATCCTTAAGTTTCATTTAAAAACTAATCTTCCGTAAATTTTACAGAAATTCAGACATGTTAAAACACGGCTCGTCTTTCATTAAGTTCCTATATAAATAATACTTACAAAATGTGAATCTATAATTGTATTCTTCATGTTCATGAAGTTGCAGTCAATGTTCCATAGAGTAATATCGGCGAGTTCACTGTGTGATCGTATAATTGTCTATAGGATTGAACTCTTTGCTAGCCATATACGTCGCGTTATGAGCCAACCGGTAACCCCACAAATCCATCGCTTCTTTGCACACCATCTGGAATAAATAATGAAATGTAAGTAAATTAGACTTTTGAACAGTAGAGCTAAACGGCTGGTTCTTTGTTTAAAACTGATATAGGCCGAATGAGCACTGGCTTTTTACTTTAGAAAACTGTAACTGTGTAACCCTGTGTACCTATCTGTAGTAAGTAGAAAGTTCAAGGTAAGCACCCTACTTTTGAACCGTCAGCCCCAGAGATCATATATTTCCTTAAAACTGATATAGCACGAATACGTAAGTGCCTTCACACTATTAGAAGACCGTAACTTAATATATTATATATTGTGTTTATGTAGAAAATAAAATGTTCAGTGCTTCTTAGAGAAGCTATAATAGTTAACACTTGTGTTTTCGGAGACAACTTCCGTCAATGTCACTAAGTCATATTTATGAATTTTTATGTTTAACGGGCATTACCGTTATATATATGACAATATATGAAATATAGCATTCTATATTTAACTAGGTTTAGGCAAGTGGAAAAACTTGCATGATACTTAAATTGTAGTACTCATTATTTATTTAAACTAATCTTCCTAATAACGCTTTTTGGCCTCGGTAATGTTTGTCTTTTATAAGCTTGCTAGCTAGCTGCAATCAAACTTGTTTGCCAAGTAATCCGTCCGCTAGTTGCGAAAACATACCAATTTAAATGTTATCAGTAATGCAAATAGTTGCTCAGATTCAAAGGTAATAGAAAGTAGTTCTAGGATTAGTTAACTCGTAAACATGAAGGTGGATAAATATTATGTGGAATCGAACTACGCTTTATTGGCAATTTCTTATTAAATAATAAATGGTACGAGAGAAATCCACTATGCAAAATGTTCACTGTTGATTTTCCATTGCAACAAAGTCCTCTAATGGTGAAAACGATTAAACCGTATTTCAAGCAATGCTCTATCGTTGCGAAACTATCCAAAAGATACCCCGATTAGTCAAAAAACGTGTGAAAGAGATTTTGTATTCGAAACTATGTAGTGTTTGAGATCCTATGACGCTGCTGTCGTCTACCTGAAGAGTTCTGTATCGAGCCGTTTCTATTGAAATAGTTGCGGTGGCTAATCCAAGGGACCTTAGTGAGTTCCTGATTCCAAATAACCATTTTGGATAAAAATATTAAATATGAACGTTGCATTGTAAAAATACTCAATTTGAGTTTACGTTTTATTTGTATTCTTATGATCTCTTTCAGGTAAGCTACAAAGCTTGTTAGTAGTGGGTCCAGTTCGATTAAGCAGCAATGGGTAGGTAAGAGCGCACCGCTGCAGTCTCTTAATATTTTATGAAGCAGTTTAATATAACTTGTAGTTGAATAACAGTAACTACAGGATCTGTCCCCTTGGTTTGGTACGACAATTATGTTGATTATTTTGTCGAGGCTCTTACCGGTTTCGACACAGTGCGTCACTATCATCACGCTTCAGGTGCCTTTTCGTTTACTTCGTGACTTTAAATGATTTTCCTTTATTCGAGCGATGTTTGGTTATCCTTCGTATTTTAGGTAAATCTTTAAGTTTTTTGTATTATACTAGCTGGGCTGGCTTGTTGAACATCGTTCAATACTTTCCGAAAAAGTAAATTCGACAGAGGGCATTATTTATCGGAGCCAGATACTGTGATTTTCTTTTTTGGTATTAAACTAAAATATATTGCGAATCGTGCGTTTTTTTTATAAGGCTATCTATCGGATTTTCAAATGTCTGGCGTTTATCTGCTATTCGTCTAAAAGACACCATCACAAATAACCGCGGTAAAGATTATATACCTATTAAATCAACGATTAGAAAACATTCTACAAGTTTCATAATTGTTTAAGACTGCGCTGAGCGAAATGTGTCAAAACAGGCGGTCACAGTTAAGTGAATAAAATCAACACTTTTTGTTTAATACAAATATAAAATATACATTAACCATAATAATGAAAGTGTTTACAATTACTCTGTATACAAATCTTTAAATAATTACTACATATTTTCGCCAACAAAATTACGTAAATTTGCAACATAAATAGTTATATTATAATTTGTCCGTTCCAAATATGTATTTAAGTTATTGGTTGACAATAAAGATACATATTTATCAAAAAAGCACTTCAAATCTTCCATACAATTTAACTATGGCGCCGATTTGAATATGCGCCGCACGGAGCTCTGTCATTATCATTATCTGTCCTAAGTAAACTGTCTGTCGGATCATGTCTAGCAAAATATAAATTGTTTTAAACAGCATCACAAATATTGAAAATATGTCTGGTACACGTCAATGGGCTTGCTCTACTATGGATGTTATTGCCTAGCCCTACATATACAATAGTGGGTCTATGTATAAAGCAAGTCATATAGACTATGCACAACGCTTTTAAAAACATAAACCTCATAACCACTGGTTTGGTAACAGTCCATTTGTATGACGTAACGTGCAACATTGGCAATATAAATAGGTACATGATGCAGTAAGTATATAAATGTGTATCGGTATAGGTATATTATATGGATGTGCAATATAATTTTATTCAGCAATTAATTAGTCAACCATCAACGTGCTGCAATTATACAGCTGGCGGTAAGCCCAGTACGACTCTGATATCACAACGTGTATATTCAGATTTTTGTTTTTATCTTCACCTCTAGATATATTGTGGGTCAATGTACTGAGATATATTATTATAATTATGTGAGTACGTGTGCGTATATATTTTCTTTTGTCACTGGTGGTCAATAAACCAGCGGCCCTGCGGTTGGTATTTAATAAACGGCATGGTCTTGAGTAGTAAGGACAAACTCTGCAGTGACGTCATTACAAATGCAATATGAGAAATATATGTAAATGCATACACACCTGTATCTCATCCACGTAATTGAAGTCTAATACGTTTTTCCATCTGAAAGGCACGTCGCGGGAGACTCGGAAGGTGGAACTGACACCAGCCACCTCCATATTCGTGTGTGACTGCAGGAACTCATCTATTGATTGCGTGGCATTTAGCCTTAGGAACTTTAAAATTCGATGTGTTGTAACATTAGGGTTCAGTGCCAATTCTTCATATCGTAGCACCCTGCAATAGTAAAATAACAATACATAAATAAGAGCAATGGGATTTCCTTACAGAAGAAGGAAGCCAAATAATCTTGTATCATATTCTTTTACTTAATAGGATTCCCAGAGACCCTTCCTCACATAACATTACAATTGTTTCTCTTTCACGGGTATTATCCTAGTACGTTAGGAAAATACCGGCCCCCTAGGAGGCTTACACGGGGACATGACTCCCAACGTGCAGAGAGCCTCTTCGAGAGTTACACATTGTCATTATTATTATGTATCTCTTACCAACCCAATAGCAATAAACTAACCGAAATAATGGGTTATTTTATTATTTGTTTATCAAGTTTATAGAACGAGGCGCTGAGCAATCAGGACAGCTACCTAATCGTTCTTTAGTCTTTGTCCCCAAATATGAAAAATATTGAAGTGATTCAACGCGTAAGTGATATTTCTACTGATGAATATATAATAATATTACTAAATTCATAACTTGATTTTTAAGCAATAACGAATTGATTTCTAGATATTTTTGTTGAGTTCAAAGTAATTCCAATACTTTCAAGTTCAAGATTAAATTGAAGAGACAAACAGTCGTTTTTTTAAATATTTGAACTGAAATTAAAATGTTCTAAATATTAAAAACGGTCCGTTGATTTTTGTAAAGAATTAACGTAATTAAATTAGCTATTAAGGAAGTGTACGTTAAAATAATAGTGAAATATTGTGAATTGATTGACCTCCCAACGACCGCCATCTTGAGCGCGTTTGGCTTTGTAAAGTCAAGCATACTATTATATAGGTACTATTACGAGGTCTCACGGAGGCACGAGCTCTTCATAAAATTGTAATCTTGCTAGTACTAAATTTAATATTGATTTTTACTATGTTGCTTTACATAGTTAAGATTAAGATTGTGCTTAAGAATTATAAGTGCTTATTATCGAAAGCGTGTTTCATTACTTTTATTATTTGCAATGAGTGATCCAACTATTGAGAATAGTGACGTCAGCTCTGCAGACGTCACAGCTTTTGAAAACCCTGCTCGATCTTTTGCTTCGTTATATACTATATTATAAACCGAATCATGCGCATATATTAAAGTGAAATTTAAAAAAACAAGGAGGCAACGGCCTTTTTCGGTTAGTAAAGGAAGTAATCAAATCAAAAAAGATAGGTAAATAATAATCAATCTGTGTATTGGTAAATATAAAGCATCGGATAGACAACAAGACTAAATACTCTAGCAAAGCTTGAAAAACCGGCTATATATTACATAGGTCTGCAATGGTTTACCTCGTTGGGATCTGAGTAACGTTTTTTATAGTTGCTGAAGTGCTGATTACGAGAAAAATAAAAACAAAATTCCATCAGGACAGGATTTACTTAAAAATGTCTGAGCGCCTACATGTTAAAATCTTTATTAATTTTTTAATTAAATTATTTCAGCTTAATTTTTATTACATTTGATTATTTTAAGAGGACATAGAAATTAATGCAAATCAGTAATTTGTTAATTACTACATAACAAATTGAAAGAGCTTGAAGTCCGGTATCAAGGAAGATGGAATGCTAGCATGATGGCGGTCTATTGTTGGCTATTGAAGCGCGATGAAATTTAAGCGAAAATCGCACAACCGAAGCTTCCAGGAAAAAGGAACAGGTACCACAAATAAAATGTACATGCGGTTTAGCCTAGAAGTAAGTTATTATTATATTTTAATAGTTTTCTAAGTTAAAATAATGTCTTAGTCTCCCCGTGACCATGGCTGCTGAAAAGCAACCGAAACGTCGGGGAAAGTGTAAAAATAAATTAAATCTAAATAGTTTAATAATAATTTAATTAGCTTAAAAATTAGTAAAGTTTAATAGTAGTACTTAGTAGTGTAAAAATTTCCAAAATTTTGTAATAAAGTGTCAAATAAACAACGCGATAAAATCCGTATATAGCAGTTTAATTTCAATGAATAATATTCGCGTAAATAGTAGACAATATTATATTAAAATAATGTACTTTTTTAAATATATATTCATTTATGTGAAAACTTGTCTTTTTCTCAATTTTCTATCTGTATAGTTTAAAAAAGAACTGGAGGTTATCGAGAAAAACTAGGTACATATTCGTAATCAGCGCATCAAAATACTCCAGAATTAGCTATCATATTCTAGAGAGGAAGTTATGACCTTCATTTTGCAGGCCTGTGTTATTAATAGTTGAATGAAAGTTGTATCAAGTTGATATACCCAACTGTGCGAAAACAACTTGCTATTCTGAAGAACATTCACTTATTTGCGTGTTGTTTTTATACCTTAAGACTGCGCCGAGCGTAAGACAGATAATGACAGAGCTCGTGTGGCACATATTCAAATCGGCGCGCGGCTGCCATAGTAAAATTGTATGGAGAATTTGATGTGCTTTTTTGAT
Source organism: Catocala fraxini (assembly GCA_930367265.1). Taxonomy (NCBI): domain Eukaryota; kingdom Metazoa; phylum Arthropoda; class Insecta; order Lepidoptera; family Erebidae; genus Catocala; species Catocala fraxini. Next base: position 12,188,765 of record OV884026.1, on the reverse strand, counting down.
AAATATGTATCTTTATTGTCAACCAATAACTTAAATATTTGGGACGGACAAATTGTAATATAACTATTTATGTTTCGTTTAAGCTGTAAAATAGGATAGATTTCTACTGTTACAATCTAAAAATCACGCAACACGCTTACGTTTTTACATTTCTCGTGCAAATTTACGTAATTTTGTAGGCAAAAATATTAATTATTTTAAGTTTTTTACACGGAGTAATTGTAAACACATTTATTGTTATAGTAAATGTATATTTTATATTTGTATTAAACAAAAATTGTTGATTTTATTCACTTAACTGTGACCGTCTGTTTTGGCACATTTCGCTCGGCGCAGTCTTAATACTAACTATACGTGTATTATCTATCTTGGCACTAATATCTTTATCTTTCCTAAATCTAACGTATATTATAAATGCGAATGTGAGCTAATTTGTTTGGCTGTTACGCTTTCAAGCTTAAACTACATGACCAATCATCCTAAAATTTCGGATACTCGTTATCAGGACATACAACATCTTTCATCCAGAAAAAAGTACGGTTTCCTAGCGAGCGTAGCCACGGACAAAAACTAGTATTATATAAGTGAACGTGGATTTATCGGTGGTCTTTTAAATGTCAACTAATTGATGTGATTGTTGTAAGACTTATGGGTCAAAGAATGCCATGGGCTTATGTTTTACGCCAAAAAAATAGTAGTACAGTGTGAGCCACATGAATAAAAGTCGCTACATATTTTATAACACGAGAACACCATCCTCACGGACCTAGTCCGATGGCAATCCCACACTACTGGAATGAAATCAGGTGCAGGACCAACGGCCTTACGTTCATCCCGAGGCATGGCAGTGTGCAACACCGCCAACATCAACATCCTAATGTCAGGCCTGGGTATTTCTTGACACACAAACGCAGCTATTTTTATGGCTCGAACCCGAGACCTCATGCAAAGTAGTCGCATTAACTACTGCTACATCTACGCAGCCACAGTTCTAGTTTAAGAAGAGAGTCAAGCTCGCATTCACTGTCATAATAATGAATACTGACCCTGAATTATCAAAGCTTCTTCTAACAAATGTATTAATGCAACTTAGCATAATGTATGGTTGCCTAACAGTTATACGTAATTCTAGCATGCATATTTCTTAAATATCAACTAATGTACTGAAACTCCAATCAGTTACACTTAAATGGAACTGACTGTCTAAAAATACTAACTCTACTAGACTTTCTAAAATTTGTATTGCTCTTAGTAGCAGGTAAGTCATCGGCCTACTTGATAGTAAGGTGTAATCGGCGCTCAATGGACATGACTGAGTCTTCTTTGTATCGCAGAAGTAACGCCAGGAAAACAACAAGTACACAGTCTGCCAGTTCGTAAGCAGTTACCGAGCCGCCCAAGGTCCAATCACGTTTTAAATTTCTTTTTAATAACTACCTCCGCACTAGCAATAAATCCTATGTCGCGGGGGACTTCCGAACTTTCAAACAACGGGCACTAAAAATACTCAGATACGGAAGAACTTTTCGTGTTCTAAATTTGGGTGTCCTTTTTTCTGTATGTGGCGGCCTTCAAGGCGACCGCTTAAATCACCTTGTCATCCTTGCATTGCCCCCTCGGTATCCCGTATTCCCTCCTCCTCTTCTTCGCCTTCATGTTAAGTGGCAACGTGCAAGTAATACTCGTTTGCAAAACCTCTCTACGCCACGGTAACTACTTTCTTCTAGGCGAGCCATAACCTACTTTGCCGCCTTAGTATACAAAACAAAACTAAATTGATGACAGAACATTATAAAGACTTAGTTATAAATTCTTGATAGTTATCTTTAATACACATGAAAATAAAAACATAAAATTTAATACAATAATAATTGTAGCTACAATTATTATAGCAAAAAGTATAGTTGTAATATTATTACGAGTTTGACGCAAAATTTACTTATGAGTTAATCATCACATTGTCCTTCACTGCAAATTAACAACTTCCTGAAAATATATGTTTTTGTGGCTGATAACTATACATTTCCAAGTTTGTACACAGTCATGCTATAGTCTAGAATTACAAGCAAATATTTTTATATAAATATATTATTACGTCAGTATCAGTAGTGTGAACAATGTATGTATGTATCTTATGTGGGGGACCAGTCAGTGCAGACCGGCGACACTTCGATCCAGTGGGATCTTTTGTGTCGACACTATCCCAATAACGACTGCCATAGATGTTCATGGCAGCCGGGACCGACGGCTTTACGTGCTCCCCGAGGCACGGAGCAGGCGATAATTGTCAATCAATACGCACATAATTTCGAAAAGTCATATAACTTCCGAAAGTCAGCGGTGCGCGACGTGGGTTCGAACCCGAGACCCTCTGCATTGCAGTCTGTTGGTTTCCCCACTGAGCTATCGAGTGTGAACAATACTCGAAGGATATTATTAAGTATTAAGACAAGTGACAACACATTTTGAACCTAACTAATATTATAATTGCAAATGTAGGTTTCTTACGCTTTTACTACTCGACCGATCAAACTGAAATTTCGCATACAGGTTGTCAGGGGTACAGAAAAGAACCTCGGGTATCATTCATCCAAAAAAAGTAGTGCTGCCGAGCAAGTCATACTGTGGCCAAAAGCTAGTACTTTATAAGATCTTCTGTTACCCATTCTACTACCTTACGCATTGACAGTAAATATATAACTTAATAAACACGACAAGCAGCGATAGCCTAGTGGGAAACCGTTGGACTGCCACGCAGAGGTCTCGGATTCGAACCCAAGGCGCGCATCTCTCACTTTTCGAAGTTATATGCGTATTAAATAAATAATTATATTTAACGGTGAAGGAAAACATCGCGCGGAAACCTGCATGTCTGAGAGTTCTCCATAATGTTCTCGAAGATATGTGAAGACTGCCAACCCGCACTAGGCCAGCGTAGTGGACTATGGCCTAACCCTTCTCATACTGAGAAGAGGCCCGTGCCCAGCAATGGGACAGTTTAATACAGGGCTGATATTATTATTAATAAACAAGACAACACATTAAAGTCAAATAAATTTACAAGTGTATATGTATATGATACTTTGGCCTTATGAAGTATAGCATGAGTAATTTTTAAGGTCACTGTAAATATTATTTAGGTGTTGCCCCATGGTAAAGAATACTAATTATGTGCCACCTAATGTGATTATTTAGTAACTAAAATGGGGCCAAGGTCACTAGTGACCTTGAGAAGTTGTCTATTGTTTGCTGCAAGGGGTTGAAAAGGGTTAAGTCAAATGTACATAGCCTGGGCACGCCACAATCGTGGCGGTAGGTACTTAGAGAGTGCCTGGAGAGGCGTCATGGCACCCTCACGTTTCGTCTGACGCAGGTGCTGACCGATCACGGTTGTTTCGGTCGGTACCTGTGTCGAATAGGCAAACAAGAGACACCCGGTTGTCATCACTGCGGCGACTGCCGCGTCGTTGTCGAAGACACGGCGTTGCACACATTGGTAGGTTGCCCTGCTTGGGCCACGCAACGCCGTGTCATGCACGCGGCAGTCGGTAGGGTCGTCCTCTCGCTCGAGGCTATGGTTCTGTACCTGGTTTCGAGCAAGAGGTCTTGGAATGCCGTCGCCTCCTTCTGTGAGGAGGTGATGTTAGTGAAGGAGGCGGCGGAGAAGGAGAGGGAACGTTTAATCCCTCTCCCTAGCAGAGCCGGGCGCAGTAGGACGCGAGACGACCTCCAGCCACCCTGAGTAGAAGTCTGCGGGCGGTGCAGGTCCGAGTAGGCGGCGTTCGTGTTTCGCGCACGCTTCTCGAAGTCGGGAGGGACCAGGTCCCCCAATGGTGTGTGTCAATTTTTATTGTGAATTCGTCTTGTGAATATGCGTGATGGTTGTGTGGGACCCGCCACGTCCATCGGCGGGCCGAACCTTTGACGGGGTCGCGATTTGAATGCGAAAGCGATCCGCGCGGCTCTGCCATGAAGATGTGAGGTACACCACGGTGGTTTTAGTCGATTCAGCCCAAATTTTCATCTTAGGGGCTGGATCCCGACATATTATCCCCATCGCCCGCCCCAAAACCGGCGATGGGGAATATGACTCGCAAATTGACAAGAGTCAAAAAAAAATAATTTACTTATCTAATAACTACCTATGTTTATTTCTTAGTACATAACTCTTTTCGTAGCCGGTAATTAGTGGCTCATTAATAATAAAATGACTTCCTATTACTGCTGGTTATTTCTTGTAAAAACTAGACAATGAATGTGAAATCTTGTTTCACATAAATGATTATTATCAGCACACAAATATCTGTCTGTGGCTTTGCCTACACAAAACCTGTGGGCACACATCCCAGGACAAAAAGGTACCTACCCTATTTGTTAACCTATTGGGTTCTGACTCAGCGGCACGCAGTCAACCAGACACAATAGGTTTTGAAATTATGTCTAGCATTCCAAGAATTGACAGGTTAATCCAAGCCATGATTTGTGTGCCAAATTTTATGCAAATATTTATATAGGATTTAGAGTAACAATAACCCACATAAACATGATTTTAATAGGATTATTTTACTTTTAGCAATTTGGTCTCGATTATCCACTGTTGTAAACCAATATTTAAAATTTTGACTAATGTTTATATTACTTTCAGTAGGCATATGGCTCCTATCACTTAATGAAATTGTAGAATGTACAAACTTTATTCCAGTTCTACTCAAACACATTATAGTATCACATACTATTACAATTAAGGTCAATGTTGAACAACTAAATGAACTACAGCTTCATAATTACATTTTATTGTTGATCTCCTTTTTAATTAATCCTGTTGAATGCGCAATGACTATTCACCTTTTATAATATAAGTATATTGGACATTATATCCTACCCCTTTTGGAAAAAAAGGGTTTATGTAGTATGTGTTGCAGTGTCAGTTTTGCTTATCTCATTGTGCATCAACAATACTTGTACTCAAATAAGACTTGCAAAATTAATATTAAATACTTACTATTCTACACAAATGAACCAGTAATTATTTAAATATAAGAATTACTCACATAAGTCTATCTGGATACTGTGGTAGTAGTCTGCCTGCTGCTACATAGTCACTGATCATGTCAGCACAAAGGAGTTCGGGCTGCCAACAGTCCGGAGCTGGCTGGCAGAAATTGCGATGTTGTCTGGACTGCATCACACCACGGGGATCACGGATCAACAGAACCACCTTCACATTAAGCCTAGAATATTAATATAAATAATCTTTATTGTATAAGTATATTGTTATACTAATAACTTAAATAAATAATATTGGAACATAATTATGTACTGCCAATTTATAATCAAACATGAATGAATAAATTAATAATAATAGCAAAAAAGGCATATAATACTTATAACTTACTCTTTATCATCCAAAAGTTCCTGGATGAGACGTAATCTTACTCTTACAACCTTCATGCTTTGAAAAGGAAACAGCTTACAAAACCGTGAAGTAAAATCTGCATCATAACACAGGTGCTTCTTATATTTACAATGGTCCCATAGTCTTGTGTTATGGCTAAACTGGTTCAGGTGAGTCTTTCCATACTCAAAGTAATCATCCATACCATAAAAATTACATTTTAACATGTCTTTGATAGTGCTCAAGGCTTGATTCGAGTCTGGTGGCCCCCTAATTTGTACAATACCATGTTTTAAAAGAGGTTCATAGTGATAGAAAGTACCGGGTATGGCATTTAATACTTCTCCGAGAAATGTAGTTCCTGATCTCCATGTCGATATAATTACACTTTGTAGAGGCCGTCCGCCTGATTCCATAAGTAAATCTTCTAAATCATGAACACCAGAATAAGAGAAGTTGTATGAGGATAACTCAAATTTGATTTTGGCTCTAGTTTTCTCTATTATCTTCTCGATATTTGGGACACCGTCGTAGGAATTCGACGGTATCGGTTGCATGAAGTTCTCCTCGCCATCCTCGACTTTTAAAAAAGTTCTCACGTTTCTCCGGCTTTCGATGGACGGACGATAATATGTGTTATCTGCATATCGACTCCCAGCAAGGATCAAAAGAACACTGAGACCAAATGCGAAACATATCGAGTAAAAGTTAACTCGCCGCAACATCACGTTAGGAACACGAACAAAACAATTTCGGAGAATCTGTAAGGATGGAAATATTTTATATAACACGAGCACTACCAAGACGCACTCACTATCATTTTTTTAAGTTTTTGATTGCTTTTAAATCATAATTCCATATTTCTCGTTTCCGCGGAAACACCGCATTGCACCTTCACCGCCATTTTGAACGAATGACGTACAAATTGTCAAAACACTTTTTAATTTTACAATGTCAATGAACATATGGGTTACGTCTTACGTCACAACTAAGCTTTTAAGTTCACAGTTGAAATTAAATCTGAAATAAATTAATGTATTGGTATTATTTAGAATTCAAAATTAAAAGCAATATCTATTGAACTTTATACGACTGCACAGGCTAAACAAGACTAACTAATGCGGTTGGTCGACTAGTAGTAAGCTGTGAGCGCAATAGAGGTACAACGCGTACAATTTTTATCAAGGTGAATCAAGAACTTGATTAACATAAAATCTTTCTAGTAAGTTAGTGAGTAATAATATATTTTAAACAGTGCAACAGCTAACTAAAAACAACGTTACTATAAAAATATTTGTGTAAAATGCATGTTAAAACATTGTGTTGGTAAACAATAAATATTATGTTACATTGGTGCCAATGTATTGAAATAGGGTTGTGACTTGTGACTGACGGACTGACTATTTAACAATGGTTGGGCAAATACTTACTACTTATTTTAGGATTACTATAAGATTTAGGGACACATACCACTGACGCTGCAGACCAACTGGCAAAGAGAGGATCGAGCATTATAATGGTAGGACCCGAGCCAATTGTCCCGATACCCTTCTGCCAATTCAAAATATGGTTGTGCGACAGAACCACGAAACTACACGAAAAACAATGTGCAGAAACAAAGGAATATAGACAGATAAAGGAAGCCCTTCCATCCTTAGACATACATCTGTCACGCAAACTGCTACGGTCTTCAAGGGAAAACCTGCGACATCTAGTGGATATAATAATAGGTCGCTGCTCACTCAACTAACACCTTTTCAACATCGGCATCGCTGATAGCTCCTTATGTAGAGGCTGCATGGAAACTCAGGAGACACCGGCTCACGTCCTGCTACATTGCAAAAGCGTGAGCAACCAACGGGCGAAACTACTAAACAGTCCAGAAAGGCTGAAGGAAGTACTGCACAACACTGGTCCCTGGTATTGTCTTTCTGGACGGAGCTGAGGTGGTATGAGTAACCGATCAACTTTTTGCGTCCGGCGTCGGTTACATACGCACAATGGCCCAATTGTGTGCTGAGTGCGGATAACACACGTCCAAGTAACGAGAAAAGGACTCATACCAAAAAAAATATATAGATATTTCGATATCTACCTATAATTACATTATGAAATGATAAGCGTTTACCTACTTCACGGGATTGAGGATAGATAGGTAGAGTTAAACCCAAAAGCAAACGCGTATCATTTAAATGGTACCTACTCACGCGTTTTAAACCTTTACATTTTACCATAAAATAAAATAGTACCTATCTAACTACTGTTCTAATAGTATATTAATCACAGTAAAAAATATATAAATAAAAGTGAATAAAATGTTTTTGTAAAAGTAGTGTGTTTTCTTTGTAAAAGTAAGTACTGTAAGTAGGTAGAATATGCTGACAGGAATCGAACCCGGAACCTCACAATCGGCCACAATCACGTAATATATACAAACTTATACTTCGGGACCAATTACCATTTACAATTATGTTCGTTTTCAGTTGTCTAGGTAACTAGGTAGGTACAGACCAAAGATGCTAAAATATTATTCATATAATATTATAAATACATATTGATACTTCCAAAAATATTGAGTCGATAGTCAATGGTAGGTAGGTATCTTTTAAATATGGAAGCTATTACATAAAAACAGGGATTACGGTAAATTATACCTGCCTAATAAATACTTAATCATTAATATGAGGAATGAATGAATGAATTATGAGGTTTAACTAAATTATATAGGCAGGTAGGTACCTACATTCTTACATACACCTTGATAAAATGATAATATCCTTAGGAAGCCTAATGTATAGGTAAACTATATGAATTACGAGGCATGAAATATAAAATTACCTTTAATTCTTCCAATTACTCCTTAAAATGCGTGCATTTTGTTAATAATCAGTTTTAGAGATGTGAAGCTGAAGTGAGTACACTTTTGAAAAAAAATCACAGGAGGCCCAGGTGCTGCAAATATCAAACCAACTTGCCTGCGTTGCAAATTCCTTATACGACTGTTTAATCACAAATATTTACTATAACTAGTCTATAATGTGCCAGATTTCATTAAATGTAAATTTGTACGACCGATCTGGAACTATGGTCGGCTCCGGCTGCTAAGCGTGGTGACCATAAAATCTTCAAATGAAAAAATAGGTAGGCATCTATACAATTACCCAATTAATTATCGAACATACACAATCGATTGTTTAAGTACGTATTGAATTACATCTAATATTACCTGACATTCTAATTAACATCTGAGAGCTATCGATAATTTTATCGGTAAATTAAACTACCTACCAGTATACTAAAATAGTATTGTTACGTAATTTTTACAGTATTTGTATTCATTCTTATTAACAGTTTAAACTATCGCCTTACGAATTTGCTTCAAAATCGGGTCAGGGTTTATTCGTGAACATATTTACGTGTGCACTTAGACTATAGATACTTACATTAACATGTATATATACTCCCAGCATTCATTATTATAATTTATTGGTGGATTTATTAGTGTACATGCTCGTAGAAGTGCAAGGTTTAGCATAGTTAAAGTGTAACACGAAGAAAAGATACCAGAAAGCAAAAAGGTTAATTTATGGTCGAATTTCGACCAGTGGTTGACCACTAAGTCATAACAGCAAGTATAAAATGTTTCTTCTCGCATTTGAGATTACGAATATCTTTTTCTGTCTTAGCCTTTGAAATCCCATAATTACATAAGTACTAAAGTAAGTCTCTTCATCACATTAATAAGGTCGTTGGTTCATCTAATCACTAATGGATTGACCTACATAGCTTTTCCTTGACCGTAGTCAGCTCTTAAGAACCTACTAGATTTGCCCCTGGCTTCGCTCGCATAAATGTAGGTTAAGTAAGATTAGTAACAGTACTTTTGTCTGGATAAAAGATATTGTTTTATTTTAAGGACAACTTCATGATAATCGGTCGAGTAGTTAAGGCGTGGAAGCGGAACAAACAAATAAACAACCAAACAAACTCACATTCTCATTTACAATATTATTTAGAATTAGGCTTTTTGCCTGACTATACATAACTACATAATATAACCCGCCACTGCCGCTTTGACTTACTCACAACTACAACATAAGAATATTACTATATTATAATTATCTGTTCCTCTTTAATATGTAAAGAAATACAAAAACAAACCTCTCAATAAAGCGTCGGAATACATGTACCATTGTGAAAAGAGGTTTTGTGTTTGTTTAATTTTTCCCACATTTGCGACCATAATGAAAAGAAAACGAAACCTTCGGAGATCAAGCGACAAAGATAGAAGACGCACGTGTGCTACGTGGCAGCCAGGAATGCGCACGGATACCTAAAAATCACGGTACTATTGAGAGACATCTCACCTCGTTCGCAAAGACCAAAGACATTAAAATATGCGGAGACCGATACGCCACCAACCGGTTACAACGATGAATAAAATGACATTTCACTGAAGTTTTATAAACTCCTTGAGATAAAAATTTAAATATGTAGTTGTGTAGGGATTTATATTGACCGTGCCCGTATGAATGACCATGGCAATGAGACATGATAATTACATATCAATCTGAACAGCAAGGTAGTGCACGATTTTTATAAAAAAAATTATACTACGTATTCCTACAAATATTCGGGGAAATGTTTACCATATTTCGAACGTTACACGTACGTGGTACTATAATATTTCAATTATTAATATAAACTTATACATTATGAGTCATATCACTCATAACATAACTATTAACTATAATCATAATATTGCAAATACAAAGTTAGGTGTAAAAAAGGTGATTGTAATTAGATATGTGTACATAGATGTAGGTAAATTAAAGAATTTTATAGACTTACACGTTTAGAAGTTCTATGAATCAAATACTTTATAATCGCTCGATTCTATCGTGGCTGATCCGATCCAACGTGTGTAATGAGTAAATCTAAAAGACAATATAAGTCGAGCAACTTTCTCTATCAGAATGCATTCTAATAATCAGCATGGAGAGAGGACAAGACGTTGTACCACAAACTACTTTCAAGTTCTGCACTACAAGATATTAATAATATTGTGTGAATTAGATGGTCACTATTTATGTTTACGACTAAATAGGCTCTGTAGTAGAAGGGGCATTAAAATCAGTACGTAATCGTAAAGAACCAAAAAGTTTTGTTTATGATGTCCAATTTTGTGTTTTGTACTGTACTATTTAAAAACGGTCATCTTGTACAAACTACATTTTATTATTTACTAACTATTACTGTAATAATGTGTCTTTAGCAAACGCGATTACATTCGCAAGAAAAATAGCAAGTGTTGTACCATTTTGAAATCCAGACTAAATGGGCCATCTTTTGAAATAACATGCCAAGGGTAGTGTGATACATTTTTTTTCCAACATGGAGTGTCAAAGTTAACTGATAATAATTTTGTAAACCATAACTCGTCAAAACTTAATTTATTTTTAACAATGTTTATTACTTTGATTTGTGGTTGCGATTAATAGTACTGTTATATGAGATTACATTATTAAAAAAATCACTGTGAAATTGTGAAAATTGTGATCACAGTACTTAAAATACGACAAAACGGTGTCAAATTTTCCACTTTTTCCAAAAATTTCTATTATTGCTTGACTAAGTGACATGGATTTTTCTATTTTTTTTATAACTGGTATACCTTGGCCTCTCGCCCGGTACCAGGGTATCGTTGAGATTCGGGACAACCTGTATATGGCAGCTCTTAATCATATGGTAGAAAATCTTTTACTTATTATTTTACCAGACATAATAGTAGTACTTATTTAACAAAATAGACAAGACAAGTAAAACATTTGTAAAATAGCATGTTTTTAATATATAACTGTAATAGATAATTAATACGCATGTAAATTATATTACAAGTATGTTTCATTGCTGTTCATATACTTGGCTGCCCGACTTTGAAATTATACGTGTTTGAACATTACGCGACTGATTGTACTTACAAATTGAAGTAACATAAAACAATAAAATGAGAGAGAAAATTAAGATTTCAAACTTAAAAAGAAACGTCATAATAAGGGTTTTAATTTACTTCAAATAAATTGAGTTTATTGTCTAATATTCTTTTCGACGGATTTTAATTTTTCCGTATCTTTCTTTGTTATATAATGCAATCTTATCTCTCGATAATAGATTTAATAGTATTATTTACATGATTGTTATTTGTTAATATGGCACTTTGAAGAATATAAGCTGACTCCCAAAAAATATGATAATTAGTGTTGTTGCTGCTGTGCTTGCTTGTGATCGTTGCTATGCTATGACGGATATCCATTTTGCACATCGCACGGGATCTCGAGGAAAGCTGAAATCCAACATAAGTATGTAGATACATTTTATAAATATACCGCTATAAAGATACCGTAATTTAAAAAAAAATTACATGAATACTATTATGGTATGTAATAATAAAACAAGTCTAGTAATAAATAATATATACAATTGCATTATCATTTTAAACCAAATAAAATATATTTATTTTTAAAAGCAACAGCGTTTACTCTTTATTAATCTTAGAACAGAGTCAACATGTAACCCGGACTAATCAAGTAGAAATACAATAGTATGATTAATTCGTTTAGTAAGTGTTCATTTAAATGAGCCGTGTTATATGGTCGCTCGTTGTTAAGAAATAAACAAAAGAAAAATTACTTTAATTCCTTGACGCAATAATCAGTCTTATAATATACTTAATTATAATAATAACATTATTACTTACTGAAAATATGAAACACCGTCTTCTTTTAGTGTCCTGAAAGTGTGATTTTACAATTTTTAAACGAGCACTACGGCACGTTTACTCTCGAAGCGACCGAACGGTACTAAATTAAGTACCTAAATTAAAAGAGCTCCTAAATATTTAAGTGGGTGCTCATTTCGTAAGATATTTTTTAACGCTGATTGTGTATCTAGACTTTTTATATATCAATAAATAAATCTTATATTTAAGATCTGAAAATAAATCAAAAGAGACTGTTATTTATTTATTAGGTACTTATGCGTGCTGCAGGATGAATTCGCGAGTGATCCCTGCGCCCCGGCCATAGGCTGTGAGAAGGAACACCGTGGTAGGTTTAGTCGGTATTAGGTACCGAGATATCTCCATATATTCCCGGGTGAGTCCGACATAACCGACCGTGAGTCCGCCCCGCGGAGGGGAATGCGCCAATGCATTCCCTAAGATAAAAAAGAAGTTACTTATACAACTATTATTAATTATGCGTGTAATTTTATATTTAATTAGGTAGTTACAAGGTAATGGGTTAGGTATAATCAGAATAAGATAAATATAAAGGTATATAAAAATGTTTTAATAAACCCATTAGAATAGTATTAGGGTTGTATAATATATAATAGTGTGGAGTATCCCCCACAAGGTGGACCGAGGACATGGTATTTTGGATGCGGTTGGCCTACGACCGGTCTGTATGAACAACCTTGGGGGAGGCCTATATCCAGCAGTGGTCGTCTTTCGGCTGAGATGACAATTAGAAAACCGCAATAAATTTGCTATATCTGTTACTTACATGGTATTCTTATGATTATTTATAATAGTAATTTACACTTTACTACGTAATTCTGACAAACAATACAATCCTTTATTATTATTATTATTCCTTTATTATTAGGTACCATAAAATGGCAACCTCCCTTATCATTTGTAAAAGTCCTGTACACTCTTATTTAGAATGAATATTAGTTAGGGTAGTGACTAATACATTCAGTTCTTACATTCATCAATAATTTGAATACTAAATGTTCGTACACAATATTTTGAATATACTACCTAATTTCTACTTCCTTCCTCAAACACTAATAGAAGTTAATCACAGTTATTCCCTCTTCCAGCCTTGTCATATTTGATATCCGTATATATTTTGCACGTTTCTATTCATTTTGACGATATCGTCATTATAAACTTGCCTGTAGCTAAACTGTTATTTCTGCGGCCTTACTCAAGGCTACGTTTACGTTGGTTTGATATAACCAAAAACCGCAACAAAAATGCACACTCATGACTTTGTTATGCTAACTGGTACTATCCGTTACCTTCATGTAAGTTGTTAGGTACCTACCTATCTATAGTTTTGCCCACGTAATAAAATGACAAAACAACTGATCCAGCTGAATAACATTTTTCATGACGTAGGTAATAATAATCAGAAATCGTAGGTTTCATAAACCAAAGGGCTGTCAATATTCTAAGGCTTAAAACAGATGACAGAATATTTTAATGGATCGATTTCGCATTCTACACAGGCTATAGCGAATAGGTCACAATCATAAGATCTCTCAGTGCCATCTAGAAATTAAGTTTTATATAATTAATTTCTTCTGTTTTGTGTTCTAAGTTTAATATGTATACATTATTGTAAAACAAACTTTATCAATAGGTAACCAAATCTCACTATATATTCTCATAATATTAAATTCTATGACATCATAATATTCATATACATTTGCATTTACCTGCATTAAATATGTTAAGTTTCTTATTTGCATCTTTTGAACGAGAAAGTAAGGTCAGACATACACTAACACAGTATTTGACATTATAAAATAAACATAGGTACGCATCACATTACAACAATTGAAACACGAATGCTAAAACACAAACAAATTTATTTTTATCAAATATTGACTGTAATATGATATCACAATATGACATTGAAAGCGGAGAATCTTTTTCAATGCTGTATATTAAGCGCAATATCAATCAGAAACGGAAAGTACGAAAATAGTAGTTACGCTGCAATAATATTTTCTAGTCTATATTTTATTTTTGAACAAATGTATTCTTTAGGTATTTTAGACTTTGTAGCCGACAAGATGCCATTTTCCAATAGTCTCGCCGATGAAGAACCACAGGAATACTTCCACCACGACAAGGAATAGCAGCCACGCTTGTTTCACCGTTATCTGCATATAAGCGTGGCTTCTGAAGAATTGTTCGCCCAACTGTATGTCTTTGACAATTCTCTGTGACAAAGAAACTACTATTGATGAATGTATTAAAGCAACAGTAGTGATATTATACTAGTTTCAATAATTATGCGAGGAATTACTAAGCTAGAGCTAGCGTAATAGATTACTAGAAATGCCTGAGTCGTCGCCGAGACTTTGCAAACATGGAAATAAAGGCACAGAAAATACCCATACTCGTAACGACTATTTGTGTATCAAAAACTTTTGGTCCTGTGTGCGGATTATACCTAAATCACTTGGTAGTGATCATTTAAACCATTGCGGTATCTGTGCAAGTTTAGCGACACAGCGAACATCAATAATTAAGCCCATCATTACGGCGCTAAAATGTGTAGTTTTATGCTTTATCTAGTAAGAATTGAAAGGGATGATTCTTATAGATTATGCTTTTGGGTATTTTATTGGTACTGATGACTTGCGTCTGCGTCTATGCAGTTTGTTATACCGTATAATTATGGTCAACGTGTAGACTTATGATAGGTTTATATGAACTAGTAGCCGACTATTTTCTTTTAAATATTACCTGTCTGTATTTTCGTTTATTATATAATACCTACTAGCGTTTATCCGTAGCTTCGCTCGGTACTAGTAATCTGGATGAAACCATATGCTCTTTCCTGTACCCAGACAAGAAGTGAAGGTGTGAAAGCGTAACAAACAAACTGCCGTTTGCATGTATAGTATCAGTACGATTGTGTCTATGCTAAATCTCACACTATTTCGCGCACAATATGTTTACGAAGGAGTATGAAGTTTTATATTCACCTATTATTTATAGATTACAAATTTACCTACACAATAAACGTATTACATATTGTCGACTATCGTTGCAGCGATAACATTTTATACTGTTTTATTCAAATAATTTGAAGGTAACAGATCAAGCGATGTGAAGTTTAGAGCGTGTGCGATATACATACATACATATTATGTAGATAACGACTGTAATGTAATTTTTTTGGCTAGCTTTAATCGGTTGGCGTTAGTACTTCACTACTACCTACACTACCTATATGGTAACTTTGGCAAAACTGTCGGGTAATTTTACGGGCAAATACCAGTCTGCTGATATTGTATCTTTAGTTTTCCCCTCATTCACCTATTGTTAATTGCTTTTATAATTTTATTACGTGACCCTACATTTAGCGGTTGCATATTATAAAACAAATTCTCGGGTCACGTCCGTCTGTCTCTTCGCAATAAACTCAAAAACTACTAAACGGATTTTCATACGGTTTTCAACAATATACAGAGTGATTCATCAGGAAAGTTTAGGTGTATAATTTGTTGTGTTTGCTGTGGCGAGTCGCTAGTACTCTATGTGCCCAAATTAAGACTACGAAATACTATTCTCCTTTAAATCTAATAAATAGTAATAATATCAGCCCTGTATATAAATAGTCCCATTTCTGGACACGGGCCTCTTCTCAGTGTGAGCTGGGTTAGGCCAAAGTGTACCACGCCGGCCCAGTGCAGGTTTGTCAGACTTTACATATCTTCGAGAAGATTACAGAGAACTCTCGAGACATGGCAGGTTTCGACATGATGTTTTCCTTTATCGCTAAAGCGGCCAATTTAACTATTTGATGTCCAATAAAATGAAAAGATACTTGTTTACAGAATCGAATTCGGCATGTCATGATCAGTAATCACAATCTGAACAATGCGACAGTAAAAATGATTGTCTAGACATTCTAAGTAACTATATAGTATATAGTATTTATTGAAATAAATTTCCTGTGTCTTTTTTCACTAAACCGTCTCTATACAGGGCAGCATTATAAACTTTCCTGTTCAAAACAGAATAGCAGGATGCTAAATTAGTACACATGAGATGTTTACACTACAGTATGTTGGTATGAAACGTATATTTACACCTGTATATACAAACCTCGCAGCGGCCTATATCAAGACTATTAATATCCCACCAAAAACATTTTCATATAAAATGTTGCCAAGACGAGACCATATGACTCGCACCGTCAACAAGTTATCAGATCTCATGTAGAACCAAGTAATTAACTCTACACGCCCTGACTTCACAAACTTTACACCTTAGTCAAAATATGTGGCTTGGCCGTTTCGTTACTACAAAAACTCTATCTGTATGTCTGTACATGATGTCTGTACATTCTAACTAATATTATAAATGTGAATGTGAGTTTGTTTGTTTGTTACGCTTTCACGCCTTAACTACTCAATCAATAATAATGTTGTAACACGTTGTCGTTGATATAGAAAAGGACATACGGTACCTTTCATCTAGAAAAAAGTACTGTTACTACTCTAACCTAAACTAACCTACATTTACGCGGGCAAAGCCGCGGGCAAAATCTAGGCATTTATATATTAGAACTAGCGTGAGTGAATTAATCGAAAATACGACCCACTGCCATGCTCCTTTAGGAAATGTCTGATCTGAAACCAGCGCGAGCGCTAACATATTTTAGCCTCTTGATAGGAATAGGATGAAAATCATCTGTCTTTATTGTCTTCTGTTTACGCAAATTTTATTCATTGAAATTAAACTACTATATTATATGGATTTGACACTTTTTACAAGTTCCAATAGCCTGAGAAAAGCCAGTCACACTCGAGCGCCAGTCTGCTATACTGCCTTATGTAAGGGGTGTCACTGACAAGATTGGCCACATCTTGAAGCGAGCTTCAATCAACAAATAATTCAAGCCGCCAACGAAGATAAGTCATTGAAATTAAACTACTATATACGGATTTTATCGCGTTGTTATTGTAATTATTTTATTATAGTAGTTTAATTTCAATGAATAATATTCGCGTAAATAGAAGACAATATTATGAAGATAAGTCAATTTTACCATCCGTGAAATGCCAACTACCTTTACAAAAAGCAAGGGTCTATAAAATAGATTGTGACTGTGGACTCTCATACATTGGTCAACAGGAGAAGCATAGGCACCCGCAAAAGAACACATAGCTGATGTAAAACACCGACGCTCGTTGAAGTCTGCTGTTGTGTGAACATGTGCAACAGGGGACCAATCACTACCTGAGATTTGACAAACCACAGACTCGCGCTAAAGAACACCGATTCCTACCAAGGATGCTTCGCGAGGCTATTGAAATCAAAAAACATCCTAATTTTAATAGAGAAGATGGTTGGAATGTACCACCAGCTTGGGATCCAGTAATTAAAATAGTCAAACCCATGAACAAGCAAACCACAGCTAGACTTCATGATACTTTGAGCTCATTCTGCGTAAATAGAAACACCAATGATTAAATTATGTTCGGGTACTTTGAAATAACTACACTGGAACATTGAGATAACTACCATCTTAGTCTCCCCGTGACCATGGCTGCTGAAAAGCAACCGAAACGCCGGGAAAAGTGTCAACTTAAATATAAATAGTTTTAATAATTTAATTAGCTTAAAATTTTGTAAAGTTTAATAGTAGTAGTTTCTAAATTATGTAAAAAGTGTTAAATAAACAACGCGAAAAAATCCGTATATAGTAGTTTAATTTTAATGATCATCTGTCTTTGTAATAATAAAAAGTCTATGAGAATAGAAATGAGGTTTCAATAGCCTTAAACGTTTTTGGGTATTTGCATACCCATTTTATTTTTGTCCATCCTGTGTTTTTTGTGTTACGAACATTTTTTAAACAATAGACAAAAAAAAACATCCCGTTTCAGAATAACTATTTGCAGATTACACAATTTTTTGTCCTATGTAGGGATCGAACACGCAACCGTTGGCGCAATGCCGATGCCGCAATAGCGAGGTGACCACTTGAGTCATTTTATTCAATTCAGACGATTTAATTAAATTGTAGAGGAAAGATAAGGCACTGCATAAATCTAGGATGTCACACGAACTCCAGTAGGGTGGCTGTGAGAGTATCTCGATCTTCCTGAAGATTATTGCCGAAAAAGGTTGCATTATGTTGCTGTGAGTACAATTTTAGGCTCTTTAAGGAGACGCTGTGTTGCCAGCATGGAACTTAATGTGCTTGCCATATTTCAACGACCATTTTCATGAGCTATTACTCGAAGAAGCTTAAGACCTGTGTGATGGTAAGGTTACTGTATCAATATAATTATCACCACACAGGTTGTAGACTCTTTTGCCAACTTAATTGAAAAATAAAATACCTAATATGATACCAATTAAATCTGTGATAGCATCAGACCAAGCAGATCAAATAAGTTGGCGCCGGCACTTACGGCACTGCAAATTTCCCATTTGAATAAACACGAAAAACGGAACATATTCTGATGTTTTTATTTAAATTTTCGTATAAGTGGTTTTATGGGTTGTTGTAGTAAAGTCTAGTGACCTTTACGTATAGTTCTATGTATAGACTTGGCACTGTCCCTTCCTGGGTCCACAGAACAAGGCCGGGAGACATTTCGATATCTAAATGACGTGTTATTCACCGGTGTATTTGGCGTGTCAAGTAATATTCGCGTATATAGTTTTGATGCTATTTAGATAATTTAACTAACTATAGAAATGTGGAATCATCATACAAGTATACCGTTAGTAGTAGATATTATTTCCTTATATCGATCTTATTAAGAAAACTTAAACAGGTAATTTAAGTTATCTTAATTAAGGGTTAGGTACTAAGCGTATTCCCAAACTGACTCAATATGCTAAATGTTTTAACTATTAATCATCCCCATTTTAATAGACGTGGAAATATTAATCAAAATTTAGAGGTTGCTATTCAAAAGACGTGGACTTCTTTAAACCAATGATGTTAACGTAAGGCATAATTGTAAATGGTATTTGAAAGAATACTAGACTTAGTTCTAGAGAACAGTTCTGTGTATACATTTTAATGTTTAATCAAATAACTTCAAAGAAGCAAATGAAGCATGTTAGCTATGTAGCAATAATATAATGCAAGATGCATTTGACCGCTTCAGTTAAGTGCAGTAGAAAAATCACTGCTGCATTAGTTTCTATACAATAGCATTTCATAAAGTTACGCTTCTTAAATGTTTGTAGGTTAATTTAAAGCAAATGGATGATGATGGTATCTGTATTTAGATGTGAATAGTAAACAAATATTTGTCTTAAACTATATTAAGTATATGTATATTTTCATGCCAACATCAAGAATTGTTTATGTATACATAGGTCAAGGTAGATAGGTGCATTTCGTCCACACATTTAACTATTACCATAGAAAGTTTCTATGGAGCGGCATAGTCATAATTGACTAAGCTCCTAAAATAAAAAAAAAATAAAAAAAACTATTACCATACATATATACACATCGCTTTTATTCATTAATAACGAGATAGGTGTAAAAACTCAGGATTCAATCTTTTCGTCTTCATGTAACCTTTATTTTTTTCCGTCAGCTTCGGATCGGATCGAATTCGAATCGGTCCAGTGGTGCCGGAGCTATGCCTGTCACTAACAAACTGTCACAGATAGACACACAGACCTACATAGTGTTTTCATTAACCTCTTCGAAGAAGACTCAGAGGTTAATAAGTATAATATACATATATAAGTATTATATTAGTAATTTAATAATTTAAATTGTTATGACATTTTTATGTTAACTTAATGCATGTTGTATTCACCTATAATTAATAGTGCAATTATGATTTTGTAAAATGAAATGCTTTTAGTGAATGTATTGTTGTAACAGCTGTTGGTGTATCTAATAAATAAATAAATAAAAGAAATAAGTAAATATTATAATCGCTTTTATTCGTTAATAATATAATATAATATGTATGTGTAGGTATTAGCTAAATGCGTGGGTGAAATGCACCTATCTATCTTGCATTATGGTGCAAGATTGAATGTTTGTGGAATATGTTCCATGAATATTTAAGTGCAATGTAAAATGATACAGAAATAAGTAACTATTTTGAATTATTTTAAATCTATTTCGTGCTATTAGTGCTATTAGATATCTGCTGACACAGGTTTACAGCGTCAATGAAATATCAAACTAAGCTGTATTGTCACAAGGCAAGTGGTGTTTATGTTGGACATGTGTCACACTAGGCCAGTGGTGCTTATGGCAAGCATGTGTAATCCTTCCTGGCTTATTATATTTATATTATTTTCTGCCCGCATAACGGGGCAAAAAGTATTCCTATGAGTTAATCAAGGACATATTGTATCAGTTTCAACGGGACTGTGTAACAAACAGAATACACCTGTAATATTTTGAAAGAAAGTAAGTACAATTTATTTGTAAGAATATAGTAACAATAACGGTTTTATTAGAATATTCATAATATGTCTCTTATATTCTACCATGTCTGGTGTACAAATATTAAACCTACAACTACTTACAGCTAGTTACCATTTTATTATATTATTAACAGTATTCTAAGACATAAAACAGAACAAAAAGAAACAAGAAAATAAACTTATATAAAACAAACCGAACAAATATCATAGCATCATTTCAAATATTGCTATACCGGCTATTTCTATTGGTGACCGATACTATTTTCATAAAAAGGCTAGGATGTTTGTAAACAAAAAGGCAGATTTTGTACATGTAAAGACAGGATAAAGGCACAAACGATGTTTTTTAGAAAGAGAAACATAGCTATCTAAATATTCTGCTCCACTAATTGCTCAGATACATTTTTTTTGCGCGCTGAACGCTCTTATCAAATCTACAGAATTGCCCCATATGACTATTACCGTATCGTAAAATAAAGGAAATGTAACCGTGGTACGCACATAAGGTACCTTCAGCCGTTGCTATTTGTCTTAATTTATTTAGGGTATATGTACATACAGCTACCTAATTCGGAACAAATTTTATTGATATATTGTTACCAATTACAGTACTTATCAATAATTATGCCTAGCAATGGAGTTGATTCAACTTTACCTACTGTTTTGTTATTTTGTGATATGTTTAAAGATGTGGGATTACTATTATTATAAGTTTGAAATTGGATAAATAAGTTACATTTAAATTATTATTATTTACAAAAAAGGAGATAAAACAGTATATATATACATATGTTTATCCATTGTCTAGTACCCATAGTACAAACACTGCTTAGTTTGGGCTAGATGGTGTTGTGTGTATGTGATAGAATATTATATTATATTATTATTATATTTAGCCATTTAGTTACGTTGCCTATAGTTCGATTTATGTCTTCTTCATATGTATTTTTATTATTACAATTTATTAGCAAGGTAGTGTCATCAGCATATAAGACACATTTGTGTGAGGTCGAATCAGGTATTTCATTAATGTAAACTAAAAATAACAACGTTTTCTGTAGATAAGCTGTAAATTTTTCTTGTGCAGTACTTAATTCTAATTGTAATTTTTCTATTCGCTGTTTTAAACTTAGTGTTTCATCGTCATCATCTGATATAATGTTGTGCAAGCTATTGGTGGTGCCATCTAGTGTAGAGTTGTGGAAGTCAATATCTGAAGTTTCTGTACGCATCTGCGTCTTTCGCAGTGTATTAAAAAAAAAACATTGTTTTTGTTATTCCCAAAACTAACTGATATTGTTATCCTTTGCGCCAAATATTCTTCGAAGTTAGTGACGAATTTGTAGACTAATTGCCGCAATTCAGTTTTGTGCAAACCAATTCGAAATGAAAGAAAATAATAATTTTATTTTATGTATGTACCTAATGAAATACTTTCGTTCAACAACGCCGACGCTGCGACGCGCTACAGTTACGTATTTACAATTATTTTGGCGTCACTTCGTGATATGATATTATCAAAATATTGTATCGTTTGTAATGTATCCTTTGTTTTAACACACTGTTTTTTAATCACTGTTCACTCATACGGTTCTTGTTTTGTATTAGAGGTCTTATTTCATAGTGAAGTGTTATTTTTAGCGGGAGTTTAAGAATATTGAAATTACTTAATAACTTTTGAGATATTATAATTAATGTTTAGTTAACACTGTCACAAAATCATTAGTACATTATTTGACTAAAACACTACCTTTTAGTACCTTATAATAATTAAATTATTTTATAAAACTATTTTATTACGGAGCTTTGTTTATACCGTGGCGCAACGCAATTGACTGCTAAAACTATCGATTGGGACTACATGTAAAATTTCATAATATACCCTTTTTATGATATAATAGTGCTTCGTGTGTATAAATTACGGTTTGCCTGATGGTAGGTATATCTAAAGAGCGTTGCCAACCTATCAAAAGCGGACTCACTGTGATTCCAGCTCATACATTACTGGTCCTCTGTTAAAAACATAGCACTACTTTAGGGAGCTTGGCATGTGTTGGCAACCATACTTGACACAGAAATACGACACATATTTGTTCGGCTACGGTCTTCAATATGATACATACATGCAATCTTAGTTAATTAATTAAGCTTAAATTATTATTTAATTAATAATTATAATAAATTATTATTATTTAGTTAATAATTTAAGCATAGAAAATCAGGACTACGTTTCCTAAATGTTATGAGAGTAAATCGACTGACTTCTTAGGGCCTATAAAACTGCAGAAGAAAATAGGCCAACATTAAATACATACTTGTGTGACCTTAAGGATATTGAAATTCGCCAGCTAATCTATACTATCTATACTAATATTATAAAGCTAAAGAGTTTGTTTGTTTGTTTGGTTGAACGCGCTAATCTCAGGAACTACTGGTTCGAATTGAAAAATTATTTTATGTTGGGTAGCCCATTTATCGAGGAAGGCTATAGGCTATCACATCAAGCTACGACGACCAATAGGAGCGGAGCAGCAATGAAAAATGTTGCAAGAACGGGGAAACGTCTCTTATATGAAGGGACGACGAAGTTGCGCGGGCTAGTCCATAATAATTATGATAAATATCTATCTCTAGTAGAGCAAACAATCGAACAATAGATTAATTATTAATATAAGACTAGTGGAACTGGTATAGGACGGTAGCAATAAAGTCAGGTTGTCGAGTTTATTTATTATTTTGGGGCTGGGTTTTGCATTTGTATCTATGCTTTGTATTGTATTCAAAGCGTATGCGATACAGAATATTCACAAATAATAAAAGAAGCGTCAATCTCACCTTCAATTCATTTGCGCTATTGGGTGGTGCCATTTCCAACGTGTAGAATCCTTTAAGAACTTTCATTTTCTTTGCAAACTCCGACTTTGAAGCCTGTTCAGCCTTTTCTAAACATATGTATGTTAACATGAATATTTAAATTGACGTCAGATACGGTCAATCTGAAGACTATAAAGCATTTAAATAACAATCAATATGAATTGGCAAGCCAGTAACTGTGAATTATCGTACCTCGTATCAATTCAATCAATTTGTCCTTGTTCTTGGTAATTGCAGGCCTGTAGACTTCAGCCAGTTCATGATGCATCAATGTCAATGTGCGGCCTGGAAACAGATGTTGTGAACTTGTGGCTGTAAATCAACTGAAGAGAATATTATGAGTGACAATATTATTATGATACATCGTGTATTGTATTTAGTTATTAAATTGTTTATATTTCTTTATTTGTGTACTCATGAATGGAACACGTTCTGCTGATGAGTTATGTATTATATGCGTGGTACCAAAATTAGATTTTTAGACTTTATATTTTTATTTTTACTGCCGCAGTAAAATGATTCTTGTGTAACAGGAATTTTAAATGCATTCAGACAGTGAATTCGAAGTATCCTGAATCATATTGAAATATTTTAGTAAAACCCAGTAACGGTATCCTCACTATAGTGGTAAACGTTTAAATCTTGATTTAATTTTGAATATTGATAGTTTACAAAGTTTTAATTATTAGATAAGCTAGATTTGACTATTAAATAATCACCCAAAATAACCAACAAGATCGCCTGATGGTTTATTTTACACACCATAACAAACTTACTTACCTTTTTGTTATTGGGAGAGTGTCGACACGAAAGATCCCACTGGGTCGAAGTGTCGCCGGTCTGCACTGACTGGCCCCCACATAAGATACATACATACTTACCTTTACATCAAATATAATATCGTAATTACTACTTACGAAGACTACCATTAGCAAATTTCACAGCTCTCAAGCCTCCAGACATTTTTAATCGTGCTTTTCTTATACAATACGTTAAATTATTTTGCACCCACACCTATCAAATTTTTATAATGACGTATCGTGTAGTATAGATCTACGCTACAGATTACCAAAGAGTATGTATGTATCTAAGTAATCATGACGTTTTAAGTCTGGTTAACTTTAGGTTATTACACATTTATAGGGAAGTAGATTTTGCCCGCGGCTTAGCTCGCAAATTTGCAGTTATGTTAGGTTTGGTTAGTAACAGTACCTTTTTTGGATGTGAGGTACCCTCTGTCCTTTTTTGTTTCTCTGACAACGAGTATGTGAAATTTCATGATGATCGCTTAAGTAATTAAGGATGAAAGCGTAACGAACAAACGAAACAACCACGCATTCACATTTATAATATTAGTTAGAATTATCCTGGCTGTAACTGGTTTGATATCAATATAGCTGACTAAAAATAACAACTATAGCGACGTCTAGATACGATACTCAGGTAGCAGTTCTGTTGGCAGTACTAAAATGTAGGCGTCATTCGGTTGTCACCGCTCGTGCGAATGCACATATATTCCTTACATATAGCGCTGTCCTTGCCTTTATTTTTTCGTGGAGAAATGCTCCTTATGAGCGGATTATACCCAACATAGCCCTATCGCCTCCCCTTGTGGCGAGGGGTATGCATAAGGTGCATTTCCCTCCTCTCCCGAGACTTCGGGTCTACCGTTTACTAAAACTACCACGGTGTGCCAGCTCGCAGCTTTGTATGATGGGTGGGGCGCTAGAACTGAAACTACATCAGCGATCCACCCAGCAGTGCCCAATGCAGAGATGTAGTGTCTGCGGACGACGACTCCTGGACGACGCCCTGGCACAACAGAGGGCGTCGCTCCGTCTCAACGGCTGGCGGGTGGGAGATCCCCGTTCTCCCATCTGCAGCCTTCACTACGCTTACGCTTCGCCGGAGGCAGCTTGGATCCGCGAGAATACTATCCGTGGTTAGTGTAACCGACTGCCACGCCTGAGGTTGCGGGTTCGATTCCATCACAAGTCAAATATTTGTGTGCATGAACATGGATGTTTGTCTTGGTCTGGGTGTTTCTATATATAACATGTAGGTATTTAAAAAACGTTCCGTTGTCTAGTACCCATAGTACAAGCTCTGCTTAGTTTGGGCTAGATGGTGTTGTGTGTATGTGGTAGAATATTATTATTATTATTCTCTTTATTACTTTTTTTTTCTAATAATTAGATTTTTAAATATAAATATAAAATCTATACATATTTAAAAATATAAAAACTGAAATGACCCACCGACATCGGGAACAGGGTCCAAGCTGCCGGTGGTTAGGGCCCCAGAGAGAGGAATCTCCTCACAATACGCGCCGTGTCAAGTAGTACTGCCTTTTGCATCAAGGACTTGATCCAGCCATCTAACGCGAGCCTCTGCAGGTGGTGGTCGAGGCTCTTAGGTATTAAACCATTGACTGTAATGACTATCGGCACAATGATCGCCGAGTCCACACGCCACATGTCGACAATCTCGTGAGCTAGGTCTAAGTATTTCAACTCTTTTTCTTTTTCAGCTTTCACAAGATTCTCGTCATGCGGAATGGTAACATCGATGATCATTGCTCGGCGCTCCAATCGGTCTATCAGCACAATATCTGGCTTGTTCGCCACAATTGTCCTATCAGTGATGATAGACCGATCCCAGTACAAAGTAGCACGACCATTTTCGAGAACTGGATCGGGCACATACCTGTAATACGGCACTTCAGATTCCACAAGGTCATACTTTAAGGCAAGTTGCTGATGGACAATCCTGGCTACTTGGTTGTGTCTATGCAAATACTCTCCATTGGCAAGACGAGAACAACCGGAGATAATATGTCTGAGAGATTCTCCGGGCTGGTGACATGCCCGACATATGTCAACCGTCCCATCCTTCAGGATATATCTCCGGTAGTTGTTCGTCATAACAACTTCGTCCATTATTGCACATACAAAACCTTCGGTCTCAGCGAAGAGATCGCCGAAACGTAGCCAGGACACCGATGACTGAAAATCTATGTCGGGCCCATTCAGGGCCCGAAAAAAGCGTCCATGCAGCTCTTTTCCTTTCCATACATCCCTGCGCTCGTCAGTTCCAAGCATAACAGGTTTGCGCCAGTTCTCCTTAGCCAGAGCAAGCGGGGTAAAGCCCGTATCCACTGCGACTACATCGCGATGCACGCCCACATCGGTTCGGAGAAAATATTCTCTGAGATTGCACACTTCACGGTTGTGGAGGGTCTTGGCATTTAAAAAACCGCGACCCCCACACTTCCGTGGGATGTACAATCTCATTACCGAGGAGCGCGGGTGGTGCATTCGGTATGCAGTCAACAGTGTACGGACCTTTCTATCCAGGGCATCTAATTCCGTTTGCGTCCATCTAAGTATGCCAAAGGAGTACATAAGGATCGGCATGGCCCAACCGTTACAGGCGCGCACCCTGTTGCCGCCTGACAAAAGACTTTTCAGTATTTTTTTCAAGCGGCCAAAGAAGCGCTCCCGCAACGTCCGTTTCATACCGTCCTCAGTGATACCTAATGCCTGTGACATACCCAGATATTTATAGGTTTCGTTTGCAGAGAGAGACCTAAGTCTAGTAAAATCTGAGAGTTCAATGCCATCAGATTCCACAACCCTGCCTCGCTTTACATACATAACTGCACACTTGTCAACACCAAACTCCATCCTGATGGAGGGGTCTCGGGGTCCCAAGCAGGACGGTGGCCGGCGTATCCCTCGCCGACGTACAGGTGTTGGCGACGTCGTTGGGGAAAAAGAATTAACTTTAATTAACTTTTATTATTATTATTATTATTATCCTCATGGATCGGCTCCGCCGCCTCCTTTTGCGAGATGACGTCCTCGCAGAAGGATGCGACCGCTACCCACTTCCACTCTCTGTCGACCATGGCTTTGATCACGGCCGGCAGCAAGAGGTCTTCTTCCAAAACTTCCTGGAGTTCACGGCGCTGCATCGCCCAAGCAGGACATTGCTCGAGCGTGTGCTGCGCCGTGTCGTCCTCACACTCGCAGTGGTGGCAGTTGGGACTCGGTTCCTTCCTAGCGACCTTGTACAGCTACTTGCCAAAGCAACCGTGCCCCGACAATACCTGCGTTAGTCGGATGGAAAGAGTCCCATGCTGCCGCCCTGCCCAACGCTCCAACTCCGGCTGGAGGGCCCCAATGGTTTTAAAACCTGCCAAGGGCACCTCCAGCCTTTCACTTTAAAATCATGCCCTGATGGGTTCGATGACGCGCGCGTGTTATGACTGCCAGGAGGTGACGACAACCCGTCTCCCTTATTCACTGTGCACAATTCGGCGAGCAATTCAGCCTAGAAATCCCACGGGGGTGTATCGCCTAACGCGCATGCTGCTTCGGCCGACACCGTGCGACAGCCACGTATGACCTTGACCGCTATTACTCTTTGCGGTCTCCGCAAGAGGGTCCTGCTCTGAGCGGTCAGTTAATCCGCCCACACCGGTGCGCCGTAATTGTAATTGGACTCCCTTTTCCGCATTTGAACTCCAAGTTGGTCCATTATGCGTGAGAGTCGGCCGGTTATGGAGATAGCCAGCCCAACTCCGCCCAGAAGCACAGAAGATTCCTGGGTTCTTCGCAGGCTTTGCGTAGTGACCTCGGGTTGGTGATGATTTCCATACGTTACGCTGTTACTCCCACACATTCCAGGACTACATGGGCAGCAGATTCTTCTTCGGTCAGACATCCCCTACAGAGTGGGTTGTCTGTTGCTCCGATGTTGTACAAATGTCTTTTTTCTTTTTTTCTTTTCCGTGTGGTTAGTGGCCAACCTGTTGTCAAGAGTTGTTCAAGCCGCCCGTAGGCCTCTGACATGGCTTAACGACTGCTGTTAATTTAACAACAACAGGGACCGATTTTTACGTGCCCTGCGAAGCACGGAGACGCTCAGATGAAATACCACTAAGCGGTCACCCATGTATAGACTGACCGTACCCATCGTTGCTTAACCTCGCTAATTATTTACCGATCAGTGAGTGCAACTGGCTATGAGCCTGTTAGGATACCTACAATGGTCCGATGGTCCCATCTTTGTAGGTTGAGCAGGCGGTGTGTCAGACGTGGTGAAATGGCCGGTAGGGCTGCTTTCGACTGTCTATGTTGGCTCTGAGTGCGAAGCCGCATCCATGTTCTTAGTTATGAGAATGGTAGAGGGAGGAATGAAGGTGGACCTTCCGTGGTGGTTTCGGATTCCCTTCTTGCCAACTCATCTGCAGCATCATTACCCAGCGATTCACTGTGCCCCTTTATCCATTGTAAGGTCAGTTATGTTTTTTGTGGATATTCTTTCAAGAGCAAGGTGGCATTCGTAAACGAGCCTGGAGTTGCAGCTATTGCTCTCTAGGGCTCTAAGTATTGCTGTGCTGTCAGAGAGGATTCGTATCCTGTAACCTTCAATCCGTCTCCTGGAGGTCGCGGTGTCGGCCTCCGTGATGGCCACAGATTCGCATTGGAAGATAGAACTGTGTGAGCCTAGTGTCATAGATATGTTAATATTGAGATCCAGGGAGTAAACTCCCGCGCCCGTTCCCTGTATGGTTTTTGAGCCATCATTGTAGACTCGGACCTCGTTGATTCCCGATTAATCTCTCTGTTCCTCATGAAGTTGTATATGGTAGTTCTTTTGAAATAGATGTTGTTTAGGGATCTTGTCACACGGGGGCGGCGAGCAGTGGTGCGCCGTAAAGTGCCATTGACCGCATAATCCCCGCGTAGAGTCGCTGGCAATCGACATTGGGCCCCACTCAAATTTGGCAATAGCCGCCGAAGGGCGGACGTAGTGCCGAGAAGCTTCAGGGCGAGCTATCTGAAATGCTCGTCGAAGTGCCACCTTCCGTCCAGGACCAGGCCCAGGTACCTCATGTGGGCCTTATCGGAAACACGCCTCAAGCCCACCATTATCGAAACGACGCGGGGTGGACTGCGACGGGGCCCATGAAAGACCAGGGCCTCCGTCTTGCTATGAGCCACCTGTAAACCCAAGCGCTGTCCTTGCCTAGCTCAATCAGATTAGCCCTACGATGTTTAACCCGATAGTAAAAGGTAATTAAAATAACTCAAGTGTTGGGGTGTGCATGTAACTAACATCACCTTAGCCGCACTCCTTGTACCCATTCGCGGTATATCGTATTCCCTTTCATCATATTAATGGGGATTAATCACATAGCCCTAGCTTCTAACAGGTTGGCACCACCGCTTTACTAAGTCAGAGGCCAAGCATACTTGCGTGCCGATTGAAAAGTGCTAAAATATTTATTTTCCTTTTTAAAAACATTCCTTAGCTATTTGTGGACAGTAAATTTACCGTGCAGATGAGTGGCAGGTTTGTTTCTTAGCTCACCATGCATAAACATATACTTTCCTGTATATCTCTTTCGTGGTTTATTTGTCAACTAAGACTCATGGCCTGTTTCATTATGATCAATTAAAGTTATTAGAAATATTAATCGCATGCATGCATGTAGTTTTTTTATACATAACTGACACTTGGTGATTGTGAATCTGGTAACCCGAATGTTAGTCCAAGCTTATGGTATTTGTATTTCGTGTAATGGCTGCGAGTAATTGCGTAGCAATTTTCTGTTAAGTCGTGTCGTTTAATATTCACTAAAAGCTTTTTTCAAGTTTTCTAACAGAATATGCAGAATATAACCGAAAAGCAAAATAACAGAATATTGTGTGAATATGATCATAGTAGAGCCCATGTTATAACCTAAATAAGCTGCTTATAGAAATCTTAGGGTGTTATTAGACCAATCGATCAATCGTCGATCGACGGCATCGATCAACGTCGATCGATGTCGATCGACTGGTCTAATAGCTTTAATTGATCGACGGATACCGTTCGACTAACCAATCGATCGATTACGGGTCGATGGCATCAGTCGACGTTGATCGTTTTAAGCTATGTTCCGTCAGTGTTTTTCCAAATGGATTCACAAGAGGACGCGTTGTTGTTGGCCAGCACGATGTTGCTCGTACTATTATTACGGAGGCGCAAACGCAGAAGACTCTGGATGCGACCGTTTTTTAAAGCCAAAGATTGCTTAGCTTATCCAAATGACATTTTAAATAGCGGTTTTTTGGATGCTTTTCGAATGAGCAATAATGATCTTGAAAATCTATTAAATATGGTGGCTCCTTCAATCGTGAAATTGGATACCAATTATAGACAATCAATTTCACCTAAAAATCGGTTACTTATAACACTCCGATTTTTAGCCAGCGGTGATTCATATCAGAGTCTAGTGCTAACGTTTAAAGTTTCGCAATCAAGTATTTCATGTATAATTCCAGAAGTATGCAATGCACTTATATATTCTCTCAAGGATCACATAAAAGTAAGTACTCTTGGACTTGTAATCGTAAGTTAAGTTAGAGATTTAAGTTAGATATAGTTAGCTTTGCTTCTATTGTGTATATAGGTAGAACTAACAAAAAAAAGTCTTTTCAAGTTTCTGTGCCTTTCTAGTGTGAGATTTTTTCCTAACACCTATTGAGGTACGGAACTCTAAAATTTTTTTTGATGGATGTGGAGATGTACCTTGGGATGTTTATATCGATAAAATTAGATATATTTCAATTTAACCCCCTAAATTATCGATAGTCGAAACTGAAACACATTGTTACAAACTTCAGTCATGTATCTCTGACATAAGCTAGATGAAATAAAAAATGTACATAGTATTTAAGGTTTATTAAAAAAACGGAGAATCAGTTACCATACAAAAACATTGTTTAAACTTATTCTTTATATATTCTGATTTATACTTATTTCAAGTTAGATGGGAGATCATAATTATCCAATGACTGGAGTGTTGTATTCTCAGGCGAAATGGCGTATTGAGAAGTAGATGGAAGGTTCGATTCTTTAGAAGATTGTGATTGTAAAGATTGATTTGTAGAATACAGCGTGGTGAAGTAGCCTTGATTTTGGGTTTCTGGATAGTCGTATTTACCCGTATGAGCTTCGTAAATTAGGTTATTTATATGATGCTGTACTGTAATCCGCGCGTAGTCAGTTTTCAGTGATCTCAATTTAATTGCAATTTGTTCTCCAAACAATGTATACTCATCAACGCCTTGTCTATTGCGAATCAATGAATCAACCATCTCCAACGTTTTTTCTATTGCGGCATCATTTGGATTGAGGCGCCTTTTACGACTACCTTCACTTTCAACGGAACTGTCCATCCCCGACTCAGATGTTTGTGAATTCATCTGTAACAAAATTTTTACAAGTATTAAATACATTTTCACATCTAAATAAACGTTTTTTTTATAAAAAACTTTAAAATTATAAAAGTGACTGATAATATAGTGAAAAGAATATTATATGACTGACTGGATAACTTAAGTTACAATTACATATTTTTATTTTTCAGATGCCAAACACGGAAGAAGAATGGCTGAACATTGTAAAAGATTTTGAACTGATGTGGAATTTTCCCCACTGTCTGGGTGCAATTGATGGGAAACATATAAATATTAGAGCTCCAAATAACAGTGGGAGCACATACTTTAACTACAAGGGAGTTCACAGTATTGTCCTGATGGCTGTAGTGGATGCGAATTACAATATTATGTACTGCGATGTTGGCTGCCAAGGTCGTATTTCTGACGGTGGTGTGTTTGGAAATACTATTTTGAATTCCATGAATGTACGAGGAATCCCAAGAGAAAATGCGTTACCTGGAAGAAGTTGTCTCACACCATATGTTTTTATAGGTGACAATGCCTTTCCTATGTCAGAAAATTTAATGAAGCCATTTCTCGAATTGGGGAGAAAAGGATCAAAGGTGCGAATTTTTAACTATAGGTTGAGCAGGGCTCGCCGAATGGTAGAAAGTACGTTCGGCATTTTAAGTGCCGTATTTCGCTGTCTTCGAAGGCCGTTTCATCTTCAACCGAAAAATGTGGAAAATATAGTGTTAGCTACGACTTATCTTCACAACTATTTAAGAAGGAATTGCGAAAGTTATAAGTCTTTAGAACTACGCTATTCAAATAACAGTAATGAGAGTGTGGATTCCGAAATAATACAACCGGCGCAAATTCAGTCATCTATACAATTCCACAGTTTACCAAGTCCAGCTGAACTAGTGAGAGAAGAGTTCGCTGAATATTTTTGTTCTAAAGAAGGTATGGTTAGATGGCAATACAAGTATTGTTAAATAATTGACTTTCAAAATATCGGGAGAGTAGGTATTTAGCCAGTCATGTCGAGTTTTGTATTGGAATAAAACCCTGCACACTAACTACATCTACTGTGTAAGCTGTATTAATAAAGGTTTTGAGTATGTAATTGTATTATTATTTTTATGACAACACTACCACCATATTGACATATTGACCCAAAATAAATAAATAAATATGGACGTAGGTACTTACATCAGTTGACATGCTCGAATAAGCCCCTCTGTAGACACGGTACATCGTGGGCGATGCCTTTCTTGTAAGAACATCATAGCTTCAAATGCATACCATTTAGAACAATATATTTCGTCTCGACCGGCACCACTTCTTTTACTATCTTTCACTTTTTTATTTTCTTTGGAAAATGTTGTTTGTAAATTTTTTATTTTTTTTTCTGCCTCCTCCTTAGTAACTTCAAATGAGTTGGCTAATTCGAGAAGTGCATCATGACGTTTTATTTTATTTCGGTAATCATTGTGAACAATGTCCCATAGTAAAGGTTTATTTTTGTATTGCTCGATAAATTCTAAAGTTCGTTCATTCGTCCACGCGTTCGCCGCCATTTTGCGTGTCACAGACAAAAACGAGCATTCACGAACGCGAGATTCACACAACTAAACACACACAAGCAGGGCAGGCCAGGTAGTAAGCGCGCGGGGCGCGGGCGGGCAGTGGGTGACGTGACGGCGGCGTCTACCTACTAATCCATTCTACCATCGATCGATGGTCGATCTATATCGATCGACGATCGATCGATTGGTGTGATAAAAAAAATCGATCGAACTCTACTATCGACGTCTACTAATCCTTTCTGCCATCGATCGATGCAGTCGATCGACGATTGATCGATTGGTCTAATAACACCCTTAGTCTTGCATATGGAAGATATCAGTCAAATAACCTAATATTTTATTCCCACTATAATGCAATAGCATTACAACCTAACCTAA
Organism: Catocala fraxini; assembly: GCA_930367265.1. Classification (NCBI taxonomy): domain Eukaryota; kingdom Metazoa; phylum Arthropoda; class Insecta; order Lepidoptera; family Erebidae; genus Catocala; species Catocala fraxini. The sequence continues at coordinate 12,155,075 of OV884026.1, read as the reverse complement.
GCCTACTAGAGATAGATATTATAATATAGCTGGATTTTCAATAGACTGTAGAAGTGAAAAACAATATTATAACAAATAATATAATGTGTGGTCCACAAACAATTTAACACAACTGTTAATATTTTACAAAACCAATCAATAATGAAAGTGCAAATCTGAAGATAATAATATAAAATAATAGTTTATTGGTTTTGTACGTATTATAATCTAATAGTTGTATATTATATTTCAGAAACCACCAAAAGCTTAATTGACGGCACTGCTACAATTTTTTCAATTAACAATCTTATTAACATGGGATAGGTACGCAGTAGGAGAATGCAGAGAATGGACGTCAAATAACGAGAGTGCTAAGTTTTTTTGGTGCGAAATGTAGATTAGTCATTTTTTTTGGATGGGTTAGTTTCATCAGGGTTATCAGGATCTTGACTGGGGCTACGTTGAGGATTAGGTGGATTTCGCTCAGGGCTACATGGATCATCTTGGGGAAAAGCCGGATCTATGTTAGGGTTGTGCGGATCCTGGGGTAGATAGGGACTTCTATTGAGGGTACTCAACTTTCTTTTAAGCACGTATATTTTTTGCCTGGGCGCACACCCGGGATATTTTTTGTATGGATCTGGTTTTTTGGACCAACATGGGTATACTTTGAATAAATCCGTTTTGGTTTTACATGGATTACATGGACTGCTACTAGCAGGCGCACGTGGGGTACAGGTGGGATTACATCCCGGAATGATTTTATTATACTCCGTAAATTTCTTTTCAGAGTCAGTTTCCATAACAGCGATTTTTTGTCTATCAAAATGTATTTCAGCTGTAAGATCAATCGCTTTTATTGGCAACACTGTCAGTCTCATAACAGTGTATGGTATGTTTCCAGCGAAATCACTTAGCTTTTCACCGAGTAGATCATTCCATAATTTAAATTGCAGTGTCGGTACAGGTACCAGTTTTGAATTTGGCTTATTTTCTACAGTTGAATGCCACATTATGGCACCTGGCTGTGTAAGTTTCTTCGAAGCATCTGTAAAGATTGAATTTTGCTTAATAAGCTTAATTCTTTTAACCTTAAGGCCCTTTTACCTATTTTAAGCTCATTAAACATACCATCACGGCTGCGGTAATTCCAGCTAAAACTGGGGCTAAAAATAGCATGACATATATGACGATAATCAACAACGACGTAAAAGATTGTTAGATATTGCTGAGAATTCTCTGACACAAAAAGTTGTTAACCCTAAAATTAGAAGCTATTTTAGCTTAGCGGGCAGGCCATTGGACCCTCACACTTTTAGCTCTGTTAGTTTTGATGTAAAGTGTAGATATCCAGCTTCAATAAAAACATCCCTAAGTGGAAAAATAAGGGATAGTATATCAGCAAGTGTTACGTCTTTTAATACCATTTATTAAAATTAACAAGGCAAGTTCCTAAAAATTCAATCATTTTAAACTTTTTTTAAATGTTCATAGAAACTAGTACTTACGACGGATATTATTCATAATTTTTACTACACTTGAATTTAAAGCCATTATTATGGTTTACAACGTTTGTCCACCGATATTTTTCAAGACGAAAATTTTTGTTTTGTTAAAATGACATCGATATTATTCTATTTCTATGTTCTATTTATATAATCTATGGTAGCTGTTCTTAAAATATAATCTTCTTTGCTGTAACCATAAATAAATTTAATAGATACTTCTTAAGTAAACTTTACCCAAAGAATATTCTAAGGATTTGTAAAAATCGGATTCAATAGTGGCAATAGGGCATTAGAAAGAGTATCATGGTCCGTTGGCAATTCAGGGTGTCAACCATGAGAATACACAATATTTACATAGTTAGATCAAAATTATATCGGAAAATAGTAAGACAATGCATTCAAATTAATGGCGCGAGATAAAAACATTGGATGAAAGTCGTTTTAATGTATCTTCACTTCACGGGGCACGTCAATCTTCTTTTATATTGTCGTGTTCCGGGGAGAGTGAACACGAGGAGCTTTTTTTAGTTAGCTCATTGTACGACCACACAGGGTACACTAAATATTCTATTCCAAAACGCTGGTTATGTTGGAATTAGGAAGGGAAATAGGATAGATATTTAGATACTTATATAATATAACTGAATCACTATTCTGGTAGCCTATGGAAACCGTGGACATCCCTTTAAGTAGATTCACAAACATATAAGTACTTATTTCTTATATGAGTGAGTGTGATGTCTGTGCAGTAGAATAATAGACAAATCACAATTGTGTAATCAGATGAACAGATAGTTATTTTAAATTTGGATAAGTTTTGTAATGGATTTTAAATGCAGAATTTATCCTGTCCCACAGAATTACATTTAATATCGAAAGCTTTATCTTTTGCCGTTGCCCTTAAATCGGCGAGAAAAGGCGTAATCATTACACACCAAACAACTGGCTTTTTACAAACTATTTATCTATGAAATTTCCATTGATAAATCGCTGTTTTGTTTAGAAATTATAATAATATCAGCTATATTTATAGATTCTAACACCGGTTTCTTCTGAGTCGCAGCAGGGGCATGCCAGAGTCCACCACGTTGACTTTATTTATCTTTTCTGAGCGAGCTGGTACTAGCTAGTACTGACAAGAACCTCAAAATGACCAATTCTCGACATTAAGGTCTGTATAATTAGCTTATTATATACTAGACGTTAAGTGTTAGGGTTTCGAAAATAAATTAAGAATATTGATTTGTGTAAGTGTTTATTTGATTATTTATTCATTTGTTTGACAATTACTTACTACAGTGTATAAAAGCAGTTCCTAAGTTTCTGTTAACTTTTATATAATACTAATCAAAACCAAATTTTTTTATATTTCTCCAACGTCCTCATAATTTTTAAGGTCGTTGTTACATAATTTACATTTCTTTTACCCTTTTTATTTCTAGCAATGTTTAATATAAAGCTTTTTTATTATTTATAATTTAGTTAATCTGGACTTAAATATTATACAGTAGAAAAAGCTGAAATACTCATTTGTTCGATTCAGTTATTTGGTGTGCTTCATTAAATTTATTGACCTGTTTAACATTAGACTTAGTATATTTTGTAAAATTTTACTCAACACATCTAACTAATTAGGCCTAATAACAATTTTTATTATAGGTATCCGCTTAACCTAGAATGTCAGTACAAAACATAGTAGAAGATTCTTCAATAGTGATTATTAGAAATAGTTGTGATTTCAATAGAAGCAAATAAAACCACGAATTAAGGGTTGAAACTGCAGGGTTAATCAGGTTAGGATCTTATTTTTTCATGACATGATTGACTGTCGAACACCGTACCCAGAGATTACTGATTAGCTAGAAGTTTCTAGTACAGTCTTGCAGATGCATGGCTTGATTTATAAGATCTTTAGCTGCCGTCTCTGCGACATCCTCATCAATACTATTCTTGGAGTGCTGTCATGCCCGTGACTATTTAACGTACGTAATGTCTATAAAATGAGTATAATAATTTACCTTGTTTTATACTTAGCTCTAACGTCTGTTATATAGAAAAATTTAGAAAAATGTGTCTAAAATTAACAGAAATTAGAAGGATAATGATTTTATGGAGTCAAGTGTGTTTTCAAGCCCTCGAGATCATTTTTGGATAGACAATCTGAAAACTACTTTAGTTAATACTTATATTTTAAACACTGACCTCTTTTTTACAACAAAGTGCAACTTTATCAAGCATAGGTACCTACTTCTCGCTAGGTCGCCGTTAGCTTAGCTTATGGTCGCTTGCTATACTTAGAGTTACTCGCCATAGCGGAAAAACAATTGAAAACAGTTAAAGGGAAAGGAATGAAAGAGGTATGTATAAAGAGCCTGTGGCATTTTGACTCACTGGGCGGAGCACCAGCGACAGTTTTAGTACTCTTACGGCGGTTTTCTGAAAAAGGATACCATTCGTACTATCATCATCTAAGTGGCATGGATGGGCTCTTCTATTTAAAACAAAGAAGAGTACCTACTCAAAATGTCTTAACGTATAAAGATATATGTGACTACAAGAAAAGAAAAGGTTTTGATTGTGTTAAGTATAACAATTATGTAAACATATCCACCAAGTTTATAAAAATCATATTGCCATTGATAAAGTCGTATTTTACTAATAATAAGCACGTCGCATGTGGGGAATTGACTGTAGATAGTAAGTAGATATGTACTACTATAAAGTAGTCAAAAGATAAAGAAGCGTACCGGTTATTAAAGCCGATTAAAAGTAAAAAAAAGAAAGAGAAAACATCCGAAAAATACGCCTTAGTAAATTGACATTACAAGTTTTGAAAATGAAAAGAAAAATGGGTCTTATCATCGTAATTACATTTACTTTTATTATTTACTCAGAAATGGGTAAAGTACGAGTTGTTCGTTTCGCTTTACAGTAGTTATTAGAGTTACATGTTTGTCTATCAAATAACATGCCATTGTAAGCCATTCAGTTTAGTTTACAACAGAGATTGGTCCTACTCATTCTTACTTATTAAGTTATTTTAGATTATGAATGTAATTTGTAACGACAAATGTTCTACATTTTGTTAATACTCTCTATAAAGGGGCGCGTAATCGAACAGTCATTATTATATTATTTCCTGATTCATTCAGCTCGCGACGGATGGCAGTGTTTTCGGTCTAAGAGCTGGCTCTTAGAGTATTTCAATGATCACGCCTTGGACCAACAAAGGCAGCGTTAGCTATTTTATAATTATAAATTAACTTATTGATTAGTATTTATATTTATTGCTTATTTTCATATTATCTGAAACAATAAGTAAATTTCACAAGCTAGATAAGAATAAAGTGGACATTTATTTGAGAGTGAGTTTGCCCTCATATTGTAAATGATCTAGCTCGAAGACAGATATTGATGAGATTATTCATTAATTATGATTCACCACATCCAATCTAACATAATGGCATTATGATACTTTAAGATTAGATTCTTGAGGGCCTTTCAAATAAATGTAATATTTTTCAAAAAGTTGTGCACCTTTTGTACAATACCTTAGCAAATCTTACACCTAAACCTTCCTCATGAATCACTCTGTCTATCGGGTCAAGCGGCGGGAGATTTTGTTTTATAATATGTACCTAGTTATTTTATTGTATAAGGATTTTAATTAAAGTTTTGTTTTGATTTTTAATGTAAAAGTAGACTTCAGTTTAAATAAACAATAATTAAATGTGGTTAGTTTCTAAAGCAGCTTAGCTACTTATATGTAAATTATAATTTAAAATACATGTTAGGAATTTTTAATCAGTAAAGATAATTTGACTTGTGATGATGAGCATTAAATCGGGCATAAGAAGCGTTAAAAGTTAGCGGTACAATATATAGACTAAGATGCCAAAGTGTGCAGACCTATAAATTTTTTGCACTGTTGATATTTTATATATACCTATAGTTGTATCTAGGGTTTTCGGTTAGTTTTTTACACATAATCGTAAAATAGTCATATTGTCTTCCAAAAGAAAAATATAAACTTTTAGTTTCCTACCCACAAGGTTATCAATGATATGGTTCCCATGCCTGCCATAAGAATATTGGTCGCTCGCTATATAAATATAAATAATCGAATAAGATAATGTAATATTATGATAATATAATTATAATTAAATAAAATTATGATATTAATAGCTTTGGGCACCGAAAAGTTTCAATTGGAACTTAAAAGTCGTTTCGATTCGCTGGAAAACACAGGCAATGTTGACAAGAAAACCGACACAGTGGTTAGAACGCTACAAGAGCTATCTCGGAGGTGGATGCCCGCAAAGTGTAAGAACAGGGAGTCTAAGGTCTCGCTCGAGACTCTCGAACTTATGAGGGAACGACCAGAAATGCCATCCACTGAGTCATCTTCGTCAGATAGAAGAGTCTTGAACCTACGCATCCGAAAGCTGATGCGATGTGACCTTCGTCGCTCTAACTCTCGTCTCATCGAGGCAGCGATTGAGCGAAATAGAGGGTCAAAGGTTTTCGCTCAGCATTTGTGGAGACCCCATCTGACGAGGTTAGAGCGGCTCTAGAGCGGCTTAAGAATAATAAATCTCCCGGTAATGACAGAATTACCAAAGAGCTCTTAAATGCGGGCGGGATCGCAATCCTGAAGGAGCTACCTAGCCTGTTCAATTCTGGCATCCAACAGGGCTTAACACCTCAGGCGTGACGTGGGAGTGCGGTGGTTAAAAACCTTACTTAAGAACTATAGACCCATCTCACTCTTAAGCCACGTCTACAAGTTGTTCTCGAGAGTCCTCACAAACCGTCTCACTAAAAAACTTGACGAGTTCCAGCCTGCAGAACATGCTGGGTTTCGAAAACGCTTCAGTACCGTGGACCACATCCATACTGTTCGGCACATTGTACAGAAGACCGAAGAGTACAATCAGCCGCTGTGTATGGCTTTTGTGGACTACGAGAAAGCCTTCGACTCCATCGAAACTTGGGCAGTTCTGGATACTCTGCAACGACGTCGTATTGAATGGCGCTATATAGAAGTGTTGAGATGCCTGTATGACACCGCCACAATGACTGCCCAGCTTCAGGCCCAGAAAACAAATCCGATAGAGCTGCGTCGAGGAGTGAGACAGGGAGATGTAATATCTCCCAAATTGTTCACAAACGCGCTTGAGGATGTTTTTAATACACTGGACTGGACTGGACAGGGAATCAATGTGAATGGTGAGTACATCTCACACCTACGGTTCGCCGATGACATCGTCATTATAGCAGAGTCACTGGAACAGCTTAACGGGATGCTACACGGCACATGCACATCTTGGTATGAACTTGGATATAACCAAGGTGATGTTTAATAGACATGTTATGCCGAGGCCGATTTACGTCGATGGGTCGATGCTCGAAGTTGTTCAAGAGTACGCCTACCTTGGACAAGTGATTCAACTTGGTAGGATCAACTTCGAGAAAGAGATCGACAGGAGAATCCAGTTGAGGTGGGCAGCGTTTCGTAAGCTTCGTCAGGTTTTCTCATCGCCTTTACCGCAATGCCTGAAGACCAAAGTCTTTAACCAGTGCGACCTACCTGTAATGACCTACGGTGCCGAAACGTGGACACTCACGGTAGGGCTAGTCCAAAAATTTAAAGTCACTCAGCGGGCTATGGAACTAGTTATACTTGGAGTTTCTTTGAGGGATAAACTTAGAAATGAGGTTATCCGTCAAAGAACCAAGGTTAGGACATAGCTCTCAGAATAAGCAAGCTGAAGTGGCAATGGGCTGGCCCTATCTGTAGAAGGACCGATGGCCGTTGGAGCAAGCGAGTCCTAGAGTGGAGACCGCGACTTGGTAAACGTAAGGTAGGACGCCCCCCGGCCAGATGGACCGATGACTGGGTCAGACTGGATGCGGAAGGCGGAAGACCGGATGTTGTGGCGTAAAATGGGAGAGGCCTATGTCCAACAGCAGACTGCGGTGGGCTGATTGAATAATTTATTGAATACTATGAAACAATTTCAAAAGGTTACACATGATTCTTCACATATAAAAAATTAAAAGCATAAAAATATAAAACTGTATAATGAACAAATGATCCGGGTACCATAAAAGCTTAAAGCAGCGTACTAAAATAGTTAAAGGCATAAATCGTTGGAATAGTTTAATTTAATTCAATTCACTCAGTATTTCTAATCTAACAATTTTTTTGCACCAAAGATTAATGTATTCTCGTAATTCTTTACAAAACTGCTAGCAATATTGTATAATAATAATGATAATATCAGCTCTGTATTTAACTGTACCACTGCTGGGCACGAGCCTCTTCTCACTGTGAGAAGGGTTAGGCCATAGTCCACCGCGCTGGGTTGGCAGAATTCACATATCTTCGAGAACATTATGGAGAACTCTCAGATATGCAGGTTTCCTCAAGATGTTTTCCTTCACCGTTAAAGCAAGCGATAATTAAATATTTAATACACATATAACTTTGAAAATTCAGAGATGCGCGCCTTGGGTTCGAACTTGAGACCTCTGCGTGACAGTCCAACGGTTCACCACTAGGCTATCGCTGCTTAGCAATATTGTGATTAAATTAAATTTCCATTTCTACTCAAATGTTTCATTAATACTAGTACGAGTACTTAGTTACTAACCAACTAATACCTGCCTTTTATTATCGCATTTTTGATATTAATATGACCAAATATTAAAAATGGCGTTTTGTAGTAAAAAGGCCGCTTTTGTTTGGTTAAAATACAGCACTAAATTTTACTTTAAATTCTTTTTAAAATACATTATTTTTTTAAGATGTCATCAAGATAACTATACCGCCATAAAAATGAAACAATTATGATTATGACAAAAGATGACTGTTTAGAGTAATTGTCCCAAGTTATGGAGCTATAGTTTGATGTTTATGATTATAATAAATACTAAGTGACGTATACTTAACAGTATATCATGTGTATTTTCTGTCACTTTTGGTGGCACACGAGCCCGAAACCCACCTAAAGGTATTTTAAGTGCTAAGTGCCGCTCATGGATTTCATCAATAACTTTTAAACAGTACTTTTATTCAGGATGAAAGGTACCCTATGTCCTATTCTGTCCCGTAACAACGTTTATGCGGTATTTCATGATGATTGGTTGAGTAGTTAAGGCGTGACAGCGTAACAAATTTACATTTGCATTTATAATATCAGTTAGGATTAGGATTTTGTGAATATCGCCGCAATCCCTTGGCGTTACTGAAATAACAGAAAACCAAGGAAATGCAGCAAAACAACTGCCTATTATAAAGATGACGACTATGTCCTAATGACTAACGTAAAAAGCAAATTTGGCTGGCTCATTTTCGCTGCGAAATGAACACTTTAAATTTTCACCATATTAAAGCAATAAACTTATTAGAAATCGTACACGAGATAATACTGATTTTCGAAGTGATTGGTGAAAAAAAGCAATCGATCATTCAAGTAATGATCGATTGTATTTTTTTTCACCGATATGATAATAATTTATACACATATAAACTAAATTCTGAAGGTACAAATATTATTATTTCACGTTGGTTTGTTACGTTTTTGCGACTACACTAATTTTGTTAAATTATGGTTTAGATATAGTTTAAATACTGAAAATAATTTATTTTTGAAAAGCAAGTTTAGTGTTCTTTAAGTCCAATATTTCCTCGCTGTATGTGTATATACATAAATATTTCAGCAGCGTCTATTTGTAAAACTATTAATTCTGCTATAGATGCTATCATCTTCGCTACTGTAGCAGTATTAGGAATTTTATTTAGAGCAAGATCAATTTATTATTGTAACTACACATCGACGTATTCCAAATAATAGGTATGCTATTTTCTATATTTTGTGCTTTAAGCTACACCTGTTGCTAGTTAAAAAGATAAGCTTCTAATTATTATTGTTATTGATAACAAATTTAATATCAGTATAAATATAATAGAATTACACCAGAGACATAATTAAAAAACTAATTTTTCTTTAACGTTTTACAGAGATTTATACCAAAAACACTAGTTACTGAATTTTTGTCTATTTGCACTGGCATCAAGTAAAACCAGTGAAGGCATTTTACTATTATTTTTATATTTTGGTAATTTAGGATCCAACTTTACAAAACATGACTCAGATTTTATATCGGTTCAGTAGAGCAGATACAGTGTATGTACATGTAAATGGCCCGCGAACAGTTGTCCACGCAATCGTAGTCGTGGGCAAACTCTAGTAACATAATGATATAATGGTATTGTATATAGTAGGCTCTCGTGATATTTGTTCTTTCTCTGATTAGTAATTTGTATTAGTTGTGCGCTATGACTAGGATCTTCTTTTAACTGGGCATAAGGGATATTTTCGTTTCTCGGGCACGATGAGAATTATTATTTCTTTGGAGCTCGAAAAGGCGAGGCACCTAGTGAACGGTATAGCAGACTACTTTCGGGGTGGCACGCAGGTTGGAGGACCTATTGGTGGGCATGATGGTGGACATAATTTAGGAAATGATTGAGGACGTGAAGGAGCGCACGGTGCCGGACATGGCGATCGAGATTGCTGAGGGCATGGTGGAGGGCGTGGTGGAGGGCACGGTGCAGGGAGTGGCGATCCATATGGCACTCGTGGTGGACACGGTGGTCGACATGGTGGACGACACGGTGGGGGACACGGTGGCAAGCGGCGTGGTGGACATGGGCATTTTATTGGGGCACGTGGACACCACGGCCGACATTTTCTTGGCTTTGGCGGACACGGTGGAGGACATACTTTTCGACGCGGTGGGCCCGGCGGAGGACATACTTTTCGAGCTGGTCGGGACGGAGGGGGAACGAATGGGCACGGTGGACACGGCGGGGGACATACTCTAGGGGTTGGTGGGCATGGTGGAGGACATGGCGGGGGTTTTGGAGGAGGACATGGTGGCGGGCATACTGGTGGACACGGATAACACGGTGAACTCGGGCATGGTGCACATGGTTTTGGAGCGCTTGGCGGACACCGGCACGGGTACGGTGTACACTGGCGCATTGGACACGGGCAAGACGGACATGGACACGGACGTGGGCATGGTGGACACGGCCATGGGCACGGTAGGCAAGGCGGACACGGGCACGGTGAGGGACACGGTGGACACGGGCACGGTGGGCACGGACACGGTGGACATAGTGGACAAGGGCATGACGAGGGACACGGTGGACACGGGCACGGTGAGCATGGAGAAGGCGGGCACTTGCATGGTTTACACGGCGGACGTGGTACGCAGAACGGAGGAAATGCGTTCGGGATGGGCATAGGATTGAAAGGTGGATATGGTGGACTCGGCTTGCAGTGACCGGGTTCCCATTTTGTTGATATTATCGCACTTTTCAATTTCACTGGATTCGTCTCAGTTTTCTTTTCCTCTGTTTCGGCGTTAACTTGTTTTCGTTGGGAAGCAAATACTTTTATACCACTGTGAGCCATTTTACAGCCCGTATTTGCCAAATTTCTTGCAAATGGTTCATTTAATTTGTTTAATGTGAAACACGCTATAGTATCAACTCTCATATGCCACCACATGATAGAGCCTGGTGACTTGTTTTTTAATCTGCCACCTGAAAGTTACCGTATCGATTATTAAGTAATATCGTAATCAACTAAATACCTAGATTCACGCTTCTTCGTCAGAGAAGAACCAGGTCACCGGGTGATGTAGCTTTAGTAAGATTTTAGTATAAAATGGATATCTTACAAACTTAAACGAAAAGTGGTAGTAGTTATTTTGCTAGATGAACATGTCAGCCAATACGTCATGGAACACCACGACATGATAACAATCAGACATGGTTGTAATAAAGCAATGAGAGCCACAATAATCAGTTTATTTAGCGGCCTACGTCCAGCAATGGACTACCACAAGCGGTATAAGAAGTGAGAGTAATATTACTCGAACGTAAGATGGATCGCAACTTACGAAGAATGTTAGTTGCCGTGGTCACTAAATTTGCGCCCGTTCTCACCATTCTTTTTATTGTTACTAACAATTTTAGTAACCGAAATTTTGCATGTCAGAACCTTTTGAACTATTTTACTTCAAATTTAAGCCATATTGTATAAATTTGTGTTAATATTTGGCATTTTGCATATTTGATGGCATGTAGAATTTTTCGTTCCGTTTTGCTAAATATCTGTACTTAACAATTTAAAACTGTATATCAGTTGTCTCTGAACATTAAAAATATATTGGCGTCAATAAGGTCGTTGAGTGCGTAGGACATGTCTTATCTATGGCACAGGACTCAAGAGAGATATGCATTGACTTATATATTACTGGGATATGCCATTTAATCTAGATTTTGTCCATAAATTCTTATGCCTCGAGAACAGTACTTTTATTTGGTAGGTATGTCCTTTTGTACTTCTGACAAAGTGTATGCGAAATTTCATGATGATCAGTCTAGTCGTTAAGGCGTAAAAGCGTAACATATAATTAAATAAAAAACTCACATTCGCATATTAGTTAGGCACACAATTAAAATGATTTTTAATCTCTATCTTTGTTAATTTTTTGATAATTATCACTGTTACTCTCATAATGCTTGGTCGGAGGCTTACTCTTGACAAAGTGTACGCAAAATTTCATAATGGACGGTCAAGTAGTTAAGGCGTGAAATCGTACAAACAAAAAAACGAATAAACGCTTTATCATCTTCAGAGTAATGACAACTATCAATTTTTTGTGTTGTTATTTATGTCCATCCCGAATTCAAAAACTATATTTTTGCCCTATTCCATTTAATTGGTTCCGCTGTTTGGCCTTGAAAATATAACAAACACACAGTATAAATATAATAACAATACCAGCTCTGTATTAAACTGTCCCACTGCTGGGCACGGGCTTCTTCTCAGTGTGAGAAGGACAAGGCCATTGTCCACCATGCTGGCCCAGTGCGGGTTGGCAGACTACACATATTTTCTAAAATATTATGGAGAACTCTTAGACATGCAGGTTTCCTCACGATGTTTTCCTTCACTATTAAAGCGAGCGATAATTAATGATTTAATACGCACGTAAATTCGAATAGTCAGAGATGCGTGCCTTGGGATCGAACTCGATACCTCTGCATAGCAGTCCAACGGTCTACCACTAAGCTCTCGCTGCTAACACACAGTATTGAGTTCGTATTCATAATGTAATTTAGTATGTTATAATACACTAGCTGATGTACGTCCGGGCGTCACTTGGGGTTACCAAATAATATTAGGGTTGGTTTGAGGTATCAACCGCAAACCAACAACAAACCTGAGTGGTAACCTCATTTTTCATTATATATGTATGTACTTTTTTTGATTTCTGTATTATAATAGTTGTATAAGAACGTGTACCTATGTTTTGAAAAATTAATAAATACTTACTTACTTACTTACTTACTTACTATGAAAAGTACAGTACCTAGCCACTACTTGACCACTCTTCCTTTCTATATACACCACTCTTGTACAAAACTCTCCAGGTAATTACTTACTGACCAGAACTAAAATCAACTACGAATCTATCCGAAATTCTATTACGACATATGATTGGGATCCATACCTTGCTACTGAAGACCCAGAACAAACTGCGAGATTATTAACTGAAACAATCCAGCATTTAATAGCTACAAACACAAGTACAGTTACGTTCACTAAAAGAAAAAGACCCATTAAACCATGGATTGCAATAGGTATTGTAAAATGCTTTCAAAACAGAAACCGTTTACATCTTATTGTAAAAAAAATCCTGATGATCCTATAATTAAGGAAACATATATAAAATATCGCCATACCTGCAACCAGGCAGCTAAAACCTTGAAAATTAACTTTTATATAAATAAATTCAGCCAAAATTATAAAAACAACAAAGGTACTTGGGATACTGTTAAGGAACTATGTAACATGATAAGTAAAAATGCCCAATCAGCTGCTTTACTAAACCTTTTAGTATCCCAGTCCAGTCAGTAGTCCAGTCTCATGACCAAGCAAACTCTTTTTTCACATCAATCGGTAAGGAACTCGCAATAAATATACTGACTAAATTAAACACGGATGAGGATCAGTTATTGGAAAATATGTCTTCTACCAGAAATGTCAATTTAATGTACTTATTATACCCAACAGAATTTATAGAAATAGACAAAATTATCCACAACCTTAAAATTCATAGCGCACCAGGAATAGATTGTATATCTAGTTTTGTCCTTAAAAAATCTCACTCTATCTTATGTACCTACAATGATATCTCATCTTTGCAACCTTAGTATATCAGCTGGAATTTATTGAGATATCTTCAAGAAGGCCGTAGTTGTTCCTATTTATAAGGGTGGAGGCGAGGATGTGGTATCAAACTTTCGGCCGATTTAATTACTTAGTACAATCAGTAAGATTATTGAAATGGTTGTTAACATCTGCCTAATAAGCTTTTTAGAAAATAAACATCTTTTAGGCGATACTCAATATGGATTTCGCTCGGGCAGGAACACAGAAGACGCTGTTGCCAATCTATCACAAACAGTCACAAAACTCTAGTCAGAGGAGACAAATGTATAGCTATCTTTGTAGACCTGAAAAAACCTTTCGACAGTGTCTATTCCAATACTTTTACTAAAATTGGAGGATCTAGGGATACGTGGGAATGCACTCCATTGGTTCCGTGACTATCTGTCCAATAGAAGCCAAGTCGTGAAAGTATGTGATGTTCACAGCTCAAGCTTACCCGTTACCCATGGCATACCGCAGGGAAGCACTCTCGGACCTACTCGTTTTCTAGCCTACGTCAATAGTCAATGCAAATTTAAAATTTATAACTGCAGTACACTAGCTTTCGCAGACAATACGGATCTCATTTTCTGGGGTGAATCGTGGTCACAAGTTTAGAAATCAGCTGAAGCTGGACTAACAACAGTAAAACTATTAATGTGCCGAAAACCAAATATATCTGTTTTAGGATTTCTGAAGCCAAAAAACTACAATCGGACTACAATATTAAAGCTCACGATCATTATTGTCCCAAAGACAAAAATTTGGATATAACTTGCCATTGTTCCAATCTTGTCCAAACAGAAACCCACAAATACTTAGGGATTATAATTGACAAAAACATTAATTGGAAACCGCACATTGCAGCGCTCAGTAAACAGATACGCAAAGTTTTGCATATTTTCAAAAATCTCAGAGAATCTGCTAACGTTTACCTAATTACAAAGGTTTACCTTACTCTTGTCCAATCACTCTTAACATATTGTAACACACCTCTTAGAGCTAAAGAGAGCACAAAGGGCTATTATTAAAGTTATGCTGTGTAAGCCCAGGCAATATCCAACGGATAAATTATATGAGGAAGCCACTCTATCGACTATTAGTCAAACATTTTATCCTACATTCGGTTGTACGCCACCATAACACAATGGTCCCCTCGCAATTACCTCAACATAAAAAAGAATAGGCACCTGTGTCCCTTCTTTCAACTCAACTTTCGTTCACACACACGCACGCACACACGCACGCACGCACGCACGCACGCACGCACGCACGCACAAAAACACAATCACACACACACACACACGCACAATCACAGACACACACACACACAATCACATACACACACAAACATAAACACAAACACAATCACAAACACAAACGCACGCACGTACGCACGCACGCACGCACGCACGCACGCACGCACGCACGTACGCATGCACGCACGCACGCACATATGCACGTGCACCCATACACACACACACACACAAACACACTCGCTTACATAACACATTTCATTTCATTCACATTTCATCACACGATTTCTCTTTTATTAAAATTTTTAACATTTAATATTTTTAGATAAGTAATTTTTAAGGGCGTATTTCCAGTTTGTTATTTAGTAAGTATGTAAAATTTCACTTTTGTACTATAATTCATTATTACAATAATCGTCTGTAACTTATAACTTGTACCACACTCCACAGATACTTGTACTTCTGGTCGAGTAGTCGAGCGATTTAATTATTTGTTTGCGTCGTTGTCATTGTTATATACCCTCAAGAAAAAGTGTTCTGAATATTAAATATTCATCAAAATTAGATGTAAGACCCCTTATATGGAGTGGAGGGTTGGTTACCTGAGATACAGGAACCGTCCTAGTTCAGGTATCAACCCCCCATAGTATCTTTTTACGAGTATGCATATTGTTTATCAATTAAGATAATTATGTACTTCATTGTTACTATGGCGAAAAAATAAACATTATTATTATTATTACTACAATTGGGTAATGATTACACAGATGGTAAAGTGATTTAAGCGGTCATCTCGCTACTGACAGTACGTCTAAATATGTTGTTGTTTCGATCCCCACACGCGACGAACAATTGTGTTATCCACAAATAGTTCTTTCGGTTATGGATGGATGGCCATTGTGTGAATATTTGTATGGTCATCTATTACATAAATACTATCCCGATTGCGAAAGTTAGATTAATAAGTAATTATAGATAGAGTTATTATAGGTTCAAACTGTTAGTAGATTTTTATTTATGAAAGTAAAGTATCAATATAATTTTACTTTATTTCTTTGCAATAATATAACAACACTAAATTAAGATAAATGTTAAATTAAAGTAAAAAGTCAATCAAAGTTACAATAACTACAAAAATAATTGAAAAAAAAACGGTTTCATTACATCCAATTATAAACTATTTTACTAAGAATTTTGCATCTGCCAGTGAAGGGAAAGAAGAAATAAACATATTATTTCTTCTTTCCCTTCTCTGGCGCTTTCTTTTTAGGATCAGCTTTCTTTGCTTCTGCATCTTTTTTCGCTTTTTTCGCTGCCTCAGCTGCAGCAATTCTTCTGCCTTTTTCGGCAATTTTCATTATTGTTGCCATCTCTTCCTCCCTCCTCTTTCTCTCTTCAGCTATTTTCTTCTCTAGTGCTGCTCTAATTGCAGCTTCTCTCTTTTTTATTTTTAGTTGCTCTGCTCGCTCTATTGCTTTAATTCGATTGTCTAGATTTGTAATAATCGTATTTATGAATCTGCTAGCGGTTGCTTCTATTTTTTGTCCAACTTTACCGTGCAAAATACCAACTGTCATGGGAGGCGCGATCTCTACTTTGAAATATCCCCATGTAGTAGCACCCGTTGCCCTGATATTCTTTGAGGCGGCTGAAAGTACATAACTCTAGAATTAAAATTCTGTTTTTCAGAGTCTTATCTCACCGAGAAGCCATGGCGACATCACCGGCTACGTCGCCGGCTCTTTATCTTTCAATTTGTCTTGAAAGGTACGGCAGTTAACTGACTTAGCGACAGTTTGGCAACGTCGCCAATTTGGAAACGTAGCCACGACCAACGGCTCTTTGTTTGGAGTCTGGATATTCTGGCACGCTGGCGACGTCGCCTATCAAATGTACACGAGCAAGCTGCGTCTCACTTACTCAGTGTCTAGCCGGCCGCCAAGACAGACGCCGTATACGTGTACAGTTATTTCAAGAACTGACCAGCAGATGGTAGCCGCCGGCTACTCCTGGCTACCAGAGGTAGCCAAGGATAACCATGCCTACGTAGCCGGCGACATCGCCATGGCTTCTCGGTAAGGTAGGGCACTTAAAACTAAAAGCAATTTTCTGTTCAGGTTCTGTGTATTTTCCTACCACATACGATAATTTATTTTTCAGAAATGAGAACAATACTCATAATTTGGCCTCTATCATTTGACTTGTGATTATACGTATATAACTATAAAAGTGTCATTATATCTATCACCAATATGAATTTGTTCTACACGTATTCGTATATAAATACATACATACAAACCAAATTTACTTTGAAAATAGTAATTGTAACTGTCATTGACTTGTATTTACAGACACATCAACATTTTTTTTGTAAATTTAGCTGTGCCATCCTTTGCTGTACAATTGCTAATTGTCTTAGTAGATATTTTTCTTCCTTCGGTAGTTGTTGATTACGAAGGTATGTCATATTTTTTTCCAAGAAATTCGTTAATAGGGAAACGGCATTTTCTAATTTATCAACTACGGTATTGGCTACGAGTGGCCTCGCTGCTGTTGTTTCAACGAAATCTCTCGTACACTGCCATGCTCTTGAAACGGCAGGACGGACTCTGACCAGAGATTCTGTTGACAAAACAAATGCGGTTTTATTTTGTATTTACACAAGTTGTACAATATAAAATAAATAAATTGTATCGATTTTTTAAATACAGTATTTTGCTCTGTTGCGCAAACCCACTTTTGTTTTGCAACAGGTCTTCGTAAGAGAGAAATTATAAATTCAATATGATACATACCTAGTGCTAAATCAAGAGCTATTCTTGCAGGTCTAGCCATTATCACAATCCGTCTTATCCGATCAAAACATAAATTGAATAGTCATTCCCTATTTACTTGGAAATTTTCAATGAATGACTTTTCAAATTACTGACATCACACGTTCCGTTCTTTGTGACATAATGACAGATTATAAGGTTATACGATCTTACAAGCGTTAATATTTCCAGTAAAGTTATTTTTTTCCGTATCAGTGTTCCATTCTTTTAACAAGGCTTAATATAATGGGCTTTTAATATCAACTTTTTTAATTTGGTTTATAAGAATATCCATTGCTGTCTGTTACATATTTAAATACAAGATCGTTTACAACTACTTTCGTTACGTTTTATTTATAGTTACCATGACAACTTAAATAACTGTAATTTATGTTTAAAATGATTGCGAAAGAGATCTAATTATATAAAATATAATATGCTTAATACTCCAATTATAGCTCAGGGTATAAAAATCTTAGAGTTATCCGAGCTTGAATATACAAAAGTAATTAATGACTAAACTCATTATCATTATTGATTCATTTCATACTCGGATACATATCCGATGATCGATTAGTTGACCATCTTAGTAGAGCTAGCCAGAGGGAAATTACATGTTGGTAAATATTGTTGTGTACTCAATATTACTTCAGCTTGTGTTATTAATAAATTATTTAATAATGTAAGCTGAGGTATGATCAAGTACACAACAATATGTCAGGATTAATAGGCGTTATTTAATATCGCCTACTAATCCCGAGCGCACCCCAAAGCAAATTAATAAAGTTTGCACCGTCTAGACGACGAAATATCTCTCAGTGAAAAGACCCACACAGTAAATGTGGAATGATTCTGGCACATGGTGCAGTATATCGTTAGTTTCCTATTCCAACGCCTGGAATCAGCTTTTATGAAACTACATATTATAACAAGTATTTACTAAAATAAAATAAATCAAATTGTAGATGTGATGGCTATCGTTACACATGTAGTCTAGTCAAGTACAACATAGCTTTTTGTCAAATTGCTAACTAAATAATATTATTTATTTGATATATTAATACATTATAGGTACTATTTAATGATATAAATTATATAATATTGTCTTCTATTTACGCGAATATTATTCATTGAAATTAAACTGCATTATACGGATTTTATCGCGTTGTTTATTTGACACTTTATTACAAAATTACACACATGCTGTGTGTGAACATGTGCAACAGGGGACCAACCACTACCTGAGATTTGACAAACCACAGATTCTCGCTAAAGAACACCGATTCCTACCAAGGATGCTTCGCGAGGCTATTGAAATCAAAAAACATCCTAATTTTAATAGAGAAGATGGTTGGAATGTACCACCAGCTTGGGATCCAGTAATAAAAATAGTCAAACCCAAGAAGAAGCAAACCACAGCTAGACTTCATGATACTTTGAGCTCATTCTGCGTAAATAGAAACACCAATGATTAAATTATGTTCGGGTACTTTGAAATAACTACACTGGAACATTGAGACAACTGCCATCTTAGTCTCCCCGTGACCATGGCTGCTGAAAAGGAACCGAAACGTCGGGGAAAGTGTAAAAAATAAATTAAATCTAAATAGTTTAATAATAATTTAATTAGCTTAAAAATTAGTAAAGTTTAATAGTAGTAGTAGTGTAAC
The DNA here is from genome assembly GCA_930367265.1 of Catocala fraxini. Classification (NCBI taxonomy): domain Eukaryota; kingdom Metazoa; phylum Arthropoda; class Insecta; order Lepidoptera; family Erebidae; genus Catocala; species Catocala fraxini. The sequence goes on along the minus strand of OV884026.1, from coordinate 12,135,550 downwards.
AATTTTCAAAATTTTGTAATAAAGTGTCAAATAAACAACGCGATAAAATCCGTATATAGCAGTTTAATTTCAATGATATAAATTATATTTCAGTTTAGCCACACATGTTATGTTTACTGTGATGTCCATTCTAGGCACAGACCAATGTTTCCTTCTTTCAATCTGACCTCTTTAACGGGGTGACGCGTGAAATATATCTCTTGAGGCCGTCGAAATAAAGGCTGCTATGCCACTTTTACAATATCAAAGATGATTATCTTTACCTACTATCTGCTGACCAGGTCAAGTGGAATTATTGATGATGTTATTATGGAAGGATAGAAGTCGTTATGATAGCAAACAGAGGAAATAAATAATAAAATTCTGAATAGCTATTAATAATTTAGAACATTTTAGAAGCAATACCTAATATTAAAACAGACTCAGCAACAAAAAGTTAAATGCATAGCTAGCAGTTACTGCGTCATGTTTCTTAAAAATGGTCCCTAATATTTTAATATACCTACTACGTTCAATAATATTATATTCGGTTGCGTTTAATAATCCGTTCCGTAGTCCGCAACTTGCCTAATGATATAGACCACCAGACAATTTTTGTATACTGATCAGCGACAAAAAAATGACAAGCATTTAAGTTTCTGGAATGTGATTTTAATTTCGGTTATTGATTCACGGAATTATACTTACTTCTTCTTTTTCTTTATACTTAAGAGCTTTGCTCTTGTCGGTGGAGAATACGCCATCTTTCTCGATTTTCGACCAATACCTTGACCGCCCTATGAGACATGACCTTCGCCTTTTCTATTATTTGATCTGTGAATTCTCATCTGGATCTGCCCGTTCCTCTCTTTCCTTCTATGATATTTTTATACTTACGAATACTAATATAAAAACCTGGTCAAATTTAAATCAGTCTCAATTCATACTTGTGTCATGTATATTATAGGCGTGAGAGACTATTTATGGTGTATCTACCTATATACGATAAATAGTCTCTCACGCATAGGCGTGAGGCGTGGGATATAGATCCCAGCACAGAAAAGCAGAGACGTATTACACCTATATTTTATCAGCTATGGATCCAGCTAAAACAGCAATAGGGGTGTTCAATATTACGTTAAGACCTATCTTACGTAATATTGAACGCGCCTATTGTTGTTTACCGGGCTCTATGCCAGACTACATGTGACTATTGAGAATTTCTTGACCAAAAACCCAAATACACTTTGCACTTTCGGGAAATCGAATCCGAGACCTTAAGCACTATAGTCGATATCATTACCGATGCACCGCCTAGGCAGCCATTATAGAAATAGTCGTCAAATTAAGCCATACGTTTATGTATTTAGAACGGTAATACTCGCAGAGCGCCACGTTCTACCAGGTGTAACGGTTTAAGTTCGTGTAAAGGCTTGCGCAGCATTCAACAGTGAGGGTTCGAATTCTATTCCTAAGTCCAGTCCTAAGGCCGGTCCTAAATAGAGGTTTAAGTCGTCGACTCAACGTTTTACTGCGCAAAGTGTTGTAAGTTGTTCACACAGGACACAACTTTTATACTTTTTCCGAGTCTGGATGTTCTTGGTGTGTGTATAGTCCCCCGATACAGGAATTATTCGTAGTGCGGGCGTTGTCTTTTTACCTGTACCTATTTCTACTTATAATAAAATTAAATTAGTGTACGTTATTAGCTTAACATAGGCACATGTCGTGATATATTATATATTAAACGCACATCCTTAAAAGTAGTTTGTTCAAAATCGGCTACTGAATCAATTCCAGCAAATTTTTAATATAGGTAATTTTAATCCCTAAAATAATTAAATGAATTAAATTATAGTCAACCATTTATTAAACAGCTAAAATAAACGAAAATGTATCATAATTCAAGGCAATAAGGGTTTTGATGCAATAAAGGCAATAATGTTAGATTTATTGTAATATACCCATACTATACGCGCACAATAAGGAGAAATAATTCGTTAAATTAAAATATTTAAGTACATAAAAGTAACATTTGATTGTATTATTATTACGCTTTAATAATCTAATTGGGGTGTTTGAGATTGTGCTTTATATCTGTGACATGTTGTATATCACGACAGTCTCACGCCTTTTTTTACATTGATTGGCAGAATGGTATTTCGCCAACATGTATATGTTAAAACTTGACTCTTAATTAGAATATATGTATTTCGAATTTATGGCATTTTATGGCTTTAATAAGAACTATCTCAGATATATCACATCATTTGAACGTTTTTGTATTCTAACATTTTATAATGACAGGATATGAATGAAATTATAGCTCTGAATAGCTTTTTTAATCAACTTCTAAAACAGTTGTTCTTCTCTTTGTACTTACTGTCTATGCAATACTTAACAGTTATGTGAATATGCGACTGTACAAAATGTTACAGTCTGATTTTTCAGTCAGAGTCAGTTTGAGAACTAAAACAGATGTAATCTCTATATAACAAAGTGCAGAAGCTGGCGTGGACGGTTTCGCCTCAATATTAAAAAAAAGGCGGCGTCTCTGATGCGTTGGATGCGTGACAGCTCCAGCATTTACCTGCAGCTCATTGGAGGAAGAATGGAAATACATTGTCCATTCCTTGAGGCCTGGACGCGAGTGCATATGGCTTGACTAGAATTATGTCGTTTAATTTAAATGAATGAATATATTAACTTTTTATGTATGGACTGTATTTTTTGTCTGAATCTAAATGATTAATTATATTATTATATTTCAACGTTTACCTAAATAACTTTAGCGAATGTAGGAATCATGGTAGGATGAAACAATAAAACCGTTCGAGTGTAAGTTGATCTCACGCACCATGGGTATCACCCATATCAAGAAAATGTATAAAACGCATATTGTTAAATTCAGATCCATGATTAACGCTATAGATTTGCTATAAACTTTCATTGAGGCTCTTAAAAATGTTTTACTTTGTAAACAATATTAGTAGTACAGGAGAATTCTTTTGTCTGTGGATAATTTTTGATTATGATTATTCAGAATATTCTATTTGCAAATGTAAATTATCGCATATGTTTCATTGTGAGTCATAAACTCAGAGGCACGAAAGGGAGTGTTAGTTTCTAAATTAAAATGTGTACATGTGCTAATATCCTGATTTAGTAACACTACAATGTGTTATGTGATCCATAAATGGTCCCTACTGGTATAATAATATAATATTTTATCACATACACCATCTAGCCCAAACTAAGCAGAGCTTGTACTATGGGTACTAGACAATGGATAAACATACATATATACTTTTTTTTTTCCTGTAAATACATAGATATTATACATAAAAACACCCAGACAAAGACAAACATCTATTATTCACGCACGCAAATGTTTGACTTGTGCTGGAATCGAACCCGCGACCTCAAGCGTGGCACTCGGTTACACTAACCACTACGCCATCGAGGCCGACCGGTATAGTAGACCAACGCTCATGATAACTACGGACCACGATTTCAGTTGTTAGCATTTTGTTTCAAAAAACGAATCGTTCTAGGTACGGTCAGTTATAGTTTGACATATTATTTTCCTTAAAATATCTTTCAATAATTAAATTTAACTAAAACGAGTTCGAAAGTTCGAAACGTACCTATATGGAAAATCTATCTTACTCCTGGAAACACGTTCTAATGAAATAAATGCGAAGAGAGGAATCCTCCAAGTATCCTCGGATTCCCCACTCCTACTAACGCCTTATTCGATTCTACATAAATAGGCTTGCTGTTCTAGATTCCTGTGAATTATCTTCATAAATACAACATTGAACACATAAATGGAGACGAATGTAACTACACAAGTCCCTTTCCGTGTTTCTCTTTCTTCATTAATATGTTAGTTAACACTTGTAAATAAGAAAAGTGGGATCAGGTTTAGTTAGGGTAGGTAGGGTAGGGGTTTCTGGCCAGTGACTCCCCCCCCTGGGAGCTACAAGCGGAGATCCTCGCCAAAGTTTACCCTGGGGTGGGAGGAGGTCGCACGCATGCGGCGACAGGCGCGGGCCGCTCTGTTGAGGTGGTGGACGGAGGACTTGGCTCCACCGGCCTCGGGCCAGTGGATGGTGGAGGCCATTCGCCCGGTCCTCCGGGGGTAGATAGCGGCGATTCGGGTCGCTGACCTTCCGACTGGTGCAGGTGCTTTCCGAGCACGGATGCTTCGGAAAGTATTTGCACCAGATCGCTAGACGGGAGGCAACCCCGGCTTGTCACAAGTGTGGGGCGCCGAAAGACACGGCGCTCCACACGCAAGAGGCGTGTGCCGCGTGGGGGCCGCAGTGGCACACGCTTTCGGCCATAATAGGCAGAGATCTCTCCCTGCCGAGCATGATCAACGCCATGCTCGGCGGCGAGAGGTCGTGGCAGGCAGTGGTCTCCTTCTGCGAGGCTGTCATGGCGCAGAAGGAGACCGCGGAGAGGGTCAGGGAGAACAACTTCCTCACTGACCCTCTCCGGCGCAGACGAACGGGAGCGAGGAGGAGGCGATTTGCCCGCCTTCTCGCTCCTGTATAGTGGGGCCACTGGTACAGGATCGGAGGATTCTCTACTGGCTTGCACGGCCCCACACGTCTGGGGGATGGTCTTGGTGAGCAAGGCCACCCCTCCACAGGTGCTGAGGCCCGGTCAGCTTCAGCCGGGCCAATCGCCGGGGCTGGATGGTGATTGCTAACGCGACCCCATGCCGCCCACCCGTCGGCGGAGAGACTGCTCACCCCAGGTTTTTAGTGTGTATACCGACCCCCTTTAGGGGCGGAGAGTCTCACATAACCATCCTCCCACCCCTCCGGGGGGGGGGGGAATCCATAGAGGATGTTCCTAGGTCAAAAAAAAAAGTAGGGTAGGGAGTATGCTGTGGGTTAATATCAGAAACCTGTAGTTCAACGGTTTTTGACTGGGCCATCGCTGCTATAAAGTTAAAATAGTAAATATCAATGCTCTAAACGCTTTCCACCTCAACAAAATATAAGTACGACTGACGATGTAGTCAGTACGGTGTAGTAGGACGACGATTTCTTCGGATTCTGCCAAGCTTTGGCCTACCAAGAAACAGTTTACTAATGGAAAACAGAGTATAGTTGCTTAAGTTTTTATTAGAATCTGACTACCTGATAGTACAGCACGCAAGCAACTGCATCACCTCTGGCGCTCTGCTGAATTTGATGAGTTTGAAACCCACACGGGATAAATCGTGAATCTGAGCGTATTTTGTGTCCGTTATGTGTATGTTGGAAAACTTCTTCGTAATACATGAAATCAAGTGCAGTAAGTAGAAAATACTTACAAAATCAAACGCTTATATTTCTAATGCACTCATGATACTTCACAATTGTATACTATATATACCTAACTAATTCTAAAAATACGAATGCGTATTCGTTTGTTTGTCCTTCTTTAATGCATTAACGCATGCGTGAACGACGCGTTTTTTGTATTGACTAGAGGCATTTACGCCGGCTGTCGCGAAATATTTTTTTATTATGAGAATTTTTACTAAATATGGGAATACCCAGGGAGTGGAACCTTAGGTAAATCATCAATAGCTTTACTTTACTATCTGCTAGATATAAGTTTCTCTTAGTTAGTGCCAATCTCCACCATACTATTCCAATCTTATCTAGTTCTGGCCCACGATCGCACCAATCCGTCGCCAAATTCCTTTTTCCCGTCCTTGAGCGCCATTCGGTCACAGCTTAGCTCCACCTGTCGTCACCACGCACGGGTCCTGTGCTACTTTATTTAAGATCTATTATCACCATCTGAGTTACATTATAGTCATATTAACTAATTTCGTCTCACGTTTCGTCAAAAGCATATTCATCGAAAGACTGGCATTTATATGGCAAGTTTAGAACTTATTAACGGTATTATGTAGGTATGTGTAAATAATTATTATAGCATAAAATAAATAAAAAGTAAATTTAAAATAAAACTAACCACTTCATCAGTATAACTTGACAACAATTATAATTTATAAACAAATATCTTTAGTAATTGAGAATTAAAAATCACAACAATAAAAGTCATCCCCTTTTACCCGACTACGGCGAAGCCAATATGAAGGGTAATGATTTTGGCAGTCTGTGTATGTATGTTTGTATGTTCCACCGTAGCGCCTAAAGTACTGAACCGATTTTAATGAATGAGGTGTCAATAGATTCCTAATAATTGCCCGGATGATACAGGCTACATAAATGTTATAAAAAAAATATATGACGGCATTAAAACCTCAGATTCTAACCTCGAAAAAAATTAAACTGAGATATTCATCACGTGTGTGGTATTAAAAGAAAGGTCTTAGCGAGCACATTACAAATATGTATATACATATACCATATTGTTTAAGTCAAAATATATGTTTAAAATGCGGTCGTGAGGTGTTCCTGGCACCCACATATCTAATCATAGTAGTTATACAGCAGGTGCGACCACGACTCTACCTTGACAATTTTTTTACTCATGCATTTCTGAATTTCTATCTGAATAATTTTCCTGTCTTGTACTTTTTTTACGTAGTCGGGTTATAATTTTTAACCTTTATTTTTTTATTAAGACATTATTTGTAATACGCTCAAAAACGGAGATGTTATCACTGTAGTCTATAGTTCCTCAAAAACACATCATCTGTGATACTAAAGAAATATGTATTATGCCCACATGTTTACTCTACACTTCTACTAGGATACTTAACTTTAACAAAATTTAAAAGCTTTTGAAGTACTTCAAGTACCGGCTTGCCGCCCTCTTTCACTAACTCACTTGGCATGCTATCTTCATCCGGTGCTTTGTTATTTTTAAGTTGCCTGTGAGAAATTCTGATATTGCACACACTAGTGTCTGGGATATCTTCGTTATAAAGTTACACTTAACTCGCCAAATCTATATCGAATGTACGAGTATATGTCGACTGGTGGTGAAGCGATGGTGAATGCAACTGTTGTACATGTGGGTGTGTTTTATACTTCTGCCTGCCTTTTCGAAGATAGAACAGTGAGAATAAGCATGTATGTATGTATGTTGAGTACAAGTATATATAAACTTACTCGATTTCCTCGAAGATGTCTGCTGTAGTTGGCCTGACCTAAGAGCGAGTTGCCGTGAATTTACCGTGTCAATGATTGAGACCTTGCCTTGTTTACTTAATCGTTTTGCGTCTGAGAATACACAGTATCACTTGTTCTTATGTTTATATAAAAATTATGCTGCATATTTTTCCTTCTACAGTTTTAAAGAGAAAATTTGCGAGTAGAGCACGCAGGCCATGGCGATACTTTAAAACACTCAAATAATTTTATTCTAAACTAGATGACCGGTGTACCTCGTATCACATATCCTAATGAATTGTTCTATATTTTCTCACCGTTTAAACCTTCCATGGACTACGACAAACATTTCAAATCCAAAATCAGCTAAATCGGCCCAGCCGTTCTCGAGTTTTAGCGAGACAAACGAACAGCAATTGATTTATATATATGTACTAGATGACCCGGTGTACTTCGTATCACCTATCCTAACGACTTTTTCAATATTTTCTCACCGTTTAAACCTTTCCTGGACTACGACAAATGTTTCAACACCAAAATCAGCTAAATCGGCCCAGCCCTTCTCGAGTTTTAGCGAGACAAACGAACAGCAATTGATTTATATATATATATGTATATAGATTAACATTTCAATCCCCTTTGTCTTGTTTTGATAACTAGAAAAATATACTTTGGCTTCATGAAAATAAAAAATAAAATCATCAATTAAATTGCTTAATTGCTACGATACATACATACATACTGTATGTCACGAACGTAGCCTAGACGTACGTAGTAGACCTCTTTTTACATCCACTCTTATCTCATTCTTGTTGCACGTTATACCTAACAAACTAGATACTTCCAGAACGCCACTGATATAACCAAAGAACGCTTACTGTAATGCTTTCGATATAAGTAAAGTAGCCAATTAAATCAAATATTAATAAAATAGACTTCAAACATATTTAATCGAATTCAGCGTTAAGTTGGCGGCAAGCCATGGTAATAAAATTATTAGGAAGAGAGGAAACCCGTCAGAAAAAGGTTGACAATACCGAACTCCTCTGAAAGAGGTCCTGAGGAGTTCGGTATGTAATAGTTGTAGTTTGGGTGGACAATCCAAGGGTGTGTGGCGGGTTCCTCTCATCCCAATTATTTAAAGACTACAAATAGTTAGCTCATTATGATATTTATTTTTCTATTCTAGCTATGTAATACAGTTGATACAGAATGCAGTACAGCTGCGTCGCGTTTCTGCGAAACGGTACCGCAACACTTCTGTGTTTAACCTCTATCAATTAAACTAGATGGCGTTGGTGGTAGCAATATAGTAAATAAATGTAAGTATAGTGTATTATAGTCTACTACTACAAAATGTAATTTAAATTGGTTTACCTAAATATAATAACTATTATATTTAGGTAAACCAATCTTAACATGGTTATCGCTAGCTTTAACGGTGTAGTAGTAGAGCCTCGCTGATTTCAGCATGAATGGGCCGCGGGTCGGCTCGCCTGGGGAAGTACTACGTTCTCATAGAATATCGACGTGAATTACCAGTATTCCTACTGCTGTGCTTCGTTCGGTGAGTGAGAGTGGGAGGCCCAATCATCTTCTTTCCCCCTTCCCGCTCCTTTTCCTTCCCACTTCCTTTCCTACAGGGTCGGCAACGCGCAAGTGATGCCTCTGGTGTTGCAGGCGTCTATAGGCTACGGTGACCACTTACCATCAAGTGGGCCGTATGCTCGATTGCCACGCTAGTTGTATAACAAAAAAAAAGGAAACAACGTGATGTATTCTGCATGTCTGCGAGTTCCCGTAGATATTGGTAGTCTACCAACCCCCACTGGACCAGCGTTTTTGACTATGGCCGAAACCTTTTCATACAGCAGTGCGTCGAATTATGTACAGGACAAACATTATTGTAATCTGAGCAGATGCTGTGAAGAGAGAGTAAAAAATAACTTATTGAAATACTTTAAACGGATTTTAATGCGTTGTTTACTTTAAAACACCATTATTACACATATTTAAAAATAATCAAGTACTACTGGTAAACTTTTCTAATATTTAGCCTACTTAAATGATTAAATTAGTTTAATTTTCCCCGGCGGCGTTTTAGTTGCTTTTCAGCAGCCATGGTAATGGGAAGAGTCTCTCCGCAATTAACCCGTGTAGTTTAATAGTTTTAAAATTGTGTAATCATTGTGTTTTAAAATAGACAACGCAATAAAATCCGTATAAGTAGTTAAATTTTATGGCACAACGTTCGCGTAAAAGTAAGACACTATTAAATATCATATTGTTAATACATAATAAGTTAATAATTTGGCTAAAAGTACACAGACTACAAGACCTATACCCGAGTTAGTTCGTGTCTACTTAGTCAAATTTTTAGGTCAACGACATTGTTTTTATCCTTGAGTTTCATGCCTATTGGCTGCCTTGGCTATTGAACTTGCCACATTGTACAACAAAAGACATCGAACAAAGCTCTTTGATGTCCACAAAGGCTAGTGTAATGTAAATATTAGTAAAGATTAACAATAATACTAGCTTTTGCCCGCGGTTTCGCTCGTCCAGTACATACTTTTTCTGGATGAGAGGTACCCTCTGCCCTTATCTGTACCCCTATAAACAGTATACAAAATTTCAAGATGATCGGTTGAATAGGCGTGAAATCATAACAAACATACAAACTCACATTCGCATTTATAATATTTATGATTACAGCTTCCACTGATCCAGTACCTTGTAGCGTAATGTTATATAGCATATGCTACTTCTGGATAAAATGGCTTTGTAATAGCTAGAGAATTAGTCCAGTAGTTTTTGAATTTATTCATTATCAACAAAAACAAACATACAAAGAAACAAATATCTCCTCTTCATTATACAGAGCAGAAGATGACCGTTGTTCCATAATTCGACAACTTGTGAATATTTGAATATTCATGTGTTGGGTTTTTCGCACCAATAGATGCCTGGTTTAATAGTAGTAGTAGTTGTGTGAAGTTAAAGTTTTGCGCTGTTTCACGGGAAGGTTAATGCGAAGTAAGAATATGTAATTAAAGTTATCCTAACTAATATTATGAATGCGAATGTGAGTTTCTTGTTACGCTTTCACAGCTTAACTACTCGACCGATCATCATAAAATTTCGCATACCTACACATTCTCAGGGATACAGAAAATCGAAATTTAATCAGAAATCAAGGAAGGGATAGAAATTATTAACAAATGCTGCATTAACGCGGTTGAAGCCTTCGGCCAAATCTAGCATGTAATATATATAAATTATTATATATATTTTAAAATATTGAATATGCTTACGGCTGATCGTGTGTCATCGGGTTTTTCTGTAAGTAAGTTCTTAGTAGTAATATAGAGAATCTAGAAACACGCTCAGTAGTCGGCAATAATCTTACCTTCTATTGCATGGGACATAAAATGTACCTGCCGAAATGTGGATTTATTTTCACCCTAATAGGATATCAGGATATCATGCATTTTTTATGAGAACCTATTGATATCCATGTGCTTTAATTTCGATTTCGATTTTAAGGATTCGATGGCCAGGTCACTGAATCGTCATCGAGTTGATTTATCGGAAAATTATCTGTAGTATCTTTAAGTGTAGAATTATACGAAATTTACATATACATATGTACATATCCTATCGACTTAAATGCAGTTTAAGATGGAGATAGCTTAAGGTACAAATGAGGACATATGCCATTTAAATAAAAAAGCGATCGATGTGATCGCTAACAAAAATATAAAATATACTAAGACCGAAACAGGGTATGTACCTATATATAAAGTAGAGTAAGATAGAGCTTAAGCTTAAAACGAAAAGAACAGAAAAGGATATTTATGACTTTAGGATTATACAGAAAAAGAACGAGAAACAAGAAGAAAGAAGAACAAAGAAGCTCTCTACATAGTCGTAAGGATTATGACCATAAGCCTGATAGACCATCTGATATGCATTTGAACATATAACCTTTACCTGCCATTACGATGTATCCTTTACCTGCCATTAGTATGTATCGCTGTGTTTTGTGTTTTTGCTTAGTAGTAGTTTCATTTTATACCCTTAGCTTATTATCAAACAAATATTCGAAGGAAACATCTCACTTCATAGTTTTGCGGTTTATAAATATGAGCCTGATTGTACACTTGGGATGCACGTGACGATGTGTCGTAGCTTTGCTAATAACAAAGCAGAAATGTGACACCGCCAAACTGAAGCCTGGCGACAGATGCTGCAATATAACAAAATAGCGTCAGGACAAAAACGTGGCTTGTCATTTTCGGGTGGAATTAAAATTAACAGAACTAGTATCTATACAAGTTCTTAGACCGTGTGTTCAAAAGGAACAGTTGTACGAAATATTAATAGCACTATCATTTACATTACATTATGTGGGTACCGTATTATTATCTTCACTGCCTCCTAATAATAACTGCCTCCGTGGCGCAGCGGTAGTGAATGCGACTGCTGTGCATGAGGTCTCGGGTTCGAATCCCGGGTCGGGCCAACAAAAAGCTATTGGGTTTTTCTGTAAAGAAATCTCAATAGCATCCCGGTGTTAGACACCCCCGTGCCTCGGAAAGCACGTAAAGCCGTTGGTCCTGCGCCTGATCTCTCTCCGGTCGTGTCGGATTGCCGTCCCATCGGATCATGAGAGTTGGGGAACAGAGAGTGCACTTGTGTTTGCGCACACACTTGTGCACTATAATTTCTCCAGCGCAAATGGCCAGTCTTTGTTAAGACTGGCCGCCGTGGCCGAAATTCGGTCTGGAGGACATTATTATTATTATCTTCAGTTCTACTAAATGATAAATGATAAATCTAAAATGGTAAAAAAAAACTGAACCGTAATATGTGGAGTGGTTCTTGACTGCACGTATGGCGTGGAGGTTAGAGTGACCATCACGCACTACAAACATTTGTATGATTCACATATTGTTGTTTCCAGCCTGAGTGTTCTTTCTTTCTTGTTTGAATGTTTGTAAAGTCTACCATGACACGGGACTCTTCTTAGTAAAAAAATTACAGGTCATTGTTTTGGATTCACAAAACTCCAAATAGCCGATGTCAATATTTTTTTGTAAATATCTTCAGACAATCTATTTACACCTTCATAATAGTAAGTATATAAACGTCGACTTTTTTATACGCTGCATTTAATTAAAGTTTATCGAAGATCGAAATTGAAACATCATCAATAATTTATGTAATAATTTGATTGAGAATTGCATAACCATTAAGTTTGGCATATAGGTAAAACTCTTCTACTAAAACCCTAAAAGTGCGGCTAGCTTTATAAACATATTAAAACACACACAATAATAGAATAACATCGCAATCCTAAATTCATAGATTTTCTTGCAATTACGCAGGTACACATTAAAATTAAACTATTATATACAGATTTTATCCTGGCTTATGTTATACTATATAGTACGTTTCATTTTATATAATCGTACTTTCTGTAGCGTTTTGGTATGTTTCAGCAGTCACATATACGTGTTCATCTCAATTCAAGATATTGAAATCATTTACCATATAATCAAAGTTAGAGATATGCTTACATATCTCCAATGATGAAGGCAGTGATGCAAAAAGCACCTAAATTCCGCTAGCTATGTTTTTCAGCCTTACGTTATAGAGGATGAGCCTGTTACTATATTCCGGATCCATTATTGTGGCTATTAATCTGTGAAGTCTTTAAATACTCGTAATTAAAAACCTATCGTGTCTTGCAACCGGTATGCTGCTGCTAGGTTTGACCATCATATTGTCTAACAGAAAAACTAATAACACTTCCCGACCCTGAAATCGAATTTGTAAACTTACGATGCCAATCTATACTAATATTATAAAGCTGAAGAGTTTGTTTGTTTGGTTGAACGCGATAACCTCAGGAACTACGTGTTCGAATTGAATAATTATTTTAGTGTTGGATAGCCTATTTATCGAGGAAGGCTATAAGCTATATAACATCACGCTACGACCCACGGGGGCGGTGCAGTAACCATAAACGCGGGTGAAACCGCGGGCATAGCTAGGCAAAGACAAGCGCTTACTTATGTCGTACAGTCATGAGACAGTTATAAGTTTATTACTCATTTACTTTTCTTCAAAACGGATAAGATATCATAATGAAGATTAATGAGGTTGTAATATCTCTCATACCGTTAAATTGTAATAAAAAGTCGTCTTGTTGGTATTAGACGTTCTATTCTGATGTATTTGCAGGTAAATAGAGAGAAGTCAATGACTTTGTGAGGGGACGGAGTCTGTTTCAATATAAATCAACTAGTGTAAGCAGAATGACCAGTCTAAGAAGATCTATCGGCACTATGTAATGTTAACCAACGAAAGATCAAATTTGTTGACATTTTTATGGTTTATTGTTGATATTATATTTCTAGTAAATAACTTTAGACATACTGAAATGGAAGATGGATGGATACAAGAGAAAGTAAGCTCGTTATACTGTAATGTTTATAATGTTTGTCTCGTCTGAGTATCGGTATATTTACGACAAATACGCTCACAGTAAAAGCTGCCAAAATGACGAGTGATTTTTTAAGATTGTTTTTTTAATTTTCAAAAATAATATGCGAATTGGTAAATTGAATTATTTTTATATTGGGGATTAAAAATCAATTATTTTTTAAAGATCTTTTTATGTAAATTTTGGCCACGACTACGATTTAGGTGATCTATACGAGTAGTCCATAAAGATGAGAACCACGTTACTGCCAATGGTGATCGCTATCTTGCAATGAATTCCAACTTTTTATTGCCCAAAATATACGAGCTGAATCTGGTTGCCATTTGGTTTCAACAAGACGGTGCCACATGCCACACAGCATACGAAAGGATAGACCGGACCTATTGCGCAATGAATTTGGTGAGCAATTCATCTCTCGTTTTGGACCAGTGAATTGGCCGCCTAGATCGTGCGTCGTATCGTATCGTATTTGACGCCGTTAGACAATTTTTGTAGGGGTATGTCAAATCTCTTGTTTATGCTGATAAATCAGCATCGAATTAAACACTAAAAGGCAACATCACGCGTGTTATCAATGATATATCAGCTGATATGCTCGAAAAAGTAACTCAAAATTGGACTTCTCGTATGCATCACCTAAAATGTAGTCGTGGCTAACATTTACATTGAATAATCTTTAAAAAATAAATGGCAAGGATTGATTTTTAATCCCTAATAAATATATTATATATTGTCCCAAATTGCCTGAGTTCTTTTTGAAAATTAAAAACCAAACGTTTAAAAAATCACCCGTTATTACAAGATTAATAGATTTAAGTTGTCTCGACTCATTCTGACGGCAACGAATACCCGACATACATTTGCTACAAATTATACATACAAGTATATACGTGTAAGCATATGCATAGCCCGTGCAAATAAAATGAATGATGAAATGAAGAAAAAGCCTTGAACATTACATATAAGCTATTTTATATTGCTTAATTTTAATGTGTTTATCTTCGGCGTCATGAATGAACCTTTTTTTCTCTCAGAAGTTATTTTCCTAATTATTTATAATTTTTTACGAGTTAGTGCTGTAAAGATTTCTGTACATTACAATAAAGTACTAAGAATGTCTGGCCGGCGTACAATCAAGTCAAGCTGTTGACACAGGAGCCAGACTGCAGACGGGACGCCAACAGAGTTCGTTCGCACTTCGCGAACACGATGTATTAATATAATACATATATATATACTTAGGTCTACTTACAGTATTGCTTCTTCAAACTTGTAATATCTAATGCAAATTATGCGTCTGCATAGTTAACTTTTCGTGTCGGTATTTAGTACAGTTCTCTATACCACAGTTTGCGATTTACCTAGATTCAATTCTTTTAGACATGTTTTATTCATCTTATCGTAATATTAGCTCTGTTTCATAAACTATCTCATTGTGGACGTGGACCACAACTTAGGTTATGTTTGTTAAATTGATACATTAACGAAAATACTTTAAAGAAAATTTCTACTAATTCTTTATAATATATTCTTCTCGATGTTTACGTCAAGTATTAAAATGTGCGATATAATGAGCTACAGATCGAATTTCAGTCACGGCGGCTTATCATAACAGAGACTGGACATCTGCACAGAAGATGTTATAGCGCTTATAATATTCTGACATTACCTTCGATTTACATTTATGAAATAGCATTGTTTGTTAAAAGCAATTCTCATTTATTCCCTCGACTCTCAGACAAAGTACAGAGAAATCGCCGGGATGCCAACAGATTGTGTGTTCATCCTTCTAAAACAGCACTTCTACATAAAAGTGTAGTATGTAAAGCGCCTATAATATTCAATAAAATTCCGGATTACATTAAACAATTCAATTAAGTATAGATAAATTTAAAAGTACATTAAAAGAATTGTTGTCTGCAAAATGTTATTATACTATAGATGATTTTCTTAATGACAAATTATAATATTTTAATAAATACCTATATCTAATAATAACATTTTTAAATTTAAATAGTCTGTATAAACTATATTTTCTTTGAATTTTACAATGTTGACATACTATTATTATTATTATTACTATTATTTTTACTGACATTTTTATATTATTTTATCTTGTTATTTGGATTATGTGTTAAATGAATTATTAACTACCTATATTTTAAATTGATAAACGAATCTTTTGGTTATTGTAGGGACACATTACTACCAGTGTACTTACCTATTTACTTAGTGTACGATTGCGTGATGTATGTGTGCAATGTAAGGTGATGTATGTGTGAGGTAGAGACGGCTGCGTCCGTCGCCTAAGGTAATTATTTTTTAGTATGAAATATACGGGCTTACGAGCAATACGTATTTTTATTTCTACTCACTAAACGAACCTAAAGTTATGTTATTGACATTTGATATTTGTACACCAGATATGGTCAAACATGTTGATACAAAGTATTATTTAACATCTGTAACTAAGCATCTCAAAATGTTTAATTATGTACCTACACGTGTTTTAGCAAATAAATATATCTTATCTTATCTTATCTTATCGCTCAAGTGTATGCAAACATAAATGCACTCTCAGTAACCTTACTATCATGTTTCGATGGGCTGCCATTTTGACACGAACAAAGAGATTAGACGCAGGACGCTTTCTGAGGCACAGGGCGTATGTAACATCTCAAACTGCCTAACGAAGCGATTTAGAATTTTTTGTCAGGAAAACTCAACAACTTTTTGTTAGCTCGAACCAGGATTCGATTCAATACAGTCGCATTCAGTATCACACTTGAATATGCACATAACTAAGTAGTAAGCGAGTGAATAGTCACTGTTTAGGTAAGAGAGCTCCATTGTCGTGCATATCCTTGCTTAATATCAGATGAGATTATGAGTGAACGTAAGCTTATCCTCAACAAATAAAATATTAAAAACCGTTAGCTATATATTACATACATATTTTTTGGCTGATAGTTTAATGTACATCTATGAAGTATGAAAAGGTCGCTACTACTTACTATTGCGCTTAAGAGCAACTCGCTGCTTTACGCACTTCTTCATACCACCACCAATTCAATAAGGCCATTTTTCTCAATGTCTACCAAACCAAAGACGGCCACAGAATTTGTTTTAAACCTCACTATAAAGCATAATTTCACAAAGCGATTAGCTATGAGCCAACAGATGCGCACTATGTACTGGCTACTAAATAAAAAATCACGACTCTCACTTCAAAACAAACTATTGCTTTATAAATGCGTAGAAAAAACCATATGGACATATGGCTTACAACTCTGGGGAACAGCAGCAAAATCAAACATTGAAATAATACTGAGATTTCAGTGAAAGATACTAAGAATAATAAGGAACGCACCTTCGTATGTCTCAAACATTAGATTCCATCACGACCTCTGCCTCAAAAGTATTATAGAAGAAATCTCGGCAAAGACAAAAGCGTACAAAAAGCGAATCACTTATCATCCAAATACGCTGGCAGTCAATCTAATGAACACCCAAACAGTTGCTAGTAGACTAAAAAGAAAGATGCCTCAAGACCTTCTATGAGAGGCACAAGAATAAACGGAGCAGTCATTGGACAAATTTCGTCCAAGCCCTTTAATTAAATAAATCTTACACATATTGCTGAATATCTGAAAGATAGATAGATTGCATTAATGACTAAAAAGAAATCTCTCTATTGCCAGCATACCTGTCATCACTGCGTCGCATGTATATTGATTTGCGGGACCGCACTGCGTCGTTATTTTTAGGAAATATATTTTAGGCAACCTATACCTGCATTACATAAACGTACATAATAATCCCGAAAAGTCACCAGACAGGCATATTTAAACTTGCTTTCTTATATAATAGAACTCGGATTCCTGAACCTTTGAAGAATCTCTGTGAGTTTATTCAATATTCAGAAGAAACACCATAGAAATAAATACTACATAGTAACTATAACTGTTATAGTGTTCTATTATATAAGGGGTGTTATTTTCTTGGACGACGTGCTGTGCACGTAATCGAAATACAGTGTAAATACAGTTAATGGCTACAAGACTTTGCTTTAACAAGTTTATTTGCTAAAAGTATACACAAACTAACAACTAGGCCATGAAAACATCTCGTTTCTATTTATTAGTACTATATTAGGTAGGCTTGTACCTGTGCAAAAATGTATACAGGCTAATTGCAAAATACTACCTGTGACATATGCCTTACTAGATTTTGCCCGTGGCTTCACTCGCGTAAATGTAGGTTAGGTTAATAACAGTACTTTTTCAGGATGAAAAGTACCCTATCTTATTCTGTACCCCTGACGTGTATGCGAATTTTCACGACAATCGGCCGATTAGTTAAGGCGTGAAAGCGTAACAAACAAACATACTCACTTTCGCATTTATAATAATACTAGACTTGCCCCGCGGCTTCGCTTGCGTAAATGTTGAGTTTATTTGTAAATTATGTCAATATCCTATCTCTCTGTAAAGGTACCCTTTTTTAGATGAAATGTACCCTATGTCCTTTTCTATACCCCTGACAACGTGTATGCGAAATTTCATGATGATTCGTCGAGTAATTAAGGTGTGAAAGCGTAACAAACAAACATATAAACAAACTCACATTCGCATTTATAATATTAGTTAAGAAGATTAGTTAGGATTAGGATTTAATAACTTTTGCTATACCACTTTTCATAATTTAAAGATTGTTTTTCATACATAAATATAAATATTGAAATTGGTTGCTGTAATCGCACGACTAAGACTAAAGATCACACGCGGCCACAAAAGAAAACAACGGCGGCGGGCGTAACTAAACAACACACTGCGGCGAGGAGGCGTTATGCGGGTGGCAATTTATGCAATTTTAAACTTATTAAAATACATACATTTTGAAAGGAGAACGATTGCGGGAAACAAAGTGAATGGGGCTCTACGCGCTTTTATGAACAGTCGAAATGTTTCCGAAAAGGCACGTTTGGCTGTTCATAGAGGACTATTAGTGCCCACACTTATGTATGGAAGTGAACGTTGAGTATGGCAAAAGAAGCATGAGAGCAGAATAAATGCTGTAGAAATGAAAGCGCTGAGAAATATATGTGGTGTGACTCTGAAAGATAGAATAAGGAATAGTGTGATTAGAGAGAGATGCGGCATGAAAGTGGATATAGTGACAAGAATAGAAAAAGGTATGTTAAGCTGGTTTGGCCATGTAGAAAGAATGGACGAGGAAAGACTGACTAAGAAAGTTTATAAGGCTAGTGTGAATGGAACAGTCGCAAGAGGAAGACCTAGGCGAACGTTTCTTGATCAGATCGGAGGCGTTCTGGACAAAGGCCAGGTTAAGAGCACCTTGAACCGACGGGCGTGTATGAGGAATGTGATGAAAGTGAATGAAGCCAGAGAAGTGTGTCAGGATAGTAGCAAATGGAAATCCGTAGTCTCTGCCTACCCTTCTGGGAAATAGGCGTGAATCTATGTATATGTATGTATGTATAAAATACATTTTTGGAAAAAGTATTAAATTATGTAAAATGAGATAAGATAAAAGTTGTTAAGTATGATGTAAAAATGACAGGTAAAGGGTTATTACTATTTTTCTGTATACCTATTACATCCTATGTAATAGGGGCAGACTACAATAAGATCCTCACTGTAACATTACTTCAGGATTTGGCTGAAGTTACAGCAGCCCGTCGCAGAAACTATTGACTCACTACAGTATATCGCATCCAGACAACCTTGTATACCGTTTCTGCAGTGAGTAAGGTTCGGCAATCTGACATGTGGCTTTTGGGGAATCTATAGGGGCATTCACTACTAACTATGTTATCTGAAAATATCCTATAATAGAAGCTGTCATGTTTTCAAAATGTATACTACGTGTATATTTGGAGAATTTACCTTGACCTTCGTAGCAGTCGTAAATGTAGATCCTCACAGTTTACATATAAAGACATAACATGTTTGCTCCTTATTTTTGAATGAAATAATAAACTATTTTGTTGGAAATAAAATAGTTTCTTATTTCATTGCTTTCTAGTAATCTATATATTAATACGTGAAGCAAAAACTTTGTACCCCTTTTTACGAAAATTGCGCGGTCGAAGAAATATGAAATTTGACACAGTTAAAGTTTATATAGAGAAGACGGAGCGAATTAAAGAAATATGCATTAGAAATACATTAAATTAATGTAAAAACACTACACGCACTCAACCATGCATTTGACACACGCAGTCGAATGGCGTTCGTAGTATTTCGGCATTGTTCGGCTGATGTAGTAGGTACTTTTTTTCGTAACCATGGCTACATATATCAATATAAGCATATATATAAAACATACATATATCAGCAATATCTTACAGGCAATCTTCGGGCGGATTGAAATTATATATATTATAATATATTTACGTATTTATATGTAATAAAGAAAAAATCAATTATGGTCGAATTTCGATCACTAGGCGCCCACTAGTTTACTTAAACGTACCTTTTTATTTCACACATTGTACGTTGCTCTACAGTTCACACAGCGGTACCTATGTAATTACACAATTTATCTAGTGCGCTGGTCATTACTTCCTGTGATGAAATACAGGAGAGATAACACTACTAGTATTTAGTATAATAATGTAATAGAGAACTACTATGTTCATATATTCAAATTATCTTTTATATTTTTAGCCTGTATCATCCCACTGCAGAGCAAAGGTCTCCCTTCAATCTTTCCAGTCCTTTCTGTCCAGCGATAATGTCTTCAATCCCAGTTAAACTCCAACTCATCCCGTCATCTCATTCTGGGCCTGCCGTGGGGCCGTTTGGTATTTAGTGCCCAGCCTGTGATGATTTTTGCCCACTTCTCTTCAGACATGCGACAGATTATCCTAAATGACGTAATTATATTTTACAACTCGTCACTTAACATTTGTCAGTAGTAGTGTAGGTGTCATTTACGCCATGCATCGGTAGCGCAGCGGCGAGGTCAATGGTTCCATACATCGTCAGTGTGTTTGAAATAATAATAATAATAATAATATAATATTCTACCACATACACACAACACCATCTAGCCCAAACTAAGCAGAGCTTGTACTATGGGTACTAGACAATGGATAAACATACTTAAATGTTCTATATATAATTCTCAATAGCACCACAGAGCCTGAAACTGTGCAGTCTTTTACGTGGAAACTAAGACCATAGCTAGCGGCATGTGGACGTAATACACTTCTGTATTGGGGTCATAATGATAAGTTCATTTAATAATAATAATATAATAATAATAAATCATTTATTTGTCAGAATATGAGAACACAAATGATGATAAAAATACATGGTAGTTCTGTCCATATTCTGCCATTAGCTGGCGTACAAATGATTCTTGCATAACAGTTAGGTAATTTATCTGATACATTGTTAATTTCTGTGGCAATTATTATTTTAAGGAATTAATTTCAATATATTTATAGTATTAATTTAACGAATTAGTCTAACAATTAGATAGTGTCTAATTCAGAAAATCGAATAAAAATTGTGTACCTAATGCAAAATGTCAGTTAAATCATCAAGTAAAGATATTACATACGAAATAGAAAAAAATAAGTGTAGTGGTTGGTCCCCGGTTGCACATGTGGTCTCCCCGTGACCATGGCTGCTGAAAAGCAACCGAAACGTCGGAGAAAGTGTAAAAATAAATTAAATCTAAATAGTTTAATAATAATTTAATTAGATTAAAAATTAGTAAAGTTTAATAGTAGTACTTAGTAGTGTAAAAATTTTCAAAATTTTGTAATAAAGTGTCAAATAAACAACGCGATAAAATCCGTATATAGCAGTTTAATTTCAATAAATGACATTGTTGTGTTTTCGTTATAATATATTATTATGTTCTTTATATTGCATGCTGTGATCTCCTGTTATTGAGGAAACACATGTTCTATTTTAGTGTGCCCGTGCCTTGTAATAAATGTGTATTACTTGTTGGAGATTCAAAATAAAATAAAATATCCATTTCATTAATAAATTTTAACAAGTAATCCAAATTCATATTTACTATAATTAGATAGTTTGACTTTCGATGGCGGTTTGAAGCAACAAAACTGGTAGAAAATAAAACGACCTAATATAGAATACGTATTGAGTAAAAAAAATTTAGATTATTAGTAATGCATGTCATAAATACATACAGCTTTTCTCGAAATAAAAATAAGTTTTAAAATAACCTGTAATTTTTTTGACCGATCTTCGGACCCCGGAATTCAGACACAATCCTATTCATATTTCAGATTTCGAATATCGAAGCATTAAGGTACATAGAGACAAATCCAATATAAGAAAAACGGCAGTTTTGTATGTAAACAAAGACCTTATACAATACTAAATCTATGTATGTAAATTCAAGTTCATGATCTACGTGAACTGTATCCGTTTTACTATGCACCTTTGGAACTGGGCCAAAGAAACGGTCGATCTTGTTTGTTATATCATTATGTGATAGATGCACCAAACAGTTAGAGGCCAGCAGGAGTAGGTAAGTGCATACAAACAAATCGAGACGAAACGTCCTTGCAGATCAAATTACTCCACAATGTTGATGTGATATTGCCAGAGCAAATACTGAACATGGTATTATTGAGCAATTGCAATTTGCAAGAATTGTTGACCCAAATCAATTGTCTTATACGCACTCAGTATAGTGAATGATGTGTATAAATGTTGCATAACTATGTCTATTTTTGAGAGTTCAAGCTCGTTAGCTTTGTGTAACTTTAGATGATTATTTAATATTCATAACCGTTTGTTTTAAAGTTTATTAGTGCTGGCGTTTATACGATTAAATCTAAATACAAATGGAGATAACATGTTCGTTTTGTTTCTATATAACTCGATTCGAATCCAACTATAAGAAAATTATCTATGTAGGTTGAAAAATGGACGTGTTCTTTTAACTATCAAATTAAATAGCCCATTACTTTGCTACTTGTGTACTGCGTTAGAAAGATGGCGAACAAAATTTACGATAATGGCTAATAATTATATTTATTTGTCAGCTGAAGTAATCTTAGTCATTTTTAGAAAGCCGAGCGAAGTGTTTCTTTGGGGTTTATATATTGTGCATAGATACATTCGGGTGATGCAAACAAAACAAAATTGGATGTCATGCAATTTTGTTTGAACGTGATTCACTATGAAGACATTAACTTTATAAGCCAACAGTTCTAACAGCTTTAGTTGTGAATTCTGAAATAAAATATCTAATGATTGAATACTCGTGTCAAGCTTGTTACAAACATAAGGCCGCATAATGAAACACTGTTCCAAAACTG
The DNA here is from genome assembly GCA_930367265.1 of Catocala fraxini. Lineage (NCBI taxonomy): Eukaryota > Metazoa > Arthropoda > Insecta > Lepidoptera > Erebidae > Catocala > Catocala fraxini. The sequence continues at coordinate 12,112,635 of OV884026.1, read as the reverse complement.
AAAGAAGTTTGCTTTTTAAAACCTTTTTTCGCAACATCTTTGATAGATGACCCTGCCAAATACCTATTGCCATTAATTTTACACAATATAGCAAAATTTTTTTCTGTCACTTATATATGACGGTATTATAAAAGTGGGTGAGTTAACCAGCACGTCATTTGACCTCGTTTTTTAATGGCAATAAATTGAATCCTTAATGCCTTTGTAAATCAATGCTATCTTTCAATATTTTTTCCATTTGCATGCGTACGACCTTCCTACTTAAGTTCTTTAATAAGATTAAATTTTCACAATTTTTTATAGAAAGATACAATACCATATAAGTATTGGTAACTTTAAGTGCTAGCTTTCAGCTTTATAATTTTAAACAAAATGGCAACATGTTACCCCGCTATTCCGCTTTTAATTCACCATTAAAGCAAGAGATAATTAACTGTGTAATACGCACATAACTTAGAAATTTCAGAGATGCACGCTTTGTGATCGAACTGGAGACCTCTGCATGACAGTCCAGCTGTCTCCCATTAGGCTATCGCTGCTGTCAGTCAGTCTTTCTGTGTGTCCGTTCAATTGCATTACTAATAGATCTAATCATTAAACGCAAGTAACACTAGTTATTCTGCTTCAAAAAAAGGTGTATGGCTTTTTGTATTCTATTCCTACCTAAGAAGCGTTGTGGCGTCGCTTCGTCGTGTAAGATTTTGGATAAATTTTTACTAAAATTATGTAAGTTTTAGAAATACTTACATAATATGAATATATTTGTACACCAATTCCATTGGTAGGACATAGAGCTCAATTAAATTGTATCCATAAGACCTTTATTGTAATACCTATGTTCACAAATAAAGTTTGATTGATTGATTGATTGATTGATAAGTACATATACTATTACAATATTCTAACAAGAATGTTGCTCAAGTTAGCAATCACTATAGTGCACAATGACACTATGTCTACACGATATTTTTAATCAGGTTAAGCTAATTGTAAGGTATACGTATGATAAATCGGAAGAACGAAGTTGCCTGATTCTCCTTTTTACGGCTTCTTTCCAGTCAGAATTTAATTGCATCAGTGTGAGTGAGGTATAAAACCAATAATTTATTCGACAAATACCTTATCTCGATGGGTAAGTAGCAGCGGAGATAACTATAAACATTCTAGTTTTATTTACTGCGGTGTTGACACTAATAGTGGCACTAGTATATTCCGCCATGGTAAGGTGCAGGCAGTTAGGTACAATAGTGCTTTATTATAAATTGTTATTATTAAAACACACTAGATTTTGCCTGCGGCTTCGCTCGCGAAAATGTAAGTTAGGTTAGGTAAGGTTAGTAAGGGGTGTGTGGCCAGAGAACCTCCTAGTGTGCCTGACGACTGCTAGTCCCTTCTAAACTTCTCATGGGATGCAATAGCAGATGTTGGGCCGGTACACCCCGGGCAACTCGGGTAATAATGTCCTTTCGGGGGCATTATTACTCGTGTCTAATACTCTGGCACGCATAGGGAACCCGAGGCATTTTGTCTCGAGATCATCGGCCCGCGAGGACTGCGTTTGGGAGTCTCTCCACGTGTTCCTCTGATTTGCAGAGGACACGTGGATGTGAAACGAGGGCCATAAAGGGAGGAAACCTCTTTAAAAATCACCAGTGTAGGCCGTTAGACCAGGGTGAAAGCTGAGGTTTCTGCCCAGTTGGCTCAGCAATAATGTAATCGAAAGTAGACGGTAACACGCCACAATATTGTGTAAACATTTTATAATCATTTCTTAATTTTGGATATAAATGGTGGAATTCGCCAAATATGTTTCTTTGTAAAAATATTATATTTGTTTTCTTTCTATGTATTTTTTTAAAAGTCTACTTGAAGTATAAACTTTCAAGCAAAATTGCACTGTACTTCATGGTTCGAGAAGTAATGACCAAAATCACGTAGGACATTTTGTCGCGTGTAGCATCGTGTAGCATTGCATCGTGTCGTGTCGCGTCGCATCGCGTCGCGTTCGTCGCTCACGCAGGACACCCCGTTAGGTTAGTTAGGATTTTATAGCAGAAGTACAAGTCAATTTAACTTCACTATCTGAGTCTAATAGACATTCAACTACACTTTTAACGTTTGCATAACGATGTAGTATTTGTTTTATTTGTAACTAAAGAATGATCTTTAAATATTTGCTAAGTGCCTATTGCGAAGTAGCGATTTAGCTTTTTTGTTAATGCGCTGTGTGAGACTAAATGGTATTACTGTAAGACTATATTGCAATACTGCATGTTAGTAAATTTTTGATGACGAGTAAACTAATAGGTACATATTTATTATCTATACTAATATTATAAAGACAAAACATTTGATGTTTTGTTTTTTTCTTTGTAAGGATTAAATTAAAAAACTACGCAATCAATTTTAAAAACTCTCCCCATTAGAAATATACGCTATCACCATAGAATACAAAGGCTACATTAAATAATAATAATAATAATAATATTCTACTACATACACACAACACCATCTAGCCCAAACTAAGCAGAGCTTGTACTATGGGTACTAGACAATGGATAAACATACATATATTCTTTTTTTTTTGTAAATACGTACATATTATACATAGAAACACCTAGGTGTTTGTCTTGGTCTAGACCAAGACAAACATGTTCATGCACACAAATGTTTGACTTGTGCGGGAATCGAACCCACGACCTCAGGCGTGGCAGTCGGTTACACTAACCACTACGCCATCGAGGCCGATATGTTACTAAGGTAATCTAACTTGCCTACTTCTACGCGAGCGAAGCCACGGGCAAACTATTTTATTATACCTATACGAAGAAAAATGCAGTGCATGACGCAGTGATTAAAACAGTACAAACCGTGTCGTCGTTTTACTGACTAAACTATTCATGGTCTTGTCTCCCTTATTATTTCCATACTAAATCAGTATGGAAAAAACTCCCTAATCGTATCTGATATTATGAATGCGAATGTGAGTTTGTTTGCTTATTTGTTTGTAAACGCTTTCACGCCTTAACTACTCGACCGATCATCATGAAATTTTGCACACACGTCAGGGGTACAGAAAATATAATAAAGTACCTTTTATCAAGTTACTGCTCCCTGAAGTGTAGAAATGAATTGGCAAAACGCGAGTGAAAACGCGTGCATAATCTAGTAAATTATAAACGAAGAAAAGTGCAGTCCATGAAACAGTAATTAAACCAAGACAAATCGTATCGTTGTTTTGCTAATTTAACTATTTATGATTCTGTCTGGTTCCTCGTTTATAATTTCCATACTAAATCAGTATAATAAAAAGCTTATAGCATAAATTCTAATATAGGTATTTGATTGCCTATAGTTACTATTCGATTGCTTCTATTGTCTAATAGAATACATACCTTACTAAAACGAAGTATAGGCATCGCTCACAGTAGAAGTATTAGCTACTGAAGGACAAGTATCATCGATCATAGTTATAATGAAGATTTAGAACGTGTCGGTGAGGTAAAGCGTTTTCTCATTAGCTGGCACGACACCACATCATAGAAAATGTATATTGAATTTCAAACTATTACACACACTATATTAATCAATATCATAGTTGATTCATACGACGGCACAAAGGGGAATAGAATAAGTAATAGGTGGGATGGTAGTTAAAATATCTTTCTTATATGGAACTTTGGGGTAAAGTAAGAGGGGTCTTCTGTGTTATAGATATGTTTATAAGTCAACTCCCGCTCTAGGATAATTAAGGAAGGCTGACACACGATACAGAGGCGCGCGTGGGAACACGCACGTCGCCTCTCGGACCTGGTGCTGATTGGGTGGTCCTACCCCAGGTCAAATCTCAGGGTGGCTCGAGGTCGTCTCGCACCCTCCGGCGCCCGACTCTGCGGTTGGGGAGAGGGTTTAAGCATTCCCTCTCCCACTCCGCCGCCTCCTTCATGGAAATCACTTCCTCACAGAAGGAGGCGACGGCGTTCCACGACCTCTCACTCCGGACCATAGACTGAACTACGGCCGGGAGCTAGAGGGCAACCAATCCGACTGCCGCGATCAACTCACGGCGCTGCGATGCCCAGGCGGGGCATTCCGCCAAAGTGTGCAGCACTGTGTCCACAACAACGTCGCGACAGTCACCGCAGTGGTGACAACCGGGCGTCTCTTGCCGGCGTATACGACACAGGAACTGGCCAAAACAACCGTGGCCAGTCATTGCCTGTTTCAGCCGGAAGGTGAGGGCGCTATGTCGCCTCTCCAGCCACTCCTCAAACACTTACTTACTTAACTTACCGCCACAATCGTGGCGTGCCCGATATCTATTTATTCATACATGTTTAATAATAATGTGTATTATATTTCATTAACATTAGAATTTAGCATCAATATTTTTCTTTCATAATTATTATGTCACTTACCTATTGTTTATATTAGATAGTTTAGATAGCTTTGTAAAGTTAATTTAATAAAACAGTACATGTCAATTAAAATAACATAATGTCGACCGAGCAATGTAATCGTAAATTGTAATCTACACGGTACCTACAGGCAGGCTTGACTAGTGTAGTGCCACTGTATATATTTACATTGTTGTAACATTTTTGGATATAAATGATTTTTATTTATTTATTATATATACAGTATCTATATTTCTATACACCTACATACCTACATAGAATTATATAGGTACACTAACAGTTCGCGAGCTGTGGTTTTAGGTTCCACGTCTGAAAAGCCCATTGCCATCTACTGTTCACAGTTCCAAACCCTGTGCTAATTCTCAGAAACATAACAGGAAAACCTAAAAAAAAAGAACTTCTTTTGATCCAGGTATCATACCCGAGACCTCATACACAGTGATTGCTAATATTCGAGTACCTACTTAGATTGCTGTTAATTAGAAATCAGGTCAGTGTCTGTGTTTGTTAATTAATTAGTCAGTCAACAACGATTAACATCAACTAATTAATGTACATGCAAATATTTAGGCGGAATTCACTTAACCTAATTATTTTTCCGTTTGCTAGAACGAAGGCTTTTCGTATGCCTGTTTCCTTATATAATATGAATTACGAACCTTTATAAAAATCTGTATGAGCTTTTTGTGTCGAGGTCAAGACGAGGTTATTTGCAGTATCAAGTTATGTTATCAAATATGTATCAAAACGTGCGTATCTTTCCTTTTAGTTACCAGTGTGTAACGATGAACTATAGCAGGCTCTACGCAACCATGACTATAATTATTAAGAAGACAAATATTACTAAAATTTTTGTAATCCACAAATATCCACAAAGTTTTTATATATGAAGTGAAGCCGGTTAATTAAACAATGTTGATAAAAATTTCTAACTACATTGGTTTATTTACATTGTCCGTTGCTACAGCGGCATCCGGTCGTGGCGGGGGGCCGGTCACAAGCCCCCGCTAAATGATTATAAGGACACTTTGAGGACATAATTACGATGAACTTTAATGATGTTTGCAATTCTATGAGTATTCAATTTTATATATACAACTCACAAAGGATCTTTATTACCACGTATTTATTGTTTCTACTGTAAGATGCACATGTACATGAACCTTTGTGATGAGAGAAATAAAGTTTATTATTATTATTATTATATTACAAGCAATTAGGGTTTCAAATTATTTTCAAAATATTTATCCTCCCAGCTAACCTAAACCGCTTTTGCTAGAAGTACGACCCACTGTTGAAATGCCGATGCCTTAACCAATGACTACCGCAGTTTAATGTAATTACCTTTATGTATTATATGTAGTTATTATATTTTTTAAGTCATATATATGATCAATTGTGTATATTATACAAATAAAATTAGATGGATAGTCGCGTTTGGTGTCGCCGTTATCACACGTATTATCAGATAATCTGCACATCTCCACGCATATTTCAACCCACGTAAAAAGCAGATGAATACAAAGCTAAGTAAAAATCCTGTATAAGTTTAGAACGCTTTTAGCAACACCGCTTGATTTGAAACTAGATACGTATGTTAATTTCTCATCATAATCTCTGCTTCATCACAAAGTAACCCGCGTTTTCACAGACGGTACTCTTTAAACCCCAAGATGAAATACCACACACGATATGGTTAATTTATTACAGTTACATCTACCATTAGAAAGCCTTAACCTTATTCGGTAGATCGTAAGTAACATGCTATCTCTGTTGATCATATTATAAGCTTGATCCACACAGTTATAATATGCCTGAGGAGTTAGATGGTTTGTATGACTGTTCTGTTGATCCAGCCGCTTTAGTACGCTTGCGCTTGGGATAGCTGTTAATACTCAGTTTTTATTTTATACTTGCAAGTTGGCAAATAAGCATACTAACTGCGTAATGGAAATCGGTTCTTGTAGCTTAGAGAGAATTGCAACATATGAATACTACGCGCGCGTTAAAAAAAAGCTGCTATGTTGGTGGTGCAATAAAGTACGCGCCGCTGTAAGGGTCAGCGCCCATGGACGGAGTGGCGGCGAAGAGACTAATTCAATAACAATTTAAATTCAACCTAAAGTGCTTCAGAATACGACTGTACTTGGTACAACGAAATAAAATGACGGCGAGCGACTCAAAGCGCGGTTGAGAGGCACGCGGCGAATCGACTCCAAGAGCCAGCGAGGGCGCGCGCTACGTCGCGACGACCGCGCGCCGCTCAGTGGGTTTGGCGACCGCTAAACTGCTCTTCGCCGCCACTCCGTCCGTCGGCGTTGACCCTAAGTCTTCCTAGTCAGGAGCCTGGAAAGTTGCTTCTCTGTAGGAACACAACACAAGGTGTTGTGGCTGCGGTCTTCTGTAGGGCGAAGTTTCCTTAGTCGAACTGCCCTAGTTTGTGCCAATCACATTTAGTGCCAAAGACCCGCATCGTGGATCACTAATAAAATGTACGGTGGCATGGCATATGAGCTATAGGAAAAGTGGGCGGAGATGAATGTATTAAATATAATAATAGTAGTTGTGCGAAAGTTTCTTGTTGGATTTTTGGTCAGGGTTTTTTATTCGCACTATGGAACTGTGTGAGCTATATAAATAAGCAATGAAACACCGACTGGTACTTGACCTGCCTTATGAACCTGATTCCAAGGTATGATCAAAGTACACAGTTACAGTAAGGTAGGTACTCCTATCTTAATGATTTTCTAACCCAAGCAACGCCAGAGGCATAAACTAATTAAATACGTGCACGAACACACCTTACGGTATATTTCAAATGATTATCTGTGCGCTTTCCTGTGTATCATCTGTGTGACTTGCGTGCTTGAGATTATCTAACATCTACTTAATTAATTCGCGGCTGTGAATAAATCTAGGTCGAGCTTTAACGTGGCTTAAAGTGGTATAGTAAATTCTACCTTTCCTCACTTTGGATGGATGGACGTGCATAATTAGTCACCTACTAGAGTTCACCTGCGGCTTCGCCTCGCGTTAATCTCGTGGCTTCGCCTCGCCCTTTCGGAGCAGTACTTTGTTCTGGATGTTAGGTACCCTATGTCCTTTTCTGTACCCTTGACAACGTGTATGCGAAATTTCATGATGATCAGTCGAATAGTTATGGCGTAAAAGCATAACAAACAAATTAACACTCGCATTCATAATATTAGTTAGTATAAAAGGTTTAAAAAAATATTCTCAAAACAGACGGAGTCACTTACATGAGAACAATAACGCAGCATAAGTAAACATTGACTTAATAAGTCACCATGTACATAAGTAATTAGGTACTAATTTGTTGTAGAAGTACTGTTTTTGGGTATTACTGTTAGTAGGTATTCAAATCAATACTGTAATAGTTTCGACTTGTATATGCTGAATGAGTCTACATTCTTTATGCTGCCTATACTAAAGTTAGTTAGTTATCTATAGATATGATATAGGTAGTGGTGTGTGGAAACATTGTTGGTGTTCTAAAAATGGAATGCGTTCGAGAAGAAAATATAGATCAAAAGAGAAGAACCTTGAAATTAAACAACTTTTACAGACTTAATCGCTGTTTACTTTTTTTCGGATATTTTTAGACTGACGAAGAGACTGGATCTTGACGTCTGGGTATTTTGCAATATTTTGTTTGGACGTATCTGTATTGCTGTATAGTAACTATGTTGCACATATAAGCTAAGTAGTTGTATATTGTGTTTGTACATAGTTAAATTTAGTTAAATGAAAATTGTAAATAGAAAGTGTACGATATAGTGTTAAAAGCTTTTGAAAACATCCAACAAGATATTATCTTATGGTTGTTATCACTGGTATTGCTTAACTTGTATTTAAATAATTTTAAACAGAAGCTGGCCTAGTAAAAATTACCATATTAATTTTACGTCGTTCTACTATAATAAAAAAACAAGGTTTTCCTAATATAATACCTAACCCTTTAAGTAATAAAAATATAGTTGACTAGTTTATAATGTCAGCCATTATTCTTTGCATATTGCTTTAAACGTGAAAAAAGAAACCTGATATAATTTAGAAAAAGAGCAGCAATGAGCGTATTCCCACTAATTGTAGGAAATTATACTTATAAAACAAAACACAAAAGCAATTTCTTAATCAATTATTGTAGTCTAAGTATAGATAGTCAACACGCTTATGAAATCCAACAATAGCGCCTCTCTGTAATGTGGCTTTTTGAATAAATATTACATACGGATGGCCATCAAAAGATGTTTCTTTACATTTATTATACACACACTTGGCCAGTAACACAAAAATAAGACTTACAAAATACATACTTTATTGACATACTGTAAATGCGACGCGCACAAATTCTTGTTAAAAGATAAATCATCGTAGTACACAAAGGTGCAATAGGAATAATGATAGTTACATGTATTGTATGAACTACAACTCGCGTAATTGCCCACTCATCAGACCACTGTACACGACTATCATTCCGTTCATAACCACGAATGCATAAATCAAACAATTTATTATCATAAAACGTGGTAAACGAGGACAAGGATACTTTTGTTAGTAGAATTAAAGTATATGACGACTTATTTGCGGTTTCGTAACCGTAGTAATGAAGAAATTGAATACCTAGACGCGTTCCGTACTGAGATTTCATGTTGTTCTCGCCAAGTCGTGACTATTTTGATGGACCAGTGTCGTAAGTGCGAATGCAACCGCAACTATAGGTATTGAAGTTCTAAATTCGGTACCCGGATGGAGCTCTTTTTAGATCTTTTGTCTGGAATTTCTCAGTAACGGTAGCAGCTTTGTACTTGTGTCAAATTTATGACTTTGGCCTGCCCTGTATTAAACTAAGGATATGATTCACTTGCTGTATTAAATAATCCAATGTGTTTTCAGTGTTATCCCTTGCGTTAATAAAGTCAGTTTTCTTTGGATTGTTTCAATAATTATTTTGAATAAATCGATTAGCTGGAATGTAGATAAGTAAAGACGAAATATAAATATGTGCATGTAAAAATAAGAAGTGGTAATATTTTTTGCCCTATAATGGACCTTGTAACTAACTGTAAACCTTTAATAAATTGTAGTATGTGTACCTCCGCACATTCATTTTTCGGAGGGACTATGCTATTTATCACCAATACTTTACGACTCTAAATTGCGGTCATATCTTAGTTACACATTGTATAAAATACCCGAAGCTTAGAAACCAACGTAGTTCTATAGTACACATACGAAATTCGCAAATATAAAACCTTTTTAATTCTTCTAATCAAACAACTAGAAATACCTCGTAAACTGGCCAACAGTTGATTACAATTTTATCGTCTAACATAAACTAAACTCTTGTAAGTGGTTTTAAATTAATCACGTACATATCATACATTCATAATTAATAGCGAAAGATTTTCATAATTAGGGCGAAGTTTCCGCCTATTCCACTCGAGATAATGAATGCAAAGTGAGCTAATTGTATTGTTAGTGAGTCAGCGTCTAAGCTAGATTACACTGTTTGTACACAGTTTAATGCAGTTAAATCGATAAAACTATTTACTATGTTAGCTTAGATTCCAGCTTTAATATGTAATGCGTGCATCTCTAACTTTACGAAGTTATGTGCGTATTAAATAGTTAATTATCGCTTGCTTTAACGGTGAAGGAAAACATCGTGAGGAAACCTGCATGTCTGAGAGTTCTATAATGTTCTCAAAGATATGTGAAGTCTGTCAACCCTTATGGGCCAGCGTGGTAGACAATGGCTTATTTTAACCCTTCTCACACTAAGAAAAGGTCTGTGCCCACCAGTGGGACAGTTTAATGCAGCGCTGAGATTATTATTATTATACTTAAAGATCGTAGCAAGAGTATCCAATTTATAAAGAGAAAATTAGGTACTTTTACGTTAGTTTCCAATAATATAAATTTCTTCCCAGTAGGTATATTAAACTTAAACCTAGTTATTATTTTAATTTAAAGTGTTCCTTTCTTTAACTACCTCATTGGTCTTGCGGCTTAATTTTGTGTGAGATTATGAGCGCCCGGGTTAAGTTCATGGGTAGGGCAACGTGTTATTGGGTTCTTCTGTTAGTAAAATTTTAGAAGCAATACGCTGTATGGGAATGTACTTGCAGACAACAAAAGGCTCGCCTCTTATTACGTAGGACTGCACGTCCATACTAGGTATCATGTACCTAGTTTGATAGAGATTCTTTATTTTTCGAAATGAGATTCTACGATACATTCTTCGGATCGCTTCATTGTAAAGTTTATGATAGTCAAAACTTTACTTCATGTGTTTCATAGTACGAGCAGCAAGAATAATCGGCCCGAAACTTCGGCATTTAAATTTCATGGTGGGTCTCCAGGTAGTTTAAACAACGACAAAAAGGAACAGACTGTACTAATGTTTGTTTTTACAGCTGTCTTTAATGACTTATTGTGCAATCGAATGACCTCCCCAGACATCATTGAGCAGTTAAAAAGCGATAAGGTAAAGATGTCGCAAGCAGTTGTCATAGCTCACATTACAAGCTCTAATTGTGCTGTCACACATGATGCGTCACTTTCGCGTCGGTCAATGTTGATGCAACGAAATTGTCCTCAGCGTTAGCAAACATGTTACATGTTTAGGTAATTAGCACGTACAGTGCTATCAGTGGGCTAACTCGTCATTGGTGCAAGAAAGAATAAAACAATGTGTGTTTATCTCGTAAACAATAGACGAGGCACAGATGAGTTAAATGTACAGATAAGCAACTCAGTACATTGGCCAGACAAGCGTAAAATGTTATGTACGTACTTCTTAAATCAATATTTTTACAGTCTACCTATGTACATGTTGTTCATGTTAACTGGCTCCGTGGCGCAGCGGTATTGATTGCGACTGCTGTGCATGAGGTCTCGTGTTTGAATCCCGGGTCGGGCCAACAAAAAGTTATTGGATCGGCGGTGTAAGACACCCCCGTGCCTCGGAAAGCGCGTAAAGACGTTGGACCTACGCCTGATCTCTCTCCGGTATTGTCGGATTACCGCCCGATCGGATATTGGGAGTGAGGGAACAGAGAGTGCACTTGTGTTTGCGCACACGCTTGTGCACTACAATATCTCCTGCATAGATGGCCAGTCTACGTTAAAATATTGGCCGCCGTGACTGAAATTCGTTCTGGAGGACATTACGTTATGTACATATTTATGTTGTATTTAACGATGATGTTTCGTGGTTGAAATAAAATGTATACCTACATAATTATTTATTATTTAAATGTCACTTTAATGTACTTTATTATGTGGCAATTAAAAACTTTTTTTTTATAACGTTGCTAAATATCTACTCAGATTGTTGCAGAAGTAATGCAATAACATTTATATTGTTATACGCGTGTATGACATTGTAAAATATATAATTTTACAGCAGTCATGATAATTAAAGTGGCGTTGAGAAGTCAAACCTTCAATGTTTGCCTTGCCTTGACATTTGGACCCATAAACCTTTTTTTTTTTTTTTTTTTTTTACGTGGGGGAATGCATGACGCATACCCCTCCGCGGGGGCGGGCGGAGGGGTTATGTCGGACTCGCCGGGGTAAAATAAGATGTTAAGATGATAAAGTACCTCCCGGAATACCGACTAAACCTACCACGGTGTTCCTCGATAAAACCACTATCGACGGGGCCGCGCGAATCACTTTCGCATGCGGTCGCGACCCCGCCGAGGTTTCGGCCCGCCGTATGAAACGGCAGGCCACTACACGAAAGACCTACCCTAAAGGCACTTCTACCACTCCCTACTGTCCCCCCTAGAGGGGAGACGGACTCAACACAGAGGCGCGCGTGGGAACACGCACGCCGCCTCTCGGACCTGGTGCTGAACGGATGGCGGGCAGGCCCACAAAGCCCGCCACCCCCAGGTCAAGGACCCATAAACCTACGAATTTTAGTTCAACTAAATTTTACACTGATATAACTACTTAAATTATTATGAAAATTGTAGCAATAACTGTACATATATCTTCGTGCTCCTAGGAAATTCATTCTTCTCATTTCTTGCAATATAATATTTTTCTTTCTGCCTTTATTATAAAAACAGTAGTTTGAATGTCTATAGAGATGTAGATAAATAGTTTGTATGTTTATTGATTCAATCACGCCATAATCATAATCATAATCTTTATAGGTAAGTATAAAAGGTACAAAAAAAAGAATCGTTTGTTTTCTAGAAGACTGATTGTGACTAATACTTATTTTTAAATCTAATTATCTGTTATTCGAAATAAATATGATATCTACCTGTTTACTACATTGTTTTATTTTTACCTTTTGTACGCGACTATACCACAAGCAGAGCAACCGAAAGGAAATATCTAAATTTGCAGAGAGAATGGGAAATATAAATGATTTTTAAAATAATAGATCTGGAGACGAGTGGGAATCTAAAACATTTGAGGAGACGAGTGGGCACAGGGTGTGAATTTCAGGGGACCAGTGGGTGACGACCCCTTGCATGTGTTTTTATATCGAATAGAAAAGAGTAGAAATCTTGTCTGTAATATATCTTAACCAAAAATAACAGACAACAAAAGAGTGCACCCTCTGTTTGAGATACAATACTTAATCTATAACGAGGCATTGTAATACGAAGGTGAATTTCATACAACCGTGACTTGTTTGAGACTGAGAGTTTTGAGGTTAATCAGTTACATAACGTAACTTCATAATTATCAAATACTTTGTAATGATTTCAAGTGTGTCGGTAACAACTTCACATTATTGTTCAGAGGTAAAGTTCCATTGCTGACATTGAGCTGCTAGCCACGCGGTATTACAGATTTAACTGGCGAATAAGTAATGGAGGCGAATAATTTGACCTCTCTATGATTACGTGCATATATTATTTTTCACGGGCTTTTGCGTAAGTTGCTTCTGGTGAATTCGATTTTACGAAAAGACATCAATCTTGTAATAATGATAGCCTACAATTTTGTTGACAAAGTTATTTGGTCAAAGGTCGTTAGAGACAAATTGAGGTGACATATTGTGTACCTACATATACATACTTAAGTTATTGTAAGCGTTGGGGGAAGGGCATGACCTACATTCATCGATCACACCTAAAGTACGGGTAGGTTTGCAAAGTCAGTTTTTAATATTTTTGCCAATACAGTCGGTATGTATTGACACAAGTTTTATCCCTACTTTTACTGCTATCAAATTGTATTACTTTCACAAGTAGAAATCGGTCTCACCAAATAAATCAATCAAAAACTCAGTAAGCATTTTTATAAATATTTATTGTAATAACCATTATTAACAAATTATTAATACCATGTGAAATGGCATCTACAGCAGTCAGCTCTGGTATTAGCGATGTCACTGCTTAAACCATATCGCCATCCATGCAATTATACGATGGTTTCCAAAATCCAAACTATGTGTAGATTTCCATACTTGAGATAGGGCAAAGGAGTATAACTTGGTTCCATACAAATTATGTCAAAATCCTACTGCTAGTAAAGAAAATCACAGATAAATTCGTTACTGGCAAGTGCAGTAAGGAAAATTACTCATAATTTTTAGTGAATGTTGGTGCTGTTAACCTAAATTTAATATTTAAAATATTGTATCTCTCAGTAACCGAAAACGATGTCAAACGTCAATAAGTTGCAACCACAAAATGTTATAAGACAATGAAGATTGCCAGACTAAAACTACACAACACTTCAGAGATCCTTGCAATAGAACATTATTAACTAAGTACCACACCACAGAGTTACACAAATATTGATACAGCCGAGACTATAAACTTATTTCAAATTACTCGCAATTACGACACCGCACCGGAAAGACAATAATAGTCATAAATTTATTCTTACATCGGAACCATATGTGCTAACATCTTTATTTGCTTTTGTGAACAAAATTTAATATGTTTGTAGGTGCAGTTGACTCTATTTTGTTGACTATTATTGAAATCTAGAAACGTTGGAGGGATGTCACTTAAAAGAAGCAGCATAATTTAATGAAGCTATGATGTCAAAATAAGTTTATTATGTGCTTTCAATTACATACTAATGAGTAAGTACGCAAGTTAAACAATAACGATGACGTCACGGGCCAGTGCCCAATATCATGCAGATTATATAACCAAATGTGAATTTTATTCAAATGACTAAAACAGTTTTTGCGGCAACATGCTTTAATGTTTTGCAATTTACAGTTGACTGCCTCGTCAGTTAAGCATCGCCGCACACGCGCCACTCGCGATCGTGTCCAGCAAGGTTTTATAAAATATATGTAAGTTATAGTGCACAGCTCGGTGGCAATGTTTTGAAGAGTCTAAAGCAGTGTTAGCGTGGACGACTACCGCTCGTGAAAAGTATCTTATTACAAATGATTAGCAGCCGTTTCAGGCTAATTGCTTTACAGCAATAAGCGATACACCTTGGTCTGATGGACCCTACAGTCAGACAACGTAAGAACCACATTAAACTTGGGATTATTGCAAAATGAGTGTTTCAGTGGTGAGTATAGTTGCCAGATTCCTTGAGAAGACGCTATGCTAACAGAAGGCGAGTGTAAACAGATTGCTAGTGGAAGCTTTGCACCTTTCGCTGCATAGTTCAGCAACTCAACGGAATGTTGGAAACATGCGAGTAATAATCCTGGTTCTGCAAGCGCCCACAGTCTCCGCTTACCATTAGACCGAAAGCTTGTTTGGCACCTAAGTAGTACAAAAAATGTAATGCTACTAAGAGTACAACAAAAATTACATGACTCCCAAAAATAAAAGCGACCCTAGTACCGCGAACTTCTGTCTCTGCGTGATTTAGATACCAAAAATAACATTACCATGATTTATTGAAACAAACAATAAATATAATTCATTCAATTACGTCTGACATTTCGAATCTGTTTGGTTTTCGTAAGCCCCTATTCCGTTTGATGTTGAATCACAAATTGGTTCTAACAAACGAGTGTAACAGTTGACCGGGCGGAGGCAATGGTAGCGATTAATATCAAATATGAAAGATCCACGACAATGCACCGTTCACTATTTCAAAACACTTAGACCCGTTCTTTTCTTCGTGTGTTGTTGCGAGCGCTTTTGCAACGCATCTGTTGTCACAGAGCATCCGAACGTCCATTGTTCATGATAGTTCATGGATATGTGAAGACACTTTAATTTGGTCAATGAGTATATTTAATTGTAATACATAGCTAAGGTAATATGTTACAATGCGTAACGTCTCTACATATTTCTTCATCTGTATTACCATGTTTTTATACAGAGTGGCCTTGTATTTGACCGGTACGCGTTAACACTTCATTATGACCTATGATACATACACGCACAATACTATTAGTTATCATTTTCATACAAAACGTTATAGGTAAGCTTGCTAGCGGAAAGCTTCTGGTAGTTTGCATTTGCATTTGGAGCTCTTGTGTCGCAATAGAATTTGCAAACATCGAAACGAGGCATACAAAGGACAGTTAGTTTAAGACCACATCTATAGATCACATGATTTTTCGTCTCGTGCGTGGATCGATCGTTGAACATGCAACACTAGGCACAATGTAGTGACCAATTAAGCTACTACACCATCTACCAGTCAGTAAATTGTCCTATTTTTACATCTTTTACCATTTATAGCTAATGGAACGATTTTGGTATATGAATTCCAGAGATGTGATGACCGCATGGATCTTTCCACGATTACTCATCGCAGTCCCCCACGATCTGGGAACCCGTCCCGTATTCACAATCCGATGTCCCCTTTTAGTCTCCTTCTACAATTAGTCAGAGAGTTCAGGCACTTTCGGTTTATTTCTAGTGCCGCGCCTGGAAAGTTACACGTAACAGACTTTATTTCGCCACCTAAGTAACAACACTTTAATGTCAAATTGAGATGTTCTAACATTTATAAGTAGTAATTATAATATATAATTAGTACTAGTAGTAATTACATGACTCCAATTTCAGTTATAAATAAGGAAAACTTTAGTATCATGTCCAATTATTTATTGGTTTTCTCGTAAATCGCTTCAGCGAACGGTGTACAATCGACTTGGGTTTTACCACATAATAATTTTCCATCGCATACCCAGACGGATTGAATTGAAATGTGATGTTATTCCTCAATATCAGAAGATTATATCAGGATTCTAATGCCTTAGCTACCTTAACAAATCACCTTCGAGAACCCACACACGACACGATAGCTTTTATGAATAAATTTATTGTCTATTCCAAATATTATAGATGTAGGTTTATTATTTGGAGCAATAAATAAGTTATTATTTAAATAAAGATTGATATTTCTTATTGTTGTACAGGATTGGAATAAGAATTACATGGCGGGAATCTCAGACAAAAATAAAACGAATGAACCTTAACAAGTTAGCAAAAACAGGTTGGAATAAAATACGTTTCCATAGTTAGTTTCTTGATGAAGTCTCTCATTATCGTGTCATATTACATTTGGTCAGATTATATACTATTAATAATACTAGCGGTCGCCAACTGGTCGAAATTCGATCATAATTGATTTAAATTTTAAGTTTAATCGCTATTTATTATTATTTTATAATTAGATATTTATTTATTTATATTATTATTTTATTGATTAGAACTATACCCTTATAATCACATTTCATTTAGCCACCTACTCCACATATGTAACCAGAGTTACGAAGTATTCTACGACATCAGCCGTACAATGCCGAAATACTACGAACACGATTCAACTGCTTGTATCAAATGTATGTGTTTTTTAATTCGTTTAATGTATTTCTAATGCATATTTTATAAAAATATTAAGATTCGCCACTCCTTTTCCATATAAACTTTAACTGTCCCAAATTTCATACTCCTTCGTCTGCGCAATTTTCGTAAAAAGGGCTACAATGTTTTTGCTTCACGTAATAATATATAGATTTCTATTTGCAAAACAAATAATATGTTTGACAGGCATCTGCTCTCTTTACAGGCTTAGTAGGTAGACGAATAGGTACTTGAAATAAAATTGTCTAGAAGTTAAGAATTAAATTAAAGTTGATAAGAGGATTGATTGGAAGAGGCAACCTTTGATAATTTTAGTGACGACACTAATAAGCTAGTTCGAAGAAGTACGAGTACTACCAACACAATATATTCTTAAAGAATCGGAGCCAGGGATAGTAATACTGAAAGTTTATTTCACCCAGTAAGTAAGATAAATCCTATTATGTGAAACTTAAAGCCAAAACTGGTAAAATGTGGGTGCAAGACACCTCAGCCTACCCCTACGGAGATGCTATGAGACTATATAGTTCTACTCCATTCGAATACATCAACAAGATAGTTACATCAGTAACAGATGGCTGTTGGTTAATCTAATATATTAAATGATTACTTAACTAATGTTGCACTACTTAGTTAGTTAAAAAATAAAGTTAATAGACTAGTTGGATATCATTTCATGCAACAACGGTGTGCAATAACGTGAGTGTGCAGATACAGATTGCAATAGGGCAGAGTGAGAGGCTTCTTGATCACAAGTACGATTAAGTAATAATATATTTATCTACATAACCGCTACTGTTGCGCTTGTATTTCGAATAATTTAATTCAAATAGTAGTTTAATATTCGAATACAGTTGTGCACAATTCGATACCTACTTTGCATGGTTAAAGGCACAATGTACGAACTTATGTACTTATGAATAGTGTCGATATATTCGAATATAATTGAAATATAATAATATATTATATATATAATATAATTTCGCATATTGCTACTGTTGGCAGTACCTACGGTATAGCTATATACACACATAAACGTATACATACACGCTATAACACCGGACCGAACTGAATAACAAGGCAACAGAATATTCTTCCTGTCCATAATTCTTCTCTGCATATTTCTTGCTTATTTTCTTGTCCAAAAAAGTTATTAGTAGGTATGTCATGAGTTGTATATCGTAAAAAATATAAAATTAGTTTGATTTTGAGCTTCGCTGTCGAATTAAAACGTGTCCGGAAGACTGCCAGCATTGTAAATTAGATATATAAATGTAAAGATTACAACAAACTTAACGTACTTGCGCTCTGTCTATCTGATCCAAGAATTTAATCAAAGACCGCACTATAGTGATTTGGCATATGCCCTCACTTTAACGCCACTGAACTTAAGACGTCGTTTGGCATCTAACCTTTAACCATTAAAACGTGATAAGTGTCGCATCACATTTAAACTTGCTTATTAAACAGGGTCATAAAATAACAGATCGCTTTTAACCTCTAACTGCCGCACAACCATCTATCATGCTACTTAATTTATATAGCTCTGTTCGTGAAGTAATATCAACAAACTTTTACTAACAATCAACTTATTACTTACCACAAAAATAATAGCATCGTTAGACTGTATTTCTTTATGAAAATAACCCACTGAACTTATTTCTATAAGTGTGAATTATGAAACGTTTAATAAAAGTTTTTAATTGCTATAACGATACTGCGAATTTTATTGCCAATTACATTTTGTCATTAACGGTCGATCGAACAGCAGCGAGTTTGTTCCGTAACTTTACAGTAATGTATTGGATCTCAAATTAACATTCAGCAAACATTTAGGCTAATACGTTTTAAAACTTTATTTTTAGCAGTATCAACGATCTTGTGGAGGCGCAAAGCATACGATATTTTGCCGCATTACTAAGTACATACCTACGTAAGAAAATACCGTAACATATGTTGCCTTGAATAATCACACCGTTTTGGCAACAAAGATGTGTAACACTTTTTCCTTCCTCCAGAAAGTTTTTGTGGCTCGTCCCCGATTACAGGTTCGTTGCCTTCGGCGTCTAACTGGACGGTTTTTTGCTCACGAGATTTCGATTGCCACTCGATATGACATAGCGATTGCGGCGCCATATTTTTAGAGTTCACGACTCGCTTTAATAAAATCATTTTCGTATTACTCCGATTATTTCTACGCGTACGTGATGTAATTGAAATGTAGGTACTGTTTGTTTCAGAGTTACGTAAACTAACGCAATCTTTCCAACATTATCACTAAAATAGATCTCTGATCTGGAAGATGCATTCTTAGACTGAGTCTGTGTTTCGTAAGTACAGGTATCCAGACGATTTTATCGTTTTCTTTACAACTAGATTATACCATACAAAACTAATTATAGAGTATCGTCGTCCAGACGTTGTAGTCTTGCAATATGGCGCTTCAAAGACAAAGTATAAGTTGGACACATGTCTAGCGTCTTTACGAAGTAAGTTTAAAAGGATTTGGCACCTATTCAATATTATGACTGGCGAGCTACGACAAACATAAACATGTTTACAATGACTTTATTTAAATAAAGTATATTTTCCCATTATAAAATTAAAATATGAGTAGTTATTAGTTTTTTTTTTAAATTGACCTACTTTTAAGCACAACTCTACTAACTATTGAATCGCAGCGGCACACCAGTGACTATACACAATAGATTTTTAATTATGTCTCGTATTCTTAAAGTTAACACTAATGAAATTAGTAACTATGTTAGTTTAGTACAATAAACTTGAGGTTTAGATATGCATGTTATCCGTTACATCAATCGAAAACATAATAGACTTTCGGTAATGAGAAGAAGAAATATCTCAAATAAATTGAGAGGAAATATCTTAAATTTAAAAAAGGAAGCAATAACAGTCTTGCTCAGAAACATGTAACATAATCAAAAATTGAGCATGAATGTTATTTCCTAAAACATCAACAATTTCCGTGTACGGACCCCTCACGACTCAACATGTTTTGGCAATCTATTTTACTGTATACTCATTTTAAGTGTGGGTGTTCGTAAACGACATTTTTTTATCGAGTGTACTCGTTCGATTTGATTCGGTTTGCGCACGACTAAGCCGTTCGCTTCACATGATGAGGCTTGGACGAACAATGATGGGACAAACATGGCCATTACACAGTTAATACAATAAATTATTTTTATTTCAACCACGTGGTGTTTAATAGTACTATGGCTGTCATCATTTTGCATTGTATAATAATACAAAACATTAAAATATTACTAGATGTTAATCTCTTAAGTAATGATTTATTTTATTAATTATAGTTGACACAATAAGCACACAATATTTAATTATTTGTTATTATTTTTCATAAAACTGACTATTGTCTCTATGAAACACAACTGTGTGTTATAGAACAAAAAAAAATACGGCGGGATCTCGCTTAAGCTGTGATGTCGTTCAAACTGGAGCAACTTGGCAAGGGACGCGTCATAATATATCCACCCTACAAAATCCCGCAGCCAAAGAATTTGTTGTCTTTCAATGAGAACGGTTACCACTTATTTAAGGAGACCTGTTATCAGGTTATTAATCCAGTATTTTGACCCCTGCGGTGCGCGCTAGTAGGACCTCAGCACCCCTTTCTTATAAGGGTGGCTCGCGCACATTATACACTTCTTGACGTAGGCGTCCATAGGCGCCTATAACCGCTTACCATCAAGCGAGTTATATACTTCTCTGCAGCCTCAGTAGAGTAAATAGGCACTGTATTATATGTATATATACTAGATTTTTCCCGCGGCTTTGCTTATTATTGTGAGTTAGGTAAGGTTAGATTAGTAACAATACTTTCCCCAACTTCACCTGACAAAATGTATGCAAAATTGTAGAATGCGCGGTCAAGTAGTTAAGGCGTGAAAGTGTAACAAACAAACAAGCTCAGCATTTATAATATTAGTTAAAATTTAAACCAAAAAAATATGTCAATTTTATGTAGAATGTAAAATAGAATGTAAGCGAAATAATGAGATGTGTCAGTGTTGTGCGTTCTCAGTTTCTCAGTGGCATTCAACTTACAAATCGTGAAATATGTAAGTAGATCGAAACAGTTTTGTACATGCAGTGTTTATCAAGTTTCCCGATTGAATATTTAGTAGACATTAGATGGTAGACAGACTATCAACCATTTAATGGTCTGTAAAATTAAACCATTCGTACACAATTGGCTTGGTATATTATACGGTTGAAGTATATTACAACGGACTTAACTAACTACATATAACTAACTACATATAACTAACTGAGGAAATGATATAGCTTCCGATATATAGAGGCATGAATATACGTTTGATGTACTAAGTATGCAGTTACGTATATATTTTGACTGAATGGATGGTGTTGTGGTTTAAGTGGGTGCGTCGCCACTGCCACTGTGCCAAGTGTTGTGGGTTCGATCACACGGAACAAAATATGTGCGATCCATAAATAGTTGTTCGGAGTCTGTATGTTCATTGAGACTGCTTTTTAAATTTTTGTAATGTTGTATAAATGTGAATGTGAGTTTGTTTGTTTGTTACGCTTTTACGCCATAATTACTTGACCGATTATCAGAAATT
Organism: Catocala fraxini; assembly: GCA_930367265.1. Lineage (NCBI taxonomy): Eukaryota > Metazoa > Arthropoda > Insecta > Lepidoptera > Erebidae > Catocala > Catocala fraxini. The sequence continues at coordinate 12,090,792 of OV884026.1, read as the reverse complement.
ACGCATACACGGTTCAGGCCAACAGAAAAGTACACAGGGTACCTACCTTTCATAAAAAAGTACTGTTATTAATCAAAAATAACCTAATTAACGCGAAGGAAGTCGCGGGAAAATTTTAGATTTATAAAAAATAAGAGTGTATGAATGTTTGGATTTTTTTTACTATTTAACGCATAAAATCATTAACGGATATGGTTGAAACCTACACACAGTTTCTATGTGTTACATAGCATACTTTTTAAAATCATGTTTAATCAAGAATATGTTCATTCATATAGAACAAAAAGTAACACGTATGAATGAATGACAAAATTACTCTTAGTGTGATATTATATTTATTAACCTACCCTTTGCCATTTTCAACAATGCTAGGGAGTAGAAGAAACTGGCAATAAACATTTACCCCAGTATGCAATCCCGTGGCATACACGTGATAAAGCCATCGCTCAGAGGCTAGTGATTCATTAAGACTGCGCCGAGCGTAAGACAGATAATGACAGAGCCAGTGCGGCACATATTCAAACCGGCGCGCGGCCGCCATAGTAAAATTGTATGGAGGATTTGAAGTGTTTTTTTTAATAAATTATGTATTTTTATTATCAACCAATAACTAAATATTTGGGATGGACAAATTGTAATATAACTATTTATGTTTCGTTTAAGCTGTAAAATAGGATAGATTTTTACTGTTATAATCTAAAAATCACGTAACACGAGCTTACGTTTTTACAAATTTACGTAATTTTGTAGACGAAAATATTAATTATTTTAAGTTTTTTACACTGAGTAATTGTAATCACATTAATTATTATGGTGAATGTATATTTTTAATTTGTATTAAATAAAAAGTGTTGATTTTATTTACTTAACTGTGACCGCCTGTTTTGGCACATTTTGCTTGGCGCAGTCTTAAACACTAAAGTCTACCTTATTTAGATTTAGAAGATTTTTGCATTTGAAGCAGTACATTGGCCGGTGTTGTGGACTTAAGTGCGTGAGATTGTCTCGATTGATCTGAATATCAATTCGCCTCTTTACTTATTCTGTCCGAGTATGTTACGCAATATCATCAACGGTTGCAACCTCATTTTTGATTTTTAGTTTGCATTCTTGGTTCAGTGTAGATAGCGGTTTCCATTTTTTCTTGACAGAGACATCTCCCACATCAGAGATCAAGGATTGTGTCGCGGCGTTTTCACAATCAATTATCGGACACAAAGTATACCCAGACACAGAATGATATTTGTGGATCACACAAGTAAATGCCCCGAGTTGGATTTGAACTCACAGTAGGTACTGAACCTGGTGAAATCAATCAGTCAATAGTGCCAGTGGAATTACCAAATCACGCAATAAAAGTATACCGTTGCCAATGTATCATGTACAGAAATTATTTATTTTGGCAAATACATACATTATTATTATTATTTTCTCGTGTCGGATTACCGTCCCAGCGGATTATGAGAGTTAGGGAACAGAGAGTGCATTTGTGTTCTCGCATGCACTTGTGTATGATATCTCCTGCATAAATGGTCAGTCACCGTTTGTTTTCTTTTTTGTTTTTTTGTTTTGTATTTGTACGATTGGCCGCCGTAACTGAAATTCGATCTGGAGGATTTGGAAGTTCCTTTTTGTGTATGCATGTATACAAGATGTCCTACCGGACATCCTGTATACATACACTATAAGACGTTTTAAGGATATTCATTAAGTACCTAATGAATATCCTTGAAACGTCTTATAGTAGAACTGACGGCCATTCAGAAAAAAGAAAGAAGAATGTGCATTAGCTAAGTAGTCATACTTTTGACTGTCTATCTATTAGCATAATTAGTTTTAATAATAAAACAACAAAAAACCGATGGAATTCATTCATTTATGGTCGAAGTGTACAAGAAAGTTAAAAATTTTAATTAAAAAATAACATATCTCTGGTAGTAGTTACGATAGATATTTTTCATATTTTTTTCCGAACGGCCATCAGTTCTACTGTAAAACATTTCAAGGTTAACCATTAATTACCGGACACCCTGTACATATGCGTAGGGTTCTAACTTTAGGCTCTTGAATAAATAATGCCGAAATAAATTCATTATAACATAGTCTCACTCCGGTATCCTCTAAGGATTAGTCAGAGGAGTATTACACACCCACATTTCGCAAGCAATGGTTTTACGCACCCAGTCATAAAAGGCAAGCCTATTATTGCCGTTTCCCGGACACAGCTACATCGTACTGCTACGGAAAATTTCTTGGCAGATCAAACCCATAACACTATACAACTGTAGAATGAAACCTGCGATCAAAATCAAACACAGGAGTTGCGTTTAATACCACTGTGTCTCCGAAGTAGTATAATAATAATATAGCAGTATTATAATTAAGCAGTTGAAAAACAGCACTTTTAGAACGTTATTGGCGATTCGTTCCGCTCTAATACGACGCAGTATTATACCGTACTGAGACTTGAATTTAATAGCTAATCAGGGATGGCCGTTAAAAAATATAAATTCAGTTAGACTGTTACTGTTACATCTAATAGAATGCTGAAATTGATTGATTTTTTATCTTAACTTTATTTATACTGTTTAGTTGGTTATACGTATAAACGTGAAGCGTAGCTACAGATCGTGCGGTCTTTGATTCAATTCCCGGGTCAAGCATAGCGTTACTGGGTTATGTATTATTTTAGGCAATTCGCTATAGCGCCAGACTTTTCCTTTATTACGTAGGGCCTAATATATCAGATCTGCCTGTTTCGTTCTTTCCGTGGCGCAAGTTTACAAGTAGGTATATTTGCGGCAGATCATAAAACTCTTGTTTAAATTCCGGATAAGGCCGTGGTATTAGGTTTTCTGCTAAGAAGTTCTTAGTAGAAGCGCAGTCTGATACTGAGGCTACTAATACACAGGTTTATGTCTATGTATGCTTGATATACCCAATCAAGCTGACGCATTAGGATTACAAAACCAATTACTTTAATCAAGACATTATTATTAATTAAATTGTACTTGCAGTTGTACATTGTAACCTGTTTAATAATTATTAGACAGGTTAAAATGTCAGATTATAATCTGACATAACTATCAGATAACTTATTAAAAAGTATTTCCAGTTATTAATTATACTGCCTTGATTGGTTCCGTAAACCGTTTTTATAAATACATTAATATATGTTCATACTCTTTCATTGATCGTATTTGTTACCAAGGCGTACTTACCACATTATATGGGAAAATCTACTTTATGAGATATATGTAAGTAGCCAATTGAGCAACCTTCAAAATCACTCTACTATTATTCATCACTTCTTATTAAACTAGACGTGAACACAGAAAATAAAGGTGCAAGTATTAATTGACTCACTACGGCTGTCTCTGTCGCGAGTACCTTGTTATTAAAGGACAAAGATATGCTGGTACAAGCAAATCTTTAGTTCCACTTAGCTTTTTTCCCACGGGAAATCAGAGCGGAGCACGTTGGTGGTGAGCCAGTAGTTTCCTCTTATTAAATGTTCTTATATGAAAAATAAAAGAAAATCAAATGCTAGTATTATGTAATAGAGAAAAACGTATTATGATAATCGTAATATTACGCTAAAGCTAATTACTTTTATAAATGTGAAAGCGTGTTAGTTTCAGTTACGCGATAAGATTATAAGATATGTTTTTAATAATAAACTATATCTCTTTTCTTTAATTTCATTTGTATGTGGTGGGTGGGCTCACCAGAAGCACACAATTCGCAGTCTTAATAAAACAGCGACTTAACTTGAAATTTGAAAGTAAGGCAATTTGAACTCTAATTGTATATGTTAAATTATAATATTTTATATGTGTTAAATCTTTGCAATAGAGTTCAAATTTGTTTAATCCAAAATACTGAGATAAGTCTCTGTTTTATTAAGGGTGCGATATGGCGTGCTCGTTCTGAATTGAAAATAAAGCTATTGATATTCTGGATAGCCTAAGTGCGCTCAACTTAATAAGCCTTTTATTAAGTTAAGCGCAGTTTTCCGGCATATATATATATATATATATATCTCTCTTCATACATATATTATATAGGTATACAACATTTTTAGTAAATATACCTTCAAGGACAGGTTGTTCTAATATTTAAACAGGTACCTATAATAGAACAGTTTATTATAATGAGCCTCTGAGCGTAGCTTTATAATTATTATATTCTCTATATAAATGATGTATTAAAAACAACAATTCACATAATTTTGATTAGGAATATCTTTATATATTTTTATGTGTAGGTATATTGTTTTGGTTTCTGTACAAGAATATCCACAATTAATCATATTTAATAGTACCTATCTAATTATAAGTCTAAAAGTCAACTCCAAGTGACTTGGGAATAATAAAGGCTAGGGAGTAGAAGAGTATCTAATCATTATAACTCTGGTATTGTGATGGTTTTAGATAGTCGTAAGGTTACCTATCAGATAATCTTTTAATTCGAAACGCCGCGCGCTGGTGCCAACACATGAGAACACTGCGTTAATTAAAAAGATGATACATAATAGAAAATATAAGTGCTTCTATAATTTGCTCGCATGCCGCCGATGTATAATAAAAGTGCTATAAAGTAGGTACTTGCCAGTAATATTAACAATTTTTCTGACGAGTTAATATCAGTAATATTTGAGTGCACGGCTGCCGTAGTGGGTTAAGTGGTCGACTCGCCACTGTTGCCGCGTTGAATAATATGGGTTCGATTTTAACACGAGATAAGACTTGGGTGTCTTTTGTGTCCGTTGTTTGAATATTTGTAAAGACCACTGGAATTATTCTTAGTGTAGAAATCGTCTTATTAAAGAATGAATGATAGAATTGAATAGATAACAACACTTCAAAGGCATTATTGAAAAATTATTTTGTGTCATAATATTGGAAATCCTCTCAATTTTCTTAATTAAGTAAGACGGCAAATGCGATATTATAATAATTGTTGTTAGAGCAATTTGCAAGCGTACCCTCTTTATATTACGTAATTATATTGACTATTAAAAGTTACGGTCTATTAATTACAGGTCGTAATATGTTGCCTTGGAATCATCTAAAGCTATTTATCGCCTATTAAGTTATTTCTGTCATTCCATTTCATATTTCATTTTTTAATCTAAATATCTACGTATTGTCATGCCTAATAAAATCAAAGTATTAAATAAATTGATCGTTAGAATGATTTAAATACCGTAAAATAAGGATCAAGCAAAAAATATGACACATGAACACAGTAATTCTTAATTATAAAGGCAAAGTAGACCGTCAGTAAGAATGATGAGCGATTAGAGATAAAAAGCCTAACAGTTTCAATTTCATAAAATGCGTCTTTTCAGTGGTGAGACCATAGAAGAACAAAGAAAAATAAAATAAACGGCAACACCTAGAAGAAGATTTGTGCAATACAAAGAAAAGTTGAACTTATTTTGTATAGTGATTATGTATTCAAACGACAAAATTACTTACGGAAACACCCAAAGAATTATAGAAACACTCATGTAGTTTAAGCTACAAACATAATTAAAATAATAAGTAAAAACTAAATAAACATAGGTACGTAAAACTACTGCATAAGGCATACATATTCTATCATAAATATTTTAATATTATAGGCAAATTTGACAATAAATCATTGAAAAGAAAATAACGTTTTATAAGGTCATACCCGCGACCGTGGGGCGACCTCTCCTCGTCTAAGCAATGAGACAATAATTATAGCTTACTATTACTCAAAACTATAAAACTTCAAGCATACAGACAGCTGATGTAATTACCGAAATATTTACCTATTAGAACTGTGTATGGCCATTTTAATCGTGCGTGACGCATTAACAGAACGTGACGAGATGTTCATACAAATCTTACGTGTATTTGTAACCCAGTCACGGTATTCAAATATTTTTTTAAGAGTGCTCATTCACTATCGTTTTCTTGTTTAATTATAGCCTTTAGAAAAATAAAGGAAACACTTGCCGTTTAGCAATAAGGAAGCAATGTTTCGTAAGTAAGACAAACAAGAAACATTAAACTATGAACAGTGGTGATGCGTTGTGATTATGAAAAGAGGTGAAACAAATCATTATGTTATATGGCATGTTTTGTGTTTTGGTTATTGTTGGATCATTTTGTTGTTACTTATTACATATTCAAGTTGGATGATACTATATCACTTTTAAACGGCATTACTACCAGACCATCATATGTAAGATCCCCTCTAACTTGTCTGCTTATAGCTGCCTATTTTGCACGAGGAAAATTCGTTATCGAGTAATCATATCTATATTTTATAACTTTCTTCATAAGTTATGCCTAAGTCACCATAATATAGCAATTATTTAGCGTTAGGTACCAGATAACAAGAATGTATTTTTATATATTTTAACTAGTTTTGTTCAACATTAATATATGGGACTTACAATTGAGAGATGGTCGGTTCCTTTGGCAGTCATTGCACTAATAATGTTACCGCACTCATAACCGAAACATTTAACTTAGCTGATATAGTACTATTCTAGTGAATCCCAATTAAAGAGATTACTAATCATTTGCCAACCAATTTGCTTGTAATATTCCTGTAATAGTAATTAACTTGATGAATCAAATCGACTGCAATCTTTTAATTTGGTTTCTCAACATGTGACGCATAGATACGACGATAATCAACTTACCTATACGAATATTAAAAAGCTGAAGAGTTTGTGTTTGTTTGAACGCACTAATCTCAGGCCCTACTGATCCGAATTTAAATATTATTTAGTGTTGGAGAGCCCATTTAGGTTTGAGGAAGGCTATATAATAATATCAGCCCTGTATTAAACTGCTACTGCTGGGCACAGGCCTCTTCTCAGTGTGAAAAGGTTTAGGCCATAGTCCACCACGCTGGCCCAGTGCGGGTTGGCAGACTTCACATATCTTCGAAAACATGATAAAGAACTCTTTGACATGCAGGTTTCCTCACGTTGTCGTTCTTTAAAGCGAGCAATGGTTAATCATTTAAATAGGCACATAACTTCGAAAAGTCAGAGATGCGCGCCTTGGGATCGAACTCGAGACCACTGCGTGGCAGTCCAACGGTTACCCACTAGGTTATCGCTGCGTGCGAGGAAGGCTATAAGCTATATACAATCACGCTACAACCAATAGGAACGGAGCATCAATGAAAATTTTGCAACAACGGGGTAAATTCTCTTATGTGACGCAGACGAAGTTGCGCGGGTCAGTTAGTACCTACATTATATAATAAAGCTGTAAGCTTTTTTGTCTTTTTGTTTGAACATGTTAAACACTGGCAATATCAGACGGATTAAAAAAAAATTGTATTGGATAATCCAATCCTTGAAGAAGGTTATATGCTATGTAACATCACGCTACGAGCTACGGGAGCGGAGCAGTGAACAAAAATGTGGATGAACCCGGAGAGAGAACTAGTATATATTATATTCTGATCTATATCTGTATTACTCGGGTAAATGACATTTATTATGCGTAGTCCTCCAACTAGTAATTTATATAAAAAAGTATTATACCCATTATATAAACATAGAATTATGCTCATAAAATCATCATAATGATATCAGCCCGCACTAAAACGTTTTAAACATGATAGATATCACTTAGTAACGCTTATTTATGGTTTAATATATTATTAATTATCGTTGATGTATATTGAGATTATTATAAAAAGCGTAGCCTTGCATGTGGCATCTCATGAAAATTTATACGCACTGCCCATCACTCGATATAATTTTTTTTAAACGTTTATACCTATGCTGATTATGGTTCTATTCGCGTAATTCATGTCTCTACTTATTATGTTTAAATAACATTAGATAGTTTACTGTCATCGTATAAAATCTTATTTAAGAATATCAAATCTTGCTGGAATAATAAATGATGTCTCATCCATGGATTGGTCCTAGTCGCATTCAAATTATATAGGTAACATATAAGTATATTAGGTTTTCGTTTTCATTACTTATGGCAATACAAATATATATAGTGTGAAAAGGTTTAGGCCATAGTCCACCACGCTGGCCCAGTGCGGGTTGGCAGACTTCACATATCTTCGAAAACATTATTGAGAACTCTATATGAAAAATAGTTCATTATATGATATATTCGAATATAATCGTGTCGGCGTCGACGAGGCAACCAACAGTTGCAGCTGAAAACTGAAGAAACTTCCTTTATCTACTTCACCTAAAGAGTAACTGTCAAAGAATGCCTCTGAGATTTAATTCGCCGTTTGAAAGCGTTTTATGCATGAAAGGAAACATATCAAAGCTTCAAATAAACAGTAAAATGAGAAAGATATTAGATCAAAATACCTACTATACTATACGTATGTTCGCTGTGACTAAAGTAGAAATGATGGAGTTGCCTATTTTTAGACGAGAAATACGCATGAAAGAAATATGTTAATTACATCAGATAGGTACAGCTAACAAGCTTGTTGTAAACTTGAATCGTGATGTTTTAAAAGTTGCTCATCGCTTTACTGTGCAGAACAAGGATTACGTCATAATATGAGCTTAGGACAGGACCCGGATATTCTATACAATGATGCTTTATACAATTTGTAACAGTAATGGGTAGGTAGATAAACAGCGACGGCCTAATTGGACTGCCCTCTACGAAGCAGTCGAATGGTCTACCACTGCTAAATTGAGTTCGAGTCCAAGGCACGCATTTTTGACTTTACGAAGGTCTGTTCGTTATAATTAGTTAATTATCGCTAGCTTTCACGAAGAAGGAAAACATAGTTGGTAAATTTGCATGTCTGGGAGATAATATTCTCGAAGTTATTTGAAGTCTGCCAATCCGCGACTGGTGCAGCGTGGTAGACTATAACCTAATCCTTTTCACACTGAAAAATTCTCGTACCCATAAGTTGGATAGTTTATATACTAGCATATTAAATGAAAAATGAAACATAATATATCATGATTTTTTATTGGTTGACTTTAAACGGCCGTAATTAATCGTTTGGCTGAAGTTCCATCACGATACCGATAGCTGCTAATCTGACAGAATATCCTAATTCTCCTTACTTCCAATAGCGATGACATAAAGTTTATCGCCATTCGAGTGACTGCGTCTTCAAATAATAGGGTTCGATGTGAACTTCACTAAAATATTTTTTATTGTCACAGACTGACGAGCTTTATCAACCAAAACTAACAAGAATAGGTTATGACAACAAGAATCACACGAATAATAAATAGGTAGGTATAGTGACTTCTAATATCATTTTGGATAGACATACTAACACACCGTAATAAGTATGGTAGTGTAGTAAAAAAAGTAATATTGCTTTAACAAGAAAATTTAATTAGTTTATAGTTTTACCTTATTTTGAAAGTTTTATGTACACTAGTGCACATTTATTCTTCTTCTCTCTTAGCCTTTATTATTCCCAAGTCACTTGGGGTCCGCTTTTCTGGTCTAACCGGATTTGACTGGATATCAGTTTTTACACGGAGCGGCTGCCACCTGACCTCCGCAACCCGAAGGCTAACGATACCCTAAGGCTAGACCAGTGTCAGGATATTAGAGGGTACTGACTTTCCCAATAACGACTGCCATAGATGTTCATGGCAGCCGGGACCAACGGCTTAACGTGCTCTCCGAGGCACACGGAGCAGGCGATAATTGTCAATCAATACGCACATAATTTCGAAAAGTCATATAACTTCCGAAAGTCAGAGGTGCGCGACGTGGGTTCGAACCCGAGACCCTCTGCATTGCAGTCTGTTGGTCTCCCCACTGAGCTAACAGCGATTACATTTATTATGTTTTGTATTTATATTAATTATTTCATACATAAATCCATAGTTTATATCAAACGACTAAAAAATAAGGTCTGAATCACTTTATTAATCTCATCTTCAATTTAAGTTTAAGTTAACGCGAATGTTAGACATTGAAATTAAACCTCTGTATACGGAGTTTATCGCGTTGTTTGAAAATAAACAACGTGTAATAAGTAAAGTGTTGCAAAATAAACAACGTGATAAAAGCCGTATAAAGTGGTTTAATTTCAATCAATAACAATATATTACGAAGAGTATTTAAATATAAATATAATACTATTGCTTTAGCGCGGCTCCGCCCGCGTGGTACCTACATTAATAAAAAGTAGCTTATGTCCTTCCCCAGGTTTTAAACTATATATGTACCAAATTTCATCGAAATCGGTTCAGTGGTTTAGCCGTGAAAAGGTAACAGACAGACAGAGTTATTTTTGATTTTATAATATAGTAAGGAGCATAGTAGTTTAATTTCAATGAATAACATTCGCGTAAACAGAAGACAATATTATATAGTAAGAATGTTAAAATAAATTTCTTGAAACAAATAAACAGCTTATAACTAAGCTAAATCATTTAATACTGGGAATAATAATAAAACGAAATTATGAAGAAAATTTAAATATAAACATATACTTATTAAAATAAATTTCCTGTAACAAATATGCGGCTTATAACTATATAAGCTACAGCATTTAATACTGGGAACATATTTTTATCATCTTAGGTTCTTATGAGTAATAACATGTGAGTAATAATATACTATGAAACTGGCTTTCATAGTTAAAAGTTGACCAGTTCTCGTTTAATAAAGATAACTTTATCAACATTTTATTATGTTATCTATTAAATGGATCTACTCAATCATGTTGGTTAGATTTACGCGACAAGTTTAGAATAGAACCAGGTATCTTAGTCACGGCGTTTGCAGGCACTTGTTACATACAAGTGCTGAATATATTATGGCGTTTACAACGATAGCTACCATACGAAAAAAACAAAAATAAAATAACACCCTATGTTTGAAAGGCTAATAATATCTATGGATCAATCTAGGAGCTAAAATCGTATCATCCTTTTGCTTGCTTACAAAATCTGATATTAGTGTGGAACGTAGCAAAAAGTCTGCATAGAAGGCAAGTGGTTTAGTGGTAGGTTTAAGTGATCGCCTCACCAATGCGACCAGTGTTACGGGTTCGGTCACCAACTGAGACAAACATGTAAGTAATCTACAAGTTGTTCTTTCTGTAACTACATATTTTTGTAGTTTGTAAACACTCAGAGATTGAACCTAGTGCGGAGGTCGTCATATAAACGAAACAAAATAATGTAAACAATCACGATCTATAACTAACACCGAAATCAATAGGAAGTAATAATTCTGATGATTACGTCAAAATTGTACAAATTGAGTACTGTATAAATGTGGAAAACTGCAGGTAATGTACAAGTCGTGACGGTGAAGATGGGCAGCCTTGGGTGACGTCACACGGTCGTGTGTTATCAAGAAGCATCCTCGATGATATCACTCGGAACATGGGTAATCTTCAACAGTTAACATCGTAGCTAATCGACCAACTTGATTCGTCAAGGTATCATTTACCAATTAAATATGTTGTTCCGCAAATAGTAATGTTAAAATGCATGACGTTTGTGTAATGTCTTCATATAACGAAAAATATTTATTTTTGATGAGAAATGATTTGAATTTGATGAATTTCTCCAAAAAGATAATTCAAATAAAAAAGAAATAAGGTCAAGGTTATTCTATACCACCAGTAGAATGCGTGGTTAAAAGGAATTACACGATTTCAAAATCATCCTGTATATGTATGTTTATCTATTGTCTTGTACCCATAGTACAAGCTCTGCTTAGTTTGAGCTAGATGGTGTTTTGTGTTGTGATAGAATATTATTATTATTATTTAAGTAAATAAGCTGAGAAGAAAAGTTAAGAAATTTCTAGGAGAGTTTAAGAAAGTTGAACATGTTTTAATATAATGCTATTATATATTTTAGTACCTCAGACTGTAGGTAATACAGAGTATATTAGTGTCATTATCCACCGAGAAACACAATGAAATAATAAGGACTACAAATGAAAGTGTTAACATTTCACATAGTGAAAATGTATGTGGCTATTTAGAAGAGTTAAACTAAGATTATAATATGATTGATTGATTGAAGCTAATACATTTATATACTACTGCTAGCGGATCCGACAGATGTCCTGCCTAAACAGTATATTAAAATAAAATTTGCATCTAAACTAAAACACACACATAAATTGGATTATCTTTAGATTATTTTAGAATTCTAGAGAACCCGTTGATATTTGAAATACCATTCCATTCCGATACATTGACTCGAGGGTAACCCAGTAATGTATCTATGTAGATACCATAGACTCAGAACGTCTTATTACACATTGAGTCACAGGCAATTTAGCAATCTGCGAGAATTTCTAACACAATCACCATTGTTAAGTAGGTACAAATATTCAAAATTGCGATTTAACAAAGTTACACCAAGTAGTGTATACTGTGTACATGAGGTCTTTGGTACGATTCTGAGTCGGTCAAAGAGTTATTGAGATTTCCTATCAAGAAATTCTTAACAGCAAGACTGATTCTGGAACTGTGTCTGGAAGACGACAGCGAGCCCGCTCCCAATAATAATAATAATGTCCTCCAGACCGGATTTCGGTCATGGCGACCAATCTTAACGAAGACTAGCCATCTGCGCAGGAGATATTATAGTGCAGAAGTATGTGCATAAACGCAAGTGCTCTCTGTGCTCTCTAACTCTCATGATCCGATGGGAAGGTAACCCGACACAACCTGAGAGAGATAAAGCGCAGGACCAACGCCTTTACGTGCTTTCCGAATCACAGGGGGTGTCTGACGCCGCCAACTTCCTAACTCCGAACTGGTATTGACATTTCTTAACTCCTGTTAAGAAATGTCAATAACAGTTAAAACAATAACTTTTTGTTGGTATGACCCAGGATACGAACCCGATACCTCATGCACAGCAGCCGCATTTACTAACGCTGAGCTACAGTGGCAGTCCCAGTCAATATGAGGATATAATGCACCTCTTACGGCTAGGCTACACTTAGAGACTAAGTACATGAAAACACATTCAAAGCCTTGTAAGCTTGTCCAGTTGCGCAAATGTAAAAAGAACACCTGTCGTCTACTTTGCACGAGTCAAAAGCGCGAGAACTGTTTATGCAAAGGTGATTGTTCTTATTTGCCCCACAATGGTATAAGACCAACAAGCATTTAATTGAGATATTAAATATTATTATATTTTAACATACTTATTATCGTTTTACCCATCAAACGGATACTTTGCGTTCCTTATTCAATATATAAAACTACCGGAACAAAGAACGTCGAAGATGCCGCTATCTTGGGCGACACTGAACGTTGCTCAATGCATTATTTTATTGTTATTAACATATTCTTATCATCAACTTTAGTTGATATTGATATTTAACCACCTACGTAAGTATTTTACAGAATCTCCATGCTTGTCTAGTCATACAGTTATTTAATCGTAGTAATTATATTAGTGAATAACAATGTTTTCAGCACGATGGTAAAATTCAACGAATCAGTCTATTCAGCACGCTGCAGTTCACTGCTGGACATAGGCCTCCCATCCTTTTGGTAGGATTTATTCTAAGTACCTAATTGCTGAGGCAACAATAATAAAGCATACAACAATTTGTCAACCGCGCGCCGGCATGCCCGCGCCGCTTAAGAGAAATAACCTCAAAATCTTAGTTTTAATCTTAAACAAATATTGAAATTAAACTGCTATATACGGATTTTATCGCGTTGTTTATTTGACACTTTATTACAAAATTTTGAAAATTGTTACACTACTACTACTATTAAACTTTACTAATTTTTAAGCTAATTAAATTATTATTAAACTATTTAGATTTAATTTATTTTTACACTTTCCCCGACGTTTCGGTTGCTTTTCAGCAGCCATGGTCACGGGGAGACTAAGATGGCAGTTGTCTCAATGTTCCAGTGTAGTTATTTCAAAGTACCCGAACATAATTTAATCATTGGTGTTTCTATTTACGCAGAATGAGCTCAAAGTATCATGAAGTCTAGCTGTGGTTTGCTTCTTCTTGGGTTTGACTATTTTTATTACTGGATCCCAAGCTGGTGGTACATTCCAACCATCTTATCTATTAAAATTAGGATGTTTTTTGATTTCAGTAGCCTCGCGAAGCATCCTTGGTAGGAATCGGTGTTCTTTAGCGAGAATCTGTGGTTTGTCAAATCTCAGGTAGTGGTTGGTCCCCTGTTGCACATGTTCACACACAGCAGACTTCAACGAGCGTTGGTGTTTTACATCAGCTATGTGTTCTTTTATGCGGGTGCCTATGCTTCTCTTGGTTTGACCAATGTATGAGAGTCCGCAGTCACAATCTATTTTATAGACCCCTGCATCTTGTAAAGGTAGTTGGCACTTGACGGATGGTAAAAATTGACTTATCTTCGTTGGCGGCTTGAAGTATGTGTTGATTGAAGCTCGCTTCAAGATGTAGCCAATCTTGTCAGTGACACCCCTTACATAAGGCAGTATAGCAGGCTGGCGCTCGACTGTGGCTGGCTTTTCTCGGGATCTGTGACAGCGGCGCGGCTGTTGGAGCTTGTTGTCTTGCAGTACTTGCTTGACATGTTGAAGCTCGGCGTCCAGGTGTTTCTTGTCACAGATCCCATGGGCTCTCTGAAACAAAGACATTCCCACGGTAGCTAACTGTTTAGGATGGTGGTGAGATTCACCGTTTAAGTACCTATTTGTATGGGTCTTTTTCCTATACACAGTGTGGCTCAAAGTATGATCAGGATTCCTGATGGCAAGTACATCTAAGAAAGCTAACATGTCAAGCAAGTACTGCAAGACAACAAGCTCCAACAGCCGCGCCGCTGTCACAGATCCCGAGAAAAGCCAGCCACAGTCGAGCGCCAGCCTGCTATACTGCCTTATGTAAGGGGTGTCATTGACAAGATTGGCTACATCTTGAAGCGAGCTTCAATCAACACATACTTCAAGCCGCCAACGAAGATAAGTCAATTTTTACCATCCGTCAAGTGCCAACTACCTTTACAAGATGCAGGGGTCTATAAAATAGATTGTGACTGCGGACTCTCATACATTGGTCAAACCAAGAGAAGCATAGGCACCCGCATAAAAGAACACATAGCTGATGTAAAACACCAACGCTCGTTGAAGTCTGCTGTGTGTGAACATGTGCAACAGGGGACCAACCACTACCTAAGATATGACAAACCACAGATTCTCGCTAAAGAACACCGATTCCTACCAAGGATGCTTCGCGAGGCTATTGAAATCAAAAAACATCCTAATTTTAATAGAGAAGATGGTTGGAATGTACCACCAGCTTGGGATCCAGTAATAAAAATAGTCAAACCCAAGAAGAAGCAAACCACAGCTAGACTTCATGATACTTTGAGCTCATTCTGCGTAAACAGAAACACCAATGATTAAATTATGTTCGGGTACTTTGAAATAACTACACTGGAACATTGAGACAACTGCCATCTTAGTCTCCCCGTGACCATGGCTGCTGAAAAGCAACCGAAACGTCGGGGAAAGTGTAAAAATAAATTAAATCTAAATAGTTTAATAATAATTTAATTAGCTTAAAAATTAGTAAAGTTTAATAGTAGTAGTAGTGTAACAATTTTCAAAATTTTGTAATAAAGTGTCAAATAAACAACGCGATAAAATCCGTATATAGCAGTTTAATTTCAATGAATAATATTCGCGTAAATAGAAGACAATATTATGTTAAACAAATATATTTTTCGACCTGTTCGTCATAAAATGTAGCTTTCGTGAGCATATTGGAGTATTATAGAACATGTAAATAATTTTTCTTCGCAGTTGGTTCTGGGGCAAACGATGTATTGACGAGGAACAATCTCATTTACTGCGCAGTTTCAACATCACGTATACTTAAGTCATAGAAGATATAACATGCAATAGCACAGAATATATGAACAGTATTACATCTGATTTCCATTTATTAAAAACTATATTTTGCCCGCGGCTTCGCTCGATGTAGGTTAGGTTAGTAACAGTACTTTTTTAATCTAGACTTTGTCAATAAATTTCTCTCCCTCGGGAGCAGTACTTTTTTTTCTGGATAAAAGGTACCGTAAGTCCTTTTCTGTACCCCTGACAACGTGTAGGCGAAATTTTATGATGATCGGTAGAGTAATTAAGGCATGAAAGCGTAACAAACAAACAAGCTCACGTTCGCATTTATAATATTAGTTAGGATAGTTACGATTAACAGGTTATTTTCTTGAAATGACTGTATTGACATTCAGAATATTTTGAAGTTATTCGGTTTACCATTACCATTGGCAGTTTTTTTATTCTTACTAACGTACAAAATGCTTACAAATAAATAAAAGGTAAACAAGATGTATCCTCATCCCTAAAGAGAGTAAAATTAACATGTGCTACAGATATACATACACACAAAGGATAATCCCTAATACGGCAACAGTTGTTTTATAATTAAACAGTGTCGTTTTACATTAGTGTGCGTACACACACACGTGTATATAAGTAGTGCAATACATTTCAATGGGTACCGTTTCTCAGTTACCATATTAGAATGAATACAATAGAAACCTTGACAGATATCAGATGTTCTGCATCTGTGAGCTTCGCTATTATGTGCGATTACATTATCTGTAGCTCATGCAACATTAACTTATATTTATTATTATATAAGCTTATTGACGGGGTAGTGAAGAAGAAACTATTATTTATAAAACGTCTGCAGTTTATTTCTTACCTTATAACTGCTTCTTTATTTATTATTTACCTCGTAATTAGCACACCTGCTGCAAGGCAAACCTTTATTACTTATAATCATGTCTTATGTATATTTGCATATGCTTTGCATGGGGAATTTGGAAGCAAGTAGCTATATTTTAGGTAGCTTTCTTTGCATGTTAGAAGAAGCTGTATTACACACATAAAACCTGGCTTATAGCCGGCGTATTAAGATGAAACCTACACCAGATTTTAAGTTAGCCCTCCAGCAAAACAATAGCACATTTAAAACATTTTAAAAACAATTTATTTTCGCTTATATTGAATATATAAGCTACCTTTAATATGAATTTTCTTAAATATCTTTTATGAACTCGTCGTCGCTGGTCGACGACAAGTTACAATTATAATATATGTTTGTATATTTAATATTATGAATTACATTAATTTATCAATATCAGCCTTACTTATGAAAGAAGGTTTAGACCATAGTCCATCACGCTGGCAGACCTTACACCTCTTCGACAACACTAATGTCACAAGGAAAAAAGGTGAAGGATTTTGTTTTCTGTAATTGAGTTTTTGGAATCTGTAATAAAATACGTATCTGCCCGTATTTTTGTATTAAATACGAAAACTCTGGCAGATACGTATTTTTTTCCTTATGACGAGTTAAATAACTATTGCATAACTATGTTTATAGACTCCTGCAAGTTTCATTATATAAGAATTTCTTTAATTTTGTGGTCAATACTTCTCAGCATTATCATGCTCAGATTCAAGCCTATGCACATTAATCAACTATAAGCTGGGCCTGAACATGCGAAGATTCATGGCATTTTAATTATACAGGTATTTATGTTATAATGTTCAATCAAGCATGCCCTTGCCCTCATTTTTATAGATGTGTTTATTAAGTGTTTGCAAAGCTGACTTGAGCTGCGCTGTTTGTTTATCAAACCTAGTCACAAGTATTTAATATTGAACATACATAAATACATAGTCTTACGACTCTTTCCTCGCTAAGCAGTGGAGTATTATACCCACGTTTCGCCAACTATGTGCTAACTACAGTTAATAAATATTCTAAGTCTCTCGTAATAGCGGGGCGAGCCTATTGTTGTCTACCGTTCCAGACTTCATACTTTAACTGAGAATTCCTTTATAGAAGAACCTAGTAACACTGCGCGAATAATTGAACCCCAAGACCTCATATACTGCATTTACTATCAGTGCGCCACCAAGGCAGTTATTATTCGAATATTGAAAATAAAATTAATATTATTTCTTCTGACAAACAACACTTTCTTCAAAGTACTTTGTTTATTTTTAAAGGTTAGGTACTTGCAATTTGTATTGTTGATCGATAAGTAACTATTTGTTTTGCACATAATTGCTAAAGTCAGAGATGCACGCCATCGTAAGTATAAATGCCAATGATTGCAAAGCCACTTGAAGTTAAGCATCGAGGTCTCGCAGACATAATATGTTTTTTGTCGAACAAGCCTGCACTCTGGTGTCGTGGTGCCTTTAATTTATTTTTTATATTATCACCTCAGTAGTTAAGCATCGTGTATGTCCGTAATATAATAATTAAATTATAAAGACGCGGCGGTTACACATTCTGCTAATACAACTGTCATGCACAACTTACACAAACACCCCGTGCCTCGGAGAGCACGTTAAGCCGTCGGTCCCGGCTGCCATGAACATCTATCGCAGTCGTTATTGGGAGAGTGTCGACACAAAAGATTCCACTGGGTCGAAGTGTCGCCGGTCTGCACTGACTAGCCCCCACATAAGATACACAAACACTACTAGGTACACGTTATACATATATGCATATCCACACTAATATGTTATAAGGGTTCCGTGCCAAAATGGTTTATCCACTTATTATTTCATACAGTGTTTATTTTTATTTATTTATTCTAACACGTTTTTGTATATAGTCTGCACATCGAATCTGTTCATGTCAGGTGACAAGCGGTAACTGTTACGAAGCTTATTATTATTTATAATACCAGGGCCCACATCTTAGCAAAAAGGAATTAAAGTTGTCATGAATAGAAAAGTACGGGAGAGGTAGATATGCGAGCCTCTGAACTTCGTGCTCATCAGGCGAAGCGCAGTAAATGTTACTACTCTTACACCAGTTTTGTTTATGAGATGATAAAGTGAAGAAGTTTAAGATACTTTGCTGAGCATTCCAGCTTATCTGACTATCCGTCACCAAATAATAGTCATTACCAACAATGGACTATTGAAAGTGAAAAATCCGAGTCTATCCGAAACTTCGGAGAAGACTAAGAATTTAAAATATCTTTCTTTAATATTTTTCCGATGTTCGGACCACTACATGGTAAGGTTAGAGGTTTTTTAAACCTCTATTATGGTGAGAATAGCATGAACAAACCGGCGGCAACTTCAGCATTTACAATTTATTGCAGTTCATAGAAGACCGTGATGTTCCATAGGGAGGTGGTATCCCAGACAAGGTGCAGCCTATTAAACCATATAAGAACTGACATCAGAATTATGGCATTTTAATTCTACTTGCGGTTCTTATAATTTCTTAATTCAATTTCTTGTACCTCTGAATCCCTTGTCGTAGGTTGCTCATCTTACAAAATTGCCACTTACTTATACAGTATTGCCACAATTGGCCGGATTACAGTAATTACTTCATTTTTTGTTCAGCTTACCATTGGTTATCTGGTTTGTCAGTGTGTAAGTGGAGCACAATTACCACCTTCGGATAACAATAATGGCTGTAATATCACTTTAAGTGATTAAAACCTGTTATCCCCGACAAAAAGTTTGACGGCGTAATATAGGGAATCTGGCGCTTCAACTACCTACGTGTAAAATCATAACTTGCTTTTAACGAGGTAAATACTAAAGTAAATTTACCTTCAGCTGCTAAACAAAACACTGTCCACAGTAATTTCAGAGTGAGTACTCATACAAGCATAGACGCGTGAATATTATTATTATTGGGGTAAGCATTTGGGGTTCATAAGTTGATTAAAGCCAAAATATATCCAAGTTAACAAAATAAAATACTAGTCGAAGAACTTTTTTTTGGCTGCAACTCTTCGGGCATTGACATGACCAGTTAAGCCATCGCACCATCTTTGTATTCATATTGTTAGTATAGTAGTTGACGTTGATCTTTAAAATAATTGTATACACGTGCTCTTGTGTTCGTGCGCATTGTGTAGCACCGGCCATCTGTACGAAAATAATTTGTTATCATTAATGGTAATTCGGTTACTACTTTTTAAGGTACAGAGAAAACAAAATAACGTCGTCTTCGTAAACGTGCGATTAAAAACAATTACGTCATACTTATCTATATATATAAAAATCTTCCGTTACTGAGTGACTGACAGACAACGCACAGCCGAAACTACTGAACGCAAGAAGCTGAAATTTGGCATGTACGTTCCTTGGAGAGTGTAGGGGAGCACTAAGAGAGGATTTTTGGAAATTCCACCCCGACGCGCGACGGGGGTGAACCTGGTGAAAAACTTTTATATGAAAGTTCTACACCGTTGAAGTTAGTGACTTGACAATTTGGATTTTCACGCGTTCTAAGCCGCGGTCGTAAAGCTAGTACTTCATAAAGTCCTTTTATGTTCTTCAAATTATGATGTAAAAAAAACAGATATTAATTGCAACTACACTATTACTGCTTCATAATCGCGCCACTGAATTGCAGTAGCTAAATTCATGACTTTAGGTATTCCATCACTACAGTGAGCTTCCGATAAGCAATTGAATTGCCGCAATCGTAGTTTATATATGTGTAAAAAGGATATGACGCTACATCCCGCGAGAAGTTGAGGGTAAGCTCTAAATACCACAGTTAGACTTAGTGCTGTAGTTAAATTCCCAAATAAGAATATTAATTAAAACTTTACCGGTCCATCAAAGGTCTAAAAAACTAAAGTCACTACACCAACTAGATAAACAACGTAGTTATTTATTATTGAGTTTACTTTAAATACACGTAACATACTCTCAGAAACTTAGCTTCACTTTGTCCTACCTAAATTTTCTTATAATTATAACGAACTAGCGGTCGCCGAGTGCTCGAAATTCGACCAAAGTTTGCCTGTAAGATATTGCTGATATACATATTATGTCATTATATGTATATTGATGTTTGTAACCATACTTACGCGCTTCGACTGCGTGTGTCAAATGAAGGGTTGTGTACGTGTAGTGCTTTTTCATTAATTTAATGTATTTCGAATACATATTTTATATAAATATTAGGATTCGCCGCTCCTTCTCCATATAAACTTTAACTGTACCAAATTTCATACTCCTCCGTCCGCAATTTTCATAAAAAGGGGTACAAAGTTTTTGCTTCACGTATTAATGTATAGATTGCTCGATTGTATCTAATAGACTTTTTATATCTCCTTGTCAGCATTCAAATAGCACATTTTATTCTCACCGTCTTTGCATGCGTAATGTTGCGGATTGCAATTCTATCGGCAATCCATCGAAACTTAAACTAGACTCTCACAATATAATATAATCCTTATAATAATAATAACACCGACAAGTGTGACAGCCAAATACCCTTATTTATAATATATCGCTCAGATGGCCGCGCAATAATAAAAGCTGGTGGTCGCTTAGTGGTCGAAATTCGACCATAATCTAAAATCTGAATGTACAATATCGACAATAAAAAAAAAAAACATATATTTTTTTATTAATATATATCTTGTCAATAATTACAAAAACAAGAAGATAGGTTGCCAAGCAGATATTAAAAAGGTCTTAAATATGTGGACATAAGCCATAAGATTTATTAAAAAAGTTGCAGCATAGAATAATATAATCTATGTATAATATGTACGTATTTACAAAAAAAAAGTATATAAGTATGTTTATCCATTGTATAGTACCCATAGTACAAGCTCTGCTTAGTTTGGGCTAGACGGTGTTGTGTGTATGTGGTAGAATATTATTATTATTATATTATATTATTAATAATATAAGTTTCTTTGGACACATGCGTCTGAAGACCAACCAACGAGGTTTTCACTGATTGCGTAGTATTTCATAGTATATACAATTGTAAAGCATAAATAACAATAATATTGAAAATTATGATTAACATGCGTTCTTTAAAAGCCATAAAACCTAACAGTACACTGAGAAGCTAATAATAAACTTTGTAGTTAAATAGTTATTACACAATACAACAAATTACATGTTTGCTCTGTGCGTGAATAATTGTTATTACCACTTTCCGTTACTTTAATAAATTAACACCTAGTAGATTACTATGTATAACGCTACAAGCGATACAAATCACGCTGCGTAGCGCCATATTTAATTTTAATACAAGTTTGTATGATAAATTATCAAAAAAGAACATATTTCTATTATTCGGTTTGATTCCTGCTTTGAAGTCTTTGAAACTTTGTTTTAGTCCAAAAATGGGTAAATTACCCGTAATAAGATAACTCATAATAGGTTATCGTGACAAAGAAGTAATAAGGGAGAACCTGATAAACCAACCAAAAAATTGCGTATTTAGTTTAGATTGTTATTGTTATAAATCGCTGTTTTTTTCATTTGAGAAGTTGTAGAATAAACGTTATGTATTAAAGGAGCTTTATTATTCGATTTGTTAGATTTTAATTTTTGTGCTTGCGTGCCATTTGAGGCAGTTGTTTGCAATACATCCACAATATGGATAAATTATAGTGCAGTAATTATTCACGTAAAAAGGAAACAGCTTTTTAACACGCTGATTCTACGCAAAATACGCTTGAATTTATGCATATTATTCATCCTAAAGATGAATTTAAAGAGTTTTGAAAAGGGGCCGCCTCTTGTGTAGAGATCCCACGTACCAGCCATCTAGTAATGAACTCTAATTAGAGTAATAACCGCACCTACAGCTATCAACTGGTGATTAAAACGTGCATCGGATCGTGATTAGAAAAATGAACAAAATCGATCGTACACACAAGTACCCGCTACAAAGAATGGCCAATTATGCAAACGCTTACACTGCCTTGCATACGTAGTTTTCTTTTAATTTAAATAAACCCGCCTTTTCCTAAGTACGGTCGTTATTCATAAGCTGCCCATCATTACGATCAGGCGTGTCTAGCTTGTACTTGAGGCATAACTCGCCTAGATAATTCACGCTCATAAAAAAAGTAACTTATCTTTAACTCACACGTTTCAGTAAAATTTTTATATTTAGCTTTTGTTTTATTTTATACTGGCATACCCGCGGTTTTACCTGGGTTTATGGTTACTGCGCTGCTTACATGGGCCGTAGCGTGATGTTATATAGCCTATAGACATACTACATATTCGTCTACATACATAGTCGTCTATGATGTGAAAATGTATGTTGATACATGATAAGTATGAATATTACCTATCATAAAATATCATGCTAGTCTCTTTTTCGCATTTGTGCAGTCGCCGACGGATGCTTAAAAAGCAATTGATATTAGAAATATGACATTGATGACAATCAGTGTCATGTTTGTTGACAAGAGCCGGGGGTCGTTCAGAAATGTAACACAACATTAATATGCTGCGCTCAAACATTATAATATAAAGTCTTTATTATTATTTCCTTTTATTGTTTTTGCTTTTTGTTATTTTCAATATACTTTTGATTCTATAAATATGTATACATATAAGTATTATATAAATACCAATATTATTATTATTTAGTATAAAATTACTTATGCCATCTATGACCACCTTCTGCCTAATTCGTTGAAATTGTTGTTCTGTTTTTGGTTATTTTTGTTTTTGATTGAGTTATGTGTGTATGTTACTGCCTATATGTACCGAAATCCTGCAGGCTCTGCGAGAATACCAGCGTTGTGGATATACTGCAACATTGCTGACGCAGGACCTTATTTGTTCATAAACTTATTGGTTGTGTTTACTGTTACCTTGTGAGCGTGGAGCAAATAAAATTATATTTCTTTCTTTCTTTTGTCTATAGCCTTCCTCGATAAATTGGCTATCCAAACTAAAAGAATTATTCAATTCGAACCAGTAGTTCTTAAGATTATCGCGTTCAACCAAAAAAACAAACAATCTCTTCAGCTTTATAATATTAGTATAGATAGGTAAAAACCAATAACAATTTTAAGTAACCTAAAAACACACGATATAAAAGTCCTCGTTCCATATAAGTTTCCAACAAAGATGGTTTTTAACCATAATTTGTTTAAAATCCTAAGTTATTATTTTGTCCCCTGTTTTATTAGAACGGTATCGACATTATTTTTTAAAACAGCAGATTACTGGTTCTCTAAAAAAAAAAGACAATTCCTCTCTATTTTTGTCGCAGGGGACTTTATAAACATTTAAATAATACCCGGAGTATTTCTAAATAAATAAATCCCACCCGATAAATCCTTTTAAACAACACAGTCAATATTTAAGATTGCATTGTTATTTGTACACAACTAAGATGTCATCGGCGAAGATATAATTTTATTACACGATAAACCGAAATCTTTTTATGTATACTAATATTATAAAGAGGAAACATTTGTGTTTTTGTATGTATGTTTGTAATGTTTTCACACAAAAACTACTGGACCGATTTCAAAAATTCTTTCACCATTAGAAAGCTGCATCTTCACTGAGTGACATAGGCTATATTACATTTAAAAAAAATAGGGATCCTTAATAAAAATGCATTAATATAAACCAAGGTGTGAAAAAATTAGTCATAAAAAATCTGTCAGCGCGTGCGCTGCGGAAACTATTGATGATAGAATAAAAAAATGTTCTACAGTATTATAGAACGTATCAATATCTACAAAAAAGTCCGCAATACCATATGTATTTTTTGAATATATAGCTAACTACACCTATATAGGTGTAGTTAGACTTATTAATTTCTTTAGTTGTAATTTTATATATTAAAATTAGATAACAAATTAAAAGTAGGTATTGGGTAATAAATTAAAGTCCACGCGGACGAAGTCGCGGGCAACAGTTAGTAATATATAATTATCAGAGTTTTACATAGATAAAGTAAGCTGTTACATACGTGTTGCTCTTACGTTTTATACGGGATAACCACACATTTTAGACCCAACGGTCCAAAGAGGAAGATGGGTTACATGTCGCGGTGCAGGTATAAGAAATCGGTGTATAATTATTATAATCCATTAAAAGAGCATTTAAAGTACGATACCAGAATGCTGTTATTTGTATTTACACCGATCATGGCTTTGTATTAAAAATATTTAAGTGTATAGCGCTTGCGCATGCAGTCGTACGTAGACAGGACTAACATTTTCTTTTGAACACCGGTTTAAAATGAACATCTATATTTACAAGCTCCTTCATTCGCAAGTAATTAATGGCATCCAATTTATTCATCACCTATTTCAAAAATAGCATCTATTAATTCGCACATGTTGCCTGCAATATCTTAGCGTATATAAATATTGATTGCATGTTTATTCAGTATTAATAGCTCGAAGCAAGTATTACATATATTTGCAAAATTTGTTATATGCTAAAATCCATTCAATCTATTTATTTTATGGAGTCAATTTCACTCGCAGCTACGGTAGTGTAGTTTGATTCATTTCTTGCTATTGGTGATGGTGGTTATGGTTAGCTAATAAAATATTTATATTTACTAAACAGCAATAAAATTTGAAGATTTACTAATTTATGTATAATAAAAAAATACATTGAAAATATAATGTAGCATTATTGTGGTAAATAGAACAATAACATGTCGATATGTCTGACTGTATATATATAGAAAAATAAGATTGAACTTTAAATTTAATTATAATAATTAATTGCAAGGAAATGTTTTAAATTAAAATAACTGAAGCTTAACGATGAAATTGAATTTAAATTCAAATATGTACATCTTAAAATATTATTGCACATCGATAGATCGAGTATAAATGTAACGATTATCAATAAACTAAACCTGCAAGCCCAGGCCTGTAGACCTCAGACTTTCCCGTCAACAACAGTCGGACGCCGATACCGGTAACAGTAGTCGTTTAGCAACATATGTGAGCGAAACACGCAAGCCAATGTATAGATTGCTGTAAAGTAGTAACAATAGTCATAACATACATTTTAGGGCAATTTATGAATAGAGCCTAGTAAGAAGTGCTCTAAAAACTAATTTGGTGGCCACCCATTGACCTGCGGGCTTATTTTAAATACAGAATATACATATGTACATTAAGACACAAAAATAGATTAAACTTACTAACGTCCAGATTAAAAATGCATACATCAAATCCCTACGTTCTGTCCATAAAAATATATAATAAATAATCAAATAATATTAAAATATTGTACGATTATCAACAAATTAAAATACTTTTTAATATAAAATTGCTAGTATGATATACCTAAATGAATATTTAAACGGTTATATTACTCAAGTATATTTACAAAATAAGTTTAATACTTTATAATAAATTAATAATAAACTATAATATAATTCTAATTATAATACGTGAGTAATTAAATAAATACCTACTAAGCTCTATTTACTAAAATATATTTCAATACATATTATGTTTCATGAATTATGATAATAGAATGTTCGTTCTTCTGTCATAATTTTGCCGTGCCCGACGGGATCCATAATTGTTTCTCTCTACATTTATAAGACCAGTGTATAAATTATGGCGTGCAATAAACGAATTGAATTGACTTGGTATCCGAAAGATGTCCCACATTTCCACCTCTAAAAATGGATCGGATAGCCTTGCATTAAACGATTATCAATTCGATCGGTAATCTTTTGATATTTATTATTAGGTAAGATATAACAAGTTACCTTCATATAAATCAATTTACTTCTTCAAATTGGTGGCGTGGTGTGAAATCTTCACGGTCGAATAATATGTTTAAGCCGTGACGATTGACTGCATTGAATCAAATTATTAATTCTTACCAATAGTTAGTAAATGGCCCTTATTTTTGTCACCTGTGTCCTAACTATAAAAAAATACTTCGTTCTATCATGGTTACAAAACCCATCGTGAAAGAAGCTGTAATTTTATTGCTATTATTATATGTTATTCTGGAATATGTGTCACGCACTTGGCTAGCATAGTATTCTATGGCCTAATTTATCGCATGCTAAAAGTGCACGCTCGGCCATGGAATTAATAAGTACTTAATTTAATACATATTAATCACATGCAGTCTATAGTGGCACAGTTTATAGAACAAGCCAGTTATTTATAATGCAGCGCTAGATGGCTCTACGTGCCTTTTAAATTATATCCTCCCAGGACAGTAGTAGGTATTTTATAATGTCAATTCTAAATTTATGAAGCCCGAAGTATTGGCGCAAGTGCCTCTTGACAGAATTACGTGTAATAACAACGCTAACAAGTTGTCCCAGGTTGTAATAGCATTTGCTTGACGACGTGGGCGATGGCGACAAATAAAGGATACCAATATATGTAACTCATGCAGATTATAATCCTTATAGTGCACGCATGATAAATTATCTATATATAGTTTTATTTACTGTTTGGTGCAACTTTTTATACTCATGAATATTTTATGTTAGCAGTCATCCGATGCCTGTACGCAGTTGTTATTTATGATGTGCTACACTATAGCCGTGTGCTATGAAAACAATATTAGCTTCTTTAAGCATTTATTATTTTAGCTAGACTAAACATACTGTCAGGCTGTCTAGCTTTAACTGTGCATAGTTAACGTATGCTTTAATTCATAGGATCGAGTCCCCATCAGAGGAATGCAAAGAAGAGACTTTGAATAATTTACTTATACTACGTAACAGTTCCGTTTCTTCTTAAATACAACCTGGAAGTGAGATCTTGCAAACATTGTTGCATAATGTAATCTATTAAATGGCTAAACTCCCATGTATAATTAGGATTTGCTGACTAGCTTTGAAGCCAACCAGGGTTCTTTATCATGAGCGCGACATTCAGATTAAGTCCTGCATATGCCTCCAATGAGCCAGGAGGTCGCGCGTTGACGCTTAGTATATAATCTGGGATCCAGTTTCTACTGATTTTAATAGCCCCTTTAGTGCTATTTTCTATCATTGTTTATATTTCAGCTCCTTCGGCATGCGGCAAAAGTGTTCGTCCTAATGCCATCTTATTTAGGTGGCTTTTAGTTGAGAACGATGCGCAGTTATGTATAATTTTCGCGTGAATTATTGAAAAAGTTCCAATTCTTAAAACATTCACGAGATGCAATTGTACTCCATCTTTGTGATAATAATAATATAACTGAGTCTTGTCATGTATGTATATTCCAATATTTATGTAACGGTATACGTACATCTATAAAGTTATGATAACACACTAGTATTAAGCCAGGGCATTGATTAATTTATATTTTTTAATACAATCTATCTTTGATCTGCAACTTTATTTATACTAATATTATAACGGTGAAGAGTTTGTTTATTTAAATGAACGCGCTAATCTCAGGAACTACTGATTCGAATTGAAAAATTCTGTTAGTGTTTGATAGCCCATTTATCGAGAAAGGCTATATAACATTATGCTACGACTAATAGGAGCGGAGCATCAATGAGAAATGTTGCAAAAACGGAAAAATTATCTTATGTGAAGAAGATGAAGTTGCGCGGGTCAGCTTCATAAGTACATAATTAAAGTGCCTGAATATAAGAATATATATATATATATATATACATATATATATATAATACTTTGCACGCAAACCTGGCCAGAGACCTTCATCAGGCACTGCAGTAACATTCACAATCGCTAGCTTTATTTGATGACTCCGCGTAAAAGCGGTGCCTTCGTAAAACCCTAATATAGGTTTCATATAGTTCGCCTTGCCTTACTAAAATGCTTGGGTCCAAAGTAGGTACAGAATAGTTAAGTAGTAACTACAATCTAACACTAGCAGGACTAGAGTGTAGATGACTGAAGTCATCCACGATGTGTAAGTGAATTTGAAGAATAAAGGCGGTTCACCTTTATTTACTGTACAGTGACTACATGGCTAAACATATCATCGATTTCACTATCACAATTACAATTATATTCCCTGTGATACAGAATTTTGTAGCACAGCCGAACTGGCTGAACTACCGTCAGGAACGTAACTAGCTGGACATTTAAAAGTATTTTATAGATAAAAACTATACCTAATTATATCAATTATCTTTTACCTATTGCTGCTTGAAAATCTACATTTCTGTTAATATTAAAAGATAAAGGCTTTTGAAATATCCGGCATGTATATTAGCTTATGTTGCTGACTGTACTATTGCTTTTTCCAATACCAAGGCTCTACAGAAATGTATAACGGGCTCAGAAATTCCTTTGAGGTTTTAATGAAACAGCCGCACCCACTAATTTAGTTAGTTAGAGGCGTGCCCCTTAATTATACTTTAAATCCAACTATTGCCATCACAGAACAGACGTAACCTAGACGAGGCGTAACATTTTGAATTTCAATAATAACTAATACTAGGCCTGAACTAGATTAATCCACATCCGACTTGACCTTACGAAAAGCCCAAAGGTTAATGCTATATCTTGTCACCGCTGGATCACCGAGTGATATTTAGTTGAGGGTATTTTAAGGTATAGATCGAGCTCACGTCGGAGTTAGACTTTTACCTACAAAATATTCACAAATAAATTTTGAACTAAATAAAGCCTGCAAATATAAAACACTAAATTTAGCCCGCAGCTGCGCCCGAATCAATGTAGGTTATGTACATTTTTTATCCCCCGGAAACAGTACTCAGGATGAAAGGTACCCTATGTCTTTTTCTGTACACCTGACAGCGTGTATGCGATTGCGTGATAATCGGTAGAATAGTAAGGGTGTACAAAAGTAAAAAACAAACAAACTCACATTCGCATTTAAAATATTAGTTGTTAGGGTGCGAAACGTTGTGAAGATCTTTAGAGCTTTGGACATGTGTTGCTTAATCACGTGTAAGCCATTGGTTTGCATTGGGTAAGACTAAGCAAACAGATAAACCATGTCCTTGATTAATTAGTACATAGGATACTTTTAGATAGGTATGCATTCCCGTTAGATTAAAGTGGACAAGAAAATAAACTGGCAGAATAATAATGGATACAAAGAACATAATTCTTCGTAAACGTTGTTTCCTTATGTATTGTCTGGCACGACATAGGCATAAAACCAAATGCGGAAAAAGTATTTAACAAAATAGGATTTATTGAAATTAAACTACTATATACGGATTTTATCGCGTTGTTTATTTGATACTTTATTACATAATTTTGAAAACTGTTACACTACTACTACTATTAAACTTTACTTATTTTTAAGCTAAATAAATTATTATTAAAACTATTTAGATTTAATTAAATTTTACACTTTCTCCGACGTTTCGGTTGCTTTTCAGCAGCCATGGTCACGGGGAGACTAAGACGGTAGTTGTCTCAATGTTCCAGTATAGTTAAGCAACCGAAACGTCAGGGTAAGTGTAAAATAAATTAAATCTAAATAGTTTTAATAGTTTTAATAATAATTTAATTAGCTTAAAAATTAGTAATGTATAATAGTAGTGTAACAGTTTTCAAAATCATGTAATAAAGTGTCAAATAAACAACGCGGTAAAATCTGTATATAGTAGTTTAATTTCAATGAATAATATTCGCGTAAACAGAAGACAATATTATATAAAATAGGATTTATTTTATCACTCTATCCTTTGTAAGATTAATAATTATTCTATTTTGCTTCTTTATTATTATTACTTATTTTTAAGGTAATTAGAAATTTCGATTGCTTTTCATGTTTTTAGTGCGTTCATCAATAACCTGATAGGTATCAGATAACTCAGGATTTTTCGATTCCAAGGCATAAAAAACGTTTAGTGTATTCTTATACAAGAATCTTTTCAGTTGTCGGTGTTCAAATTATTATTAGATGTACACATTAATGTGTTTCAACATACAAATATAAAAGTTTGTGCGATATGGTTAAACTATAATTAGAGCGTTTAGTAAAGATAACGAAGTCTAAAACCTCGAATCTGTTTAAATTTATGTAGCCTTCAAGACGTCAAACAAGTTTACGGCCAGAATGAAATTTCCTTGAAATACCAGCATATCACTCACGAAAGATATTAAAGATAGGATAAAAATAAAGAATCGGAAGACATAGGTATGTATGAGCCTGCAGAACTCTTACTTAACGAATGAAACCGGCATTTTATATTTAAACACAACTCCTGCTCTAGTAATATTTTCTGTATCGCGTGGGATTTAACAAACACAACACCCAGACTCGAAACAACCATTTGTCGATCACACAATTTGTTGTCTCATGCGGGGATCGAACTCACAACACTCGGTGCGGTGGCCGTGTCGAGGCGACCCCACCTCTTAAGCCACTACGCATTCGTACAGTTTATTTATTTTTAGGTCTTTTGGTAGTGGAGGATATTTTCCCAGACGACCTTCTATACCCATGAATATTCACCGCTATCCCCGTTGTGTATTTTATTGAGGTAGCTCATTCGCACTATCATCAATACTAAATTATTGATAGCAGCGACCTCCACTTGAAAAACATGTCATATTTATCACAATAAATATTTCTTTCATTCTTCTATACAACGCGTTCTATGTATACGGAGATGCTAGACCATAAAACGAGTTGAAGGTAGAAATAAATCAGCTGCACGTCAGCCTCTATGTCATAACAAAGTGCTACTTTGTCATCTTTACACTTAACATGTTTATACCAAACGCTATTCCAAATAGTAAAACCTACTAACCTTAGGCTTGGTTACAGTGACTGCATTGTTTATTCCGTGACATAAATATTTTATAATTACTTATATAATAGGTATATAATTTACATCTGTTTATTACTTAAAAATTATATAGACTTTATATGCGCCTACTTCTTATTTATCTTTTCATCGCGAAAAGGTTAACTGGTACATATGGCTATTGGTATTTAGTCCGCCTACATTGTTTTCGTATTGTCACAGTACATACATATACAGTATTCTATCTTCATACAAACGGTCGGAACTAGAGTCATACCTACGCACCTCGGCGTTGGTATGCGCTTGGTTCGCAACCAGTCGCGAATGCACCGCAGTGACGAACGGACGGTGTGATTGATTTGTAAGCAGTAAGCGTACGATTTGTGATGATTTGATTATATTGAACACTTCCTATTTCATTCATTACGAATTTCATTTTTATTATTATAAAAATAATAATATACATATAATAATAATAATAAAACTTGATGCTTATGGCGTGAGAGGCAACATATTAAAATTAATTCAATCTTATCTATGTAACCGGAGACAAATCACTGCAATTTCAAAACTAAATAAAAACAAAACAGAGATTATGCATTTATCAGAAGAACGTTATGTTAAATACGGAGTCCCACAGGGTAGTGTACTTGGTCCCCTACTGTTTATATTGTACATTAACGACCTGCCCAAAGCAACTAATTGTCCTGTCACCCTGTTCGCAGACGATAGCACGATAACTGTGACATGTAAAAACATTGACACTTATGAATCCGACATTAATCAATCGCTAACTAATATTATTACCTGGCTGAAAAATAATAATTTAAAAATAAATTTGGCAAAAACACAAATTATGCATTTTCAGCAACGCGCACCTGCTAGACGTAAAGCGGATTTGACTTGTGACAATCACACCATAAATGACGTGCATACTGCAAAATTTCTAGGCTTAACTATAGATAATAAATTACATTGGAAAGCTCACATTGAAAATATATGTAAAAAAGTTAGCAGTTCATCTTACGCATTGTTTAAACTTGCACCAATTGTTAATACCGAAGCATTGCTTACTGCGTATCATGGACTGGTAGCGTCGACTTTGAGGTACGGCATTATATTTTGGGGACACTCGACAGACAGAGAAATTATTTTTAAAATGCAGAAAAGGTGTATCAGGGCCATGTTCGGAATCAAATCAGATGACAGCTGTAGACCCTATTTTATCAGACATAAGATTTTAACACTTCCGTCCCTCTACGTGCTTGAGGTAGCCTTATTTGTAAAATCAAATCCCCATCTTTTCCCACGATTAGTAGATGTAGCTGCAGCGCGCAGCCGCCGTGATAACACTCAACTTTGTCTACACAGAGCAAAAACAGCACTTATGAGTAAAAGTATATTCTGCATGGCGCCTAAAATCTACAACAAAATTCCGAAAGTGTATAAGGACTTCAATCTAAAATTGTTCAGAAGTAGTTTAAAAAAAATATTAACAGAAAAATGTTATTATACGGTTACTGACTTTCTAAATGACTCCTCATTAAAGTAATAAAATTATTAATTTAATTGATTTAAAACTGAACTGAATCAACTATTTTGATTTATAAAATAATTAAGTTAATATTGTAAATATATTTGTATTATCCATTAAATACTGTCATGATCATATTTGTACACCTGAAAAGGTAAAACATGTTGATTCTGTAACCCATTTGTACCATCATTTTATGTACACGTGTTTTCACAAATAAAATTTATCTTATCTTATCTTATAATATTTACAATCACTGAACTAGAAAGAAACTCCAGTGGGTAGATAAAATTAAACTACTGTAGGCGGGCAGAGCTCACGTGTGTCTACAAACCGCGCTACTGTAGGTAATTATTTCAAGGACAGGGCCGAGTTACAATACTGTATATGTATGTACTCTGGTATAGTGCTCAAACTTATTAAAATTTTGCGCTTATGTTCGCAATTGATTCGATGCCCAAATTATCATGTTAACTCTTTGTTTTGTAAGAAAATACTCAGTAGCAGCTCGGTGATTAAAAACGTGCCCTGTAGACAACTATAGAGTAGGCCTTCTTTTACCTAGAATCCCAGCTGCAGCTGCTGAGCTGGTAAAAGCTGGATTTGTAAGACATCTCTGGCTATCCCTCACACAGTCATGAGTTTATATTATGTAATTACATTGGCAAAAGTGTGTAGAGCACGTCCGACTATTGTTACAGTAACAGCAATGATAAATTATTGACAGATTGGTTGCAGACGAGTAGAATCAACGACATTTTTCCAATTGCACAATGCCTGTGCTTACTGCTAGTGTGCCACACACAGCAAAAATATCAGCTCTATTTAAGGGCACAACCTTTTTTTGCAGTTTTGTTGTTATTCTAATGTTGGCCTAATGCGAACTGGCAGAGTTAACAAATCTTCGAGACCATTAAGAATAGGACTCCAAGACTTGTGAGTTCTTTCACGATGATTATTTATTCAGTTTTAAGTTGAACCCTACGCTTTGTGTGAAAACAGCAACAAAACAGGCAGACAAATAAATATTAATTTGAAAACTATTGTTTTGGTTTCTAAAGATGGCGCCGTGTGCGCCAAAATGAGCATGTGGTAAGTGTTCTTTTTAAAAAGTTGCACAAATTGTAACAAAAAGCGGAGAGTATTTAGTGAAAATTGTAAAAATGCATTGACGCAATTACAATTTTTTTTAAACTGAAATACAAAAGTTATATCCAATTAACATACTGATAATCTGACAAAAAGCCATAACGTACCTATATCTTCTCAAAAATCAAATTCTTATTATTAAATTTAGCTTCTAAAATTTGTTAAGAATTTATAAAAGCTTCATATTATGTACAACTTACGACAAATTTTATTAAATCACTCAATTTGCACATGCGCCGTCTGAGTGATATTCAAAATAATCAGCTGAGCCTAAGCCTTTAAGTATATAAAATAGTGTTATTCTTATTGTATATTATATATAATGAAACTTGTGAGTAACAAAAATAGAAACAAATAATTTATCGGTAAAGCAGTAAATTAAAGGCTTTTTTTTACTATACCATATGAGTGTTCCAAATATATATATTTGTTTTTACGTTTGAGGCTGCTTTGACTCATATCTCTTCGCCGGGCGACGGAGAGGTTATGTCGGGCTCACCAGGGAAAAGATACCACGGTAATACCGACTAAACCTACCACGGTGTTCCTCGACATAACCATAGACGGCGAGGCCGCGCGAATCGCTTTCACGTGCAATCGCCACCCCGCCGTGGTTTCGACACAAAACGAATATAACTTAATCCATAATAAATAAAGGTAACTTAACTTACCTAATACTTATATTTAATTAATTCAACCTCAAAGACAAACGAAAGCTAAATCCAAAATTGTTGAAAATGTTTTACTAAAATTTAGCACATTATTCATTCTTCTAAATAATATAATTTATGAGATAATTCAATTCTTATATTCCTAAAGGAATAGGTTATTGTAAGGTTACCATACCGTATTAGAGGAGTGGCTGAAGAGGCGGCATGGCACCCTCACCTTCCGGCTGACACAGATAATGACTGGCCACGGTTGTTTTGGCCAGTTCCTGTGTCGCATAGACGCCCGGATGTCATCACTGCGGCGACTGCCGCGATGTTGTTGTGGACACGGCGCTGCACAATTTGGCGGATTGTCACGCCTGGGCATCGCTGCGCCGGGAGTTGCTCGTGGCAATCGGATTGGTTGCCCTCTTGTTCCCGGCCGTAGTACAGGCTATGGTCCGAAGCGAGAAGTCGTGGAACGCCGTCGCCTCCTTCTGTGAGGAAGTAATTTCCATCAAGGAGGCGGTGGAGCGGGAGAGGGAGCGCTTGAACTTTTCCTCAACCGCAGAACCGGGCGCCGGAGGGCACGAGATGACCTCCAGCCACCTTGAGGTTTTACCTGAGAGTGGTGGACTTCGTGGGCCTGCCCGCCAACCGGTCAGCACCAGGTCCGACAGGCGGCCTGCATGTTCCCACGCGCGTCTCTGAGTCACTTTGTCTTCGTCTCCCCACACGGGGACAGTAGGCAAATATGTATATATATATTTTAAACAGAGAAGGCATATTCGTGTAGTGGCCTGCCGTTGCATACGGCGCGGCGGGCCGAAACTTCGCCGGGGTCGCGATTGCATGTGAAAGTGATCCGCGCGGCCCCGCCGACTCTGGTTATGTCAAGGAACACCGTGGTAGGTTTAGTTTGTATTACCGGGATGTCGCTAGTCACCATCTTTTCCCCGGTGAGTCCGACATAAACTATCAGTCGCCAAAAACGACGAGAGACGTGTGAAAAGAACACATACATACCACAAGCACATTGCGCCAAAAAAAAAAACAATATTAACACAGTACCTCGTTACAGTTTATTAAAGTATAGATTTAGAAGAATGACGTCCACCATATATCTCAAAATG
Organism: Catocala fraxini; assembly: GCA_930367265.1. Taxonomy (NCBI): domain Eukaryota; kingdom Metazoa; phylum Arthropoda; class Insecta; order Lepidoptera; family Erebidae; genus Catocala; species Catocala fraxini. Next base: position 12,054,854 of record OV884026.1, on the reverse strand, counting down.
CATAAAATACGTTAGCGGATGCGCGTGTTGATGGACATAACACCATCATTCGCAAACATACCACCTACATTTGATGCAGTATACTGGCAGTTTAAAATAGTTCAGCACTTATTGGCGTATTCTGTAAACATGCTAGCCCACCGCCAACGCCTCAGTGCGCGTAGTTTTAAAAACATACGTTTTGGAATACACGCGATGCCATGATGCGTATCGTCATTCTTAGTTACTAAATGGTGCTATTTTATATACAGCGTTTTATTACAGAAAATGTTGGTTTAGTAAATTATTGCACAGACGGAGCTGTGGTTTAAATGGTCGCCTTGGCGGTGCCATTGTGACGCACGTAGTGGTTGCTGGGAAAAAACTACAAATCTGGTCATTCTATCCATGGTTTCAGTGTTTGTAGAGTCCCTTGCGATTCAGAAAAAAACAAACAGGGAGGAAGTGGTCTTTAAAAAAAGTGGGCTAAAAAGGTTAAAATGAATATCTGAATTTAAATGTGATGCTCAAGATCTGCCTTATTCACTGCCTTTACAATTCTTAAATAAGAACGGACCTTAATGTAACATGTGATATAATATCGAGTATAATGTATCATAATTTGTTACATTCTCTGTAAGCTTAAACTTAAGCATAAAGTACCTAGTTAGAACAAATAAAGATACTTTAACTATATATATATTATATGTAAGTTTATTCTAAAACGTATACGTCCTTTTAAGTCTTTTCTACCATGATGGTTATACAAACAAGCATAAATTTATAATATTAAATTAATATGGAATAATATTGACAACATTTTCAAATAATACAAAACTTATATACCTTATCGCACTGATACCAGGCTTAGGACTTCCTAACTAGAATCGAAATCCATTGCAAATAATATAATGTGCGTGGACTAATAATTATTAGGTACTACTACGGGTTATACGATTTAAGTATCAAAATAGAACTGAATTGAAATGCCAACGAGATCTAGATAAAATGTTAATAAATTCTGATTTTATGAAAAACTATTGTCACTTGTTTAGTAAGGAATTCTTCAACTAGCAATATAAACTACGCTTTAGAGTCATTTATGCGTTTTAGCACAGTCGTCTGTGATCATTTCAAACATGGGTTTATCATTTTATGCATCGCCATTATAAACGCCTATATCCCTGCTATTGCGCTGTTTATTGAACCTTTATATGGTATCGGACATTTTATAACACTCATATGCTAGGTGATTGAAGTTTTATACTAATCCAAACGACATGTGTTGGTTTTTAGTGAATAAAAACGAAGTATTTATTTATTATACTAGCAGTTGTTAGCCGCAACTTTGTTCGTGCAGAATGTGTGCTTTTTGCGCTTGCAAACGACCTAAGGTTTCATCTGATGGTAAATAGTAATCGCTTCTCGTGGACATAGCTATATCCTCTTAAAATTGCAGTAGCTATTTAAGGTAAACACAACCAAGCCACTGTCTACCGCGAAAGAAGTGAGAGGAAAAAATAATGTGATTCGGCATAGGGCAGGGATGGGGATAGGGTCTTTCACCAAATGAATGGGACAACATAATGCTACTTGACGACATTCTATGCGTAGTGAGTTACTCGTTTTACCGGCCCATTCAGCTAAAACCAGCAAGTGTCTATATTCTATACACATCTTTCTACTTTTAAATAATTGCTACCAAGATTGGAAAAAGATCACAAATCTCTTTAAACTTTTAAACTCTCGTACTCGTTGCACAAACAGTAACAGATGTTTTGGCTGTTGTGTTACTACTCTCAAAAGTTTTCTGTAAGAGTCACTCTTTAACAATGACCCGGCATTTGTCCCTTGCTATGTGAGCGTGCGTCTGCGACCGATCTTGCTGTTTTGGGAATAATCATTTGTAGAATCGTTTTTAGAATTTTCTGCTAGAACATTCTTAATAGCAGCTGACCCTTTGGGCGGCAGAACACCCCGCCTCTTAATACGTAGCACTTAAAATAACTGGTGAAATATGGGTGGAATATACTTGTGTTTATCACGCGTGGGTATGTATGTATATAATAAATCATCCTAAATGTGCGTAATACCTTAGTTTGTTTGTTCTAGTAATATCGTCAATGTTATTTCAATGGCGTGTATTTGTTTTATCGTTCCCGTGAGTAGTAGGTACATAGAAGGTATGTTTCCATTTTTATTGTACGCAATCACGAATGTAACTATATTTAATTAGCGTGTTTATTAATTAACATTCAGATACGAGGTCGATAGCTGTTATCATTATATGTTATTTAAAACAAATAATGTTGTTGCTATTAACATTAAGTTTGTAGCAGAACTGCTTGTTAAATAAATGTGGTTTAGAGGCACATTAAAGGTTTTCAATGGCCTATAGTTTTTTGATTTGTTTTGTTTTAGGTCATATGAAGAGATTTTAAGGATGCTGGGTCTCTATAAAGCTCTATAGATTAAGTTCGTGACTGCTGAGGTCCAAGGCTTCTCGTGCTTACCATACATAGGTTTACGCTTTTGTGCCCTAATGCCCTAAGAAGTAAAAACACACCTATGTTATTAATATTACTACATTTCACCAAATAAGTTTAAAAGGGCCATTATATAAGTGGCGAGCCTACTACATGTTATGGCATCCTTCTAGGTATGCATTCTTAATCCGTGCTACTACGAATTTTTTATCAGAAAGATTGATATTCCCATTTTCCCATCCCCGGAATCGAAATCAAGAGGTCACGATCGAGCAGTTAGTTGTTCTGACTTACACGAGCTACGCCATCATTTCAGCGGGGCTCCGCCGAAAAGTCCGCGAATTGCGATCCCGCGGGGTTTCGCATGTCAGAACGATTTGCGCGACCCACCGACTCCGGTTACGTCGAGAAACACCGTGGCAGGTTTAGTCGGTTAGAGCCGGGATGTCCCATCTTTTCCCGGGTGAGAACAACATTACCTCTCCGCTGCCCCTTGGAGAGGCATGCATAAATGCTTTCCCCCTGAAAACTACGCCAACTAAGCTGCTATACAGAATTATATTGCAAATATACCTATCAATAGTATTTCTTCATTTATGCAATAATGGATGACTATAAAATATACGCCAACCTATTTCATGTCGGTTAAAATTAACTGTATTTGCCAGTTTAATTCATTCTTATTGCCTATTAAATGATAAGAATACCATCTAAAGATAACGCTTTACGTAAATAATTTTATTTATATACCGTGGCCAACAGCCGTACGGCTAGCGTAATTGTAAAAGGTAACTGTAGCTAATGGACAGTCACACCACTACCTCACATCACCAGGGATATTAAAGTTTTTAGAAGCCGACTATATTTTAGACTTAGTCAGAGCAAATCAACATCCATTTTGGTTGCACAGTACCAGTGGCTAAGCGAACTGAAACCACCCCGCCATTCGTGCAGACGTTCAATAATATATACAAATAAATTAAATTGAAGTGTTATAATGTCAAAATAACAGCTTTTTACTTAATGCACATGAAAGTACTAGCTTCTGCCCGCGGCTCCGCCCGCGTGGGAGTCTTTTATTTTTGTAATTTATTAATAGTATTGTATAGTGTAATCATTTCACCATTAACATTGACTAATTGAAGAGTCATATTTATAAAATACCAAAAAACAATGGAAGTCAAAATGTCTTATAATCAATTCACTAAAACTAAACTATTAACGTAAAGTATATATTGAGTAAATACTAAAGCTAACTAACGTATAATAATAAACCTAACTACGAATAATACTTAACACTATTTAAAATATAAGATTAAGAGAACAAATAAAACTAAACTAAACTACGAAACTACTTACGAAATGATAAAACGAAAATGAAAAAGAAATAAAGCAATGCCTACAAATATTTCAAGAAGAATCACCAAAAGAACGCAAATAATATCACGAAATTTCGATAAAAATCTACGCTCCGCTATTGCTTAGGTAACCTCGGTCTGCGCGTAGTGGATTGCGACAGTATGCTTGGATTTTTGTCTCTGAGAGTGCATAGCTAACGGACGTCCCCATCAAAGCGTCTCGACCGTAATAAAAGCTTGTGACAAAAACTCTTTTAAAAATATTTTATGCATAAATACATTACAGTACAACTTAATTTGATAAATAACAAATTACTCTTGAATGTTATACAATAATAGTTATCAGTAAGTGAATTGAAGAATAAAACCTAAGTAATATCATCATGAATATGAATATATTACTACTTAGATTTATTGTATATTTTGAGTGTTAACAAATAAACAAAAATATAACAGCATTTTCATCTATAAAGTTATACATAAATATTATATTTTTGAAGTGAAAACTTCTTCAGCGGCGTGGTGCACTTTTTGTAATGGGTAAAAAAAATTTAAACTCGCGTCAGGACACGTGACCTGATCGAAAATTCGTATATAATACGTACCTATTATATAATAATAAGTACCTATTAGGTTTTTATAATAATTTTATAGTGTTTTTATACCTAATCATATATTTTATTATTAATTGTAATTTAGAACTTATAAATCTATTTTCATACAAACTTTATCCCCCCTTCCGCCCCTTTAGGGGAGAGTTTTATCCATTTCACCTACACAGATATTTTTCAATTGTAATCGAAAACTTATGTACCAATTTTCATACTGCTAAGTCCAGAAATGAGAAAATTTCGTTACAAACTTTACCCCCCATTTTATCCCTCTAGGGGGGAGTTTTGTCCATTCTACTTACATAAATCATTTTTGTTTGTAAGCTGGACCCAACATACCAATTTTCATACTTCTAAATCCAGAAATGAGAAAATTTCCATACAAACTTTACCCCCCCATTTTACCTTTTTAGGTGGAGTTTTGTCCATTTTACCTACGCAGGTCATTTTCAATTATAATCAATAACTTGTATACCTATTTTTATACTTATAAGTCCAGAAATGAGCAAATTCCATATAAACTTCACCCCCCTATTTCACCCCCTTAGGGGTGGAGTTTCAAAAAATCCTTTCTTAGTACACCCCTACAAATTAAAACACACATGCTCTCCAAATTTCAAGTTCCTACGACCAGCGGCTTAGGCTGTGTGTTGTCTCTAAGTCAGTCAGTCAGGACATCTTCCTTTATATATATAGATACACAGTACTTATATGAAAAAAAAAACTGATTGTTGTCACTCTGTCTGTTTGTTCCGGCTAATCTCTAAAACTGCTGGACCGATTTTGACGGACCGTCACTGGCAGATAGCTAATGTTATAAGGAGTATCTAACTTAGGCTTTTATTTTGGAAAATAATAAGGGTACCGCGAAAAAAACAATTTCACACGGACGAAGTCGCGTGTAACAGCTAGTAATTTATATAATATCAGCCTTGTATATAAACTGTACTACTGCAACGCACGAGCTTTTTCTCAGTGTGAGATGGATTAGGCCATAGTCCACTAAACTGGCCCAGTGCAAATTGGTAGACTTCACATATCTTCGTGAACATTATGGAGAACTCTCAGACATGCAGATTTCCTTAAGATAATTACTTCCAGTAAGCGATAATTAACTAATTAATACGCACATAACTTCGAAAATACAATAAGTCAGCGATGCATGCCTTGGAATCAAACCAGAAACTCTGCGTGGCAATCCAACGGTCGTCCACTAGCTTAACGCTGCTATACAATACAATACAATAATTATAATACACGGCAATTACAAAATATTTAACACAATACTTTAAAAAATGTACACAAACTCTCTCATCATTATTATGCCATTGTCTAGTGTGTTGTAAAAGAACGTAATGACATGTGGTGTTTACTCAACTATGCTTATATGAAGTACTCAATGATTATACGACAGTGATAGTCTAGTGGTGAGATTGTTAGGATGCCATGCTGATCTCGAGTTCTATCTTACAGCATGCGCCTCTGACATTTCTAAGCTACTGATGCTTAGTATATTTTCATTCGTCACGTCTATCATACCGTATTAGCTCTGAGTTTTCCTATAAATAATAAAATAAAATATTAAATAATTAATTATTATTATTAGCTGGTTTGGGCATGTAGAAAGAATGGACGAGGAAAGACTGACTAAGAGAGTTTATAAGGCTAGTGTAAATGGAACAGTCGCAAGAGGAAGACCTAGGCGAACGTTAACGCGAACGAGGCGTTCTGGACAAAGGCCAGGTTAAGAGCACCTTGAACCGACAGGCGTGTATGAGGAATGTGATGAAAGTGAATGAAGCCAGAGAAGTGTGTCAGGATCGTAGCAAATGGAAATCCGTAGTCTCTGCCTACTCCTCTGGGAAACAGGCGTGAATCTATGTATGTATGTATGTAATTATTATCCACTAATAGTAAAGAAAAACATCATGCATTTCTTAGAGTTCTCTATAATATTCTCGTGGGTATTTTAGTTAGTTGGATCAAAATCCAGCGGTGACTGAAGGCTTTTGCAATGTACTCTTCTCTTGCTGAGAAGAAGACTGTGCTGAATAATGACGTGTTAATATACAAGGCTGACATTATAAATATTTCTGCAGGTAGCCATAATACTTTGTAATAATTTTACAAGCACATGATCTTTTATTATATTAGTATTATATACTTTTCTCTACCCTTGACAACGCGTATGCAACAATTCATGATGGTCGGTCGAATAGTTGCGATGTCAAAACATAAGCATAAGTTTTTTTGATAAACTCGCTTTCGGATTGATAATATTACTAGATATTGCCCGCGGTTTCGCTCGCGTTAATCTAAGTTTTCAATAAATTTTTATCCCTCTGGGACGGTACTTTTAATTAGATGACAGCTACTCTATATCCTTTTGTATACCCCTGACAACGTGTATGCGAAATTTTAGGATAGATAATCGGTTGAGTAGTTAAGGCGTGAAAGCGTTACAAACAAACAAACTCCTATTTGCATGTATAATATTAGTAAGGATTGGTATTTCCGTAATAAGTTATCTCAGACGATACAGAACAATACATACATTTACTTTATTTAATGGACGTACGCAAAACCAATACGAGAATAGATTAAACAGTTTAGTGTATTTAAAAATAATCGCTCATCCATGAACACGTTACTACTCGATATCAAGTGACCGATTAATCTCAATCATCTCTTACGGTACAAGCACGCATAACTTTCGGTACGTACGCACATTTTATTTTAATAAGAACGCTTAAATGATTTTGATATGATTAATCGCTTAAGAAAGACTTACACGCGCCATGAACTCAATGTTTTGAGGCGTTTAATAGCTCATCATGAGTAAAGCTGGCGCCAGATGTAGTACACAGAGGTCTTCAAGTTTAGCAGGTTTATTTCCATTTATTATTGCTGTTGGTTGCAAATGACCCAGTGGTCCGATAATAAACGCATGTTATAAACATCGTCATGTCATCTTGTTAGTTCCAAGAAAATAGAACGAAGGCGCTGCCAATCATAATAATATAGTTATTTTTAATTAATTCAATTAAATTACCATATACATATACCAAAGCGTTTAAAGGATTTTAATCGTTCTCCTAGTCTAGCTAATAAGCCAAACATCATAAATCTTCGTATACAGGTTATTAGGAACACAGAAAACGACATATTATGGTACCATTCATCCAAAAAAAGTCCTGTTCATTAGCGAAGCAGCGGACCAAAGCTAGTGTGTTATGCATTATAGACAAATAGATGTTTGCCGTCTATGCTAATCCCTCTTAGAATTTGTGCAATGTCTGGGGCAGGCATTACTAACTTATTTTGAACAGACAGGCTGCGAAGCTCAGGAAATAATTGGACCCTTCCGCATTCTACGTAAAATTTTACGTAACATAGATTAAATTGTTAAACGCTGTTACCTGACACACTTATAGTTACTTAGAGATAAATTGTTGAATAGTTAAACTGTAAACATAAATATCGAACACGACAACACGAAATTGTGTCTCGGTTTGAATTACGAAGCGTCTTAGTTTTGTTTATAGTATAAAAAGAAAGAATTGAAAGAATATTATTAATTACTTTTCTATGCTGCCAACTTTATGCATCAAATATAATAGCATATTTATAAGTTCTACGTTTAGATGATATATAATTTGTAACGGGAATATTGCTATTCATAAGCTTACATGCATGTTGCTTGACCTCTCAACTTGGTGACACTAGTCATAGTCACAAGCTGACTCGATAGTCGTCAGCGTGTGTGTGACCACGGTACACAAGCACAAGTAAACAATATGCCTTGCTAAGAGATCTAATTTATTAGGTTTCGAATATTCCTTAATGATCTTGCCAACTTTTAGCTTTTGTGACAAAAATGGAACTAACGATTAAAGCTCTCTTAGCCATTATCCTAGTTATTCTAATATAAATATTTGATGCATTCATCACAAGAAAAAATGTGGTGCCTTTTGGAATATCGTTTTTACAGAAATAGCAAGTCACCTCTCAGAATTATTGATATGCTTAACAAACAAAGTTTAACCAGACAGATAGACTAATGCCCTTATATACTTGAAGGAGTAGACAAAGATATATTACACCCAAATCTCGTTAAACTTTAAGTTCCACATATCTGTCTTATTGCCGACGATCGTGGCACCATTCCAGACTTTTTACTAGCAGCACGTTTAACTAAAACGGCTTTATACAGATGGCGAGAATGTACCGCCGGTCTGGAATGGAGCATTTATTTACTGAAACTCAAGACAAAGAAAAATTACAGCTATATTTCAAAACACTACACGGATGGCGTAGTGGTTTAAGTAGTCGCCTCGTCACTGCCACTGCGCCGAGTGTTGTGGGTTCGATTCCCGCACGGGACAAAACTGCGTGTAATCCACAAATGGTTGTTCCGAGTCTAGATGTTGTTAATGTCCGTTATTTGAATGTTCGTAATGTCCCTCGCGGCACAGGAATTATTCCTACTGCGGGAGTAGTGTTTCTCACAAAAATAATAACATTCTGCGTAATATAATGACTAATAATTAAGCAATGCTTCATGATTCATGATCAATAATTTAACAACACTGAACATAGCTCTTAAACAGTAACTAAAACGTTTTTAAATTGTCACTTTGTAACTGTTTGCAAAGTTATTAAATACCTTTTTAGTAAATATTCTCCTACAACAATTGCGATTTTGGTACCAATATACAACCTTTACCTTGCTCCGTTGATGCTCACCGTAATCTCAAGGTTTGTATATACCCATCTGGATTTAAGATAATCTAAATATAATACCAATACATAGTTTACTCATTCTGTGCGCGTATGATCAAGTCAAATACTGCGCCATTTCTTGTCATGAAATAATTGTTGAAAGAAAGAAAGAAAGAAAGAAAAGAAAGAAAGAAAATACATTTATTTTGACAGAAAAACACACAACACATACTGCAGACAGCGTAAAAGTAGTATACATTAGACAGGAAAAAAAAATAGGACACTAGGACAAAAGTAAATGACAATTTAAAATAGACAAACACAAATACGAATAAACTACAAATATGCAAATAAACAAATAAAAAAATAAAAATATTATACCCTTGACTCGATCCATTTAATAAATATATAACCTAGCGTATGTGTGCGTCGCAGCACGTCGCACCACGTGCGTGTGTCAGTGTGCGTCGCAGTGTCTGTCAAAAAAGATGTTGCTCAGCCCGAAGCTGTATCCGCATAAGCGAAACAGCGCTGATTTTCAGCAACACCTTGGTGACCGATGTATATGCAAGCAATTTTTGTACAGCGTTTTTTTATAAAAATTCACGAAAACTTATTGAAACATAATATTGTATAATACAATTATAATTAAAGATTATCAGTAAAAAATTATATCTGCGTTTAAAAAGACAAATAATTAAAAAAAGAAAATTGTTCTTGGTTTTTAATAGACACCAGCCTTTTTCAGGAATAATCATTCTGTAGCTAATAGCTTGACTAGTCTTGAAATCATTGGTACAAAGAACATGCCACCCAGAACAGCTGCCATATATCGTACAAATATTTATTTCGTGTGTTCGTAAAGAGCAACCCCAAATACTTTAAGAAACTATCAGATGTTGCAACACGTAGTCGCCGTGATAATGACAGGTTGTGCGTCGTAAAATCTACAACCGCGTTAAAACACAAGAGCATTTTTTGTTTGGCACCCATTATTTATAATAGAATACCAAAAATAATCAAACAATGCCCTGTTTCCCAATTTAAAATACATTTAAAAAAATTTCTTATATTGAAGTGTTATTACAGCTTAACAGAATTTTTGAATGATATTGTTTAAGTAATAATATATTACTTCTTATTATTATGACATGATAGAATTAATAGAAACTGTTTCTTATTATTTATATTTGACATGATAAAGTACTAATTATTATTTTGTTTTGACATAATTTCCAGTTATTATTTTGCTTTTTGACATACTTATATTTTTTAAATTCATATGTTTTTTTGATATTAATTATTATTCCTTTTTTTGATATTATTATTGGGTTATTTTTCAATTTATTATTTGATTCTGATAGTAATCTATATTCTACCAGTGTTATTTTGTACGCCGTACTTGGCAAAACATGCATGAACATTCCTTTAGCAAACCACCATGTACATAATATGTCATACCTACTCATGTTTTTACAAAAATAAATGTCTTTGTCTTTGTCTTTGTCTTTGTGGAGATCAAACAGCATGGTTACCTGCATAATTAGTTGCAACGCAGTTTTAACTGCTGATATCTGTTCTCGTATAAATAATACCAAAAAAGCAATGAAATGAAGAATCGCTGTCTTCATCCATACTAATATTATGCAAATGGAACTGTCTGTTTCTTACGTTTTCACGGCTTAACCAAGGGCAATATATAAGTTACTTTATATAAAACGCAATCTATTACAGATAGATAATGCACCATTTCTTGCATACAATACATCTTAATTTCGCACACCACATTTTTCTCTCAAGTCAAAATCCTTTATTCATTTAGGTCACAAAGTAACACTTATGTACGTCAAAATATAGTGGTTAGTGAGTTAACGAAAGTAAGTACTTAGTCAAACAATACACCTTTTAAAAGACATCTATATTTGAATAGGTGGTTCGTTTAACTAGACATCTCGATATCCGATCTAAACAGTTAGTTAGTACTAAATTAAGACAATTTAAGTATAGTAGATTTCTTTTTTAACATAAGCGCCTTATGACTCTTAACAGATGGAAGTCAGCGGGTAAGTTAATATCTTATAAATTGCAATTATACATTCAAATTTGCATTCAAACATCAAGTTGTTAAGATTACTAATACTAAATTAAATAAACGACATCCGTTATCGGTTAAGCGTGTACTGAGACTCGTGTATGTAAACAAGTAGATATAGAGAGATACATAATGTTTGGTCCAATGTTTTTTATTTATTCTCGGAAGCGAATCAATGATGATGTGGTCGGCCTTCGTGTTTCATTAAGTTGAAGGTCAAACACATGTGGTTACGTCCGAAGGTCAGTCTTGCAAATAACTAACATTTATGCGATTTAATTCAAGACTAAAGGCCATTTTACGTCAATGCAGCATTAATTGTAATTCGATGTAAAACTAATGTCGTGTTCAGAATACTTGATCTTCTTGTGTCTGTTTGTTTGTGTCACGTATAGTATGAAGTATGTAGATTTTGGTCTTGAGTCGATTTAAAAATGCGAGATACCTACAGAGCTACGATATTAGGATTTCTTGTAAGTATTAAAGTATCGCCCGCTGGTGCGGAGATGCGTGACCCGTATCCCCAGGATGGAATAACTATTACGTACCGCACCGTGGAACGAGATGTGTTTTAGTGTCAGAGATACGCCTAAAATAGAATAATTGGCGCAGTTGCTCGGGTGCCGTATATCCTTATAAAGCGCGGTTTAAAGAAACTGCATTGCTATTAAAGTAAGCAGCGAATTGTCACTACTAAATTCCAGCAGTTACCACTTACCAGTAGGTGAGACGCTGATCGGTCTGTCATCTTATTACTATATTATTTCAACAGCAAATTCAAGGTTCAAATCAAAAGAAAATTATAAATATAATAAATAAATATTATATATTAGTATTTGACTAAATTATTTCAAAGTAAATATATTTACCTACTGCTTAACTTTTCACGTATGCTTATATTCTAAAAATAATTGACGGTATTCTGTTTTGTGCGCCAAATAAATAAATAAACACGCAAAAGGTTTTACTTTTATCAAAATACAAAGGTCACGTCAGTAGGATTTCTTGGAATAGTGGATTAAGCCAATACATGGCCATCGCATTCATCAAAATATGACTTTAAGCCATATATCAGGCATCAAAAGCATGCCACAATCGCGTAATCAGACTTTCGTAACAGCCTCTCATGATCAAAATAAATAAATCTTCTTAGCAACCACAAGAAGATCTTATATATTTTGCTTTAAAACCTTTAAAGTTAGGTGGCCATTTATCAATGATGATAATAGAAAGTATTTTACAAGGAGGATTGTTACTGTGCAGTGTGGTTATGTAAGAGAATTGAAATAAATCGACAAATATTTTAGAGGAATGAAAGGAACATTTGTAAGGGGATAAAAATAACAAAATGAAAACAAGAATCCATGAGAATTGAAAGTGCCGAAAGAAAAGAGTCGTTTATGCCTTTGCAAGTGTAGAAATTCATAATATGGTTAGCCTAACTTTTTGAAAAGCAGGCATCAGTCTATTTTTGAGATTAAATTAATGACGGAGTAATCACTACATCATTAACAACGAAGATGACGGCAAGTAAGCCGTAGTGTATCCGGAGAAATACCACGGTCTTACCACAAACCGGCACAAAAGGTGAAACACTGTAACTTAACTTTACTTTGCGATCGATGAGTAAGAGGTCTGAAGACTTAAATACATACTAGGTAGCTATGAAAATCTGCGAAACTCTAAATAATTGATTACTGGGATGTCAGTATGAAAGGGTGGTACTTTTACAAGCAACCGGTGCAACAGTAATACTATTATTGCGTTTTGCGCGGTAAGATTCTGGAGGTGCGTAATGAGCCTCTGAACGGGTAAGTTATAGAAAAGGTCGCACATTCCTTGTGTTTCATGCCGTCTTTAATTTCATTTCCTTAGAACCAGCAACGTGTGCTATTCATTTCTACCGCAAGCGATTATGCTAACTGGTAACCACTTACCATTAAAGCGAGTTGTAAGCTAGTATGCCACCTGACAGTATAAAAGATACTCTAATATGGGTTGGTGGGTTTCCCACTTATGACGTACAGCCAGCGCGAAGCCATTGAACACCTAGGTCTAGTCTAATTTCGGCGCAAACCTCATCTTACATGCAACACACGTGTCTGGCACAGTCCTACCTATAAGTTATAAAGTTAGGAGTCATACTATATCTAAAATATAATTATATATAATTCACACGACCAAATTGTAGCTACAAACAAACTATTTAATATAAGCTTGAAAGGTCAAGCCGTCGATGAAACCGCTAAGAAATGTCAAAGCCATTGCAAACGACACCGGCTTTCCGATACATCTATCTTACATAATATACACTATGAAATACGGAAGACATTACTTATCCCAACATCAAGATATTGAGAAATAGTACTTTGTTTTTATGAAGAAAAATGTCTCGTTATAAAAAGCTTATGCGTGGCAAATAGGTTGTAATTTACCTCTTAGGAAAATCAGACTGCCATTACTCATCTAATGGTTCTGAGAAAATATGGTCGGAACAATTCTGTTGTTTTAAGTTTAACTAATTTCTATCCCACTAAATCTGTTTCGAATAACGTATGGACACTTCCTATACTTTTTTATATTTCAGGTGTAAGGTTTAAAAACAACAGGTTCTTATTTAGGATCACCAGGTAATATACTGATTCCCTAGAAATTGTTTTAGTTGTCTTTTTAACATAACACATGTCATGATATAGTTTAAAGTTGTAAGGCTAACTTAAGTGACGCTAGTGCGACGGTGGCGGTCGACCGTCCGATCCAAGGTTAGAGCCCGCGTCAGGTATAGCGTGTTATGTTTAAAAATTGGCTAATTATCTAGAAGAATTACCACACACTATATGTTGCCATGCCTTAAACGCAGAAGTAATTGTTTTATATGTAACGTTTAACAGTATTTACTTTACATCTATTACAGAGCATTCCTTAAGTTAACGTTTGTAATAATATTAGGAAAATATAATCATAAAACAAAATTTTACCTCGTGACAATATGTGCCCTAGTTAACATCTTTATTCTCTATAATCTCTAACGTATATTTTCATTCTTACCAACAGGCTGGAATTTTTATTTTTATATATCGCTTAGATTTATTTAAAAAAAAAAGGAAGTTTTTTGTCTACACATGTGTCAGATAATACATTGCAGTCTTGCAACATCATTTTGGTTTACTACTAATTAATATTTTTGTATATAATGTAAGTATATATAATTAATTAATTATACTATTACAACAAATAAAAAAATCCATATAAGTAGGTACTTTATGTGAATACGTTTTTATACGTATTCAAGGCTGTAAATATCCGAAGAGGCAGACAGTTTTGCCTGCTGTTTTAGATAGAGACAGCTATGTTTTAAGTCCTATGTAACAGGGGGCGACGACGAGTATACCTACTGCTGTCCACGATATACATTTTCGGACTTTAATAATAATAATAATATTCTATCACATGCACACAACACCATCTAGCCCAAACTAAGCAGAGCTTGTACTATGGCTACTAGACAATGGATAAACATATGTACATATATACTTTTTTTTTTTACTTTGTGCTGCTACTACTACTTCATAACAGAAAAACTTAATACAGTTTGCCTAGGACCTTACGATCACATGCAAATACAACCCATGCCAAAGGACCCATGACGTAGATCTGCAAATCTTAAAACGGCGAGTAAAATTTCTTGCTGCCGAGTTTAGAGTTGAATTGGTAGGTGGGTTGTGTTTGTGTGTGTGTGTGTGTGTGTGTGTGTGCAATATACGGTTCGCAGTCGCCTGCAGGCGACGCAAGCGCATGGTCGGGCCTGCGCCTGCGTGCAAATTACACTTATTATTTTAAGTTGTTCAGTATCACCGCTATCAATTTGGCATGAAACAAATCGAAGCACAGTACTGTAATTGTGTCAGAAAAACAATAATCTTCTTTATTTATGTAATAATTTGATCGTTCCTTAGTACCTACAAAAACAAAAATAAACTATCGTAGTCGTGCTTGTACCGCACAGATAAACCGCTAGCAAATTTGAATTTCTCGTACCTTTTAGACACTTACTAAGTTGCGATTTTACGAAAGTCAACCCATAAGTCTTAAATGTGTTGACCTCTTGTTAGTACGTAAGTCTTTGGGTTTCAAATACCTACGTATACTGGTTAATGTCCGGTTTCATCTCGTTCTAAGGTAAGGAAGTCGCAAGCATCAGTTTATACCATATAGGAGGATATTTAGGAGTTTGTGCACGATTGGAGATAGAACCTACGGTAGAGTCCGCAACTTTGTTGAAAACATAAACAGGTGATTATATTTTTATTCTTGTCTATGGACTTGCAGTTACGAGTTCTATTAAATTCCTAATTTGCGAATTGTTACCTTCGTTATATGTATATGCTAAGAAAATGTTTCAACCGACGCGATGGGTACTAACATAGATTTTGTACAAACTAGCGCTGAATGAAATACTTTTTAGGATTAAGAAAATAATGATAATATTATAATAAGCTGGTTTATTTATTTCTGTCTTCCGCGGTTTTACTCACGTTTATGATTGTTGATCCGTTCCTATGGCTTATGAATAATGTTATATATCCTATAATTTTTACAAAAAACAATCTAGAATTTTTTATTTTCGATTTAAACATAAAGCAATTTCTTTAACTTTATTATATCAGTATAAAAATGAATGGAAAAGAGGTAGAATAAAACAGGTAAGAAGATTTTTTTTGGCTTTTTACTGCTTATGTTTATATGTCTTAATAAATTTAAATCATAATATAATTAATCGCAAAGGTTACTCTAACCTATCATATCCAACACTTTTTATACTACTGAGTTTGCAAACAAGCATATGGCCCATTTTATATCATGGCCTTGACCATGGTATGCTATTATCCAATACCAGGAGTATAATTACCGTGTTACCAACCATTCTAAAAAGACTCACTATATAGCCGGATTGATCAAAGATCTCAATGACCTTCCTGTGAAAAGCATATCTCAAGAAGAAAACCGTTCTCATCACAAAAACAAAACAGAATATTGCTTGACTGTGATCTTTCGTAGGGCGGTACTTAAGGGCCCGCACTAATTTGAGTAAAACCTTAGCTTTAAGTTTTAGAAGTCCAATCTAAATTAGTCCATCAGCGTACGAACGTACGCTGCGCTGGCGATAAAATATTGTGTCGTGATATGCCTCGATATGGTTAAACTGACAGGATATAAGTTCGAATTAAATTACTCGAATGCAGCAAAATAATCTGAACATGTACATCATTCGATTTTATTTGATTTTATTCGAATAAACGCGCATAGCTATTTATTCCCGTATTATTTAAACAAAATTCACTGTAGCAATACGAAGCCTGGTTGTGATTGTAACTCATATACACCAATTAGTCACACAAATCTTTTTCTCCGGTAAAATGTATTTTTCATTACCATATAGAGTGCTTTTATACCAAACCACAACAGCGAAATCGGAAAAGTGAGTTGTATTGGACTTATTTTAAAAGCCATTACTAGAGACAACAAGATCATATTTCACTATGTGATAACGTAAAATATGACTTGTATTTGTAATTAAATTTGAGGATCATTAGGTAAGGTAAACAATAAATACATGTACATTTAAGTTAATGCGTCTCCGAGTGGATAAGCAGTGGCATATTATACCTAAATTTCGATAAGCTAAATAAAATTGCTAAGTTTTATATCCTACGCAATACAGGTGCCTCTTACCATCTAGGTACATAAGACTTTTTAACTTTGTACTGCTGAAAATTTGTATTCAAATTCATAACTCGAGTCTGATAAGAGTATACCCAAATAAAAGAACCTAACGAATATGCCCGGCGTTTACCTGGAAAAGTACTACCGTCTAACAGCAAACTGGCGTAAAAATAACTAAAATGTTACTGCGTTTCGTTTTATGACTAAGACTTTCATCATCCCATCTATAATTCCTTTTACTGCGAGTGCACAATACACGAATGATACACCTGGTTATAAGGTAAAAATAAGTGGAAATAAATGGTCTATGCCTATGCAGCCAACTATTATAAATGGTTATCATTAAAAGCGATTTTGGAGTACAGTCACCTATTACCATCATGCCATACACTTTTTTGTCACCGTAGTAAGTATGAAAAATACGACATTTATATTTTACTAATATCAAAAATAACTTCGCAAAATATTTTCTAGTCCGTAAACCGATATTTGTTTGGAATTCTATACACAATATCTTTACTTATCATAAGAGTAGGTATAAGTGTAGGTACATATATGCAAAACGTAATACCTATATACGTATGTATCCAAATATGCATATTCATCGGGTATATTATCTTCTTAAACTAGAACAATTTATTTTACATTCCAGAACTAATTCACGTAACGAATAGTGCAATACCTAAAATAAATGTCGTAAAAAGTAACTAAAAGAAAGTAAGAGAAATTATAAAAATATTAAACATATTTAAGACTGTTTTAAATTTATCGTGTCTATGTATTGTGATCGTAAACAGGCCATCACAAATACTCATATAAATTTTGAAATAAAATATAAAAATATTTAATAAAATACTTTTATTTTAAGTGCACGGATATATATTTTAATATTCTTCTGAATAAGTGCATATTTTAAAACTCCACTTCGGCGTTATGACATTCGTTTATTACGGGTAACTTTACCAACATTAAATCAGGAGACACAAAAAACAACTATTGGTGTACCATTATGTAACACACAATAGGTACACAACAGTAACAACAAGTGAGGAATCTCAAATAAATCACAATAATCACCCGACTGACAGTAGCAATGTGATCAGGAAAAAACTGCACCATCTATGCATTTAAAAGCAGATGTTTCACTTTTGTATAGGACTCCGGCTATAACTTGTACATCCTCAGTAAACCTGGTAAATGTACCCCTAAATACATTTAGTTAAGCGATTCTTTATTAATTTCTAGTATTTTCGTTGCGCTTAATAAAATATAAAATGTTAGACGTTTGTCGTGCGGACTATCTATGACAAGTTGGTTGATGACATTTATACATAACCGAGAATGCTAGAATTGTCAGAAGTAAAGAATTCTTGCTGGAATAATATTCACCAAAGAATTTATAATTCTTGTATAAATGAAAGGAAAACGTATGAATTCAGAAAAGTGTAATTAGAAACACCAATTCAGCGTTGGAATATTTATTATCAGTTAATATGACATTGACAGTTAATGTCAAACATAAACAAAATGTTTTGTTCCGGAGTGCACCCTGCAAAATCAGTATTATATTATATGAATATATTTTTTATGTTGATTGTTTGTTGGAAATAATGAAGAAAATAAGAAGTATGATAGTTGAAATGAATAAATGATACTCTAAAACATATTTATTGTTGACATACATATATATTTATATATTATTTACATTATTATATAGTACTTTCGTACAGTTTTCGATATGATTTATGAACGCATACAAAATTATATGACTGAGAACCACCGCCATATTGATTATAATGGCAATAATATAAAAACGTTTTTATTAAAGTTAAAAAAAAAGTTTTTTTGCAATTTTTTGGCTGATAGTACATTTCATAACCGAAAATGAAACATCTCCTATAAACGCAAATATCTAATTCTTATTTAAGCAGTCATTTGTCATGTCATTGTCATTGACTTCAAGAGATTTACAAGGTAAATAGGCAAGGTCTTATACCTTGTAAAGAGAGATCAGTACAAATACAGGTAAATTCATATTCCACCTTCACGGATAGAACCTTTACGAATGATCTAGAAAGAGCTCAGAGCTATCAGCATATCATAGCATCTACAGCCGTCAAAGATTAATTTTACAACTTTACCAAGTAATCACCCAAAATAAATGGTAAGAATAACTAATATAAAAAAAAAAGAAGAAAAAAATACTCACCTATTTGGCACACAAAAATGACACTTTCTAGTTTAAAAAATATATTTTTATTAAAAACTAGAAAGATAAAAACAAATAGTAAAACTATAATAAAAAAATATATTATAATTATTAAATATAATTATTTAAGTCGTCCATCAGATTAGATTTAGATGCAAGCAAATGGATATGTAGTATCAAAAATTTAATTAATTCTAAAAGCGTAACGCAATTTTCATCGCTGTTTCGTATTAATACATACAACCAGTATACATACATGAGTTCAACAGCTTAAAGCGGATAGCGATATGGTCACCACATATCTAACACCAAATACGTAACAGCGGTGGCATGTCGTAACAATTCTCGTGAATTATTGTCACCGATACACAATGGAACCATTTTCATAGTTGAATGCTTAGGTCAAATCGTATTAGACTGCGAATAAATCAAACGTCACATCTCGGCAACTGGTATTTTAAATAAAGAACTAGCAGTTGTTGACGATTTGTCAATTAGCAAAAATTCCTCACTTGCTTCGCTTTTGTTTATCCCTGCATTTTATTGCCTGAAAATGTCTGAAGCAGTTTAAATTTTTTGCCGTGCCATGACCTTCACCAAAATGTGTACCAGTAATCTAATAGATTCATTATTCAAATACTTTTCGAATAAAAACATCTCATTTAAACTACTGTTAAAGTAACCAACTAGTCGTTATATTTACTATCAATAGATTTACTGGAAGACCATTCGATCCGTAGAGTTCCAGTGAGCAGATCAGGAAATTGTGCAATAGGTTTTCTATTACATTACGTCGCCGTCGTGGCTTCCAATCCGACCAATCCCGGAAGTCTGACACACTCGGCCTCTCGACTTGAATGGCGCATTTGTATTCCAATAATTTTATATCCCGACTGATCCTCGATACGCCAAAGATTTGCGCAAAAAATAGTGTGGATAAAGAATCGTCTTTTTTTGGTCCAGACCATTGTATGTTTACACTGCAACTTATCACGAATCTGGATAACGTCTTCCAATTAAAGCAGGATGTGCTTGTGTTTTTAGATCAGATGATAAATCACGAAAATAATCCTACGCATACATCCAAATTTAACCGTTGCAGCAGTAGCCATATGTCAGCCGGTAGTGCCGTAGTGCCCAATTTGAACCCTTTTGAATGGTCCCAGCCAGACGTTGTTTGTCGCTAATCTTAGACGGGACAAAAAACGCAGTCGGGTTGTGGCCCTTCTTTCACGGTCCCTCGTCGAGCGGCTCGTCGCCACCGCTTCTGAGCCACGCCGCGCGACACCGCGTGTACGACCGACTACGATCGCACCAGTCCGCCGCGCGCCATCACCCGGGGCGCCTGTGTCGCTACTCTATAAGTGCATTACAAAAACTTGCTTCCTCGCAAGTTTACAGATATAAGTGCATAACGCCGGCTGATATCCCGTGTATTTTTGGATAGTGCCTATATAAACCGTGTAACGGAACGATTGCGTGCACTTTGGCCACGCAAATGCGGGTTTTGTACATTTGTAGGTGGAAAAATAAACATAACACTCCGGTAAGTTTAATAATGCTTAAATGATTTTATCTTTACTTTCTTTATCTCCAGATGTGTTCTCCCGTGGGATGCTGTGGTCCATTTTAAAATGAACATAATAGATTGTAACGTTTTTAAAGCGTGCTCATGCTCATTCATCATACTGGTGGTGAAATCATTTTATGTCAGAGACATTTTAATTAAGAAGACAGTGAAAGTGAATCCGATTTTACGAAATATAAACATAATGCTATAAATATGCATTTTTGTATCAATGTGACATTTGACGCTATCGAAGTTTTTACACACAACATCGTTCATTCTGTATACAACTCGAACATTGTTTAATATACGTTTCTAAATACTACATATACATATTATGTTGTATGTGATGCATACTCTTAATGTCTTTGATACGACGTGATTAAACAAATAAGTTCTCTAAACTAAAATCTCTTACAATTATTAGAATAAACGAGACAGACAAATGACCATCTCGTTTGGAACTTCAAGGTGATGACTGGCAATATTAAGAAAGAAAAAAGTATGATAATTCATTCAGTTCAAGATGATATTCTAGTTTGATTACACGAGGCTATCTTCGAAGCAACTGAGACATTTACAATAGATGCTCACATCATTACCACACTGAACTTGCGAAACATATTTACAAAAATGTATTTTATAACACTTAGGTACACAAAATGTTTGCACGCTTCATAAAGTTTCTTGAGACCTTGTGATATCAATACGCTAATGAGATGTTTAAACTTTCGAGAATAAGTATCATAATAAACATCAGCTCAAATAAAAAAATTGGTGTCTGGAAACAGTCCCAAATTTTAGGATTACCAGGTGTTAGAATGGACAACTCCTGCAATAGGGATCCTTGTAATGCGAGAGAATTTACTAACGTTAAAACGACTACAAAGAACGCCAAGACCAAAAGAGCAATTATTTTTGTATTACACAAATATGTGTTCCGAGTAGTGATCGAATATATAGCACTCGGTGCAATGGCTGTGGCGAGGCATCCTCTCAAACCACAATGCCATCGAATGTAAAATACATACATATCAGTCAATCAATTTGTTCTATATGTTACAAAATATTTTAATTGCAAGGCGAAGTATTAAAGGAATCCAAGCCACGAAGCTTAATAGCACTGAAGCTCGCCAGGATTTCCAAAGCACTTTAAAGACCTTAGCATGTTCATAAGTTTGATATAAATCAAGTCATACAGTAAAATTTATAAGTGGAAAAATATCTTGAACCACTACAAGTCTCTCAAGTTCTGATCTAATATTAAAAGTAAATCGCATAGTTTTTATGAAATCGAAGAGATTGCATAGATTCGATTTCATTTTATTATTTTTCTGGTATCATACCCAAATGTTTAAACTATATATAATCAAGAACCATACATGCTAAATTATAAAATCAATATACCACGAAAACACCTACTCACTAGGATATTTCCGAAATTATGCTGAGAAACTTAAAATTGAATTTGTAGTTTCTTTAATATGACATAATATAATATATAAAATGAAACAAAATGTACTCTTCAAATTGTATACCTAATCACTTAATTCGAAATAAAATAACTGCATATAAAACTAAAAGATCTATTGGTAATATATCTCTTACTCTAGGTCTAATAAATAGTCAATGTCTACTTATACCAAATTCTATGCAAGTGGCAGCAACCGGATAGTGTAATCATAAAATTACAGATAATTTGGCTATTTTATATGCAAACCCATCTTTAATACATACGGTAGTTATCATAAAACGCGTAACATAACTACTGCAGATACATCACTTTTCGCGACGACCATGACTAACCCTCGTCCTATAGAATAGTTAGTTCGACGTACACCCTATATGTACACATGTAGGTTAGTTGTGGGGGTTAATCATGCCCTTGAATGTTGCAGTATTCCCTAATGAATATGTGGGTAGGTGGATAGCGACACGGTTGAATCACGCCCCTCTGTCGCTAGTCTAAATCAATAGACCGGCACACACAGGACGCATAATGGACCGAGCGTTATGAAAGGTGAATCAGAAATGCATACAGTCTGATTGGACATTCGTTACAAAGTATTGTGTACTTGCAGTTAGAATACTAGAAACAATATGGTTAATCAAGGAAGCTTCGACGTGGACTGAGCCACAATACAACCAATCAACGTAGCGTACGTTCATTTATTTAGTATTATTAGTTTAATAGAGCACTTGATTTATCCGTTGCTTTGTAAATATCAGGTTTTAAGGCCAAAGACCGATCAAAAATTGAGTTTCTCTCATTAGCACCGTTAATGAATCAAACAATATTTTTAATTTGGCCTTTAGAACATTCCTTTTGAGTTTACAATAAATTGAATAATTTAGAGCAGTTATTTAGTGTATCTGTAAAATCTAACATCGGATTTAAGACTACGCCGAGCGTAAGACAGATAGTGACAGAGCTCGTGCAGCGAAAGGTCAAATCGGCGCGCGGCCGCTAAAGTAAAATTGTATGGAGGATTTGAAATCTTTTTTGATAAATATGTATCTTTATTGTCAACCATTAACTTAAATATTTGGGACGGACAAATTGTAATATAACTATTTATGTTTCGTTTAAGCTGTAAAATAGGATAGATTTCTACTGTTATAATCTAAAAATCACGAGCTTTCGTACAAATTTACGTTTTTTTATAGGTGAAATATTTATTTATTTAAAGCTTTTTAAACGGGGTAATTGTACGGGGTTATGGTAAATGTATATTTTATATTTGTATTAAACAAAAAGTGTTGATTTTATTCACTTAACTGTGACTGTTTTGACACATTTCGCTTGGTGCAGTCTTAAGGTAGTATATTCTTTATTATCGTCTGTATGCGTCGCATACGGATACAAACGCATTAAAAAGATGTAAGGGTACGTGTACTTTGAGTATTTTTCCAGTTGTCAATGGATCATGTAAGGTATCATCATAGAGCTTAATCAAATGTACTTCGAATCTATTCTTAAGTTCGTTGAGACACCAGAGTCCAGATACAATGCCATTGTCTCTAGTTATAATTCAAGCTAATTAGGTACAAGCTTGTTAACAGTACAGTTCTTACTGAAGTTTTTGGCATATTGTACTTGATCTTAAAATAATTGACTTTTCCATTAAAATAACTGTCCTAATATTACAAATTGTAGTTACATGTCACATTACTGCGATCAATAAAATAATTAAGAACTACGCCACAAACGTTGACAAATTGACAATTCAAATTTGTGCATTATAAAAGGATTGATAAACCTGATTCTTATGTACGTATATGCCTACGACAGAATCGTCCTAACATCAAGTAAAAAAATTATGCGTGATTTGATTGACCGTTGCTAATTAAGACAGCATATCCCAGCAGATGACATACGTTTGGCCGTCTGTTAACTAGTTTTTGTTTTGCTCTGCCTTTCAGAAAACAAATGTATGTATGTGTCATTGAATTATTTTTGATAGTTTTATGGACGTGGAATGAACGGCCGTGTGACGTGACACGTGGGCAAATGCACACATGGTAGCTATAAATAATGATTATATTATACTCATATTAGTCCACTGGTGGATATTTAGTGCTATTACCAAATTAAAATATAATATTAACAATGTGTTTTGAATATAAACCGCCATAAGCGAGAAATCTATTACGCAGATTTTTAAACGCTTTTGTCAGAACTTACACTTACTGAAAGAAATATGACTTTTTAACTGCCATGTCATTTTATATGCGCGCACATCAACCGTAACTATTCGCACAACTGTCTGTAAGACTTGTATTCTTATTAGTCTGGCCTGGACAAAGAACTGGGTCTATTCATAAGCTCATCCAAGTGACACGACCAGGGAAACGTGACCTTTTAAAACAGGACAAGCGCTTATATTTGAATGGAATTGTAATTGGTTTAGAGGATCTTGTTATGCTGGCGACGCTATTCACCCTTTGCTTTCAAGTTTGAAAAGTACTTCAAATGGAACATGGGTTTGATGAATTTATAGCCGGTATAAATGGAAAGTGATATTTTATTACACATAGGCATTTTTTTTTTGGTATTAATTACGGTGAAATTAGATTAAACGATTGATTTCGAAACGTGTTTAATACACGAAAGCATTAGAATCGACCGTTAGATGCCCAATATTTCGAACAACTAGTTTGTACATAATCTTTGGCTATCATACGAGTTTATAGACAAACGAAGTGACTCTACTCATATTTCTAAACCACAGTTCTTTAATATTCTCGGATCCTAACACTGAATTGACCTTGTAATATCTCATTATATTTCAATGCTACGCTGTCACACTAAAGAGCAATTTCATGCTTGACATACGATTTGACATATTGGTAATTAGGTTTTTGTTTCTCGTAACGAAAACCCAGAACAGTACTAAAACCTAATTAAAACTAAAAATACATTGCAATAAACTACATTATTAAAAATAATAAACAACCATGTTATAGAGATTACGTAAACGGCTACGTAATTTCATATTGTCGCCTTTTTATGCTCAATAAAATGCAGAGTTTACTTTCCACCTGCGAGACAGCTTCCGCGAGAAACAAGCGTGAGGTGTCCGACAATAACTGGCGACTGTGTGACAAAATGTCACTTATCGCCGTAGTTTTATCACTGTAGGAATAGTACTGAATCGCCGTAGTTGGTCTTCTGCGATCGAAAGAGGAAGTGTACATTCAGGTTTTAAAAGAGTCCTAACATTTCCTACTTACAAACACATATAGCCATTTTGGGTTTTGTTACAGCACTATATAAGTATATGTTTGTATACTATTTTATAAATATGCAGCATATTTCATTTTATTTACAAATTTCATTGATGTATCTAAGCGAGAGTATTACGCTGACTTTACGTACTCAAATAAATTAATTATTGAGTAACTTTTACTTTGTGTATAAAAGTCCAACATTTTGATATTAACCGATATCATTGCGTTCATCGACACTAAATGTCTATTAAGGGTATTTTATTTAAACATAATTTACATTTTTATTTGTAGATGATAAAGAGTTAGACGATGCTATTGGCAGCATTTTGTTCGATATTATTGTGTTGGTAAGAACGTGTTATTAATTGTATAATGTGAGTTTCTTGATATAAAATAAATGTGAAGACGTAAATAAAACACATTTTTTATACTCTACTCCATATTTCATAAGCCATAGTCCTACAAAATTTATTTCTAATGAGATTAATTTATAGTTTCGTTATTTTTACACATGGGCTTGACACAAACTTGGATATGCCAATATAAAGACGTGCTGTTGCCTTGACTAACACATTTTCCATAAAAGCAGCTGTAAAGTTTCCGGTGCGAGTAATTATTCCATTAAATATGGAAATGATGTTCTGAGTGTCCCATTAATAAAGAGATTATAAATTAAAATGCAGTTATATTATACTAAAGTTACGCGATAAATAAAATTGACTACCGGCTTGTAAATTTTACGGTATATTAGTTATAAATTAAGTGAAATTTCATTACCTAGCAACGTGAAGTAAAAACGGGTATAGAACTTTATGTACCAACATTGAAATCTAAAAGGTCAAGGTATAAAAAAACCGATAAACTGTTTATTTTAATAATCATCCAAAAAATCTGAATGATTTCAAGCGTAACGATTCGAGCGGCGATAAAATTTAAAATACTATAAATACGCATACAAAACATTAATGATAAAGAATGGACTAAAGCGGGCACATGTGTGAGCCAGTCAGCCAGTCAATAGCATTCAGTGTCGGCCGGCTAGCCGGTGCAGTGTTTAGATAAGTGAACACAATGCTCTAGGTCTGCATACTGCACGACGCAGGGATGACGAACGCACGGCGTACCAAACTTTTTTTTAAAATCTTTTATTTGAGCGCAATCCTTAGAAAAGACATGACATACGGCAGATAGTGATACCACAGCATATGGAAATTGTAAAGAATATCCAAACAATGAATGTTTATCGTTGTGAAACTGTGTTGACATGAGATATCGTACGATCTCATTTGTTTTGAAATATTTTTTGTCATGTGGGTAGTTTTACTGTTACCGATATATTGTTTTCAGTTTCATGCGCAATTTGCGATGATGAAATATAATTGAAAATTAGCCATAAACGAAGTACCTGTAGTTAAAACTCGTACTTTTTTTTTTAAAACTAAGTTTTCATAAGTCTTACACAAAGACCATAATTTTTAAAAATTCTTGTTTTTCACATTTTGAAGTTCTAAGGAATCTCCCGTTACAATTTGATTCACGTATTCTGGGACACTTTGTATACATATATGAATATTACGTCAACATTCAAGCATATATACAATAATACCCATATATGTATAGTAAATATAAAATATGTGTCATGTATTTTAAATGTAACGCATATGTTCCTGTTTCATTCACATTCAGATGATAATAATAATGTAGGAAGTGACCATATCATACTTCAGGAAATTTGATTAGTATATAAATTATTTAGCAAAAGAGTTATAAAAAGAACATAATTGTAACGGATAATATTTTATAGCTAACTAGCTTTTGCCCGCGACTTCGTCCGCGTGAAATAGTTACTATGGGCAGCATTTTTAATTTTGTAAGAAATTTATTTTGCTAATAATACACACATAAATGCCGTGGTTTACTACAAATAGCTCATTTTAATACATTTTTATACACTATGTTTTTTGTTTTCCATCCTTTGCTAAAACATAAAGACTTTGCAGGTTTGAATTTCGTGAGCACGCCACATAGAGTTGTCCATGGAAAACTGATTTGTCTATTATTACTGTAAATGGTGCTTTTAGAAGAATCTGCACTCTTTTAAATTGAAATGGCAAATTGGTCCGAATTATCGGAAAACGGGGAATTAAAACATTTTCTCCTTTTGCCATTCTAGTCATGATTATAGCTTTTATAATATTGCGTCCTAGATGAGTAATTTGTTGCCGTGTACAATTACATAGCCTTGGTGCGTTAACATTTCTCATTAACAGAACTGGAATACTAACTTTCAGCCTTAACTTATGGGAAGGCACTCCTGATAGTTGTAAAGAGTTAAGAAACTCTATAGGGTATGATGTCACTTGTTCAGTATCCTTAACATGTCTACTGAGAGTTTATAATTTGTTCCTTTATCTGGCCTACTGTCTTATTAACGGCGCCAAAGTTGACCGGTCACACAACCATTCTCGGTTGCCCTTGCTTATTTGTAGATCTAGATTGGCATTATAAATTAGAGCAGCTGCCTATTGCCCTGCCTGAGAATCGTTGTGTAGTTGTACTCGCATATTTGTAGTCAGACAAAACCTTTTTACGTGTACCCATAATACAGACGTTTGAAGACAAACAGGCCATCCCAAACCAACAGCTTACACTGCTGCAACATTTTTTCACGCTTACCGCTTTTGCTAATGTTACAAATTCCCTCACTACGCCGCGCTGCGCCGGCGTATCGTTTATTGTGTATGACGGTTGGCGTGTCCCGCGCTCACGCAATGTGTATATATTAAAACAGCATTTCTACTAATTATACAGTGTTTCCGATAAATAAACATATTGTAAAAATAGATATACTCTTATAAGTATAAGATTTGTTTGGGCTTCTACACGAACTTTCTTCTTCTATTTAATTCCCATGTAAGTCGAAATTTCAAAAGCGCGGGATCGAGTGCCTAAATACAAAGTCTTATGGTATTATCTTCGATAATGACGAATTCACATACAAACTTTCATTCCTTATTTTAATCCCCTCATGCCCTTTTTTACAATAAAAGGTAACCATGTCCTTTTCTAAGGTCTACTCTTTCTCTTTGTACCTAATTTCATCAGAACAGGTCAGCGGTTTAGGAGCGACAATGACAAATTCACATACACAATTTCTTACCTTATTTCAACCCCTTTATGCCCTTTTTTACAATAAAACCCATGTCATTTCCCAAGGTGTAGTCATCTCTGTACCAAATTTCATCAAAATCGGTGCAGTGGTTTAGACGTGAAAGCGTAACAGACAGACAGAGTTACTTTAGCATTTATAATATTAGTAAGGATTGAGAGCGAGGTTAGAAAGGTACCGCATTAGAAAATTTGCGTAAGGATTTGTATTTTAGTTTATATTATACATTTATTAATGGATGGATATTTTCAACGAATAATGACAAAGCAAAAACATTTTCTGCAAAACTATTTTTTATCAATATATAGAATAATAGAATATGTTACTGGAACTCTAAAGCATTATCTACAATACATTAACTTCTTATTTAAAGCTGGATGTATATTTTATATTATGTTATTTTAGTTGACGTTGTGTATCTTTTTTTAGAAGAAGAAACTTATAGAAGAAATTTTAATAAACACATTTCTGAACATTAACAGCTAGCTCGATAATCATAAGTAACGATTTGACAAAAATGAACGCCATTTACAAGTTTTACAGATATGTCCTCTTTTGAATAAAACTTAAAGAAAATTAAAATATGCTATCACAAATATGGTTTAGCGTTATAGGTTGACCACCCCTGGCCTAGTGCATTCCACGCCACCGGCTGAAGTCGGGAATTAGCCATAACTTATTTTAGAGCCTTTCGCACCGTCCGCGTCAGCCCAGCAACAAGCCTCGTTCACACACGCACCAACGTTAGAACGTTAATGGTATGTGCTGTATTGTTTTTACCAACACCAAAGTTTTATGCGTCGGTTCGCGAACATTTTTAAGAGAGTCTTTTAACTTTTTTCCCGTAGTTCAATGTCTGACAGTGTATTGTCACTCTGTTATTTTATGGTGAGAGCAGACAGCTTTGTATTCGAATACATTGTTTGTGAGCACATGCATATTATACCAGTTAACAAGTAAAATAAAACACAATCAAATTTACACCGTGCAATATAAACGAATATACACATAATTGAACAACAGTTGTTGATATAGCATGATTTGCATAAAAACATCGCTTTAATCTAACTAAATGCAAAGAAAATTAGCAAATATATTACAAATTCCTTTAAGTATAAAGTTCCCATGCACCCAGAGTGCAACGTTCGTTCGTTCAACGTTAATCAGAATCTATCAAACTGTACTGTTACAATACATTTGTATAACAAAAGGTTCGCCTAAGACGTTGTAAATAAAATTCCAAGTCGGCCATAAAACTGGTGGTATGCAGTATTCGCACCAACATACTCCAACACTCCACTAACTAATTAATAAATCACTAACTTTACGATCGAATAGATATAACTAAAGGTAAACTAACTAATTAATGCAATCGGCAATAATTACCGATCTGCCAAATTGCTTGCAAGGTTACCTTGTTAAAAATCATAACGTACGTTTATAACCAATATTTAATACTTCTTCACTCCTACATATTCATATTTAGGAAAAATGAGGGTATACTATTCATACTGTATTTTATTTGAATAAAGTACGTTAAAAATCAATAAAACTCAATTGTTTGTATTATTAAAAAAAGAACGATTCTACATATTTGCCAGATAACCATATCCAACCTTTTTTTTGTATAAACTGGATATTTTGTTAATTAAATTCCTACCTCTTAGATACATAATTATAAATTTATTCTTAAGCATTTTAATTAATCGAATGAGTTAGTAATTATCCGATACCCGATTTAGATTGAAATAGCAGGCGCGATTCAAATGGCACGTCCGGAGAGCACTTACATACTCTGTTGCAATCCGTAGGTCACGTTTCTCCAGTAATGATAACGATTTGCAGCAATTTGCCTTAAGATCAGTTACATGTCGATTATTTCAATTACCTTTGTATTTAATATAAGTAAAATGCTTAATAATGTTACTTCTTTGAACAATATCTATTTTGACTTTAGATAATATATCAATGTAATAAACTTTCTAGCAATATGTTTTTCTCTTTGTATGTGTCCGTATTTGGTATATTTATCTATAAAAATATACCAAGTACCGACGAGTGCACTATATGCAATGATTGCGTTTTTTGTGTTCTGTACGGTTAGGGTTTGGCCTAATGCAGTGATTGATATTTCGCACTCTTAATAAAACAGCGACTTATCTCGAAATTTGAAAGTAAGGCAATTTGGAATCTAATTGTATATGCTAATTTCTAATATTATGTTTGTGTTAAATCATTGCAATAGAGTTCAAATTTGTTTAATCCAAAATACTGATATAAGTCTCTGTTTTATTAAGAGTGCGATTTGTACAGGCTTCTACCAAGAGAAAAAGAGAGCCCAGTTTTCTTTATTAGTCTTAAGCCAATATTTGCGTTATTTGTTCTTGTTATTTATCATTTATATTGGCTGTAATGACGCTATATTATGAATTAAATATTTTAACCTGTGTAAATATTGTTTAATATTTGCTGTGCGAATAAATTTATAACTATAATCAAATTAAGAAATGTTACTATTATCCGTAACTGTGTTTTAATATGTTGTCAAATTTTGTTAATTTACTTTACAAGCAGGTTGTTGATCTGATTATATTAAACTAATAATTGTAATAACTGCTACTGAGTAACTGTTTAACTTATGCTTCCTAATTCGTCAGCCTCGATGGCGTAGTGGTTAGTGTAACCGACTGCCACGCCTGAGGTCGCGGGCTCGATTCCCGCACAAGTCAAACATTTGTGTGCATGAATATGGATGTTTGTCTTGGGCTGGGTGTTTCTATGTATAATATGTATATATTTACAAAAAAAAAAGTATATATGTATGTTTATCCATTGTCTAGTACCCACAGTACAAGCTCTGCTTAGTTTGGGCTAGATAGTGTTGTGTGTATGTGGTAGAATATTATTATTATATTATTAATTATTTTACTAAACATTTGTGTGTTTATGTTTTAAATAGCGAAAACTTAATAACGCTTTCCTTCCTTGTAACAATCTATAATTATACTAAAACACTATATTGAAGTTCGTAAACAATTTGTCTGTTGGAACCAAAGATATACCTAATAAATAGAAAAGAAGCAGATATGTTACTGGCGTACAAAAACTGAAGACTCAGTATAAAAACGACCTATTTAGATAATTTTTCTATTGTTCTCAAAACAAAATCGGTCCAACAAAATCCCTTGCAAAATCTGTCAAAGTACAATTGTTTGAATTATAGCTATTTCTTTCAAGTAAGCTGATTTATGAAAGTGTTACTTATTTATCAAACTTTTAACACAAGTACAGTTTTTAATAACAATTTATTTTATGGATCCGACGTGCAACGTCCATTACTATGAAAGTGCTACATATCTTGTGTAAATACGTATTACACATTTGGTAAGAACCATTTATTTCGACAAATTCGAAATAAAAAATTAAGTAGTCATCATTTTCTGAATATCGAACAGTCATCGAATATTCGACTCATCTCTGATACGGACAAAAATATAGCATACTAGCTGACTCGCGCAACTTCGTCTGCTTCACATAAGAGAATATTCCCCGTTTTTGCAACATTTTTCACTCATGCTCGTAACGTAACGTTGGCGTAACGTGATGTTATATAGCCTATAGCCATCCTCGATAAATAGGCTATCCAACACAAAAATAATTTTCAATTCGAACCAGTAGTTCCTGAGATTAGCGCGTTCAACCAAACAAACAAACAAATTCTTGAGCTTTATAACCTTAGTATAGATTAAGCACACGCGGGTAGGTAGGTATACATGCAAGAGCGGTCACATCGCGAGTCGCGGTGGTGGTGGCGATCAGGAATGGTCCATTGTTTAGTATGCGGACATATACCTACAGAGACGATAAGCCGATCCACAAACGCGTAATCATTAGCCACCGATGCACGCGACGTGATCGTTTCGATTACGCTCTTTTAAGCGTTTAGTGATGAGAAAATATCTTAGATTGGAACTCAAAATATAAGTCATGTTTATCTGAATATGTTACGGGAAACCGGCAATACGATTAAATTGTTAAATTTCTACTTTTTCAAGAAATTACTATTTTTAGTCGGTGATTAAATATTTTAGAATTTAGCATATTTATTTAGCACTAGGTGGATCCTGATTAAACGCATTTCATACGTGATTGAAACTTATTTCATACGTACCTACGATTATAATATATTTAGACAACCGTGGAATATTAGTTGTAAAAACGTTTTTAATGTAAGTATGTATTTTATTTCATTAGTTTTGCTAAGCTCAGTAATAAAATTATTCTCGTGTACCTAATTCAAGGTTTCTTCGATACAGGCTTGCCTAGTGAGAAAACTAAAGGAAACTTACGTTTTGAAATTAAGCTCTCTGCTAAATGTATGCAATACATCTATAGGGTAGGTACATATTGGTACAGATATTGTTATAGTATTAATATGTATTCTGTGGCACAGGTATTTATTTTTTTCCTTTTTGTAATGTTTTGCAATAACAAACCATTTATTAATTTTAAAAAAAAATTCAACTTCTGACATTAATTAAATTTACTTGTCGTAAATAGTTAAGAAAGAAACCGAAAAACATCGCTAGAATTAATGTAAATAATACCCATGTGTTTTCAGCTACGATGTTATTTGAATTTTAGTTATATCTATGACATTGGTATTGCACTACTGAGTGACGTAAATGTTGTTATTAATATTTTACATATACATATATATCTGTTCTCACGTTTATAGGCCTCTTCTCAGTGCGAAAAGGTTTAGGCCATAGTCCACCACGCTGGCCCAGTGCGGGTTGGCAGACTTCACATATCTTCATTCATTAGGTTCTCCCTATATTACATAAACTCCTGATAGACAGTCTGTCTACGCTTTCGAGGAGATCCCTGAAGGCAGAAAATATATGACTATAAATAATCCTAACTATCAATAATATAAATACGATTGTGAGTTTGTTTGTTTCTTTGTTACGCTTTCGTGCCTTAACTACTCGACCGATCATCATGAAATTGTCGCATACACGTTGTCAGGGTGACCGAAAAGGACATAGGGTACCTTTCATCCAGAAAATAGGCCTATTTCTAACTTAACATACATACTAGATTTTGCTCTAAAATCAAAGGCCTAAAATCTAGTGTGTATATAAAATCAATAATATTATTATTAACTACACAATACACGTTAAATACTTATTTGATAATAAATGTTTGCGATATTCGACCATTAGCTACTTAGGAGCGGCACACGGGTAGCTAAAAGTCGTTAATAATGAAGATATGGAGCGTAATATATCGTCACGCGATGTTGATACAGTCCGTAACTTGAGAGCTATACGTATAGCCCGACTCCGCTTACAGTTGACGCAAGCACCACTCCTACTTAATTACTCTCTGTGTACTCCTGCGCTATACAAACATACTGATTAATTACTAATTATGGATAACTACTTTGACATACTTTACATTGGCATTGGTTCAAAGAAAAATGTTTAATTAATTAATGCAGTAATTTACGAGAAAAGAAGGATAGAGACGTTTAAAAACATATGGCGTCGTCCATCTTTTAGCTTCCTCGATGTACAATTTGAATTTGTGGAATGTAAACATTTTTCTGAGATATAAAATAATCTACCTATATTATTTCATTCTTTTTTTTCTAGATATATATTTATTAAAATTTATAACCGTTGTTAGTTTTTGACGTAAAGAAAGAACAAACAAACATATGCTTTTTATTAGTTTGGAGATTTTTATTGAATAATAGTTTGAATCACCTAGATAATCACCGATTAAAAATGATTGAATAGAAAATATTTTATGACGCAATGAACATACAATTTATTCAAACTTTTTACTGACTTATTACAATTCCACGTGCGAGTAATCTTAATGTAACGATGATATCATGATGATAGTGATGACACGCCTACTAAATAAACATATGTGTATCTTCATATATTTTATTAACACTACTGTTTAAATGAACATATTTCACCATTCTATTTTATAAAACTACCATTCAATATAAACCTTTTTGATACCAAACAAGCATATCCTCTACTAGTGAATATGCATCAGAATCTTTCGAATTAATCGTTGTATACCCGTTACCCCTGTCGCCCCCTTAAACTAGTTCATTAAATTAGTGAATCAAAATGAAAAAGTAGTTTCGTTGTATTTACTTATCGATTAAAAATAAACTCATCTTTACGTAAGGTTGCGACACTAATAAACATTCAATGCAGTCGTGTATTGAATAATTTATTTTAATGCTTAAAACTGTGTGGGCAACGGTACTGCGAATGCTGGCCGGTAGCATTCCTGCAGGCTACAGCACCGAGGTTCATGAGTGCGAGGCGCCATGGCCGCGCAGTCGAAGCGTGATCGACCTACAGATTCAATCCAACACTGCACCCAATACAACACAAATATTACTCGCTAAAACTAAAAAGACAAACCAGTTTTACTATTAATAGCTTCGTTGACGTGACATAAGAAACATAAACCCTAAAGCTCTCGCACACAGATCTAGTACTATCAATCGTTACAATATTACATTATCTGTTGAGATACATTTTATTGCATGACGCTGCACTGTGGTCTTGTTAGGCCACGGCCACGTTTGGTATATTAGTGCGCGCTAAAAATACTTATGCGGTATGTCTTTTACATTAGAAAGCGTGCGATCAGACACTTCTGATAGACATGTGATATTATTTAATTAGAAATTTAAATATGGAATCTTATTTGAAAATATTATCCTACATAATCCTAACTTAATATTATATACATAAATATAAATGTGAGTTTGTTTATTTGTTACACTTTCACGCCTTCTACTCGACCGGTCATCATGTAATTTCACATACACATTGTCAGAGTTACAGTAAAGTATATAGGATACCCTGCATTCAGAAAAATAAATGACCTAATGACATATCCTTTACAATTACGTGAGCGAAGCCTCGGGCAAAATCTAGTATACCTACTATAAGTAGGACGTAAAAGATTACATTCCATAAACGAATTTGACAAAATGTAACGTATGTGAGAGCCTTAAAGAAGATTGCTGCTAACATAGGTCTGTTCGTGTAGTGGCCTGCCGTTTCATACGGCGGGCCGAAACCTCGGCGGGGTCGCGACCGCATGTGCAAGTGATTCGCGCGGCCCCGTCGATAGTGGTTTTGTCGAGGAACACCATGGTAAGTTTAGTCGGTATTCCGGGAGGTACATTATCTTCTTAACATCTTTCTGTTACCCCGGCGAGTCCGACATAACCCCTCCGCCCGCCCCCGCGGAGGGGCATGCTTGAAGCATTCCCCCACGAAAAAAAATAATAAAAGATTGCTGCTAACATACGACGAGCTTAAGTTTTGAAATAGCCTGCATAAGGTAAGTAATACTACGAGTATTATAATAGATGTTTTACCATAATCGATGTATTATTTACAATGGTTAGCAAACAATAGATACTTGACTGGCACTTATATATTTGTCTGCGATCACAGTCTGTCTAAGAAGGCTTTGAACCCACTAACACTATGGGAAAAATGAAATTGATATATCATTCAAAAAAAGAGATAGCAATTTTATAGCTTCTTAATGAGTACTAGGCTGGAGTGACATCGGTTAAATGCGGTGTTGGCAGTGAGCCAGCGATGTGCATAAGGATTTTACGGCAAAACCGCTGCTTCGACAATCGACCGCAGAGACCACCCGCGATGAATTATTCGATGTCTTTTTATCCCTATTGTTTTTACAAAGCAACACTTTAAACGTACATATATTCATTAGAAAACTAAAAGGAGGATGGATAGAAGGAAGGACTGAAGAATGCGTCAGGTTATATAAGCAGTTTTTTTCTAAATTGATAGCTGTGATCGGTAATATTGTACGAAAACAATCACGTAGAAATGTCGTTAAACTTAATTAATATGTCTACCAGCGTTAGTATACTACAATCGCAAAGAGTCGTAAGTCAAATACATATTCTCTTACTAATATTAGATCCAAGTGTTCACATTCCTCTTGTGCATGTTAATCTAGACACTTTAGAATAATGCAGTTTCGAGCAAATAATTTATTTATTTTTGCCACTTATCTCAATCCTGTCTTTGTATCGTCGAGCTAACGTACTAGCCAGTTCACGCTCCGTTTTGCTTTGTATAAAGCTAATATCTACTACCAATACATGCCATGTCGTCAG
The DNA here is from genome assembly GCA_930367265.1 of Catocala fraxini. NCBI lineage: Eukaryota > Metazoa > Arthropoda > Insecta > Lepidoptera > Erebidae > Catocala > Catocala fraxini. The sequence continues at coordinate 12,018,000 of OV884026.1, read as the reverse complement.
TTCGATCGAATTTAATAATAAATCCAAGATTTTTATAATAATAATAATAATATTTTATCATATATACACAACACCATCTAGGCCAAACTAAGCAGAGCTTGTACTATGGATACTAAACAATGGATAAACATACATATATACTATTTATTTTTTTGTAAATATAAAGTTGTTGCTTCAATTAGGATAATAAATTAAATTGTAAGTAAAATTTTAAATGTTTCATATTATTATGTATATCAAAACATAAAGTATCACGCATTATGTAAAATACAAAGACATTGAGAGTTCTTCTTTCACGGTAGGTAGCGGCCTTGCTGTGTCCTGACATTGTTGAAGTCCATGAACAGCGGTCACTACTTTCTATCATGTGGGCCACTTGCTCGTTTGCCAACAATGGCAAAAAGAAAATATCATAAAAAAATGTAGTATCCTAACCACTGTTTTCAATCTGTACAACATGTTAGATTAATGAAATTATTAATGTTGAACGTTAGGCGTACCTAGCACTATCTTATTACAGAATCGGTGTACTCATTACACAACAACTAGCTCGTAGTAATTGAGTTGTTAACCTTTAATAATAATCTCGTAATAGAGAATTCATAATAAAAATATTAATCCAATCTCTCCAATTCTCAATTCTCAGAACTGCCATTATTAGTAGAATAATAAAAACAGAATTCTATTCGAGATCTAAATAAAAAATAAAGTGTTGCCATCATTAAATAAGCTTAGTACGAACTTGAAATCGAAGCCTCGAGCTATAAACTCGTGGGAATTCCCAGCTCGGTTTTAAAACGAATAAAAAGATGTTATGATTCATACATACCTTTACGCGCAGTTTACGTACGTCATTGATCTGCAATTTAATACACAGAACTATACATACATAACATGATAGCTTTAAGCTAATATAGCAGGAAAAAATAGCAGCATGCTCCTGACCATAAATGCGGGGTCTAGTGTCCAAATACTTGTCTGTGATACAACACTGGCTCAGTATTCACAGTAAAACAAACATAGCATTACTTTTAGTAGATATAAAACGTGTTTATAACAAAGCTAAAATTAAAATTACTTTTACAAAATAATAGAACTGGAAAATATAGCATCCATGAAACAGGATCTGTCACATCGGCTATCTTTATTAACTAAGCTATCTATAGCCTGTTCTTTTTATAAACCGCTCGGAGCTCTATCATTTAGCTTAGGCGAAGCATGGAATTAATATTAATTAGGTAATGATGTAAGGCCTCTTTTATGGTTTGAATTTATGTCTTACCATAATTCAATTATTATGATGATATCATGGCGATATTATTTATCAACATAGTTTCAATATTTTATGTATAAAGATAAAGCAAAGTAATAAGGTCTATATATTACCTATCAACACTGAATGTTGCATATCTGCTGAACAACCGTAAGGCACGGCTATGTTCAAGTGCTTATAGGATAATTCATCATAATTATTTAGAAAGAACTGCATAGCAATTCTGGTGGTTTATTCAACAGCAATTAAACAAATGTTCTTACAACTACATAGTTTCTCGTTCTGATTCAACTGATAATATAAAATCTATATAAATATAGAAGCTTCCTTGCTTTCCAGTGCTGCAGTAACCGAAATACGATTAATTGAGCGATAAAACTGGTCTATTCAATGTGGCCTACAACGGTAAGAATATGTATCAGGAAACTGTAGATAGCTCTACATGGACGCTGACCTGATATCCTGATATATATATGAATAATCAGTTATATGACCAACTGTCACAAAAGTTATGCCCTTATTACCGTCCGATAGTGGTATATTGAAATTTAAATCTAGTTTTACGCATCAATATCTTTTTCCCTGTTGTTGTCTGCTGAGCCGTTTAATCTGAGATTATATTCGAATTTTAAATAAATAAAGGCACTTTATGATTCGAAAAACAAAGATTTCATTTAAGTTCTGTTATCTTGATACGTTCCAAAATGTTTCCGAAAGAGCGTGACTTGGCAAAGGAAATAAAAATATCCGTTTGTTGCTTTGTTTGTGTATTTCGACAGAGAATATAATAATAATGCCTTGACCCGACAATAACGGGCCTTTTACAATCAAAGATTTTTGAGCACCGGCGGAAAGAAGGACAGGTAAAAGAATCCTTTAAACAATGTAGATTATCCGTATAACAATGTTACTGATTGAAATACAATAGCAACAATTGAATAGACAATGACATTCAACATGGAGAGTGGACTGATCGACAAGGGCGTTGAGACTTAAGACCCTCTTAGCCTCATACAGCAATAACTTTACTTGTGTCACTCTAAACCAGTTATTATGATACGGATACAGGGTATTATGAAAGCGATCTTGTTTTAAAACGCGTCACATTCAGTAGTCATAACTTAGTACATGCAGCAGTCACTAACGTACTATCCATACTAGGAAGGTATACTATAAATGCTTGTGTAACTATCTGTTTATTACCTTTTTCTGTTAAATTATCAGAACGATTTCGATTAAATTTTGTACACAGAAGCTTAAAGCCTCACGCATTACTCCTCGTCTCTTTAAAAGTGTTCTTACGTTTATAAATTCTTGTATAATCACAGGTACAGCTATTAAGTTTACAAAATCAGATTCTTGATAATAACAAAGAGTACAAAATAATTGTGTAATTAATACTTGCATTGCAGTTATCGATCTAACCATAGTTGACTTTGAAAACTTTGACTTTGATAACTTTAAACAGACTTAATTTTTTTACCTACTGTCGAATACAATTTCGTATAAAAAAAACTACTTTGATAAATTTGCTTTCTCTCAAGATATCAAATGAAAAATACCAATGAATTTGATTCAAGACGACTACCGGCCATGAATTGAAGTTCATGAATCGATTGAAAATTCTTATTGACGACTTCACTAAAAGTAATAAGAGCGTCCGATAAAAGAAACATTAATGTTTATAACAATAAACACAATTCAATACTAAGACTGGAATTCAAAGTCGTTACTATGCAAGGAGTGCAGGCTAATGCATTGTTTGTATGTTTGCATTCTCTATTGGATTCCAACCACTGCAATAGGTCAAATTGCAGATATTACTCAAAAGATTGTTTTCTGAATCCATTCGTGCAAATGTCAGACGCGACGGTGAACAGGTAAAGTTTGTTACAGGACTTCGAATTGTTCCAAATTTAGTGTTTACGAAACACTTTGGCAAAACGAATGCTTATAAACGTTTTAAACACTTTTTGAACGTGCCTACCAAGCCACAAGATTTATGCGCTAAGTTTCACTACCGATTGAAAACATATAATACAGTCCAATTTTAAACGGTCCTGTACGTCAGTGATCTCGTCTGTTCCGCCCTTTAAAACGCTCAAATTTTAGTCTTTACAATATTGATTTTATTTACATTCCTTTAGTTTGAAATTATACGGCTTTACGGCCACACAGAAAATGATAATTTGGTTCTAAATCCATTAGTCACGTTGCTCTAAATTGCTTCGTAAGTATCCACTCCATCTACATAAACTTTAAACTATTTTTATCTTCTTTAGACCAGATAACTGTAAGACTAGGAAATACGGCCGCATTTACCATTCTAAAAGGATACTTATTAAAACGGGTGTATAGCTATTTAAACATAAAACAGTAGATTACTTTGGAATGTCAACGTTCTTACTGACTTGGTTCCAACTTCAAACAACAAAATGTGTTTGAGAATTTCCTTGACCCGCACAATTGGTTCGTGTGACCAATGTGTGTTATAGACAGCCTATCTAGGCCCATTGAACAGCCAATAAGTTTGACCGTGTACAATCGTAGTGCGTTTTATACAATTGTTTGTCCTTGAATATGTCTGCACGGTTTTAATTGGACGTTGCATTATCATTGTTATAATTACCGTTTTAATTGCGCTATACTGATCTTTACCTGCATATTGTGATGTAAAGCGTTTAGTTTTAGCAATTATAAGTAGCCTAATTCAATTCAAGGCTACTTATAATTGCTAAAACAAAATATGCGTCTTTATTATCATTTCTCTTAAAGTGCATTTTATTATTTATCTCTGAAGTACTAAACTATCTAATCAATTTATTGCCGTAATCATAGTTAAGAATTGGTTTCCGTATAATTTGATTAATAATTATATTTTATGTTATTGTAAATAATTATTACTCTATGTAAACATAGCCAGTATTCGATTAGCTTTACACGTGTAGGCAACATATAGCAACCTATATGACCTTTTCATAGTAATTATGTTTTTGTTACAGTAATCCGATCTACTTTGTTTTTGTCTGAACAACATTTTTGGGTGTTGGTGAAGCAAATATTTATATTCTCATATCATAATAGTTCAAATCTTTGGATTCTTATATAGGTTTACTACATTTATATGTATATGATTTAGTGAGTTTATAGCGAAACTGTCATAAGTATTCATTCTAATATCTATTATTATTATTTGTATTATATGACACGTAAAGTTATAGTAAAATGTGGACATAATACGCCTCTTTCTAGTCTTTTGGGGTTATACGGGTGTGACAAAGTATGTATATGTAATGTATTACATCATAGGTAATGTAACGATCAAGCGGAAATTGTTTTAAATTCTCGTCTTACTTTGAGTTAGCCGTCGAATAGAATTAAACGCATCCAGCCTCCTTTACGATCCGTGCTGTAATGTCCGCACATCTTACATGATGTGTGATGATTAAATCGGTTTAGTGGATAATAACGCTTTACAAGGCAAAATCGTATTCCTAGGATGGGGTACTAATAACATCACAAATCAATTAGGGTTAGGTCGATGGCTGCATCATATAAAAACTTGCGTGAGTGATTGATTTTGTCTAGGTACTAATTTCAACTAAAAACAAAAATATTTTACTGTTTTTTTTTAATAATTTTACTTTTCAGTTTTGCGCTTGACCTGCTTTTTTGACTTTATCATTTGTTTAAAGTGCAACCAGTCCTACACATTTATTACTCGATAATCGGGACATCAAACAAACAAAATTGAAAGGAGGATGGCATAAAATTAGTTATCAAATTTAATTCATGTAATAAAAAATACTCATTGGAAATATATAATTTATTACGGATACTAATAATGAATTTTGAACCGTCATAAAACGTTAAAGAAAATTTAAAAGAATATGGACGAGCACCATCGCACTTTAGCGCGATTAAAATCGTGATTCTGGCAGTGGTCGGCAGAGCCTTTTTTGTAACTTGTTGTGGTTCTCAGAACTTCCTTAAAGAAGCATCAATTTGCCGCGGCTTTGCTTCACTCGGGCCGACGACCTTCTCATAGTGAGTCATTTATAATGATTAAGTTAAGGAAACGAGACTGCCGGACACCGGTCACATTGGAGAACTTCGCAAATGAATTCCTTTTACAGCTTTTCTATTTACAAGCTTTACTACCGTCTTCGTGTTGTAATGTCTGTAATTACGACAATTTGTTATCTATGTTATTACTTTTACACAACTGTTAATGACTCTATCAATTGTTTATTTAATTTGCTTACATAACCGGCTCAAAAATTATCGTCATGTGTAATTGTTGAGAGTAAAATGTGTGACAGTGACACACTGTGTCTAAAGATGCCAATAAAATCTTGTGACATAATAGTGGTAATTGATACGTGACATTAAATAATACTGTGAGGTATTCGATACAATGTTTTTATTGCATCAATGTTTCACACAAATTTTATCAAACTTGTCACAAAAAAAAGGTTTGCTCATTTTCGTATCGTAAGATATATTTGGAATAAATATTCTTAACAGGTTAAAAATGTGCTTTATGTTTTTTTTTATTATTTTAAACCCAGTCTTCGAAGCAGTTTACATGTTTAATTCAGCATTATAAATTTACATTGCCGAAATAAATCAGGCCAAATATTCTTTGTAAATTTTTATGTAAAAGTAGTAAAAGTAGTAGTTATAGTAGTAGTATTAATAAAAGTAGATAATGAATACAATAAGGCGTATGCAAGTCCTTCTTTTGATAAATATCCATAAATTTATTTTACAGATAAATATTTATGGTAGATGTCACAAAAAGTTGTTAACCTTTTCCTCAAATTCTATTGGGATAGACCATATATATTTGCGCAACTACGACATAAACATAAACAAACAGTTGTTCTAACATCAGGCGCGGATGAAGATCCACATTCTCAATACACCCAAACGTGAAATTTAATCCTTTAAAAGACAAGATCACGAGCGACAATAAATTTTTAACCCAAACCACATAATATTATCTTCCAAAATTAAAAGGATCGTAAAATTTAACGAAAATATGCAAACACAGTCGTAAGTGGCTTTCAAGTGCATTGTAAACCAGAATGATTCATGAGTATCGGTATAAATACGAATTTTTTCGTAACGGGTTCCAAATAACGCAGCGCTGTGTATTTTTCTCTGCCTGCGGCACTCCTGCGTTTATAAATCGCCAGTATCGTTTGGAAAATTTCCATATAAACCTGCTTTTAGGTTTTCCCTAATTGTTCATTAAAATTCATAGAAACGCTTGCGTTGTCGGAAAACAATTACGATTATATGATTGTAAAAATATGTAGCATAGTAAGTAAGACTTAGCCTATTCTAATGACGCTTCACAGCTAATAAGAATTCTTGAAATTGTTGTGAGTCTCTTACCAAAGAGATATGTTTAATGTCTGCTTCTAACACTATTATGAATTACAAAATCTCTCTTCGGGTATTTCTTTCTTTCAGGCGCTTGATCTTTTAAATTAATCTTAATAAAGCCGCGCCGTTACAATACAATGCCAAACAAATTGTTTGTATTAAAATAATGCTTAATTAATCGCCTAGTAAATAAGACAGACCGTACAGAACTCCTGTAAGTATAGATGGCACATATGGTTCATATGTGCCATTTGAACTATAGTTCTGCTTTTTCATTCATCCGTCACTCATCACCTTCAGTTCCAAATATTTATAAAAGTCATAATAATTATTAAAAAAAGTATTAATAAAACCATAGACAAAGGTGTCATTAGGCTGATAAAATAACAAACAGCTGGATAGCGCGATTCGGTGCGCGTGCTAGCCGCATGCCATCGTCAGCGTCCGAACTTTTAACACGCGCGCCGTTACGACTATAATGTCGCAAGTAATGTAGCTATTTAACTTCTCGCTTATTATATCTTATTACTGTTGTGTGGTGTGCTATAAGCGACAAATGAAACTATATGAGTACCAGCAAGAAAATGTATAAAATATTTTTATTTTCTACACTTTCACTGTGTCGAAAACTCTGTTTTATTTTTCATTATTTAATAATTACTGCTATACTTATCTGCTGGAACAAGTAGATAAAAGTATTAACAACATAAACAATAAAGTTCATTCTTCTTGTATGCGTTATTTTATATCTTTTGTATATTGTATTCTGAATAATTAAACAGGTTTTTATGCATGTATATATTATTATGCAGTTACAAAATTATTCGATATATTAAATTAGGTAGTTGATGGTCAACCGATTGTTATGTTAGTGGAAATTTTCCTTAATATTTCATAAGCGCGTGATATGAATATTTAAAATATTCGTACCAACACTTCCTTATAACATCGATTGATGTCATTTGGATAATATATATATTCAATATTATATATATTATATCCATATAACTACAAACTTCTACGTATTATGAAATGGGCTCTTAAATTTGAGATACAATTAAGCTACAATATTATGTGGTTATATTTATATTTGTTACTTTATGGATACGTCAACAAGCATCATCAAAAGTAAGGTGCGCTTTTACTAAAGGCATTTTGTTTTTATGTTTTGTGGGCTAGTATAAACCTTCTTTAACATTTGCCTTCTACTGGCAAAGTTTCAAAAAAACAACATGCAATACGTCCATACGGCTAAATTCTTGATATAATCTTGCCGACATTAATATTACCATTCAAAGCTTATGCAAACGAAATCCTTGTGCCAGTTTAGTTTTTCTTGATACTTTTATTTCCATTACAAATTCGCCCGCATGGACGTAATTTAAGTTGCCGAAGTCGGTTAGGAGTCAAGCCGCAACCCACAACACTGGAAATATCAAACAAAAGATTTGAGGTAACCGTGCTACGAACATCTTGTATACCGTACAATATGATAGTTCGTCTACTGTTTCTTGCCACAGCTCGACACGGCCGCGGTTGTGGTGAAAGACAACAATTTGTCAAAATTAGCTATATAAAGTGTGTGCTCTTTCGCAAATTAAATGATAAGCTAGAGCCGCTCGCGGTTAAGGAAACCTTGGCTTCTTGTATTAAACATTGACTTTTCAGTCTTACTTTGTGTGAAGTAGCTTTGTAGTGTAGCCAACACCGTACAACGAGTATCTAAATTTAAAACTATTTTATATACATTTTTGTTATTAGGTTAAATTATAGTTATATATTAAAGGCTGTGCAAAAGAAATCATTTCAAAGTTTTTACTTAATCTGGACTAACACACACACACACACACGCACACACACACACACGCACACACACACGCACACACACACACACACACACACACACACACACACACACACACACACACACGCACAGACAAGGTAATTAATACATACATTTCCATATAATTTAATTTTAACTTAGTCTATTTTATTTTGATTTTCTTACATGTTTTGAAGTTCATTATATATTTTTCTTGTCATGTCTATGTCTACTGTTGAATACAATTTTTCACTGTTTTAGAGTACAACTTTTCCGTGGAATGGAAGCCTGGTTATCCATAACACAGGTTTTTACCTAGCTTGGAAACCAGTCTCCCAATACCTTTTATTGATAACATTGTACTTTTGTGTTTAATTGTGATATTGTCCGTTGTGAGGATTTAACAAACACTTTATACATAAATACTATTCCGAATACAACAAAAATAATACGGCAAATTCAACACTGAGGTGAATGAACCAAACAAAATCTATAGTAATCGTCAAAGATATATATAAAAAATAAATTACTTTCGTAATAAGACATCACTATTTTGATAACAACGCCCAGTAGCCTAATCAAATAAAGCGAAGCAGACTGGTTGATTGAGTGGTTCTTTATATCCGACCGCACTACGTGATTGAGTTCGATATTAGATTCGGTACATTAACCGTTTGTCTCACAAAATGACAGTTTTGGGTCTTTGAACTTTACTCTGACGCGATCTATGCAATGATGGGACCAGACAAAACCAGTATCTTCGATACAGTTAATAGGCTCGGCTGTATGTTTGTCAATGACTAATTGAGTACATGCTTAGACACAATACCGTATTGATCTTTTAGTATCTCGTTAATATTTATGTTAGTTTTGCATAATGTGTTTATTTACATTACAATGAAATATAGCTCGTAGAATATAATTACTTTAGTCTGTGTATATAACTATATTCTCTACTCAGTTTTAATTAGTCATACTTACGTATTAGTATTCAAACATCTGCACCAATTTGCTTATCGCATGGATCAGGGTTAGTATTATCTTTATAATCCTTAGTTTGAAGACAACGCTGTGTCTATTTTTATCTGAGCGCTCAAGGCCTTAGATGCTCCGTTCCCATGGCGCTAAAATTCCATAGAAATGATTACTAGACGCCTATGAGAAAATCGATCGCTCTGTTTATAAATCCTTTACAAACTTATCATTTATTCCATGTGCAGTGCTTTCATAAATAACTTCCAAGACTTAATCATATTATCAGTTACTGTCAATAATATAATTCTTTAACAACTAACTAATTTAGCTGCAGATTTCACGCAAATTCGTAAAATTTAAGAGTGGCTTGACTTGCTTCATTATTACAATTATGGAGAACACGTGTACTTTACATAAGAAAGAGTGAAATTAAATACAATCTTTAAATTTAGGTATTATCTAAGGGCCATTTGTCATAATAAAAACAGTGGAACTTTCCAGTCTAATCAACGTCAACTGTGATTTGAAATGCTATTTATGTTCACGTTTATTCTAATTTAAGAAAATACCATTTGTGATATTTATGACTCTGAAACTAAATCGGAGGTCTATTTCGAACATTTTTTATTATGAGTAGAGGCCCTCTTCTTTTATTACCCAAAAAGAAAACTTCATCTTATATCGCTTTAAAATCTGTCGTATATATTTTTTATAATACTTCAACTCGATTCTAATCTAAAACTGTCACAGAACGACGAGCGAATTCCTCTTATTGTATTAACATAGAAAAGTACTACATTACTCGTCAACTGCACACATCCTATCCACAATAGAATTGTCCTTGTGTCCGTGACTCAAGTTTCTTATTCCCACATTGCCATTCAAAGTAGTGAGTGACAGTTACAATTCCCACTTCTGGTTTAAACAACAGTTTTATTACGTCTTTGACAGTACAATTGGCAATTTAATTTTCGAAGTCATTAGACGTCTTAGTAAGTACTAAAATGGTCGTAATATTAAAAGTAACGGTTTCTATGAGAACAAAGACCGTCATTTTGCAAATTACAGCATTTAAAGAAACAGTAACATTTAAATGCAAAGGCTTGTTTTTTAGTTCGGGTTCATGGAACCATATCGAAGAGGTTGAGGTTAATTGTTGTAATTGCAAAGACTAAACAAAAAATTTCGCAACTACTTCCGCAGCAAAGTAAACACCTAAATTAAATGTCTGAACTTGAGAACCTAATTCAGGCGTATCTACCTCTCCTCGTCTAACTAACAACATCCAAATCACATAAAAATATTAAAGAAAATACTTGACTCACTACGTTTTTTTTGGTCAGCAAGAATAACTAAACAATGCAATGCAGCCAAGATACATCTATTTTCCTCGGAACTGTTACATTAGCCTACTAGATTATTAATGATATTCGTCTGTTTCTTTCACACATTTGAAATCTAGCTATGTTATTTGCATATCGTGACTCGTCGCTTCCAGTTCGGCGTACTTCGGGGTACTTTGGCGTCGATTGCGTATGCGCACCGTGCCTGGGGCTTCCTGTTAATGAAGCGGCTACCGCCATGTGCCGTGAACTCCAAGCACTTGGTGCCAGTCATTGAAGTTAAGTGGCCGGATAAGGCATTAGCAATGGCGCGGTTATAGATCTAAATTATTGGGGCTGCCGCGATGAGAATGATGGATACTTATGTAAAAAATGTAAGAGTTATAGTTGTATTAGATAGGTAAAATTTAATATAAAATTTATTAAATATGTATTTCCTTTGAACTGCCGGAGCTTATTTTACAAGAAAAATAACAATTAATTTCAGATTTCTCTGCTAAATATTCTTGAGCAGACTACTTAAAATACAAGACTTGAGTCACTCCAAACGGTGACCATGTTCAGACACAATATCGTTTATCGATTGATTGTCTCGCAGACTCGTGATAAATTGTATATGATAGTACTAAACTACACAATCATCGAACTGGTTATAAATAATATCTACGATGAATGGGATGGAACGCTCACAAACAGGTTTGAACTAAAAATTATTACCAATTTCATTTTTTCTAAGAATAAACTTGAGGCTTAACTATATATATTATTTTTACTAGACTAGAGATTTGCAGCCATAATTTTGTAGTTATAGATAAAAATTATAAATGGAATGAAACGTTTGATGGTAAATCTAAAAGCAAGCATTGAAAGCATCTTGTTTGAAAATATTAGTTTTGCTAGATGGACTTCATAGTTTCATACACGTAGATGTTTATTAATATATTTCTGATACAAGATATAAATGTGTTTTATGAAAACAACTCAATCATTCGAGCATATGTGTGATGTCTGTAAAAGCATCTTTCTTTGAATATTCGTATGACTCACATCCTTAGTTAAGATCGAGACGTTATCTACAAAGGAAGTTTGTGGAAATTATAGTCATTAACACGATACTCTTCAGATAAGTAAACTGGTATATTTAATACCTTTGTTTGTTGATTCTTGTGTATGTGTAAGAGTTGTGTAAAAATTATCACTTTCACACGAAAGCGTAATATGACGTAAAGAAACCCAAATAGTACAAATTGGTGGACAAACAAATCGAATCCATCTTGACTGTGTTAGTTATGTAAGTCGCTGTTGACAATGAATGAAAAGTAGTTGTTATTGGCATTTTCATTGTCACCTCGCTGCCACAAATGTACCGACTGATTTATATTCGATCTTCGCTATTTGTATTTGCAAAAGTGGGTTGAAGTTTCGACTTTAGGTATCTTTATAGACGATATTTTTGTTTTTAAAGAACCCTATGACACAGAGCAATAAAAAAAACATATGTAAGTTGCATATACTATGGAATTAAACTGTATAATAGCAGACAAAGAAATATTACAAAACCTGGATAAGAACGTACTTCGTCTTTGTACAATATTCTGTAATTCCTTTAAACTGTTACCGCGTCATCTAGTCATTTACATGAATCTACATATTTTGCTTACCTGATTATCGAAGTTTCAAGCGAAAGTGGTTGCTCTACTGCACCATTTAGATTATCGCTAAGGAAATGTTGTTTTCCTGTGGAATGATCTAGAAATCTATCATTACGTATCTACGTTGAAGATCTTTAAGCTCGATGGATGAGTGGTCGTGATTGGCGCGTGAGGGAAAATCGTGCGCGCTACATATTTATATAGACATTACGTCGTACATAATATTATACTTTAAATTGCCTATTTATTTAATTCCAATGCAAGACTTTGCGTGGAATTCATCTCATATGCAAGGCAAATTCCATTTTATATTTCTTCGTCGTAGAAATCAAGGAGTTAATTTAAATATAAATAATCCATATTATATAATGTCAGTCCTGTTTATAAACAATACCACTGCGGGGTCTTTTCTCAAGTGTACGTGTGTGTCACGAGTCTTTTCTCAAGTGTAGGTGTATCCTGGCCAAGTGCAGATAGGCAGCCTGCCTAAATATAAATATATCTATCAAAATACTGATGGGATAGTTATACGTTAATTTTCCAATTGAAAGTATGCCAATGTCAGTCCTGCGAACAGTAGAACCGCCACCATTTTGTTTTTCCTCATCGATATGCTAATGGGGGCCGATGAATATAAATAAATGTGAACAAATAAATATCAAGAACTGCCCAATACACACATCTTTTATTTTTCCAGTTACACTCCCAAATATTGACAAAATTACTTGTAAAAGAAAAACACGATTCGAAGATTGAATAGGTATTAGGTTCTTGTTACTGTGCGCATTCAAGCATAATGCGAGAGAACCACAATAATTTTGCCGAATTTGTTCATTGTTATTCCCACGCTTTGTAAGTTACCACTTTATGCTATAATTTGAGTTTATTCACATTTTATTACTTGTGTAAACGTTACACGTAATTATAAAAATATAATGAACAAGTATTCATGGCAATAAACAGGAGTCGTAAACTACAATTAAGCCTTAAACACGTAAATCTGTCAATAAAAGTTATATAGAGGATGCTGTATACACATCATGCTTCGCTGATCTGGTGAAGTAAGTGTGTGTAGGCATAAATACGCAACTACTGAATGGATAAATTACGATTTTAAATAATATGTATCTGCCGTAACAAGCTTTTCGCACTACAAACATGTAGTATAAAAAACAAATGTGATTTTAAATAAAGTTCAAAACATGACGTTTATTTTTTAGATTAGTGCACTGGCAGAGATGTATGTAAGGTTCAATTAGTCTATGATTAAGGTCGACTTAAACAAATAATACTTGTCGTAGAAGGACGTCTCCTACTACACTACTACGTAAATTCTTATATTTTAAATAGTTAATCCCTTACTTCTCAATTGATGTACCTTCATAGAAGATTTAGCTCAGCTTGCCTTAATAAGGTGCTCAAATCAGTATATATGATAGATTATTATTACATTTATTTTGAATATAAAAAAAACTTTTATATATTCTGATTTGATCACCTTATTAATGTAGCATGCTTTTATGCTTTGTTGAGTTCAGTTACCACATGCAAGGGAACAAACACAATAAAAATTGTGTGTGTTTTTATTGTGTTTGTGAATTTGTGTAGGACCCGCCACGTCCATCGGCGGGTCAAACCTTTGACGGTGTCGCGATTTTAATGCGAGATCGATCCGCGCGGCTCCGCCATAAAGGTGTGAGGAACACCGCGGTGGTTTTAGTCGGTTCAGCCCAAATTTCCATCTTAGGGGCTGGATCCTGACATATCCCCATCGTCCGCCCCAAAACCAGCGATGGGGAATGTGACTTACGCATTAAAAAAAAATGCAAAGGAGACTGAAGAATAAAGTGGGCACTATATAGATATTTTTAATAAAAACATTATTGGGATAATTATTCTTCAATAGGCAACAGTGCCGTAATTAAAAAAAATAATCGACTAGCTAGTTGTGGCATGATTCGTTTTAGAATAATGCAAAACTCACCGGATTATTAGTAATTGGTAGTACCTACTTAATAATGATCCGAGAGATAGTTTAAACTAACAAAGGCAAAATTATCTTGTATCCATGTGTTGCAGGCGAGACGTGAGGACGATTTTTAAAATACTACTCGTGGCAAACAAGCATGTCGGTCCGACGGTAACGAACTGAAATATAACTGAGTTCACATTTGCCTTTTGTTTTAATTTAGGACAATACCGTTTCTTATATAGTTTCTTTCTTAGTCGACCTCGATGGCGTAGTGGTTAGTGTAACCGACTGCCACGCCCGAGGCCGCGGATTCGATTCCTGCACAAGTCAAACATTTGTGTGCATGAACATGGATGTTTGTCTTGATCTTTCTTTTTTTTTTTTACTTGGGGAATGCATGACGCTTACCCCTCCGCGGAGGCGGGAGGAGGGGTTATGTCGGACTCGCCAGGGTAAAAGACAGATGGAATAAGAGTAATGTACCTCCCGGAATACCGACTAAACCTACCACGGTGTTCCTCGACAAAACCACTATCGACGGGGCCGCGCAAATAACTTCAAATAACTTGCACATGCGGTCGCGACCCTGCCGAGGATGTTTGTCTTGGTCTGGGTGTTTCTATGTATATAATAAGTGAGTATTTGCAAAAAAAAAAGTATACATGTATGTTTATCCATTGTCTAGTACCCATAGTACAAGCTCTGCTTAGTTTGGGCTAGATGGTGTTGTGTGTATGTGGTAGAATATTATTATTATTATTATATTTATTACTCTGAGCATAAATTGGAACTCTATTATGAACAGATTTTATTACGAAAATTGATCCTCTGATTAGAGTAAGTACACTTACTTACATATTTTCTGAAGGTGATATTTAAGTATATAGTTGGAAATATAATGGAAATATTTGTTTATGATCGCGTAGTTGTATTCCAATAATATTTAACTGTTATATACATATACCGATGTATACCGTGCCTCGGCGAGCACGTGAAGCCGTCGGTCCCGGCTGCCATGAACATCTATGGCAGTCGTTATTGGGAAGTCAGTGCCCTATAATATCCTGACACTGGTCTAGCCTTAGGGTATCGTTAGCCTTCGGGTTGCGGAGGTCAGGTGGCAGCCGCTCCGTGCAAAAACTGATATCCAGTCAAATCCGGTTACACCAGAAAAGCCGACCCCAAGTGACTTGGGAATAATAAAGGCTAGTTAGAAGAAGATATACATATACCGATGTAAAACATATTAACTGATAACCACGAACTCTCGTTTTTAATCACGCGAAGTACTGGACTTAAAGTCGGATTCTTTATAATTAACGGTCGCGTTTTTACTATTTTAGTACGGAACCCTAAAACTATTATTTTAGAGTAAGCAATACGCTAGTCATAGTTGTAATGCTATCAGCCCAGAAGACGCCTCGTATTTTTAACCACGCTAGTGGTTGGCAAATTTGCAGCAATTTGACATTTAAATCCCAACATACGGAACCTTTAGAACCAGCACAATTATTTGAGAATCATAATAATAAAGTATAAGATGAAGCCACGGCTCGAACCACTTGATCGGCGTAATATATTATTTATGTATTTATAACATTTTATAAAACATATAAGTAATATATTTACATATTATATTGCCATGTGACTGTCAATGGTTAAACTTATTAGCAATTATATACTAAAGCTTGAACGTGACTCACATACCGTGAAATAATTGTTTTCAAATATTTCTTTACCATTGCACGCATTTTTGTTCCACCTGCTTAGTTAATAATTAACTAATACCCACACTAAAATGTATGAACAAATATATATAATACTGCGATATATGTACATACGTAACTTAGCAACTAATTAATGGTTCTATGTCTACAAATTCCTTGTTTTGCTGTAGAAGATTATTTAATTTTTAAGTAGACTATATAACAAAATAGATAGTAAATAATATTTTTAGTAGACAAACAACTCTTGTTACAGAGTAGTTTACTGAAGATTTGGTTTGTAGAAAAAAAATAAGTATATCTATCTAGAAAAATTTGTTATATTCAAGCCAAATTACATGCAAAAGACGTTAGTATTGGTTTACTCCCAAAACTGCAACATCTTGGATGTTACAGGTACTGCTTGGACAGTACCTTGACAAAAATATATTTAAAATAATTAATATCTATCTATCTAATCAGTCAATTGCCACCCAGATTTGAGAATAGCCTCCTTTTTCCTTGCCAGTCTAATTCATATTTCGAATGCATGACAAAACGAATCACTCAACAAGAATCTTCGTGGCTTCTTGTGACACATGCAGTTATGTGGTAATTGTCTTCCTTTTCACGTATGCACGTTGGTTTAACTTAAGTGGGCATTATAATCGGTTTAAGTAAAACACTTTCCCTTATGAAGGTCGCTCTGTGCTTTGAATGTAACAGTGTTACGTTCGCTTGGACTGCTTGCCGCTATGAATAACTATTGCTGACGTATCTGGTACATAATGAGATGAACGGCTACCTGTCAGTTTGACTTCATGACCTTGACGCCATTTTGTGTGATCGTTATTTTTTTATTTAAAATTATTGTCATTCGACATTACTCGTTCAAATAACAATGGTAAGTTAAATATGACGCTGTCGGCGAAATGGACAGATAGCCATGATGAATCAGTTGTTTGAATGATAACCTAGACAGTAGCGATATGACAGGTGGGTAGTTAGATTAATTTCTGTGAGGATAATGCTTTTATGAACAATGTAGTTTTGTAGACAAAAGGATCTAAAGATGGAATAAAAGGAACAGTATGGGATTAATAGACACGGGTGTTTGCCAGAAGTGATGTACAATATTTTGGTATATTGGATGTAAATAATGTAACGGAACTTTGTTCCGTATATATTATATAAGGTATATGGATCTATACCGAGCGAAACACTTACACAAACGGCTTTACACTCTCATACTTGGGCATTATCCCTGTATCCCATATCTAAATATATCTTTCATAACGTCAAAAAATCTTTCCACAAAACGTATACCTAATTATTATGTTCGCTCATTTCAAACTGTAAACAATTAAAAGCATAAGTATATACGTACCTACTTATCAAAATCGAAAAACACTTTCATTATACTTCATGAAGTAATAAAAATCATGTTGTGGGCTTATTAGGTACGCGTATTTATCAGTTCTTTTACCTTGTATCAGTTTTAATATTAAACGTGTAAATTCTTAGTGCCAGACTTAAAAACCAAGCATGAACAAAATATTTTAGTGAAACGTAATATTTACGCAAGCCAAAAATCGTCATTGATATAATGCGTAATCTGTCTAGTCAGAATACCTGACATAATAAAAAATCTATTGTTTCTGGCCACCGGTGTGCCCTTGCGACTCAATAAGTTAAACTGGTGCTGACCTCATTTTATTTTTGGGCGTAGTCACATACGTCAGATACTCCGCAGTACCATGCACGTAAAAATTAAAAGTAAGTTTAAATATGAGCCCAAACCTTTATCCTCAAATATTTAAACGAAACTACAGCAAATACTATGTTTAGCCTGCTTAATGCATCTTTACTTAAATTATAGGTAAATGCGAATGTGAGTTTGTTTGTTTGTTACGCTTTTACGCCTTAAGTACTCAACCAATCATCATGATATTTCGCAAAGACATTATCAGGGTTAGAAAAAAGAACATAGAATACCTTGCATCTAGAAAAAATAACTGTTCCCAACAAAGCCGTAGGCAATAAGTTAATAAGCCTGTATAAATAATACCATATTAGGTTTTAAATGATGTCAGATAAGGAGATTTGAATTCGGTGTGTGCTTACTCTGTATATTTTATAGTCCGTTCTGTTACAACATTTAATTAGTTCCCCCATCCACGTGAAGCAATGTTTTGTCGGCCGGACGGCAGTCTCATTAGCCTGTTACTTGCGATGTGCAGCCTTAAAGCACCCTCCATTTAGATTTAATAGTTTTGATCTTATCTACATGTTTTTTATGGGTCCTAAATTCAGTTTCTATTTTGCTAGGACATTTATACAGATTGGTTTAATATTTGTATGAGATTATCTGCAGTATATAATATGACTTTATTTATGACTTTAGGTTACATAAAGGGATACATAAATTTGTAATCTACTGAGTATCATCATATTTTCATTTAGAGAGGCAGAAGAAAATTCTAGTATCGGATAGGCAGCAGACATGTAACATGACATACAAGAAGATAAAAAATGTGTCCTGCTTGCCTAGGTATCGCATGCGATTGTAATCGGTAGTTGGAAGCCGTGCTTATATTCACAGTTATACTACAAGACAAACGAAGCACTGTTATAGATATAAAGTCATTATTCACAATGACTGCTAAATCAAAACAATTTATATAACGGCACTCTTTAGAACGTATGACTTAAAACAATCCTTGAAAATATGATTATTATTGTGAGCAATATAACATGTTTAAGTAGGTTACCCCGACGTTGCAAGTTTCAATAATTTTTCGAGCCATTCGCCTCGACGTTGATATATTTCAAGGTTTGTCCAAGTAGGGTAGAATGATATTCAACGATACAGAATTAGGTTTTCGAACTCACGATTTACGATGCATAAGGTAACAAGAAATATGGCACAACATTGTTAGAACTCTCACATGACCTATGGCTCTAACGCACACATACACATTGCTCTGTACTCGTAACGGGTTGCTAGTGATGGATGTCCACCGCATATTTGCATAGTTGGGGAAAACTGAATAGTTAAAATCACTGTAGGTGAATTCCTGGTTACCATAAGAACTTACGATGTATTGTGTGTGGTGGCAAACTAACATGTGGCGCAAGACCGAACTATATGTCTACCTAGCTACCCGATAACATCGCTTCGATGTAAACATGAATTTTGCTCGTATTTCTATATGGTTTAGTATATTCTGCTGTCATGCATCTCTCATCTACCTACTTGCTGCGTCGACAAGATACTTATGTGTTGAACGAAGCAGCTTAAATCTATGCCAAAACAAAATTGTAAATGGTTTCAAAATAAGCTATTGTTGTTTATTTTTACTGGTTTCTACAACTTTCTACTTTTTAGCAACAAGCGTCTCTAAGACACATTGACAAACAAGATACGTGATAAAATCTATAAAAAGGTTAATTTTAATGCGATACCTTCGCGTATACTTGAGACAATACTATGTTTGGTGTTATTTCTTCGCAAAAAATAACTGGTTTATTCGCACATAAAAATACGTATTAGGTATACAGAGATAAGAGAAATAAAACAACAACAAACCATACCGAAAGGTAATGGCGAGCGAAGTGGAGTGGGCAGTGGTAGACTAATCTAATAACTATTACATCGTTCACAGTAGTTTTACGGTCGGATGCTATTACGGAGTCAAGGCCAGCCGCGGTTACTCGCTATCAAAATAATTGATTTTCTCGCAAACAATGTTAAAAACACGCGAATGTTTTAGGGCACTGCCGTTGACTACGTATGACCGTTTATAAGAATTACTAGTCGAATGCGTAATGGAGTTCTTCATTATTAGACAAGGGCTATTAGATTCCCAGGTCAAGAAACATTTACTGTTTTTTTGTTAGGGAATTTGTCGGTAGCATTATTAATAAGTTTGATGCTGTTTTAAATATAATATTGCGTATATTCTGACAAATCTTTCATTAATAGGAATACTAGTTTAGTGCCAAAGCAATTGTCATTAATAGAGCACTAAATAATCAAGTCTTAATTGGTAAAAAGCAACTAATTATTAGATTATATGAGAATTTATTACAGTTTTATCATTTGTCTGTCAAAGAATTAAAAAGTTGCTGTGATTTGTGAGTTTATGTTCGTGAATCAAATATGTAAATGATGTGGTACCTATATGTTGATATATTATATACATGTTGTATATTATATACATGTAGTATATTATATACATGCACATAATGAACACGTTTGTCGGCTACTAAATGAGGCCAATGTGAGATAAAGGATTGTTAATGTTGCTAAAATATGATAAAAGAAAGGTCAGGCTGTCAACTGTTGCCCAAATATGTATTGTCGGCAAAATAAAATATGTATAAAGGTAGACACTAGTTAAATAGTGGTAATAATTTTGGAATATAATTATCAATTTTATTATAACCTAAGTGAGCCTGACTAATAATTCGAGTATTTTTTGAAAATGTATGTTCTACCTAATCCAAACTAATATTATAAATGAAAATGTGAGTTTGAGTTTGTTATGTTTTCACGCCTTAACTACTCGACCGATCGTCATGCAATTTTGCTTACGCGTTGTCAGGGAAACAAAAAAGGACACAGGGTACCTTTCATCCAGAAAAAAATACTGTTACTAATTTAACCTAACCCAACCTACATTTACGCGAACGAAGTCGCGGACAAATACGAGTAGTGAAGTATTTAAGCCCTAAAGTACATAAATCACACAAAAAGACAACAATTACATACAACATTGACTGCATGGATGGTCCCGTGCGTCGGAAAGCACGTTAAACAGTGGATCCCGACTGTCATGAACATCTATGGCAGTCGTTATTGAGAAGTCAGCGCCCTCAAATATCCTGACGACTGGTCTAACCATAGAATGATGTTATCCTTCTGGGATACGGAGGTTAGATGGTAGTTGCTCTGTGTAAAAACTGATATTCAGCTAAATCTCGTTAGACCAGAAATAAGCGGATCCTGACATAAGCTGGGATTAATAATCGCTAGGAAGAAGAAGAAGAATATTGACTTCATGGACGGCACAATAGTTGAAGTGGCCACCTCACCTCTACACTATGACTAGTATTGTTGCTTCGATCCCCACAGTCGATTTTCGTTTTACATAATATAGTTGTTTTGAGTCTGGGTTTCATGAGTGTCCATCGTTTTATTATTTGTAAGCATAACGATCGCAAGATCGCTTTAAAAAAACAATTCGGCATAGGACTTAGAAAAGTGTAGAGGGCATGATTCACAACAATCGCAGCTTTAATCATTAAAGCTTTCTTAATACTATGTATTATTACAAATTATGTATTTTATCAACAAAATGCCTTTACAATTGCTATGACAGCTATACTTTCAGTCTATTTTACGTTAAACGTTCTTACGTCCATTTATTATTCATAAACCACTCACCAAGCGTTACTAGTCGATAAAAGGCACCAAGAAATGAAGTGATATTTTGTAGATATAGACCACTCGGCCGCCTCAATAGCCTGTATAATTTAGACGCCTATCAAGGCCGAAGGAAACCGTACGTAGGTCAAAGTAATTTTTTATACATTGACTCATTTGCCCTAATATTGTTTTAAAAACATAGATCATCTATTTCTAAACTGTACCACGCGTAATTTCTTTACGATATCTTTGTCAGGTATTGTTAATTCTACTAATATAATTTTCTTATCTTACATTATTGAGTTTACTGTATCGGTGTTCCCGTGGCATAAGTTTACGCTTCATATTTGTGAACAATCATGAGGTCTCAGGTTCGATGTCCAGGTCGACGTAAGTATTTATATTAGGTATACTCTTAAGAAATTCTAATCAGCCGCATGAATTCTGGCATTATTCCATTAGTCGGTAATACGCTCGCCTCATATTATTTGGCATTAAAAACATGGCTGACGAAATGTAGTAGACCTCTATAACTATCGAAGTCCTTATACCAAATATTGGAGTGTCAAATTCCTTAGTTGTAGGGTAGGTAGAGTAGGGCCTAATAAGGTTGCTCCCATATTAAGAGCACTCCACTCACACAATAATTTAACATATAATGTAATTGTTTAACATCTTGTAAGATAATCAGATCATATTCAATGCCTAGTTTATATTAACTATGTTTTAAATAATAAGTATAACAATATACTTATACAAAGTCTGCTGTGAACTTCTTGCTATTCTGAGATGGTCACACGTACGTACATACGTCAGCTTCTGTGATTGGTTGTCTAAATTAGCAACGGACGATCAAATCACTTGACATGAGTTTGATGTTGACAGATTATTGAGTAGCGTTTCAGTTAGTCTTATGATATTTTTCATACATTATCTTCGGTTTAAGATATTCATATAAACACTCTCATTGGAACATTTCTGATTTGGTTAGAATAGCTTGAAGGCCTGGTCTGTTTGGTAACTAATTACTATTTGAATGCATTGGAAATCGTGGGTATTAGTTGGTATATTAATTCCTTTCCTTCGCAAAGTATATTACCTAATCTTCATACTTAGCTCATCCTTTCGATATGCCGCAACCATGCAATATTTATTAAGTTCTATAGACTTAAAATTAAACTACTTTATAAGAAAAGTAACATTGGGGCGAAGTGTAAACTTAAATAAAATATAAATAGATTTAATTAATTTAAATAGCTTGAATTTTAGTAAAGTTCAATTTTAGTAGTGTAATAGTTTAAAATCCTACTAATATTATAAATGTGAAAGTTTGTGAGAATGGATGTATGGATGTTTGTTACTCTTTCACGCCAAAACGACTGAACCGATTGCGATGAAACTTGGTATGTAGATAGCTGGAGACTTGGATTAACATATAGGCTATCTTGTATCCCGATATTCCCACAGCATCAGGACTTACGCGAGTGAAATCGCGAGGAGCAGCTAGTAGTGTAATAAAAGTGTTTTAAAATAAACAAAGTGACAAAATCCATATAAAGTAGTTTAATTTCGATGAATAACATTTGCGTAAACGTAAGACATTATTATGTAAATTCTATAGACTTACATAGTCTTACGTTTAAAAAGCCGAAGTACTATGGTACTATGATTTAAGGTCCCACGTTATAGGGATCAAGTCTATTGCCTTGTACCGGGCACAGTTCGTAACGCCGTGCAGCTGCTCAGAATGTCTTGATAGCCTGCACTGCACCACCAAGCAGTGGTTCATCATTATTAAGTTCGACATCGTATTTAACTCCACAAAGTCCCATGACGATTCTGTTTCAAAAATATACCAAGAATTGGCTGCACAGATGTCAAAGTAGCTTAAGTGATCAATCACCTCGCCACTGGCAGTACGCCTTGTGTTGGTGGTGTTCAACGCCGAAAAGTTTGAGTGATGGCTGAATGTTTTTGTTCCCAATGTTTCGATTTTTTACTGTTCCCCTTTATTAATGCGCTATACCTCAAAAGAAAACCTTAATGTTTTATGTTTTTGTTACGATAACCGGGTACCACAGTGAATATGATCATAGACGATAACTAGACATAGAAATAACAAAAACCTGTTTCCTGTAGCACTTACAATAACCATTAGTGCGTAGTCATGTAAATATTCCGTTTTTCAGTCAGCCGAAATAAAATGATGTAATACTGAATATACTGATAACGTACCTATTATTTAAATACTCAATTTGTAATCGTTTTACTCGCGTTATTTGTAAGTACAGCGTACCTCGTTTACCTGTTTTAAAAAACATTAAAATATTTTGTAATTCCTAAACAATGGCGCGATAGACAAAATAAGATAAAATAATTAATAATTAATAATAATAATAATTTAAAATAATAATAATAATAATAATAATACTTCTATATTGTAGATCTCTATCGCTAACGTTTCTGACTGTACTTTTCATCGGCTAGTAATTGGGTGCGAAACTAAGTACCCATCTAAAATGCCACGGGGCGAACGGATACACTTAGGTAATCAGCGGCGAAACTCAAGGGACGAACAGAGCCGACACACACTATGCACCACGTACTGCGGTACCAATTCTATTGTCCATTTTTACAACAAACAAGTATAGCGCAGATACTTGTAGATAAACACAATACATAGAAACCCATATCGATGTATTGCCTTTCTCTTTGTCATCTATATTTATTAGACCGATTATATTTTAAATAAGGTTTTGTTTACTAAGTAAGACTTGAGAAATATTGGGTATAATTCGAACCGACATAATAATAATAATAATATTCTACCACATACACACAACATCATCTAGCCCAAACTAAGCAGAGCTTGTACTACGGGTTCTAGACAATGGATAAACATACATATATAACTTTTTTTTGTAAATATATACATATTATACATAGAAACACCCAGACCAAGACAAACATCCATGTTCATGCACACAAATGTTTGACTTGTGCGGGAATCGAACCCGCGACCTCGGGCGTGGCAGTCGGTTACACTAACCACTACGCCATCCAGGCCGATAATATACATATTATTTTCAGTAGTCTAAAAACCCAAAGATAATTTTATTAGCATAAATTAGTATAAAGCCATTTTCCAAACAGAAATACAGAGTTGCCTTAATTTTCTTTACATAGTTTTCATTTAATACAACCTTTAACCTGCAAATTACAATTGTAATAAATTTTACTACTTATTGAAATTAAACTACTATATACGGATTTTATCGCGTTGTTCATTTGACACTTTATTACATAATTTTGAAAATTGTTACACTACTACTACTATCAAACTTTACTAATTTTTAAGCTAATTAAATTATTATTAAAAACAAAATTAAATGAAATCTAAATAGCTTTAAGTAATCATAATTTAATTAGCTTAAAAATTAGTAAAGTTTGATAGTAGTAGTAGTGTAACAATTTTCAAAATTATGTAATAAAGTGTCAAATGAACAACGCGATAAAATCCGTATATAGTAGTTTAATTTCAATGAATAATATTCGCGTAAACAGAAGACAATATTATTTACTACTTATACTAAACCAACATAGGTTTTATATCTTGTTACTTTAGGTAGCTGTACGAAATGAAACTTTAAGCGACTTAAAAACATATATTTACTAAGAGCAAATGCGTTTTAATATGTCGACGTGTTTAATGCCTATCCTGAAGCAGTCCAAGCGATAATGTCTAACATACAGTTGAACTTATCGCACACTGGCCGTCTCAAAGATGCTATTCGTGTTCGTTACAAAGTACAAATAACATGCACCTGCTTCCGCGAACATTCCCGAAGCTGCTAAAGCGCGGTAGCACCAACATTACCCTGAAGCTATTGTAACAGTGGATTCGCATTTCCTCGATAGTTCTATATATATAACCGGCGTGTAGGGCGTACGACAGACTGACTGTATGCCCTGGAGATTGTTTTCACTTATTTAATACAACACGCGAGACTACTAGCATGTTTCTCCTAACTGGGAATGATTTGCATGGCTTCCCTATACGTGTTATCAAAGAGTAACATTAAGTAATAAAGTAAATTATATTGAATATTTTTATTCATTTTAAAGAATACTTTAAAACAATACAAAAGATCGCCGATTGTTTTCCAAGGATAAATCGCAAGGTTAGTAAAATTAACAACATTCTCATTTTAACAGAGTTCTTGTAAAGGTATATAATTCATTAATCCAAACCAACAATCAAGCACGCTGCAACAGTGGTCGTATAACGTTATATTATAGATATGGCTATGGCCAGTTGCACTCACTGATCGGTAAACGATTAGCGAGGTTAAGCAACGTTGGGTGCGGTCAGTCTATAGATGGGTGACGGCTTAGTGGTATTTCATCTGAGTGTCTCCGTGCTTCAGAGGGTACGTAAAAAGCCGGTCCCGGTTGTTGTCAAATTGACAGCAGTCGTTAAGGCATGTCAGATGCCTACGGCCAGCTTGAACAACTCTTGACAACAGGTTGGCCACTAACCACACGAAAAGAAGAGAAAGATAGATATTTTCAAATTACTTTATTTTCTTTAAGATTCTAGCACAATAAGAAGTAGTAACATATTAACAACTTTGATTATCAGTTTACAAGCTTGTATGTGAATTCACGTTTGAAATGCCTTAACATTTTATTGCAATGCATAAAATGTTTTACAGACCTACGAGACTTAAACTTTAAAAATGTATTAATTTTAGGGTAATAAGGCATCCCTTATAATAGAGTCGCAACAGACATTTATACTCAAGCAAACGAACCATAAAGTTATATTATTACTTATATATTATTAAATATTTTTCACCTTTGTGAAAATAGAACTAGAGAAAATTGCAGCTGTGCGGACTCATCTCCATATTATCCTATGTTATACGAAATACAGATCATTTGCTCAGGTAGAACTCTCGGTGACTGCTTACGCGCAGATATTCTACGCTCAAACAATCTAGCCGCAACACATTCCCGTTTTAAACATTTTATTACAGCTATTCACCTATCCGTGAATCTAATAAGCACATCCTTGGATAAAACCGTCGTGTTTATCCAGCTATAAAACACTAATCAGTCTGAGCTAATTAAAACTTTAGAAGCCGCGTATCAAGCCGTCTTAAAGGCGCCTCGTAAAGACTGCAGCCGTCTGGTTTCGCACACAGCGTCTGCATACTTAGTTCGCGTGTAAGGTACATGGATTAATAGTCACAGATACAGATCTAAGTAATGTGGACTGTGCAGATAAACGCTAATCAGAACACAGGGAGCTAATTAAAATATAATATACTATATTGTAATTAGCTCCCTGTATATAATCTTGGTTTGCGGTGTAATCTTTACGGGCGACAGTAAAAAAATTTGAGTGTGTGCCAATTTTTACGTCGGACGCGCTTTTTATGTCAGGGGTCATCTTGCAATGAACGTTAGTGACAGGGTCACCTTTGTTTTCGTCTTATAAACAACGCAATCGTATTTGTGGCGTAAAAACTAGCTAGTTCTAAATATATCTGCTAAAGATATCGGAATAGTTTCAATAAGTTTATATAATAATAATACAATATAATAATTCGGTAAAGGGTTATATCGCAATCGCGTATTTTACATCTACAGAGTTTTAATTAAACATAAAATAAATATCGTACTAGCCTATGTTGTAAAAGGAACCTTGAAAATGTAACTTCTTAGGCCCAGATACTTAATTTTGCACAGGGTTGATACGCCAACGCACAGTTTAAACCCCTGGGAGATTGGGCTGTGCATTGATATATCAGTCGGTCAGTCAATCAGTTGATCCTTTTATATATTAAGATAGCTTTTTTCCGCAACTTTGTACGAGTTACCAACAGTTTGTCTGCAACGCCATTTACATAACACTTTAAACACTAACACTATCTAAGCTATCACTAGCTAGCACTATCTATATGCTGTATAATCTTTTTCTATAGCACAAAGTTAGATGAATCCTGACTTAAATTTCAAGTTGAACTAAGCTTCAAACAGCTCTTTATCAAAAATCAATTAAGTGGTTTTACATGATGCCGCAATAATAACAAACCGACTGACAAAAATCCTTAAAATCTACTGTTTTGGATACCGACGATTTTAAAGACCAATTCAACTAATTCGTTTTAGAAAATAAATTCCATGTAAGGACACCGCTTCTTTACAGTTTTGTAATAATATCTATCTGTGGATATATACACCTCGTAATTCATGGAGATGCAGTTAAAACAACCACGTTATAACGCAAGTGACAGCTTCACGTTAATCAAGACTACGCGTTCCCTTTATGAATTCCATTATTATAAGTTATAGGATCAGCAGCAGAGCAGCAATAACTCTAAATTGCATATCCCGTTTCCCTTAGTTTCGATTAGCGTTTGAAAGCTAATTACAAATTCTCATTCTGCGTAGTGTTTACTATAAATCTAGTTTTATACCCCGTTAAAACTAACCATTATGATGTGAAATGTTCAAGCGGATGAGAATAATTAAAGCAGAGAAATATAATAAGTCCATAGAATAAAATATTAAAGTGCAGATGTGATTTGTTGCAGGAGCAGCATCGTTGCGAGGCGCCAAGGAGGCGCCCACCTCCACTCGCGTGCTGATGACACAATAAATTGTGATGCTGACACGAACAGGACCCTATAGGAAATTACGTCCTAGAGGACGGCGAAGGACGTTGTAGCTAACTATACTAACTAACTTCTAATAATGCAAGTGCCTAAATTCGTGATAATGTTGGGTAACCGTCGTAACTTAATATTTAGATTGAGCATCGTGTTCAACATCGCCGTACTATTGTATGCGGCGATGCAATATTCCGGGAATAGCGCGCCGGGGGTCGAGTGGATGCCTATCACGGTCGAAGGTTCCGAGCGCAGCGCAGAGCTCAGGTACCTCAAAGAAGAAGTGCGAAATGAGACTGAAACGAGACCTGTGGAGTCTAGTTTGCGAAATCTCGTGGAATCTAGTGTCCGAAATTTCGAGGAGTCCACTTCTCAGAAATCGGTCCCGTCGACGATGCCCACAGTGAACAAGACCGCGTCTAGCACTGTGTCTATAGCGGACGTAGAAAAGAAAATAAGCGCAGTGCCAGTGCCATCGGAAGCTGACATAACTAATGAAACTCTCGACATAGTTGACGAGAATGCTTTGTCAGAGGCAACTCTGTTACGTTTGCGATCATTGCTTACGTGCAATGAGAAAGACTTTCTGCCTGAGACTATACAGCGTGGAGAGTTCTGGGTGCTTAAAAACTACGTGCGTGCCGACCACGGAACAGTGCAGTGTCACGAGACCATCACTTATACGACGCACGCCGGCTTCGAGTTCCTTGACAACGTGCTTCCTCTGGTAGAACGGTGAGTTTCAATTTAAATTGTTCACTTTAAGATTGCGCTGTGATTTATTCAGAACGAATTGTGGCGTCTTATTTTGTGTTGTCGCCCACAATTAGACGTGTCGTCAGAGTCTAACACTCACGATTTCTTTGGTAACGACTCGAGCCGGAGCGGTGCCATAACAAAACAGACAATACCCGAATTAATATTGTAACAATACCGCTCCAACCATCTTTTGTTTTCCTGTGCATTGACCAGTTATCAAAAGAATCAAATGTATTCAAAGTTAATGTGCGTTGCTTTTATGATTCAGAATAGAAATGTTATACGCGTATTATTCTAAAACTGATTAAGGAACTACGCTTGAGATCACTCATGCGATAACCGTTTGTCAATCAACTGCTTTGGCAAAGGATGCCCGCTTAAAGGAAATTGCTGTTTGTTAGGGTGCTTCGGCTTGGCGTGGACATTAATTATAGTAATAAATGCAAATTTAATATCTTATATCCAAAACAAACTAAATATGATAATAAAGCTGCAGCAAGTTGTTAAAATATGCCTTTTCTAGATCCTACATAATATTGCAATATTGTCACTTATAATTGACTAAAAATGAGCATTTCATTGATTGAATAACATGTATATTTATTATAAAGATGTTACCTTATTTATGTAATAAAGAAGAATAAGGGCAGGAGGATATCGGAGGATGATAGGGGTCTAGACCAAACATATTAGGGTATTAGGTCTGTGGATAAAATAAAAGAACTATTATTTTGAATATTATTAATTTATTTACTATTATTTTATTAATTTAATTCACATTAATGAAACCATGGAGATAGCTTGTTTCAAATAAATATATGTACTACATATTTATAATACATAAAAATGTGAACACTATGCTCACCTGTTGTGGCTATGCACTCGCTAATAACATTTCTTATATGTGTTTCTCTTTCGTTGTTAGTGTTAAGAACATGTGATCTAACACGCTGTATGGAACATTGACAATTGACACAAAGTTGTCGACAATGACCACTATTTCTTTTGATTTGTTCTTTACTTTGATCATTTTCTTGGGCCGATGAATAATTAAATGTAAACATCCAGCATGAATGACATACTAAGCTCTGAGCTGTTATCTGTAAATAAGACAAACATTTTTATTTTATGTATTTTGTACAGTTATCATTAACACAGTACTAAGTTACATGATAAATAGATTTAATGGATATTCAGGTCTGATTTTTAGTGAATGTGGACTGTTAATATGGAGGGTTCAGACATATACCTTAACACACAATGTAACGCATCATACAAAACTTTCAGCCCTTAGGAAATGCTAAATTGATCTAGAATAGCTTAATATCACATTAATCATATCATAACGTAGTTTGTGAAATATTATTTGCAGGAAACATGTTAGGGCTTAGGCAGTCCATTGTCAAATCTCTGATAGCACTTCAAGTAGCTCTAGCCTGCGTCTTCTGCGATGCCTTATATCGGTAGCGCAATTGACACATAGCTGTTCTTCTTCATACCCTCTTGAGGGATCAAGAGATCAAAAGCAGATTCGGTCCAATACAGCGCCAGGGTCAACGTTAGATGCAGATTCGGGGTCCAAAACAGCGCCAGGGTCAACATTAGAAGCAGTTTCGGTGTCCAAAAGCAAGGCCGGGTCGTCATCAGGAGCGGTATCAGAGTCCATTATAGCAGATTAAAACGTTTGAAGAAAGCAACCGAAATAATATTCACAACGCAAGGAGGAGATAGATGCGCGCGAGTAGCGAATGTTTGTTTGTTGTCATTGTTGGCAGAAGACATTGTAAAAGTTGTCAGTTAAAAAAATAAACGTGACTTACGGATTTTAATATACAAATCGATAAATAATGTATAAATTGTTATACAAGCTTTTGTTTTTTTAGATCTGACGGCTAAATACGTATAATATCTGAACCGAATCTCTGTTTGTAAACGTTATTAAGAAAACAAGTATCTTATTAAAACTGCACGTTTATTTATATGGTAACCCAGAATGGAGCGCAAAAGAAGAAAAATGGCGGTGCCTATGATTGTTACCAGTTTAAATATTTGTTTATGCGTCCTTCTTTACCGAAATATTTCCTGCAACGAGGTATTGTTTAATATTTTTTTATTAATTAATTATAATTATTGGTAAATAGATTTTTTACTGAGCAATTTGTTCACGCAAAGCCGAAAGTAGCTATTCCCTTTGGAATGTTATTTAAACTAAAACAGCTCGGTTGCTAAACAATTTTGTGATATGTGCCTGCAGTAAGCAGGGTTTACAACTCCTTAAGGCTGTATGCTGTCAACAGGGGACCAGTAACCCATGTCCTTTGTAACTTCTTATTTAAATGTCGACGACGCGAAAGTCTTACTTTAATTCCTCTGTTTAAAGCGCTATGGGGTACTACTTACCATCACGAAGCTCGCATAACTATTTGCCAGCTTAATTGTACAAAACAGCGCAAGTAATAAAAAGTAAATAAATAATGCAGGTGTATTTTGTCCTTAGTTTATCCTCTAAACGCTGTTAGATGCTAATGATTATAGATAGATATAATTACAGCCCATCTTGGAACAGGTTATTGCTAGACAGAGCGTATCTCACCGGTTGAAATAATATATCGTTAATGATAATGCACCCGCCTTGTAGATACTCGATTAGTATGCTTAGTTCATCTTAACTCGAGTAAATGATTCACCCATTTAATCTACCGACGCGGTCGGATTCTGCGCAACATTTATATCGGATGAATACATTTTTATCACCGTGCATGATAAAGCTCGATAATTCATACTCATTTACTGTTAAAATTTTTTGTAATAGGTATAGACATTTGGCATAAAATTCTTACGATAGCTATATAGTCTGTTTCCCACGGCTATAATTGAGTAGACATTTGAATGTCATAGCGTACGGCAGTTATAGATGCTGCACTTGTTTAGCAGTGTCGAAATTATAGACGCTAATATCATATTTACATGGATTGTAATACGGTATAGAATCGTATAACCGCTTAGACGGGTTTGAAGCACATATAGACAAATAAACAGTTTTTATATTTTACGTTATGGAGATTACTAGGTTTTTATGTCTGTGCAGTGTACGCTACATTATTATTTTCTTGATAAGCCATAAAACATGATACCACGAGTTTAAATTAAAAATAATAACTATGTACGAATTCACATAAAACGTAGAAATGGAAATGCAATTATACAAACACCTAACGATTTTTTAAATATTATTATTTGACCATCACATCCTGGGCCTAACACGATATCACTGCCTTGTAAGTCTCTGGAAGTGATATTGTGATAGACCCAGAATGTGCTAGCATGATGAACAATAGGCCCATCGAATTTGTAACCATACATAAATAGTAGCACGGGTATATCCCAGTAAAGGTAGGCAAACGAAAAAGGGGTATTACTATTATGCTTCATACGTTTTTAGCGATGCTTCTCCTGGTTTTGAAAGAGATCATAGGGAAGATAAACTCTTAAAACCAGGCAGGCCGTATGTACGTACCTACCTTTGCATTATAAAAAGAAATGACTGGCACAGACTACAATGTACACACATGAAACGCAGTCGACAGTTTGATCAATACTTTTAATTATACCGTTTCATTAAATATCAACACCCACCTATTAACTTTCATAATTAACAATAGCGCTCTGCACCTATAAGTATTTGTATATGATTATACCGCTATGTAGCAATCAATGAATGCCAGAATGTTTCTTATTCATCACCGAAGGAGATTGAAGATGAGACATTAGTTTGGGATCTAAGTTTTTAAATAAAGAAAAGTTAAAAGACTACCTCAGCAGCGTAGCGATAGAGGAGTGAATTATGTTTTGGGTTCGATTTCCGGGCAACCAAATTTATATTTAGTTTTCTGTAACGTAATCCTCAGTAACTGCTGTTAATGAGATTGTTTTTATATGACTTAATTGGCATCAAGCATACGGCCCACCTGATGGTAAGTGGTCACCGTAACCTATGGACGCCTGCAACACCAGAGGCATCACTTACCTGTAAAAACCTTTTAACGCTCTTTTTGATGAACCCCATACTATAGTCTTGTAGGAAAACCTCGGCAGGGAATTCATTCCACAAACTGAGCGTCCGCGGGAGAAAATTTCTTTGGAACTGCTTGGTGCGGCACCAATTAGGTTGTAAGGTATGAGAATGAATTCCCTGCCGATGACGAGCGGTGCGATGATAAAAAGTAGCTGAGGGCATCATCTCAAACATCTCTTCAGAACACAATCCATTATGTTGCAGAAAACTAGTACGTAGTCTGGATATGTGGATATGTGCTATAGCGACTGTGTGTAATAGAAATCTGCCTACCCCACCGAGTAATACATAGAGTAATTTTAATCTTACTTCTTTATTTAATAACTAAACATAACGTGTAGGTAGCTAGAGACAACACGCAGAGACCCATATCTATGTATTGTCTTTCTTGCTTTTGTCATCCCTTTTTATTAGGAACGTATATTATCTGGAAACTGAGTATTATCGAACGAATATAGTCGCTCGCGTGTATATAGGCTAGGTTAGTTACAGTACCTACTTTTTGTCGGCCTCGATGGCGTAGTGGTTAGTGTAAATGACTGCCACGCCTGAGGTCGCGGGTTCGATTCCCGTACAATTCAAACATTTGTGTGCATGAACATGGATATTTGTCTTGGTCTGAGTGTTTCTATGTATATTATATGTATTTACAAAATATAAAAGTATATAATATGTATGTTTATCCATTGTCTAGTCCCTACCCATAGTACAAGCTCTGCTTAGTTTGGGCTAGATGTTGTTGTGTGTATGTAATAGAATATTATTATATATTATTTTTTCTGTATAACACTCTCGATCTCTGTCCTATGTCAACGTGTATGCGAAATTTCAAGTTAATCGGTAGAATAGTTAAGGCCTAAAAACGTAGAAAACAAACTCACATTCGCATTTATAATATTAATAAAGATTGTTTGTTTACCTAGTAACACAAGTAAGAAAAATCATAATATATATATTTACTATATGGTTGAAGAACGTTATTTATTTTAACGCAATACATTCAGTGGATTTTCCTAATAACGAATAACCACATGCATTATAAAAACCTTTTTACGCAATGATCATCAATAACAAAATTTATCAGATGTTTGCGTCAATTTCGACATGTGATGTTCAATAATAACTACATATTTCGACACTACAGCCTACAATGAAATAAGCCAATCAAAGCCTACTACCTATTCATCTTTCATAATGAACCGTAATTATTCCTTCTGATGCAACGGATTGAATGAACGCTTTATATTAACAGTTTGAATAGATTATAGCATTTGATTATTTTTATGTCTCTATAAGTGAAAGTTGACTGATATACATACTGCCCTATTTTTATTAAAAATCGTATACACGCGTCGGTAACCCAATAGGTAAGCTATCGGACTTACAATCGGGAAGACTTGGGTTCGAAGCTCTGCTCTAATGATATCGACATGTTTACCATACAAGCAATTTGCTTACCTAGAAGACAAATAAGAATACTAATATTAGTAAGAATACTAATATTAGTAGCCCAAATTTGACTGGACGGTTTAAGTGGTCACCTCGCTACTGCCACTGCGTCGAGTGGTGTGGGTTCGAAGCTCACACGGGACAAAATGCACAAGTATGTGTGTGTGATCCACAAATAGTTGTGCCAAGTCTGGGTGTTCTTTGTGTCCGTTGCTTGAATGTTTGTAAAATCCCTCGCGACACAGGATTTGTTCCTAGCCCGAGAGTATTCTTTAAAAAATAAAACTAGTAATGAAATAAAATATCACACACACGCATTCTGATGCGATATGCAAACAACAATTTGTAGACCAAAATGTAAGTTATCTTTAAAAAATCCGGTGCCAATACGCATTCTAATGCGATGTATAGCCGACATTTACGATGTGTCATGTTAAAATCGGGTTTCAAAAACACTTGAACCGTTGCAGTGTTAGCAAGAAAATCAGTAGTATTTATATATCCTAAGCTGACAACACAGCATCTCCTTGTGGTAAGGTCGGTATCGGTAGGGTCTAGGATTTCTTATAACATTAGAGAAGTATGTAGATATGACAGTCTAGTTCCCGTTTAGTACAAAATCTATTAGAACTGTAGGTATAGCCTAACTTTTGCTTATGTTATCTTAATTACATATTCGTAAGAAGCAAACATAATAATCTATTTTTTTGAAGGAATTGCGTACCACAAGCAACGAATGCTAAGGCTGTTAAGGCCCGGTTCTTAAATCAAGAAACGAGTCGTTTTACATAGGGACAGTTAATTTTTGACACATATTATATGAAAAATATGTCACAATTTAACTGTCCGTAGCTAAAACGACTTGTTTCTTGAATATAGGAACTAGGTCTAAGTCGGTAAGCTAACGAATACTCGTCTTCTCTTGGATGTCAACAAAACAAAGTGATATCCTTCTCTCTTGACAGTCCATGAATCTCTCAATTTCGATTATTTATCAATAATATCATCTAAGTTAGCCAATAAAATGAAAAAATACGTTCAAAACGCCTCAGCAATTACTCAGAGCTGAACCACAAAAACAAAAAGAAACGCGCATTTTTTAAATGGCTGACTAACAACCATCATAATTTACACAAAAACTCAAACACAAAAGAATTTATTAATTTGATATCGTGTATCAACAAATTAGCCGCATTCTCATATACACACAATACGTCTATATTACCACTTATTACTTTTGTGACAACCCTGCACGTATTGTATTTAGTAACAATCGCATCGAGCATGCTTGCGCCCGCGCACGCACCTCACACGAAGCTTTAACAAACAATGGCGGCGGAGTTAGCTTCACGGCCCGGCATAACGAAACTATTCCTAGAACTTTATTGCACTGTTACTCTTTTAAACTGCATTGCGTTTTTACATTTGACATTAAAGTTAATTTGGATATCAAATGTTTCGCGAATCTTGAAACTGAGATAAGCCGGTTAGTGTCTTTACACACATAGGTACTTCATTTGTATGTGTAAGTATGTCAGTGAACTCCTTCCTCCTCCTAAACGGTGGGACTGATTTTAATATTTTTTGTGTGCTTGAGTGGATCCTTGAATTGTTTAGATTCACAATTCGAACCCTAAGGTGGCGCTGCGATTGGTTAAGGCCGGACAACGTCTGTCCAGTTCGCTAGTTGTGTATAAAAATTCAAAACTAGGTCAACATTTGCAATCGAAAGATATTATAATTAGTTCCACATGCAGTGTCCTAAAATAGATATGTGGGGCTTCATATGTCATATAGGTATAACTAGAACAGAAACAAATGACCAACGTGGGTCGATTTTAAATTTAATTCGTAATACTTTTGATAGCTCTAGTTTTTTAACCTACACATTTTGTGGTTTATCGCTGCCATTGTTATGGACCTTGAAATACAAGTTCCAATATTATTATTTAATAATAAATAATGAATTATTTAGATAGACTAACGACCCTGATACCCCGAACTGGTAGGCAGGGTATCATTACATCCACATTAATTTCAACAACTATGTTTTTGTCCCACGTAATAGAGGACCGGCACTTTACCAGGTTTCATTCTGCCACTGAGAATTCCCTAACAGTAAATCCCAATAAACCTGACCTACCTGGCGATCGGACCCGGGACCTCGCGATCGCACGCAACGATAAACGCAAACTTATGCCTCGGTACCTACTACACGTTACGTTTATATATAAATAATTACTACAGCAAATCATCGTATAATGACAATCGTGACATAAATAGCAAGGATGTTACTGCTAATATTACCGTTATTTCAATCGTGGGATACATGTATACCTTAATGGATAATCATTTATATTCAAAAATATTAGTTACAATAGACGTAATGGTTTACTTCAAGCAACATTCCTGCAACTAATGCCGTTAATTTTATTTAGTACCAACCGAATAGTCTCCAACTCTCCGTACTCATAATCTATCAGTAATTGCCAATTAACAAACAAACATCCACAATGCTAAGGCTGTTATTAATAAATTATCATTTAATCATCTAATTATACAGTTAATTAATTAGTTAAAAGAATATTTAATAGTTATAACTTTCAAAACGATGAGAGCTATTCGCGATTAGTCTTCTCAAATATGGCGACACGATGCGATGTAATCATTTGTAACTGCAAACTAATAAAGTCTTACCCACTGTGAATAAATTCTTTCAGCATTGCCAATTAGCACACTTAATAAATATGTTGTCGATAAAAAAATCCCATGAAAATTTTATTAAAATGCATTACGGAGTATGTGCATTCTCTGAGAACTACAGTGATATTGTATATGTTTCTTTTACCGTAGTCAGATAAAAAGTGGCACAGTTATTTATACAGACGACAATTATATTTTTGGGAGCAGACCAAACGACCAACTTTGATGTGGAGCATAACAAACCGAGGCTAATAACTGTGACTTACACCCAAAGCAAAATTTGTGTTGTTACTGAAGCTTGAAGCGTGGAATAGAGATCGGTACACATACACGGAGAAAACTGTTACTTTTTAATGGAAAATAGGCTAATAAATATTTAAAACTAGGCGACTTCTTTCCCATCGTATGACGAAAGTAATTATAAACAAGTTGCAACAGCAAATAAATTATGATAACATTGCACCATGTAGTTTTTAGTACTTTAGTCATGACAATTTTAGTTTATCCATACTATATTTTTAAGGTCATATAATCCTTTGTACTTTAAGCTATGTAGGTATTTAATAAATATATCGCTCATCCAATAGAACAACGACGTAATTGCAAAATAGTCGAAAATGACTTAAATGTCATAAGTTCACGTTTCGAAAGTTCTATCTATGACAGAACGACAGAATTATTCTTACGGTATTTTTAAAAGTTTCCTTGAGTTATCTCATGAAGTTATTATAAATACTTATTGATAGTAAAGTAACATACATAAATATTAAAAGACTTCATCAAAATGATTGGAAATATAATATAATATAATATATTTTACATTTATAATATATAAAATATATTATAAATTATATTTTCAATTTCAAACTTTTAAAACCTTCTCCTGAAAAATAGCCAAAACGTAATTACGTCATTGTTCTATTGGATGAGCGATATGCCATAACTTCAAAGAAATTGAAACCTTTACATACTTTTAGAATAGCGAATTTTGAGATGTACCTAGTATCAATATCTTTTTTACAATTGTTTTTTTAATTATTTTACCAATTACATAAAGCTATTATGTTTAACTACACATTCCTGTATTTGTCGATTAGTAAAACTGTTTTTTAAAAGTTGATATTATAAAATATGATGACAGAATTTTAGTCGTTTATCGGTTGTAAAACCCAGCCTATTAAAGCACAAGGCAGCATGCAAAGGGATGACAAAAATAAATAACCGATAATGTACCAATAATGCAACTCAATAAATCAAAAATATTATAAATACATTGTTTTGGCGATGTAATCGATATTTTTAATGAAATATCAGTGACTTCCTCTCCGCCCGAAGTCGATGGCGACTACAGAAAAATGGTTTACCGCAAGGCAGTGTTCTAGCCCTACTCTTATTTAACATATACACCAACGACCAACCATCTAGTCCAAACACATTCCGCTTTATTTATGCAGACGACCTTGCACTAACTTCCCAATCTTCCAACTTTGAGGACGTAGAGTCTAATTTAACAGTGGCTCTTAATTCCTTGAGTCAGTACTATGAGGAAAATTCACTTAAGCCTAATTAATCGAAAACCGAATCCTGCGTTTTCCATCTACGCAACAAACAAGCGGGTCGAAACTGAATGTTGTCTGGCAAGGTGTGCCCATAGCACATAACAACCATCCTAGATACTTGGGTATAATTCGTAACAGATCGCTTACATATAAGAATGACTGCAAAGTTGTAAAAATGAAGGTACACATCCGCAATAATCTCCTCCAATGTCTTACCACTACCAGATGGGGAGCTACTTCGTGTGTCATGTGAACATCAGGGCTGGCACTGGCGTTTTCCGCCGGCGAATACGCTTGCCACGTGTAGAGTCTATCTGCCTATGCAAAACTGGTGGATACTGTACAAAATGAGACTAGCAGGATAATCACGGGCTGTTTAAAGCCAACTCCAGTAAGTATGCTGTATCCACTTGTTGGTGTAGCACCGCCGAATATTTGAAGGGCGGTAGCGAGCTCTATAGAAAGAACAAAGATGGAGTACGACTCACGGCATCCTCTGTATGGACACATCCAAGGTCCCCGTAGACAAAGGAGTCGTAAAAGTTTTGTCAAGTGTGTTGAGCCCTTGACATTGAAACAAGCGGTCGCGAGGTGCAACCTGTGGAGGGAAGAAGTATCTCTGTTAGTCCCATTTGTACCACTGGGTGAGAATCTTCCACCTGGACACAAATTATCATGGCCGGTCTGGAAGTCACTAAACAGACTTCGAACTCAGGTCGGCTGGTGCTAGGAAAATATATTCAGGTGGGGATTCTTAGACGATCCCAATCCGGGCTGTTTGTGCGGTGCAACTCTAATGATGTCGCACCTTATATTGTGCCCTGAGTACCCCAACAACTGCACGTATGGGGGCTTGATGATTGCTTCAGACGATGCAATCAAGGTGGCTGCGTTCTGGGCTGCAACCATATAATATTGAGCAATGATTGCTACCGAAACGCTAAAAAAAAGAAGAAGTGACCTTATCAAATGTCATGACTTATACCATTTCTGTGTTAATTTAATAACTGTTATTAAAAATGGCAAAGTCAAAGCGCCCTATTAACATTTTTATATTGTGCATATTTTCATTTTATCTAACTGTTGCGATACAGCTAGCAGATAAAATCGTTAATTAATTAATAAGATATGAAATATGACTGCAACATTTTATTTTAAGCTGATGGGAATATTTAGTGTCTTTTATTAAAATGCATATTTGAAATTGTGAATAAGTTATTTTTATAGCTCAATAAGTGACAAGGCTAATAAAATATAGTTAAAAATATATTCATTATAATATAAAGATATAATTTTCTATTAGCTTGTGTTTTTGCATGATAGGTCTTCGGCAGATCGAAGACCAATCATGCAATATCAAAAACTTGTCAGAACAAGCAAGGATAAAATATAATAATTAATCTGAGCGAATTGGAAGTCAATGGCATCACACTAAATAAATAATTTACAGAACAATCCGAAGTTGTACGGTCAGTGGTATTAGCAGCAAAAAATTTGACAAATGTCACTCAAAGATAAATTAAAATGTTCTAATTTTATTTTGTGATACCAATAATTCGATATCTCGCAATAGCCTATCAATTTATGTTGCTGACTGTATTATGACAACTCACGTGTTACAAACAATATCCCAAGTTTGTCTTGGAAGTTGATTGTTGATTGATTCATTGTCTTAAGTTATTTGTTAATAAGATTTATTATAGATACAGTTGGCGCACTGCTCTAAGTGGTCAGCTGTTACCAGCAATGCGCCAAATGTAATGGCTTACGCTCGTACGGAAGACAAGTTTGAATAATCTTAAAATAAATGTTACATCCATTTCTCATCCTTTCGTCTTAATAAATAACTGAAGAATATTTCAAAGATTCCATTGTGATTTGATATGAATAACTTTATACTCACTCAATAGCAATCTGTCTTGGAAAATTTAAATAGGAATTCCAGTTGTTATTGACGTCATTGTCATTTCCGCCATCATAAATGAAATCTTTGTATATCTACATGTGCTGTCATCACTATGTAAGTAATAACTGAAAATCACGCTACTTTCTCTTTCTGACTCTAGTCTTTCTAAGTTATTGTATCATAATTAGTCTAACAACCTAATATGAATGACTATACTTAATAGTTGTTGCAGTGCTCGAAATTCGAACGGCAATAATTCAATTTTTTTTAAATTTTAGCTTGTTGCTGTTTCGCCGTATATCACACTCCTCCGTGCAAGCAATATATGTACTTTAATCAGATTATGCTCGAGGCTTCGCTTGCATTTTTGTAAGTGAAAGGTACCCTGTGTCCTTTGCTGTACTGCTGACAACGTGTATGAGAAATTTCATGATGATTGGTTGAGTAGTTAAGGCGTGAAAGCGTAACAAACGATCTCAGATTAGTATTTATAATATTAATTAGTATTTTTACCTTTTTATGTAATAATATATAGATTTTATCTTAGTATAGTCAGTCTTCAGGTATTTAATACTGGTTTTTTTTAAGGATAATTCACAGCCCAAACCAAATTTAATAGCTTCGCAAGTTGAAAAAGCCAGAAAAAGCCGACCCCAAGTGACTTAAGAATAATAAAGGCTAGGGAGAAGAAGTTGACTGCTACTCATATCACCGTTCTAAGCCAATCGAGGGATTATTGTTTCACCAGAAACAAATGAATCATTTGGCAAAAAGCTGGATTAACATGTAAAATTCGAAACTACGAAAAATCGATTTAAACTATATTGATGCAATCATCACAATGCGCACTGTGTGTGAATGTTTAAGCCTCGAGGTCTACAGTCTCATGGCGGCCAGAATGACTGAAGTAATTCAATTCGATTCAATAATCGTTTAAAACTGATGAAATTGTATCGTGTATACATTGTATCCGGCCAGATCGAACTAAATTAGGTCCGCCCGCGCCCGTTCGGTTAGGCCTCTCAATAATCTAACAATTTGTTCTTATATGCTAGTGAGAGGCCTAACTGATCGGATTTTTGCATTGCGATCTTATCCTATTAATATTTTAAATCTGAAAGGTTGTAAGATATTTGGAAGTTTGTTACTTAGTCAAGCGTAACCCAGCGTAAACGGATTAGGTTAAATTTCTTATATAAATAAATGATGTCCTGAATCAATACATAGTATTGCTTTTATCCCAGCATGCGTGCCCATGGGAATCACAAAGCCAAC
Source organism: Catocala fraxini (assembly GCA_930367265.1). Classification (NCBI taxonomy): domain Eukaryota; kingdom Metazoa; phylum Arthropoda; class Insecta; order Lepidoptera; family Erebidae; genus Catocala; species Catocala fraxini. The sequence continues at coordinate 11,976,032 of OV884026.1, read as the reverse complement.
GCTGAAACTGGTGAATCATAAATTACCACCCTCCCTATTAAGTTTATCGGAACATGATAAATGATTTATGTAAATTTTTGTAACTAAGTCTAGATATATTGTATTATATCATTTTTAATATTTATGCCACGTGATTTGCTTTACGATGTCAAGTACTGAATAATAGGTATAATTATAAATAGTTCGGTTTGTTTATCTACTTCAAAAACGATGAATATTTTGTATTGTTTGATTCATGATCCAGCTAAATGGGTGTTTAATGATTCTAAAATTTTGTTTCGAGTCCGGATTTACGGATTCTCCATGAACTTTGCATCAATACGTCAAAAACTCAATTCAATATTAACAAATGCGACGCAATAGTCATGAATCCCGCCAGACTCACAATTAAGTCTTCTAATTTTTGGCAGCTCAAGTTTATATCTGTACAAACATGGTCTGAGAGACTTTGGCTAACTTATATGTACATGAATGGCAGTAGATAAACCTAAACAGTAGTAAACGACGTCTTAAGAATAGTTCTACGTCGACCGAGCTACTACGAGAGCCATAAATATCTGTATTAGGTGAGATAGTGGTTCATTATACCTCTGTGTTGTGTTGCAAAACTGATCACAATAGCACATAACTGTAATAGCAATGGTCAACCTTGTAAAATTATGTATATGAGCTGTTACAAGGCGACAAAATATGATTATGAGGTATGTTTACTAGCTCATTAGAACTAGCTTAACCCGGCTACGCTTTATTGTGCTAAGTCTAGCATTAGTTATAAAGTATTATATAAATATTTCCTTTTCCCGTGGGAACTTCGCGATCAAAAGTATATGAAATCACAAATATATCGAATGCAACGTTGTATAAAAACTTCAAGTCACTACATCGACTACTTTTCGAGTTTTTCAGACGCAAACATACGGAACCTGATTTTTATACGTATTTTAATTATGAAGAAGATACTCAGCATAAATAAACAAAGTGAACTAATGTGCCTACTTTCACTTTAGATGTCAACTGTAACTTATAAGATTATAGCACATGTTTCAGTTTTGAAACGAACGTTTCGCAGATGTACACTTCAGTTCATTCCAATTTCAACCACAACTATAAATTCATAAAGCACATTAATAACTAACAGGTTTTTAATTTATGTCCAGCGCAGGTAAAAAGACCCCGATTTAACACTTGAATCGCAGATTGTAGATATTCTTGTTTTATATAATATCACGCATATCTTAATTTGCTACGCAGTTTTAATTGAATAATAATTATTACAGCATATCAACGAGTTTTTAATCAATTTGTAGACTCTTACTTTTTAACAGCTGATTGATTTTATCAACTTAAACAATTATTATAATATAATAAGATATTAGTCGTGGAAATAGGCAGTTAGACTATTTGGAACGTGCTCGGATTTTTAAGTGGTGTTGTCCTCAAGCAAGGTTAGAGGACATACTATCATTACGACCATGTGTCATGGCCACTAGACGTTGCCTTTCGTTCGATCATATCACTCCAACTCGAAGTGTGTAATACGCACAGAAGTAGTTTGAGTCATTTGAAACTATACTTTCTTTCATAAATTTGAATATGGTTTATTTTCTTTACTAGTTTTTTCCACTTGCCCTAAGATTTAGATGCATTTGGGTATGTATACTCACACAGGGATCAGTATTACATGTTTAACACTTGATTGAGCATATTTTTGAAAAACAATGTTATAATGTTTTAATTTCGGTGTTATCATAGCTAATTTACTTAGCATAATATATCGTTTCTTTATTAAACTTACCGCCGTGATGCCTTAGTCGCGGGAAATGACAACTATTGAGACAATGAACAATAACAGCTAGGCTTGAATAAAAATGTTGTAGATTACTCAATTTATGGAACTGAACCCTGAGCTTCCGGCGTAAGAAGATTAGCGAGATGACCACATAAACGACTACTCCACACGTGCAGATTGCAGTACAATAATTCTAAGGATTTATTGTATTTGATTTTGTGTTAGTAATTTCGCAAAGTTTGGTCCTGCTTTGCAGATATAATGCCGCACCTAATTTCATCCAACTTTATAGACGTGCTACGTTGACGTGTCACAGTCAACAACTGAACGACAACCCATTCATTTATTACGTCGCTAGAAGTAAATTTGAAAAGCAAGCGTGCGACAGGTTTACATAAAAAAATACTTTACCTAAATAATAGTTTTCAACTTTAACCCCTCTTAAGGTAACTTTACAATATTTCTTTTTAAGTATTCGTTAACTAAATATTCGAAACGACTTCGTTAATAAATCATTTGAGACCCGGAAAACAATTTAAATTGTGACCAATGTGACGGCCTTTACAAAGTAATATCAAGGTTGGCCCAATCATTAACACATGTTATAGCCCTGGAGCCAACAATTGCACAAGAGATAAGTGGTACAATTTGCGCGTGTGCGTCCATATCAGCGGATGCGGACAGCGGTTGTGCGCGCTCCGATACCGCGACAGCGCCAGCTGGACTCAGTACTACTCACGATGTCCGCTCGCGCACTGCCCTCGATTTGGTGCTCGTACCGCACCGGATTTGCGGATGAATAGACGGCAATATGCACTTTCATAATTGTAAATGCATGATAGTATATAGGTACACTGTTTCGGTAGATAGCCTATTATTCGTAGTTTGTAGCTTTTATATAATACAACAATTCGTGACAAAAGTATATTTGATTCAGATCAAATCTTCTAGTTTAGTATGCGACACGAAATTATTTGATATCAATACGGAATTAATTAAAACCAGTACGTTACACAATTAGACGTATTTAAAAGGCGACATAATCTTGATCTAAATGACAATCTTCAATCAATAAATTTAGCGTAATTGGATCACGTAAGTTCATCTATATAAAATGTTCGCGTCATCGACAGTTGACCTCAAAAGCTTTAATAAAAAAAGTGTTACTAGGCGTTCTTAATTACATCGTAGATCTAATTCGCGTATGATACATTCGTATCGCACGCAAGACACCCGAATATCTCGTCGAATAACTATGTTAATAAGAACCGGTTCGCGTTCATCTCTAGTTTCCACGTCGAAAAGTGAAAATGCGCGCATCGAGGTGTGTTGTGTTGACACGGACATGTAAACATAAAACATGTTAAGAGTATCCCATATTGTATACGGTGGCGACACTGGATACTGTCAAGATTAATCTCAAACTTTTTGAACTATTAATTCAATCAATTTGGCCCTTGCGCATGTTCCCTTTAAATTATGCTTGTCACAACAAAATACGAGAAGTAACTACGTTGATCTTCATATACAATAATACAGAAAAAATAATATATAAATCATTTTCGTCTTCTTTTTTCCTCTTTTATTTATGATAGTATGAAATAGAAGGGCTGTTACTGGCACTATGGAAATATGCAAGCTGATAATAAAAAAGGAGATAATATTTTAGCACGTGGACCTAACCGGTCAACGACGTTTATTGCCCGAATAATAATTTAGATCTTGATTTATGTTTATATTCTAATACGTGAAGTCACACCATTGATGACTTGTGTGTATGAGTTGCCTAAAAAAGCTATTCAACTTAAATAATCGCTTTTTCATTTTAAGATTAAAATACATAGAATTTTAAAGAACCGTTGATGGATTGCTTTCTCGGAATGGCGACGTGACCGGTTTGTTCAACCGAAAATGAAAATAATTACGTAAGTTAGGGCGAGTCCCCTCGCTTTACACAATAGCTGCTTTTTATTTACTTTACTAATAATGGAGAAGCACACACTACTACGCATAAATGTACAGGCAGTAGCTAAAACAAATATTACTCAATTTCTTCCAAGTTTGAATTTTGAAATGCGTTTATTGCTACGGCTGTAAATCTTTTGAGAAATCGTTTATCTAAAGTGTAATTCATCTTCGTTCTGTGAACGATTTCAAAATCAGTAGCGGAAGGCATCAGGGTGAAAGGCTACGAGTGCTCATTATGAAGCTGATTTAGAACTGTTTCCTGGATAGGCGAACGTATGTTTATAACTGTTCAGAAACTGCTTTCACAATTTGATACATTTCATACCGGAAACATACTTTCATTAACGTGGATTTTCAGATATAAATCCGTAGACATCAAATAACAGTGAATATATACATATATATATGCCACTGTTATTATATATATGTATATATATGGATACTGTTATTTGATACCTAAGTTTTTATAGTTTATAATAATTTTTTATTAGATACCTGGCTGTCTAAATATTATAAATGTATTAATCAACAAAAAAATCTTTAATCAACTAAAATATACCTCATTTCATAATTATATACATTTATAGAAGATATTATAATGAGATATATCTAGTCATTATAAATAATTATATGCGCGTAAAAACAACAAAATTAGCTGTCGTTCGCGTAACATATTAAAATATTTATGTTGCATATACGAAGCGACATTTAACCTGATCTTAAAATATTTAATAATATATTCTTATGTCACAAATTTACCGATATGTTTTTATTTATTTTGGTGTGAATTCAATCAACCGTTTCTATTTTATATAACTAAAATAATTATATAATTTATTTAATAAATAATTTAATTAAACAGTAGGAAACATTAGAAACTTTATAAGTGTAACTGTAGCTTTTCTTCTATAAATTATAAAGAGCTAAAATATATAAAATTACTGATATTATAAAGAGGAAAGAATTGATTATTTATTTATAAGAAATTAAACCAAAAACTACACAAACCATTTTTTAAATTCTATCTCTATAAGAAAGCTATAATAATAGACAAGTCATCAAGTGTCAAAACTTAAAAAAAAATTGTAAATGCTATACAAAAATTACTTATAGGTACATGGAGATACAAACAAGATTCAAACGCCCACTAACTATTTACACTTCGTAGGTCATTGAGTTAGGGTAACGAGCCATACTAACAAAAACATACGTATACGCCAGACCTTACTTTTAGATTACATTTATCAATAAGTTCTAACAGAAAATTGAGGTAAAACATTTATGGGTATCACGCACACACATTATTATATTAATGTGACCTATTACCCTAACTTAATAAGCGTCTGTTTTATAACATCGTAAATGATTAGTTCTTGAAAACAATTTAATTAAAATAAACTGTTTATTCCTTTCTATATGGCATCATGTTCACCATTCTAAAGTACATGTTTTTATAGTACAATAGTAATTACCACGTTACTGTTCTGTTGCTTAATGCGAACCTAAGAGACATACTTGAAACCCGTTGACAGTAAATTTAATTTAATTACTTGTTTAAATTCAGCCTTTAGAAGGTCAATCGCACCTACTCGCGTCAATGAAAGAAAAATCACTAAAAATGTAATCCTCAACAAAAATAAGGTACTTGGTACTAAGGCCCCTCACCACAAAATTTTAGAATCTTATAATGTTAAGATTACGGAAAAATAAAACAATATCTCTGATTATTCGCCAGTCAGATATATTGGTTTGAGATTACAAGAAATCAGCAATCAATGATTACTAATAGACTTATACATATATACGGTCGGTATTCAACCGGTGCGTTTTGATGAATTTCACAAAATAATCTACTACAGGGTTCTCATGAATGCATATTCTATAACGAAGCCTCAGTTTTGATTCCCAGATCGAACAGTTATTGTGGTTTTCCGTCAAAATATTAACTAAAAAATAATTAAAAAATATATAAATCACTGCTCACATTTAACGTTGTTTGCAAAGCTCAGCTGCTGGCTTGCGCCCTTAGATTCTTAGCCAAATTGCAACTGTTACGCTCAGAAGCACAAAACATCTCGCGGGAAAAAGATAGTTTATCATATAGTGCAACCTAATAGCCTTTGCCTTGCCAAATCTTGCTACCGGAATATGAATTTAGTTTAAAAGTCGTGTCTTCTTTAAAACTATAGAACGAAACCTTGAAAAGTAACAGGCCAGGCTACCGTGTAGATTGCAGCTATTTTGTAATTATATAATTACTATAGGCTTTAGTTTCTATTTTAAACGAAACAGCTTAATGGCCGAAGCGGTGGTACTTAGTTCTTTAGGCAATATTTACAGTTCGTATATAGCATACATTAAATATTGCTTAAAGGATTTTGCTAGCATTCTCTCAGGTCTGAGTTAATATCAAAGTATTTTTTGTTCCTCTAAAACATTTGCAATATTCCAAATTTGTGTGATCCACAAATGGTTGTTCCGAGTCTGGGTGCTTTGTAAAATTCCCTGCGACACAGGATTTTTTACTAGTGCGTGTGTCTTTATTAAGAATAAGAATAAAAAAATAAAATTGAAAAAAGCGAGTGCGCATTTCTTGACCTAAATGATCCAAGGCAACTAAACATTCGGATTATGCTTGCCTATTTAAACCCAATAGTTTGCTATTCTACCACGTTTTTATTACCTGGCTGTCTTGTCTGTTTAGTACAAATTTAGCATTCGATTTTAAACAAACATCCTGCTGAACTACAGACTACTTTTAAACATAGCATAGAAAATAAATAAATAAATGTAGCTAGAATCTAGGCAATTGTAAGCATGAACCTTGAAGTTTAAAAAAAGTACACCCGCTTTAACACGTTCCCTGTCCAATGACTCCAAAGGAGTCACGTTTGTACCAAACTCATATGTCCATGACTCTGGTTGGAGTCATAATCCCAAAGCAAATTTTATGCATTTTATTTCACTGGACGTATGAATAAGAGCAAAGAGATTCTCATCGACGTATGAACTAAAAAAATTTTTTTTCAGCCTGTATATTTTTAATATTTTATTGTCAAGTTAGGACGATTGTAGGTGGACTTACGAATACATTTTAACTTTTGTTCTGAGACAGGGAACGTCTTAAGAATAAATCCTGTGCTGCGGTGGACTTTACAAAGATTCAAACGACTGAAATTGATGTGCCGAGTCCCAGACTCGGCACAACAATTTATGAATAACACCAATTGTACTCAAGCCTGGGGATGGAACACGCAACACTCGTCGCAGTAGCAATGGCTAGGCGACCACTTAAACCACTACGTCGTATTCGTGCCGTCAATATACATCAAAATATAAAATGATTGCCACAAGTAATTAAGTAAGGCACATGCAATAGGTAAGATATCCAGACGATAATAAACGACGATAAATCACTGCTATGCGATAACTGTCATTGAGAAAACTCACACAACAGTGCATGTCTCTTGCAGTAGGTACAATAAAACGATTAGTGTCTTAGGTCAATTATCCTAACATGCAAACGCGAGACTCATGCATGCTATTGGATATCTCAGCGGATTGAAAATAGTTATTTTGGAATACCAGGAATCACGACATAGCTGATAGAGCCGAGAAATAGGCAATATTTCAATCATACATAATAATACATAGGTGTTGCACGGAAGAACTTAAAACCAGTTTTAGCGGAACACGTGGCCGGTAGACTATTAATTCCAATGTATATTGTAAACTTGCAATCTAGTTTGTTCAATGCAATCATAACAGGCCAATCTAAACCGTTTAAATGCGCTCCAGTTTTAAAAATTGACGTTCTATTTTCAAATTGGATTACTAACAAATCAATCATACTATCATCATCGAAGTCGTTAACATGCTTGTATGTTGTGGATTAAAATTAAAAACTCTGTAGGCATCGTCACTTGTTTTAAAAATGTTATATTCGTCACATATGGCAACAAATAACAGGACAGCGTCGTCGATCCGCTGAGACCGTTTTTTCAAAACCGAAGAATAGGTTGCATTTCGTCTGAGACCTCCTACATTTCTTTACAAAATTATGTTTTGGTGCCATCTGTTGACAAACATTGAAACCGTTAAGATTATCAGATTTTTTGATTTCTCTGTAAAATTTGTCTAGATGCAGGTAGAAAAGACAGTCACGGACTTTAGCAAAAGTTTTGTCAATAATAAGATTTTGTGCTATAAACATTAATATAGCCGTATGTACCTAAGTAATGATCGATAAAGAGACAGATTTGTCAGCCATTCAGACATTAAGGGATCATCTTCTCAGGTACCAATATTATCCGAAAAAATTTCGAAATAGACTCTAGACTACATAAAAATAATTAATTGCTTTTTAGCAAAAAGATAATCATGACCTGCTGCCCAACTTCATGAATACGCTTATACTATGTACGCACGTAATGTGCAACATTTATCGCACACAATAGGTCATCCACCTCTACGTCCTCTACCCTATCAAAATACTAGTGTATTATATTACTTTCATATTAGTTACAGATCAAATATTTAAACAAACATTTGCTTAAACTTACACTCGAAACGCTTTTAAGATAGCACACAGCGTTTGAAATGTAAGTAGCATAAACCTTTCCCATAGCAGTGCTGTTACCGGTTGCACTGTAATAATGAACTTGTTGTTTGTTGCACAAACAGGACTCTAATGGTAACCGCAAACAACGGAAGACTAAGGAGCGGTTCGCGTGATCACTGACATTGAATAATGAGAAGGCCCGAGATGGCACGAAATTGAAGTATGTTTTATTTTAATGAACCCCGATGTGGGACAACCGTTGTAAGCCACCGCCGATTTACTAATGGTGCAACTTCACCTGAAAATGTACTTGATTGATTTTAGAATGTAGGAAGCCATTAGTGCCACGAAATGCTTATAGCATTAGAAAGGGAGGTAGAAGCATTGTACGAAGCATTTGATCTTCGCTTGTCGTTGTGAAATTAGAACTGCACTGAATAAGAGTCGGATAATAGGATGCGTATTTAGTCTAGACATCATAGATCAATATTGGTGGCAACACTAGGCAAATGTAGTTCTTGTTTTATGAATGTAATCACTGAATGATACCCTAAATATATTAGGGTTTTAAAGTATTATTTAAGTACATTTACTATTATCAACTTTATAATTTCCTAAGTTAACAACCGGACGCGGTATTAAATTGCAGGGGTCTGTGCTTGCTTATGTTTCATAAAAGATAAGCTTCGCTCGCAATTAAAAATACAGTATAATTTTTTTTATTTTTATTATGATATATTTTACTTCTAACTATGCAATTATGCCACTGAACCTATCATCTCTCAGATATAATCTAAAAAGGCACTCATATCTCTGGCTATCAAAGCAGTGTCTTATCCAATACAGTATTTGCAATCTCGAGTTTATGTTTATGTTCATCGTATACAGAAAATGACCTGTAACTGTGATTTAGATTACCGTCGAACGCATGCGTCATAAACCCGCCTATTAAGTTGTTTCATTGCCGACGAATGCGATTTATAGTGCAACTTGTACTAAACTTATCTCTGACGAATCTCAATAAAACTGGTAACGACTTCAATATCGGGTCGGTTCCGGGTTTAAGATTGAAATTTCTCACTCCTCCATCTGTATTGGATATTAGTGCATCTAGGGCGTGCATGCACACATTGCGGGCGTATTAACAAACAGGTGTATGCGGCCGTGTGTTGCGGCGCGCTGAGGCTCGCTGTGGCTCGCGTGACGTCTTGCGGTCAACCCAGATGAGCCAAGTGCACCGTCTCCCATTACGGCATCACCATCTCTGTACTGTTATCCGCATAGCAACTGCGGTCACACATGTAGGTCGAACACTTGAACATGAAATTAAATTTATGGTTTGTAAGAATTCCAACGTTAATTGCGGCCGTGCGAGTACGTGCGTTAGCGATGATCGATCGACGGTAAAGTTGACTCGTCGATATAGGAAATATTATTTCATTGGGAGATCTCTTTTCTATAAATAGTCGCGTTTTTTAAAAATGTTATCTGTATAAGGTTCAGTCGGCACATCGAGATATTATGTTCTCTATTTTATTGTGACGATACGATCAAAGCGGCTCTAAAATAGTTTCGCTGTGAGCGTTTATGTTATAACTCATTTTTATTTTATGATCTGGCAGAGAGATATTGAATATAGCTTCTGGAGATGTTGCGCGACGTGCATTGTGTTTTTATCAATAGTTACAACGTGATGTGTAAAGTGATATAACATTGAAGTAAGCATTGCATAATAATAATTTTAAAAGGTGAGGCATACAAAAGCACAAAGGTATGTTATGGCTTGCTTGTTGACACCAATAAAAATATATATCAATAAATAAAATCAGCAACAAACAGTGGAATTATTGACTGTCTAAGAAATTTCGCAGAACCTATGCCTGTGCCACAAACGAAATTAGTATTAAATCTTTAGAATTGTTGATTTGTCTTTATTACCAGACAAGTGTATTTTAATCTATTTTACAATAATGTGCTTCACTTTGAATCATTAAAATGTCAGTAACAATACGAGATAACAATGGGCACTCCAGACAATTTCGTTATGAGCCATTAGTATGAAAAAGCGATGCACCTCCCGGAAAGGGGCTAGACCTCATCAATCACCAGTAATCCGTTTTTGACTATCGATCACGTTCCACCCCATTGTGTTATATCATGCACTGCAGTAGAATGACAATTGGATGTAATTGTGCACATATACGACTCACACCAACTACATAACAAATCCTAAGTACATAAACGTCAAGCGCTGTTTGTTTATTTGTGGTTTCTTCGGTTTAAAATAAAGTGATGACGCAAAGAATTTATAAAACATAGTTGAGGAATTGGTAAATAGTATCGGAATATTTCTTAACCCTAGAAAACTAAAAACCTCCAAAATTACGACAGATATTTAAATATACTCTGAAGATCTAAAGTAGGGTTTTGCGTAATAGCAGCTCAAATCTAATACATCTTGCCAATTTTTAACCTCCACTCTAGAAAATCGCAGCCAAACATTGCGCTCTTTCGTTTAGAGAATCTGAGGTCTTTAAGAAGATGGTTTACTGTCTGATCAGATTGAGGCCCAGTGGTATTTGTACTAGCGACGTGCTCACACTCGCGTCATTATAAACCTCAAAAACCACTTACCATCCGACGAGCTTTGCGCTTGTTTGACACGTTAGCATAAAAAAATAATCCTGATCCGACTACGCCAGATGACGCTGCATATCTAAATGCGAATTTTAATACGCCAGCCAGTGGAGTCGCTGTCCACTGCCTGTTAAAACATAATTTAGATGCAATATGACACTATTGCATCCCGCTGTAAATAATGATAGGGGATTAACATTCGCTTTTTTATTCAAATAGATGGAGCTATAAGAAGCTTATGATTAATATAAAGGCACATGGCAATGGACAATCTACATTATATTTTAGGCTGGTAGATTACATATTTCATTCCTACAGCTCTTTAAAATGGCTATGAGCTGTCTTGTACCAGAGCTTTGTATCCCTTGCACCTTTTAGCGCAGCGATATTTTTTTTACAATAATCAAGGCGTGGTTGATGGTTCTTAGTGTCGCGTGCGTCTCTACTACAATGTACGCTTATATAGAAATATCCAAAAACCTTCTTTTGATGATAAATCAATGGCTAACGGTTAAAATTAATAAACAATCATTTCTAGAAAAATCACGATCACAGATTTTATCGCAGTTTATTTGGTTTTCATATTGAATTTATATATTTATCTGTACACACCGCTGTTCGCGCCTAGTGGATTGATAACAACTTTTATTACTATAACGAGGCTGGTCATTAGCGCGCTAAAGTGGGCGATATCTGATAAAATACCTTTTGATACTCATTTGCTAAAGCTAAACCTCGCCATCCACATGGTACTTTTATTAAAAAATTCACAATGAGATTTTGTGTCTAAGTAACGTTATTTAGTCTACGTAACTCTTACTAGCAGATATTTTTCAATATCTGCTGTCTATAAGGCTTTCGCCTTAGAGAGCCTTTGCCTTAGAGATTGTATTATAGATGTGGTTGTACCACATCTATAATACAATAATGTGCAACTTTTCCAAACATTTTATTATAATGGCCGCCGTTATGTATGACCTTATTTTTGACTTGATTTTTGAATTTATATAAAATATTTATTATTTTCCGTTATAAATTAAAGAATGGATAAGAGGGAAAAGCCTTTTAAAACGGGTTTTCATTTATGTTCATTGTAATATCATTGAAGTTATAATGCAGTACTATCATAATTTACAGGCTGCGAGTACAAGCCTTTTAGTGCCTTACTTTGCTTATGTCACTTTGCATGATTGTATTATTATTATGATGAAAATAAGAGCCGCAATGACTTTTTATCAAAGAGATTTAAGTGAAGATCGTACTAATTTGAATGTCTGCCTTTCATTCAGCCGTGATATGCCGAACAAAAGTAAACATCTTGAGAACTAATGAGCAGGATTTATAATAAAAACAACATAAAACTTTCAAAAACAAAATCTAACCAACAAACAAAATAAAGAAATACACTGAGAACAGGAAAAAAAATAAAAAAAAACAAATAATATAAAAAAGAGGATAAACAAAAATATTGTATCGTAGAACCAACAGACAGGCGACAAGAAAAACTGACAAAGTAATCGCAATTTATAATTCTTAAAAGAAAATACTCACGATTCTAGTTATGATAACTTATACAATGCAACGGATCACATTCTGAATATGTAACAAAAGTAATTTTTTCGCATGATATTCAAGAACAGTTGTTACTAGTTTTATATAGTCAAGGAGGCAACGCACGCACTTATTTATTATTTATGTTATGTTGCCAACTAACTTATATTATAAATACGTATATGTATTATAAATATGTAACTTATATTATAAATGCGAATGTGAGTTTGTTTCTTTGTTACACCTTCACGCCTCAACTACTTGAACGAACAAAAAAGGACATAGGATACTATTTCATCAAGAGAAAAGAGATATTTTCCAATCTAACCTACATTTACACGAGCAAAGCGGACAGATCCTAGTTCAAAAATAATTCGACTGCAATTTGGCACATCACTTATTCATAATCAATAGTTATAATAAATATTAATCCACGAATAACTAAATGCATATTGTTAATTAACAGTCGGTAGTATAATATGCATAACATGACCATTTTAAGAAGAATATGATACATATTCATCTGTCATTGATAGATCAGTTTTCTATTAGTAAGCACTTCCATTCTAAGATATGGTTACTATGCAGATTTCATAGACTGCTTTTAAAACTGGTGACACTGGACACCAAATGAGAAACTTTTTAACCAGCCTTCTTTGTGTGTAGCACTAGACCTGCACCTCGTTAGGGAGTTGATATTTTAATAATAATAATGGGTGATTCATTTGGAGGTACCTTTTACAAAACAAAAAAAATGTTGTGTTAAATAAAAACAAATGTATCGGGTTATTTTTAGTTATAATATAAAAGAACTATTTGCAAATGTTGGCCGTAACTGCGGCCATTCTGCCGTTCCAATTTTCGATGGCGCGACCAAGCATTTCGGTTGGTATTTGGCGAATAACGTGAGTAATGTTGGCTTCCAGTTGTTCAATCGTACCCGGCTTATCCATATAGACTTTGGACTTAACATAGCCCCAAAGGAAAAAGTCTAGGGGTGTGATGTCGCAGGATCTAGGCGGCTTACTCACCGGTCCGAAGCGAGAAATTAACTTATCACCAAATTGTTCACGCAATAAAGAAATGGTTTCACGAGCTGTGTGGCACGTGGCGCCGTCTTGTTGGTACCAAATGTCCTGCAGATCACAGGCTTCAATTTCAGGAAACATGCGTTGTTGCGAATGGCGCCGGATCGATTCTTCGCGGTCATCGCGTACATTCAGCTACCGCTGCAATATTTTCATCACTACATGCTGGATGTGGTCTATTTGGTCGTTTATTATCCAATAATGTAAATTGGCTTTCAAACTTTTCAATCGTATAGCGAATCGTGCGTTCGGTAGGCCGATTATGTGGACCATAAGTTGCTCGAAGTGCACGAAACACATTCCTCGTAGAACGCTGATTTTCGTAGTACAGCTGAATAATTTGTAGACGCTGCGCGGGGCTAAGTCTTTCCATGACGAAATGTAAAACTGTACTGAACAAATTACCATAAAATGTTAACACAATACACCCTTCATCTGACAAAAAATCCATAGACAAAAAAGTACCTCTAAACGAATCACCCGTTACTATCAGCTCTTTATATAAATGTCCCACTGCTGGGCACAGGCCTCATCACAGTGTGGGAAAGGTTAGGCCAAAGACCACCACGCTGACCTAGTATCTTCAAGAACAGGTTTCTTTACGATGTTTTTGTTCAACGGCAAATCAAGCGATAGTTAATTTGTTCTTATATAACTTCGTAAAGTCTGTCTGTCAGAGGCTGCGTGGCTCTCCAACGTTCTCCCATTAGGTTAAAGCTGCTTGCCGTCATACATCCATCCTACAATATTGTATACTAGAATAACAGAAATATAGTTACACGAAGGTTCAGACAGGATTTTTATTTATAAAAAAAATTATGGTCTCTTTAACCACTATTACTGTTAAGGAGTATTCGCCTCATTTTAATGCAGTATTAAAATTAAAGACTTGTTTTAAATACACGCTATAGTTTATACCAGCATTATCATCGTTGAGGACGCGTCTTTAAATAAATAAGTATATAGTTTCATTAGCGTTTATCATTATGTAAGGAGACTTCAAGCGATCAATATTAATTTTTCATGTAAACATCTCGTAAATATTACCTAGACAACTGTTCTACTAGATATGGCCTAATAATATAAGTTTTATTGTAAATAAATTAGATTAGTATATCCATATATTTTCGATACACCGATATAAGATATACGCACGCACGTACGCACGCACGCTTGCACGCACGCACGCACGCACGCAGCACGCACGCACGCACGCACGTACGCACGCACGCTTGCACGCACGCACGCACACACACACACACACACACACACACACACACACACACACATTATATATATATATATATATATATATATACTACACACACACACATAATATTGACAACATTGTACTTTTGTGTTTAATTGTGATATGGGAGAAATATAAATTATATTATTATTATATGTAAAACATCCATAGCAGTATTTATCTTCTTATAGTTTATTGTATGTGTAGGTATTTGTACAAAAAGTAAAAATAATATTTATCTTAGACCAGCTTTTACCCGCGGCTTCGATCGGAAACAATATTTTTCTGGATGAAAGTTACCCACATTAAAACAAAGATCATAATTTATTCAGCTACCTTTACAATTTAGTTTAGCATGACAATACTGTCATCTGTTCACTTATTTGCCTTTTATCATATAGCATCAGACAAAAATATACGCCAGTCACATACAAAAGAGCTAATGTAGCAAACATTACCCTTGACAACCATGCAAACAGTAACAAAAGGGACATTTTCTGCGCCATCGCACCTCAATACTGCAGTGTGTACATTACCACATAATGACCATACATATGTATAATCGCCTCAATTCTGCTATCAGTGGCATCAACATAATGTTTGCATTTATATTATAATGGCAGTGGCAAATATTTGACTGGCGACTATTATGTTTGCGTCGTTACATGACGGTCTTTGCGACGCAAACAGGAAACTAGGATTTTGTTCTTAATTTTATGTGGGTTAAAGGCTTTAATGACATGTTTTATCTGTCTTTTTATCTATCCCGTTGCTTCTTTGTTACTATGAGTAGCGATCATAGCAAAAACGGCCGAAAATAATTCACCCTCAGTTTTGCGATTGTGGTGGAAAAGGTCATCTTTACTTGGCCGCACCATTTGATCAAATCAAGATTAATAAAAAAGTCCTATAATCTGATAAATTAGACTCAGACAGATAAATCAGACATTCTAATATTACCTGTCAATCAAACGGTTACTATTTCAATAATAATAAATATAAAAAATAAAGTCCTTGTCGATCAGATTGCTCTTAGGTAACAAGATCAGTAATTGGTAAAGCAAGTGGAATATAGCCACTGATTGTAGCTTACCCCTTGCTAGATCAAATCAAAATAGGAAAATTGTGCCGGCTAATGAAATATATGCTTACACATACTAAGTGGTATAACAGTAAATTTCGTTTATACATATATAAACAACATATCCAAGCTACTTATATACACAAATGTTGTAATAATACGCCTGATAAGCAATGTGTTAAAAAAATGTATTCCATTTTAAAACATAATCACCCTTAATAAAACAAAGACTTATCTCAGTATTTTGCATTAAACAAATTTGAACTCTATTGCAAAGATTTAATACAAATATAATATTAGTATTTATCATATACAATTAGAGTTCAAATTGCCTTACTTTCAAATTTCGAGTTAAGTCGCTGTTTTATTAAGAGTGCGAATTATTTCCACAACTATTACTGCTTACTTATCAGAAATACAAGGCAAACTCTTGTCACTCTGTGTTTACAAAAATCTGTAACAAATTTGTGACTTTCGATCAAACATGTTATTAAAATTTAGTTCACGCTCCAGTAGGTATGTACAATAAGATTAAGATTAAACAATACCTACATGTGGTTCTTTTGTACTATTGCAAATAACAAAGACGTACAACTTGGAACGGTAAAGCACGTTGAAACTAAACGTATCGTATAGTAATATACCGTATGTTTAAATACATATTCACACACTTATAGTTATAAGAAAAGTGAGAGGTTCTTTCACAGCTATCCGTTATCTTTTACGATGTGCACAAGTTATAACTGTGAAACCAGCCCTTAACCTCGTAGAAATGTAGGATCACATCGCATTTGGAATAAACCGTAGTGCTAGCCGAGTCGACTCCCAGAAACACTTGGCATTCTATAAGTCGAATCGCATCATCGTCATACGTATACGGGCTGCAAAATAAGTAATTTTTTATCGGTACGTCTTTATTCGATAAAATGTCAATGTTACAAGCTACAGCTTTCCTTATTGCTTGTAAAACATTAAACATTCTTAACACACGTTGCTAAGGCTATAACGACTCACTAAAACCATGTTCGGGTAAGACAATAACCAATTTTCCCGCACAGCCTCCCATACCAGCCAGGTAAACGGCAAACAGTATTTATTGACCTAAAAACACAATGAAGGTGTCAAGACGAGGGCCGTACATGCATTAACACATTACGTGGCGAGACTAGTTAACTACAAAGATTCCAAGGAATTACTTAATCGCCGATTAGATTCAGCGTAAAAAGTCGATTACCTCGTCACAAAGTTATTACTTCACTATGCGAGTAAATTTTTTATTGTATCTCTTTCATGGACAGCTTTATTTCCTCAGCGAGTAAGGAAAAGACCGCTTCGAAGAAATAACTACATTAGAATGCCCATTTGTATAAACGTCTCGCTAAATTACTTTTAGGGTAAACTTTAGGGGAGGCTGCTGTAATAAAAGGGTACCCTGTAAAGCTTTTCAAAATTAAATTTTTGGAAGATTTGGCTGCCAAGTGCGGTTGGGGAAATTGAAAACTTCCAATCATTTATCTGAGCGGTATTTTGAAAGTTTAATTTAAAATCTCTGTTTGTGCTGTTTATGTTTCGTTATAAAAAGACCGCTTTATCTTATAGATGATAAAAAAAATATTCTTCATAAATAGCTATAACTATCCAGGTGACTGTGCTTGATATGTAGATTGCAGACTAATTATACTCATGTATAGCTGTCATGGCTTGAAAGTTTTATTAATATAACTGCTATTAATGGAAATACTATCATAATTGCCATCACCACAATTTGCCTAGATTTCTACACTGCACTGGCATAGTATATTCTTATAGAATAGGTTTAACACAAACATATTTTGTAAAGCTATAGGGTACCTATAGATTTACAAAATATGTTTGTTTATGTGGATACATATTATTTCCTAATCCTAAAAAGTTTGTTACGCTTTCATGGCTGAACTACTGGACCGATCATCATGAAATTTCGCATACACGTTGTTAGGAAAAAATAAAAGGATATACGGTACCTTTCATCCAAAAAAGTAGTTATTAAAATAACTAAACTTACATTCACGCGAGTGAAGACGTAGGCAAAATCTAGTGATACTAGTAAAGTTACCAATCATCAAACTACTCCGTCAGCTAGACCTGCGCACACGCGCCTACGCACGTTCCATTAACAATAAACAAGTGTTTAATTCGCACCTGGCTGTTCATTACTGTTTAATCGTTTATAAACACAATTATTTAACTACCGACCTTCGTATTACAGACTAGAATGATAGCTACACCTGCGTGACGGATATCCAAATAATTTTACGTAAAATAAATCAGATGTTCAATGGCTTTATTAAAAAAGGTTTTTATATTTGTACTGCACGGGTAGCGCAGTGGTTTAGATAGGTCGCCTCGCTACTGCATCTACGTTTGATTTTGTGGGTTCGATTCCCTGAATAGTTGTTCCGGGTCTGGGTTCTTTGTTTTGGTTGTTAAAATGTTTATAAAGACACAGGCATTATTCCTAGTTCGAGAATTGACATTATAAGTGTTTAACTTAAATTATATGATTAAGTACTTATATAATTGCCTATGCGAAATAAAATCGAATTATACCTTAATTTGAGTCAAATATTATTTCTAACTTTGAAGAACTATCATTCTATAGATATATTAAATCACAAGACTTTAGTTCAAGAATTTGAAAACAATACTTTTATATTCTTAAAAGTCACAATCCAAGAAGCTAGTACATACTACATGCAGAAACAACTTACTTACTAACTAAATAAACTTTAAGTCAAATATTACGCCTAACTTTTAAGAGTTACAATTCTACAGATATAATAAATTGCAAGAAAGAATGTTCATGAATATGAAAACAAAACTTTTTACGTACTTAAAAAAAACAATGCAAGAAGCTAGTGCACGCTGCATGCGCAAGCTACTTACGCGGGTAACATGCGCGTGGTTTTAAAATGTCATTTTTAATTTAATTATGTGGGTTACTTAGACGGGCAGGTCGTGGCAGTCGATCACAACGTTTACAACCCGCGCAAGTGCCTCCACATATCAGTAGTATGTCAGTTGTCAGGCAGTGTCCTTGCCACAGGTAAATACGGCATTAATGCTGTCATCACAGCGATATTATACATTACTCTACAAAAAACAAGACTTATATACACGTTTTATGATAATGAAGATAAAAAGGTACGTCAGACTGAATATATTTTTTATACATGGATTATTCCATTTTTCCTTATAACGTCTGCCGGAATGTATGTTATTGCGATCGTATAGCATGTTATTGAGAAGAACTGAAAACATTCGACAGTTTACCACAAAGGCTACAACTTTATTAATTAATTATTTGTGAAACAAGTCGAACTTCTTTTGTACTGCTTTAGCTATATATTTAACCGATGCGATTACGGGTCTAATAACAAGAGCGTTGTACCTCAAAAGCCATTGCAGACATTAATCTAAAACAAATTAGCTGTAAAGATCTCCCTTTCCTTCATTACAATTTATTACAGGTGTCCATTTCGCTTTATTTAGTACCTCATTTTGCTCCCCCAAAACTGTCTACGTGTCTATATTTTAACGTCGGCTTACGCTCGTCTCGTGAAAGGTGGTTGAACCAATATCCTCCAACCCTAAGTGCGATAAGACCTCTTTTGAATTCTTACGAGACTATATTTTATTATACCAAGTTGGCCTGCAAAAATTTAAAATATCTATTTAAAAATCGAATTAATTTCTACTGTAGTGAAATAATATCTATATAGTACATAAGTAGTCACCTGCATAGATAAGACACTATATACTGGTCACCTGTCACAGACATTATTTGCATACTAGGTGACTTCGATCATTACTCAAAAATGTAAATCTGATTAATGAAAATAAACAAATTATTATTTTTATTAATACAAACAAAATTCTCTTTCGAACGTAGTTTTCTATTCAGCATCGATCTCACGATCATTACGATTATTAACACGCGATAGTTAGGCTAGATGGTATCGGCGTGTGAACTAAATGTGATTAGCCTGTTTGATGTCATACAACTGATTATCAGATAGTAATATGATAAACTGTAAAGTTGATTTTCTTTTATTGGTAGCAGTATGATGCTGATAGCAGTATCATGTTGTAACAGTCATTATCAGTCCTCTTTATAAACAGTATCTCAGACATCCTCTCGAAACGAGAACACTTCGCTGCCCCAGTGTGCATTAACAGAATTCACACAACTTTGAATTTTATGCCAAACTCTCAGGCATAAAATTTTCCCATGTAAACGTGCGCCGTTAAAATGGGCGATAATTAACTTTTTATTTGAGATAGTATGATAAGATATTAATCAGAATTTCACCTAGATGAGCTTACTGGAACGTTAACTAACAAAGCAGCTTAGTATACAAAGTTACATCGGTTACCAAAAAGTAAAGGAATACTACGGTTAGTTACTCATTCTAAATTGTATATCTACGTATTTATTTACTCAAACCCATTATTTGATTTGACGCTTTTAAAACAGGCTTGTCTAAACACAAAAATGTTCTCTGCGTTCTTTACGAGCGTAACAAAACAATGGCTGAGTGAATGACTTAACATTCTCACCCGCAGGGTTAAAATTAAGTATGCAATTATTGATTTAACAGCTGTGTGTACAAGTACCTGTATATTGCTTCCCCAACGAAACGCCAAACATACAAGTGCCTGCCGGTGGGTGTTTACTCACGCCACTCTTCTGGCGAGAGCGTTCACGTTCCAGTCGCTGAACCATTTCATTGTAAAACAACTGATCACTTTTTATACGTGGGACTAACTTTGGTCTACATCCTATATAATAATAATTAAGAATCAGTCCAAGTCAAAAGTGCTATATTTAAAATTTTTATTTTATTGTAATTTATTACATACTTTTATGCATCTTAGCTATGGAAGCCGAGCTCGGTTGTTTATAGAGTCTAGACAGTTCACTAGTGCTTAAAAATTATAGTCACTGTTTGAGATAACCTAAAAAAATAACATTTTAATATTGATTAGATATTTTCTTTGATATAATGTATAACATTGTGTATTACACAATGATAAAATTTATAATACAATATTAAAATATTAGACAGTACTACCAACCCTGACAATTGTTTAAATAATCATTGAACCTAAAATCTGACCTAATAAAACCTACTTAATCTAATAAGTATTATTAGGTGAGATTTTAGGTTTTTTATCATTAATAAAGTGGATATAATCTATAATATCCACTTTATTGATAATAAAAAATACCCTTTAAACTAACAGCTGGATGGTATGAACTTTAATTAATGTAATTAATAAACGTCACCAAAACTCATAACTTCATAGGTCAAATGACTATTAGTAATTAATCTAAAGTTAATGTTTGCTTTCCTGTTACGTGATGATTGTAATCCGAGCCCTGCACAATTTCATGCTTTATTGATAGGCTAGTTTTATTGTTGTCTAAACAGGTCATAGACACGAGGTTACCAGACTGTCGCACCCTCCCGATTAAACTCCCCATTTTGCTTCGTAAGTTCGAATGTTTCACAAAACAAGGCTGGTCCGTTGACTCTAGGAATAGATATAAATAAGTTCATTCAACTTCTGTGCGATAATAGATAAAAAATTCAATGGTCAATGTTGTCACAATGAAAATAAAGATTACCATATTTTTTTTATCTAACCTACTATGTTAACAAAAATATATGAGTTAGGTAAGCGTAAACAGTTATATGACGAAATATAGACTAAGTCAATAGCGTGGGACATTATTTAGCAATCTTGGACTAAGTCAGTATTTCGTTTACACAGTTCAGTTACTGTTTATCTTTGTATTAGAAATATGGTTACGTTTACCATAAATTAATACATGCATAAATATCTTTCGGTAAGTATCTACCATGTCCTACTATTGTGTTAACCCCTTTATTGTTCGAGAACCCGTCCGTATAAAATGAACATAAGCACACTAAACGATAAATTGTAACCAATTTTAATGTACGTGAATAGCGTGCTTTAATAGAAGCAGTGTCGAAACTCGGGTTGTATTGCTAAAGAATTTTGCTTGCGAACTGTTTACTCATTGAGAAATATCGCAAGTATGAAATACGATGCCAATAACTTTAAAAACGTCATGTTACGAACTTGCAATACTTAATTGCAAATATAGCATTTTTGTTCAAAATATCAATGTTATTACAAATTTGTGGAACGTGTAACAAATAATAATCAAATTATAATAAGGTAATCAATTGAACATTTATTTTTTATTCTGTGTTCCTAAATATTTTTATTTAGGTAGGTGAACAGAATAAAAATTCACTTTTAAAACATCTTTATAATAAAGCTATGATAATACGATCATTTTGCTAAGAATCAACTACTGACAAAATGGTAGAATATTTGAGAATGTAGAAGATTTAAGTAATTTGAAGAATCTTGTAATTGTATAAGCTTAGTTCCTGTCACTTCAGTCTTTAGAAAAGTGTTATCTCAGTAATTAATGTACAATAGAGAGAAGAGAGGAATGGGACATCATCAAAATTAATTATTAACGAGCCTTCCATAATACTTAAATTTGAATTTTTATTAAGTAATCATATACTTCAAAATGGATCCTCTACAGTCAAAATGGATTTCAGAGGATATTTTATAAATGCAGCGGCAGAAAAAAAATTAACACTTTTATTCAGCTGGCTTTTTATTTAAAATGCAATGAAAATACGTTGTGTATGTTTTTAACGACCGGTGGTAATCATAGATACCTATATCGGTTTTTTTATTTGAATGTCGCGGGTTTCATCTATTGTAATATTTTCATGCACTAAAACGAACAAGCATTTCCCCTTAATTTAAAAAGTTTTACTTTAATACTAGTAAAGTGGAACCGTCATGGGCTGTAGATTACTATGGTTTATCAAGAGTCGTATCAACATTACTTTGTATGGACATTGCTCTGCATATTTAGTTTACGTACTTTAGACACGTTATTTTCTATTTATGGCGATTTGCAGTTGATTAAGGTAAACGGCGACCTAATTCCGCGAACGAAAGTAAAAATATAATATGTGTTCGACTTGTTAGATCACAGCCTTGTTATCACTGCCGTGGTGGCGATGACACTGGCAAGCCACCAAGTGTTATTATTTTTTTGTGTAATGTAATTCTCAGTGCAGATGAAAACTGACTGCACGGATGGCGTAGTGGTTTAAGGGATAGCCTTCGCTACTACACTACGCCGAGGACTGAGCATTCGAAATCCACACCAAAAAATTGTGTGATCTACAAATCGTTATTCCAGGGCAGGATGTTCATTGCGCTCATTGTTAAAATGTTGGTAAAATCCTCCATGATACAGGAATAATTTCCAAATTTGGAAAAGGCATGTCCATAACAATAATTAAAGCGTTATGTAATATAGAACCTGGTAGATTGCATAAGACTTAAACATGTATTACGATAGATTAGCTAATTAAACAGAACGAAATATAGGTGCAAAACTAATCGCTTGCAATTATATATATAGCTCTATTAAAATAATATAAATTATCGACACATTATCCAGCTATTTATAATCTGCTATAACAATTCACAATCACGTTTAAACGTTATTTAGAAACGAATGTGCTTCAATAAAATAATCATTAAATTATGCGCTATTGTATGATCGTGCAACACCTTCGCTATTTAGGACCAGCACGCGGAACCCGCTTATAATTTCATCTAGGATTTCTTCAGACGACAGTCCCACTGACATTTACAACGTCATTATGTAACACAACCTTTCCGTTACACCACAATATAACACACACAATACATTTTAAATATAAAATAAAGAACGTCAGTGAAAAGGCAAAGCGTGAAAAGGCGTACCAGAAATGTCACGCGGCTCGATCATGACCTAAAAACGCGGTGGCAGGCACCTTAGTCTCTTTTTGTACGAGCTATTCCATTAATAACGTGTTCTGCCAAATAGAAATATTTTTTCATTAGCCGTGAGTAATCGATTCACATTGTGTCTGGGTTTTTAGTTTTCGCGGTTGTTTAAGAATGGATGATAAATTGTATGAATTGATTATATTTATTTTGATGGTAATTGAGGGCACTATGTCTACGTAAACTTAATATATTCGTATTCTATTTATACTGTAATAATAAGGATAAAAAGCAGTGTCTTTAACTAACTTCGTATAAGCCTTAAAGTTTACTGTTCACCCTTTAAACAAATTACAATCACGTGGCATTACTAAACTTGTAACACAATTTATTATGTTCGTTATTAGATGTAAAAGGATTTATAAGGAATGTGCTCTTTTTGTTTCTATGTATACTTATAAGCTAGTAACAAAAAATATCGAAAACCTAATAACAAAACATGTTTAAATCTAAACGCAATCAAATAAAACTCGTAGCTAGTTGGTGAAGGAAAAGCCCTAAAATAAATTAGCATGGATTCATTAGTCGCTGTCTCCACACTTCCATACAAAGTCGCATTTTAGATTGGAGTGTCGTGTTGCTAGCAACCTGTGGCGGAGCGAGCAGAGGCGTGAATGTCCCTAGTCACGCGATTCCCCCAAGTCCACAACGGCCCAGCTTATTGATTAAATATAATTACTATGCTTTCATTCCCTGCCTCGGCTCCGTAAGCAGCGTCGGGATATTCGCACACTTTTTATTTTAAGCGTATGTGCATATGTAATTCAGCTTATTTCTATTATGCCCGCTTATTATCCCTTGTACAGGTATAATTAGAAGCTCAATGCTATCTACTTAGTAAATGGTAAAAACAAAGTTACGTAGGCCTTATTAAAAAGTTCTGAGGATATCATGGATTCGCCTTTCTTTGTGTATAACATTAACCTTTTTCTTTCGTTGCCGTTTTTATATAGATGGCTTTTCAAGAAAGTATAATGCCTAGATACAATTTCTTTATAGAGATAAATTAATACTATCTATATTATTTAGTTTTATTTGGTCTCTAAATATAGTCTTACGTAAAACTAGTTTTGATTCTTTATTGTGATATGATTCTATCGATATTCATATTACTTACCTATCATATTATGAAAGCCGAATAGTTACCACGTGTAACTAATTATTAGTTTTCGTTTATAAACATTACTGTTGCATATAACTTATAATACCAATCCCAAGATACAAGTTTACCTAGTTTGGGAGACAACTGCCTGTAATTTTAGACCTAAGTTGTAACATGCAAACAGAGTGCATTTAAAAAATATATTATTATTATTATTATAATAAGTACTTCAAGTAAAGCGTGTTATAATAAAAATACATAAATGTTATATTTATATGGCCGTCGTAAAAGATAGTAATATCATTATCTATGCCAGACCATTAAAGGTAGGTATTTACCTATAGGGGTCCTTTGCAATTACTTTTAGGTTGTATATGATAATTGATAATAATGACATGGGAAATACATATTATATTAATGTTTATTGGCTGCTATTAAAAGTTATCTCACAGTTAAACTCGAAGCTTTTGAGACAAAATAACTAACTTTATACTAGAATGCGATTGCTATTTCGTCTTGTTGCAGTGCGACTGCGATTTTATATGTGCAGATTGTATGTAGCAGCGATAGCTCAGTGGGGAGACCAACAGACTGCAATGCAGAGGGTCTCGGGTTCGAACCCACGTCGCGCACCTCTGAATTTCGGAAGTTATATGACTTTTCGGAATTATGTGCGTATTGATTGACAATTATCGCCTGCTCTGTGCCTCAGAGAGCACGTTAAGCCGTCGGTACCGGCTGCCATGAACTTCTATGGCAGTCGTTATTGGGAAAGTCAGTACCCTCTAATATCCTGACACTGGTCTAGCCTTAAGGTATCGTTAGCCTTCGGGTTGCGGAGGTCCGGTGGCAGCCGCTCCGTGTAAAAACTGATATCCAGTCAAATCCGGTTAAACTAGAAAAGCCGACCCCAAGTGACCTGGGAATAATAAAGGCTAAGGGAGAAGAGATTGTATGTATTTACTATATCTAAACTAAACGTGATTAGATGAAATATGTTTATATTAAAATGAGTCTATTATCTGTAAGCCAGAAGCAATAAAAAGGATTGAGTATTGATCCCAGGACCCAAACGTTGGCCAAGGGATTAAATTGAATCTCTCTCCTAATTTGCTGTGGCCGACAGGGTCCGTAGTGATCTACGGCGTAGTGGTTAGTGTAACCGACTGTCACGCCTGAGGTCGCGGGTTCGATTCCCGCACAAGTCAAACATTTGTGTGCATGAACATGGATGTTCGTCTTGGTCTGGGTGTTTCTATGTATAATATGTATGTATTTACAAAAAAAAATGTATATATGTATGTTTATCCATTGTCTAGTACCCATAGTACAAGCTCTGCTTAGTTTGGGCTAGATGGTGTTGTGTGTATGTGGTAGAATATTATTATTATTATTATTATTATAATTCGTTTATAAGATCACCTTTGTATATGCAATAAAATATTGAGTATTTAATATCACACTTTCCACCTGCAGATAATATATAAAACTATGTCTAGTAAAACAACTAAACCAATGCTTTGTTTGTTCTTTGCTAGTTAAGGTATAATGGGCAAAAGCCTGAATAATTAACAAGCAGGCAGATAGGCAGACGAAAATTCTAAAATCCTTTGTTATAGACTCAAGACCCTATAAACTGATGATTCTAATCACTTTTTAGAATACCTTCAATGTACAGACATAGCCTCAATACAAAGTAACTAGAATACAAAAATAAACGTGAGAAATCCCCATTAAAATTTTAGCCATGGTGTGAAAATGCTTGGCAACATTTTTATAGCAAAGCAGTAAGTTAGTTACTTGGCCAAGTTATAGAATATACTAATTTGTCTCTTTGTTCACAGATGGATGGCACCAGTGAGTCTGGCGATCCACGCGCCGGGTTCGGACTTGATGTCAACGGTGAACAGCATTAGATACCTCCGCGACTGTCTCGGCAACGACCTCGTGAGGCAATATGTTACCTTCCACCTATTCTTCAGTAACAAACATATACCTTCTAAAGTGAGTATAAAAATTGATACATTAACTACCAGATTTTACCGTCGCTCGCGCTAATGTAGATTTTGTCAACAGTACTTTTTTTCTAAATGCTTTCCTCTAAAGTTATTTCCTTTTCTGTACCTCTGACAACGTGTATGCAAAATTTCATGATGATCGGGCCAGAAGATAAGGCGTGAAAGTGAAAAAACAAACAAACTCTACATTAGCATCCTTACTAATATTATTAATACAAATGTGAGTTTAGTTACTGTTCCCGAGAGATGAAAATTTATTAACCAAATGTAGAATAACGCGAGCGAATCTCCGCGCAAATCTAATTTATAATATTGGCAAGGATTACCAAGGTGACCAAGCCTGCCTGGTGGTAAGCGGCCTTTGAACGCTTGCAACACCGGGTATATCATGGACGCGTTATCAACCCTTTCAATCAAAAATTATCGCTGTGTTGCCAACGGAATCGAAAAATTTAACTCTTCGTCTACTGAGAGCACGTTTTCTTAAAGAGCTTGAAAAGCCTTCTCAGGGCATGCACATACCACAAAGTTGTTAAGTTGCGATCTTTTGCACTTCATACCCTCTCATGTGTCTCTCTATTGTTTACTCACTATATCTCTGTTGTAATTTAAGCTAGGATCTACAAAAACTACAGAGTTTAAGCTAGGATTTGCGTCCTGTGCCCCATTTCATTTACTTATAAAAGGCTTAGGCCAATTACAGTGTGCTTATAACATGTTAATGACTTACTCAATATTGCAAAAAGGCACGTTTCCCCGTTTCCTACATTATGGATCCTTGCCTAATTGGCTCAGTGCCATTAGCGTGAGTCAAACTGCGGACCGTAAGGTACCGAAGTAGTTCTGCTGACTAAAATATCTATGAGGTTCTCTCTCAAGCAATTACCCTGAATGACTGAGCATTATCTATTACTAAGAAATAAATATCCACTGATTTAAAAAAAACTGAACAGTTTGTATGTATTGCGAGCTAATCCAAAAACATTGCAATTGATTTGAAAATATTTACGCGTTAAATAACCTGTTTCTAAAAAAAGTTATATAGCATTAAGACACTGAGTTTTACTAAAAAATCACGCTATGACTCAAAGCATAAGTATTAATTAACCGCAGGCCATAATTAATCCTAATCCTAACTTAATATTATAAATGCGAATGTAAGTTTGTTTGTTACGCTTTTATGCCTTAACTACTCAATCGATCACCGTGAAATTTCGCATGCACGTTGTTAGAGGAACAGTAAAGGATATAGGTTATCTTTCATCCAGAAAAAACTACTGTTACTAACCTACATTTGCATACATCTGCGGGCAAAATTAACTCCTATATATGAATGAGAAACACCTACCTAACTTTTAGGTAATATGAATGTTTTACTTTGTTAAAATAATAACCTTAATTCAAGGGAGATTATTTCACTCAAATTAAATTAGTCTACAGCTATTAAAATATTACGTATACTTATTACTTAAGTAATTAATTAATTGTGTGTATGTGGTAGAATATTATTATTATAACAATAACAATTATTCATACAAATATATTTAACGACCATTCACGAAACATTAAAATAATTAATACATTGCGTAATTAATTGCAACATCAATTAAAGTTAATTATATAATAATTAATTATAATTATTAATAATAATTTATAGTAGGGCCCTGTTATAAACTAGGTATGACTGGTCTCTTTCAATATTGGAAGCGTTAGGCTTAGTCCTCCATGCTGGCCCAATGCGGATAGAGATTAGATTAGATTTAACAACCATAGGTACGGAGAACAGACATGTAAGTTTCTTTATAATAATAATAATATTCTACCACATATACACAACACCATCTAGCCCAAACTAAGCAGAGCTTGTACTATGGTACAAGACAATGGATAAACATACATATTATATACTTTTTTTGTAAATACATACATATGTATTATACATAGAAACACCCAGAAAAGCTTATGATACTTTCCTGAATATAAAGCGAGCGCAAATTATAATTGTCTATTTAATACGTACTTCGAAACGTCATAGGAGCGTGCTATAGGATAGAACTTGAAACCACTTCGGCGCATTGGACTAGCTAAGTCATATAGAGAGAGTAATATGATTAAGATTAATCGTAATTGTATGTAATTATACCTTACGGCAATTCGCATGCATTCGTTTGACATTTAAGATACCGCTACATTTAAAACGGTACTACAATGTTTTAATTACATTATTTTTATGTACATTTTAGTATAATTTACTTAATAGTTACTTATTTCATTTAAATTATTCTGGGTGTCATGTATTATGTTACTACATTAATATACCTACATACTCCCGGCTGCATATCCACAAATAGGTAAGAAAAAATGTATGAGATATCGTCACACGGGCTGATAGGTGCAAACTGGTGCAAAACCAAACTTGTTTACCACAATCCATATAAATAAAAATGTAAGTAACATTAAAAATTTACTAACAATACTTATAAGAAAGCGAAAATCGAACTCTAAAACCACAGGGTCGGGTGTTACCAATGTATTTATTAAATGGCTAGCTGTCTCCTGTAGTTTTACCCATGTTTATGGTTACTGATACGCTCCTGTGGCTCATAGCGTTATGGTATATAGCATATGCTACTTCTGAATAAAATAGCTATCTAATACTGTTAGAACTTTTAAAATTGGTCCAGTAGTATGAGTTTATTAATAACAAACAAAATACAAATTTTTAGTCTGTATAATATTAGTATAGATAACAATTCAGAAGATTTTAGTGTCTATGCTATGAACCGCATTGGCAAAATTCCATAAATCTCATCATAATAGCAGTTTGCGCCATAATCCTGTTTAATTATCGTCCGCCCACATGGCTGGTACGAGTATCACAGTACACTCAGTACACATGAGAGTAGGTATCCATTATAAATTAACGGCATTCGACGATAGTTTTATAATGTTGTCCTTGATACATAACTGCAGTGAGCATAACTACGTATGCTATATGTGATATTTGAGGAGTCATCGACCGGAACACTCCTGGCACAGTTCTGGAACATAACAATACTATTTGGCACACGTCCAGGTGGGGAAGTTTCATTCTGTTCCTTGTTTATAGACTTGCACCCGATGAGATCCATCACTTCAGTGTATTTTCACTAAGCATTGGCAAGATTCCTCAAATGTTTTCGAACATATTGCTTTAGTAGATTTTTTATACCCAATGTTATGAAGTCTGGTCTATTCTCATAGTCCTGTTCTAGTCCGGCTTTGCCCATAGTTCGGCAGAATATTGGTAAGGTAGTAAGTAGACCATGTAGTCCTGGAGCACTCTGGCCATGGTAAGTGAGCTAACCTCAAATACCTTCTGGTAGGTTATTCATTTTTACTAAATATGTTTTCGTCATGCTCCAAACTAGCAACTGTTAATATGTCTAATACAGTATGACAATGATAAGCCAACATGTAAAAAAATCTTTATCCATTAATAGTTTTAAAATGTACTTATTAAACTAACTTAAATTGAACCTAAACTCGACTGATCGAATATAAAATGTTAGTATGTACTTGTTACGTTATAATTGTTTGAAATGTCTCATATGTTAAGTGAACTATGTTATGATCTTTTTTGGAGAAATAAAATCTTTAAACCGAAGCCACTACATGAAACTAAAAATTCCCTCAGATTACATAAATCCGCTAAAATCTATTGAAAAGATCCATCAATAGTATAATGTAGCTAACTGTAATTAAATTAAATTAATTATATTTTATTATTTCAGATACCTAACCCGGAAACATTTATGACAACTTCGTATAACTGTTCACTGGATCCTCCATATATTGTCAACGGGTCTACGACATACAAGAACATGAAGAACCTCTTGTACCCAGTAAATGTTGCTAGGAACGTCGCCAGAGACGCCGCACTAACTTACTTCATACTACCGTCAGATATTGAACTATATCCAAGCCCAAATTTGATACCAAGGTTCCTGAATATGATCGCTAGAAACGCGAAGCCCCTGAATACTTCCACAAAACCAAGAGTCTTCCCGATAAGCATATTTGAAGTTGACGCCAAATTTCAAGTAAGTATTTAAATTCACAAATCTCTGTACATATACCTATTTGAATTTTGAGTTAATCATACTTTTGTTTTAATTTCAGGTGCCATCAACTAAAACGGAACTTCAACAAATGTTGCGCAATAAAACAGCCATACCTTTCCACAAATTTGTGTGCCCTAATTGCCACAATATCCCACAAGGCAACCAGTGGATGGCTGCCCCTGAAACGAGCCGTACGTATAACCGAATGCAATTTTATAATAATTCGCCACAAACGCAACGGCTCGCATAACAATTGTATTCTAATAGCTTTGTGACATTTCTTTTTATTGCCGATTCGATACAGATTTGGCGAGACGAACCGTGATGCAGGAGCAATTAATCTTAGTGCTGTTAGTGTCGTGAGCTATTTATGCTGTCTGTAGTATAGCGTGGTCGTCGTATGGGGCATTCTAATTGCGTATTAAGGTTCAATGACCGCGCCTTACCCGCCGTTCCCAGACAACCGGCTTCGATATAAGCCAATTTGTAAAATCGTAAAGTTTTCGATTCAACACTATATTCAGTTCAAACATTCGTCGATCATATTGCTCTTGATGCTATAGTCGCCCGACAATTGATTATTTACTGCCTAGCAATTTCCTCTTTTGATAATACTCAGCAATTCATTTCGATTGGTTGTTGCAGAAATGGATGTGTTTCACGTAGGCAAACGGCACGGCAAATTTGTGCACTGGGAGCCAATTTTCATCGGCACTCAGCAAGACCCCTATTACGACGAGCGACTCAGTTGGGAAGGAAAGAAAGATAAAATGACTCAGGTACGTGAACAAAATAAAATGTATTTATCAATTTGATGCCAACGATATTATAAATAAAAATTTGTCTGTAGCATCTGTGGACATGTTTAACATATCAATTTAAGAGGTTATAATTTCAATGCAATTCTCTCATGAAGCATAATATCATCTACAAATACTTGTCTAGGATCTGCGTGTGTGTCTATGACTTGAATGGGAACAAAGCCTTTTGCCCTTTTTGCCTTAATACAAAGTTTATCTTTTTAAAAACATATTTTCACTGAGCAAATATTTTATAACCGTAAATTCTCATTCCAGGGTTACGTTCTCTGCGTCAAGGACTACGACTTCATGATCTTGAACAACGCTTTCCTCATACATAAGCCAGGCATCAAACGATATGTACGTAACGCCAAGAGAGACGCCATCGCCTCTCGACAGAATGGGTATGTGAAGAGCGTCATTATGCCGGAACTCAAGAAACTCTTCGGTACCAGGAGCGGCTGCGCGCTGTGACGACCATATACAATCAAGATCTTGAAAGTGACCATACCTAGTACACTGTCGGTACAAAATAAAAATCTCAGGCTAATCGGTAGACATACTAACAAAGCTAACAGGGTTTAATTTTCCGCCTGACTTTTGGAAAATGTTTTAATGGAATTGGGTCCTAACGAAACATATCACTACGAATAAACTAATAACGTGAGTGGCGTTAGATAAAGTATAACATTTTGCGCACAATGTGAAAATCTTTAAGTAAACTTACAAAACGAAACTATCTCAAACGTCCCTATATGAATGCATCGAATGCGTTATAAAAGTCACGCTTCAGAGGCCTTACTCCGTTTACAATAGGGAATGATAACTCTAATAATAGAATCGTGTAGACGTCCGTAATGTCTAAGTCAATGTGTGGTGTATATTTTGTTTGTATTGAATGATCCCGAAGTTTAGGACTTACGACACTCACTATATGAAATACCAAATATTTTGTTGTGACTAACATGGAATGGAAGTACTGTATTAAATAATATGAGATCTAGCCTTTTATAATAAAGGCTCGAAGTAGTCGTATAAACACGTTTTAGTTTAAAATTGTAAATATTTTGCCTCTCAGTTAACAACATGGTCGAGTGTTTACATTCACATGTTAAATGTAAGAGGGTACTTGACTCGTGATATTTAAGTGCTTTTTTACAAACACTGTTGTTATCATTAGCGTAAACTTTATTTAATGTGCTTAGTAGGTTTTAGTTAGATTTTACATTATCTTTGTGTTGTCGTCGTCAAACACCAAGTTGGGGTCATTCGTGTCGTTATCAAACATGTACATAATGCCGGGTATACAAACGTTGTTGTATAAGGTCACCAGTTGAACTGTGTAGCCGCATAGAACAAGTAAACTCCCTCAGACAAGACTAAATAATACAATTCTTGTTTATTCGATAGAAGGATCCTCAACTTGCGACTCAAATACTAGTTTAGCTAAGTTTAAATTTGTATAAAAATTGTCTTCTTGTCTTTATATTAAATTGTGATGCACGTAAATCTATTGATGTATGTCTGTAAGTATACTTATTTATTCAATGCTGATTCTGATAGAACAAATCAATGTAACAATGTAGATGATTGTAATCGCTAGTTGCTACTTTTAATTTTAAGTTCTATGTATATAATAAGCGCGTGGAAATGTTTCAAAGCTTGCACCAGGAAAAATTTGTCTCTGAGATTTGTGCGTCTTAATATTAATATGATAATAGTAGCTCCCACAGTATTTTTTTTAGTTAAAGAATCTCGGAGGAATCCTTTTTGAGTTACGAAAAATGCATAAACGATTTTAAAATTCGCTAGAGACTAAGATTAGTATACTATTAGGACAAAAACGTTTATGTGACGTTCATTAATCTGATAAGGAACTTGTAGGTTTAAACAAATATTTTATTTTTATACGCTGTTAATTTTATGTCGGAACATTATCAAATCATTCTATAGCAGCTTCATAATCTGAATGTATTTCGAAAACAAGAAATGTAGCAGTATTTTATTATATACTTTAAACATTCTATATCAACGATATTTTAAAATAATCTTATAATGTATGTATAGAATTTTCTTGGCTCAAATGCAAACTACGCAAATTCGAACAAAGTCAATAATGCAGCCTAAATAGTATATTACAATGTATAATAAACACTGCAGTGTGTTGGCCTTATTGTGGTATTTAGTATTAGTCGTTAGTATAAATGAAAAGTGATAAACTCACCACGTTCGATATCTATTTTAAGATACATTTTAAGTAGTTTAATTTCATAGGATTCCATAAGAAGGCTTCAATAGCGTTGTATAGAACAATTCAAAAGCTTTACATGCGCTTTGATGAATAAAAAAAAACAGTCGATCAATCCTAATTTGTAATATATTTTTTTATAATAAATCGAGTATTGTCCTAGAAGCAAGATCTCTATAGAATTTCAAGACCGATGGTCGTTGCTACTATTTTAAGTTTTGCATATTAATTTACTTAACGAAGATTTTTTGTTATTTTCATAAGAATATTTCATTGTTCTTGTGATGTTCATATGTTTAATAATCATATTATTCATATTTTAAAGAATGTAATTGACACTATTCTTAGTCATCTCCAATAAAAAAAGCTTAGGGTACACTATAGCTATACAATCACAAAAACATATTTTATTTTAGAAACGCCTCCCTGTTCGATGCCGTGGATACCAACTATCTTCTTCTTCAGCGAACCTTGTCTTGTATTAATAATTATAGTTTTATCAATGGGTTTGGGTTATGGTGAACGCATGTGGTGGGTTTTCACTGGAAAGGCTTCAAAGTGCCTCTTAGTTTGTAAGTGCAATATAATATAAAGTCTTTTAAATGTGATCATTTATAAAATATTTATCGATATGTATGTATAATCTAAGTATACCTTTTGTAACATTTTCGTAAGAATCTACAGTTGATGTGTAATCGGCCCGAAAATCAAAGTAAAAGAAATCTTAAATTACATATACTCTTTTATTTTTTTATTTGTATTTTTCCCCGGATCTAAGGTATTGATTTAAAATTCTGGAGCGGTATGTATAACATTTCCAGTAAAGGGTTGAGGTCTTCCCTGGAAAAAACCCTAGGTACGCTAATGTCAGACTCACTTAATTTGTGCCAAAAGACTTAGACAAAGAGCTTTACGATAACTTAAGGTTCTAGATCCTCAGGTTATATAGATTCAACACGTCTAATTAATGCATTGCGTCATTTGTATTAACATAGGTCTCATTAACAATGGCCACCCTAATTAGATAGAAGACATATAGACTTCGAATTTGGCATTTAAAAAATCTTGAGAGTACTTACAGTTTTGTTGAACAGATATTTAGAGGAACGACTAAATAATCCTCATTCAATATTAGGAAGAAATGACCTAATATATATTTGCTACAAAAGCCGTTACTAAATCCTAGCTTTGCAATGAAATTCTAAATTATATAAGACGTATTGTCAAACCACAGTTGTACCACGTCTTGCTATAAGCAAAATCATTAATAACGTTGTAAGCGCATTCTTATATAAATATCCACATGAAAAACAAATTTGTATCTTCGTAAAATGCCAAACGTGCACGTTTACGTCTTCACGAAGCTTATGAGGATGTTATTATTTAATTTGTAAAAGCTGAAAGTGCCTTTGAGCCAAGTGCGTATAGGAACAACACCGCCAATTTCCTGATACCGGTTTGATAGGCGAATTTCTTGAAAACCCTATAACTTCTTGTTGATCGATCCTAGGAATCTAACCAGAGACCTTAGTCAAAGTAGTCGCATTTACTACCGCTACACTAACCAGGCAGTAACTGTCTATACCTACTAATATTATAAAGCTGAAGAGTTTGTTTGGTTGAACGCGATTATGCTACGACCAATAGGAGCGGAGCATCAATGAAAAATGTTGCAATAACGGAGAAAATTCTCTGTGAAGCAGACGAAGTTGCGCGGGTCAGCTAGTGCCTAGTTTAATATAAAAATTATCTCTTTGTAGCTTTGTTGCTTATATTAGGTATAACTATTATATCAGGCGTCTCGTTGTAATTGTATTTAACTACTAGCTCATGGTGTATAATTCGTTTTACTCCGTGCGTAATTAGTAATTACTGACGGACCTTGGCGGCGCAGTGGTAGTAAACGTGACCGGTGTGTATGAGGTCTTGAGATCGATGCCGGATCCGGCAAATATGGATATAATACATCTCTTCGGAGATGCGTGTGACTATGTTATCGCAATCATTAAAATGTTTCCAATGGTTGTTAAAGCTATTTAATTGTTATGATATTAAATTACTAATAAATACTTAAATAATTTATCCAGCAATATAGGTAGGGTCGGGCCATATTCCACCACGCTGCGACCCAGTGCGGGTTTGCAGACTTCACATATCTTTAGCA
Organism: Catocala fraxini; assembly: GCA_930367265.1. Lineage (NCBI taxonomy): Eukaryota > Metazoa > Arthropoda > Insecta > Lepidoptera > Erebidae > Catocala > Catocala fraxini. The sequence goes on along the minus strand of OV884026.1, from coordinate 11,939,732 downwards.
ACATAATAGAGAACTTTCAGACATGCAGGTTTCCTAACGATGTGTTCCTTCACCTTTAAAGCAAGTGATAATTACATATATAACTAACAAAAAATTACGAACATAACTTCGAAAAGACAGAGATGCATGCATCACCTTTGCGTGGCAGTCCATCCGTGTCCCACTAGGCAGGGCTATCGCTGCTCTCTTCTGACAAATACCTGTTGGATAGTCAAATATTGTGACAGGGGAATACCCGAGATAAAAAATTTTTGTTTTCGAATTGAGGTTATTATAGACACTTGGGTGGTAATCATAATTTAATGTATAAAATGATTAGACTCAGAGATATGATGATATCGGAGATTGAGTAAGGTACTTAACTCCGCCAGGTCAGGATGTAGCGCTCATGATTAAGTACCCCATTTGGGTACGAAATTAGTGTAACAAATTAAAATAATAAACGTAAATTGAAACTTTAGTTAGATTACATTATAGACATGATAGTTATTATAAAAGCCTTTAACATTTGACTAAAGAATAATAATTGATATGTACTCGTATCTACATAATATGAAAATATGACTGCATCGGTGGCGGAATGGTGATGTCTTCGACAGCTGTGCTTGAGGTCGCGGATTCGATTCCTAGGCAATGTTTGATTAGGATTTTCTGTCTAGTAATTCTCAGTAGCAGTTAGAGTTTGGAACTGTGTCCGGTAACTTGAGGCCTAAAATTTTACCTGGCGAAATATGGGTGTTATATATCTTTCTCTACTCTTTCGTGTATATATGGTCGTAACTGACTATGTAGTACAAGCTCTGCTTAGTTTGGGCTAGATGGTGTTGTGTGTATGTAGTAGAATATTATTATTATGTTTCACTTATCACAGGTACTTTCTAACATATTATATTAGAAAATACCTGGCCCTTTGGGAGGCTTACACGGAGACATGGGTCCAACGTGAAGAGGCCCTTCGAGAGTTTTAATCAAAGGTGGGATGGAACACCTACAGCGGCACTAGTCACAGCAGGCATAGGACTATTACTACGTATGGATTTTAATATATGGGCTATGCGTATGGGTGTCTGGTGGACCGGTATATTGCTAACTATGGATGAAAAACGGCGTCTGCCCTGAATACTCTAATAGCATCAATGCAATGGGCAGACGGTGGCTCGCCAACTCACTAAACGGGCCCCCTCAATAGCCACTATAGGCATACACGCCAGCAGCAGAGGGCAACACCGGTGCGAGTGGCTGGGGGGTGTCGAGGGGTGCGGCGCCAGTTTCACCATCACGGGTCTCATGTCAACGGAGACCCGGAGCGGGTTTCCCCGTAGTTACGCCCTTGAAAATGACACTTCCACCCCCAAGCATATAGTTCTAGCGGCCTCCCTCTAACCGGCCGACCAAGGCAAGCCAGAGTTGAGAGTCCTACGGGCACTCTTGTAGTTCCACCCCAATCAACCAGTAACGGCAAGCTGGGGACGAGGCCCTAACTAACTCTCTGAGACATTCAGGACCGCAGTGTCGCCACTCACATTCAGCTCGCCACAAGCTGCCCTGCGGTTTGTGCGCTTTTATTTAACCTAGTGATACATTGTTTATATCACAAGGCGAAGGTGATAGTTTAAAAGCTAGGTAATTATTATTATATTATTATTATTAACACATAACTTAATAAGCAATTCTCTTCAAAACAAATCCAAATGAGACATCAGTACCATAAGCTACGATCATTATACTTTATGCATTAAATATTTTTGTCATTATAATATTTTCCTCTGAAAAATTGACAGTCTTCAAATCACTATCAGATCAACATCACCGCTTTTCTGGAGGCTCCTCTGGTGTAGAAGTCGGCTCTTCTGTTGGAGTTGGCCCAGGCTCTTCTGGACTAGAGTCATAGTTATCATAATGACTATCAGGAGGCCGGCTAGAATCCCTGTATCTCTCAAATTGATCATAAGTTGGTATGCGGCTTTTAACAGGCCGTTTCTTGCGCCTCCTGCCACGATGAGGTTCATCGTCATCGAAAGGAGGATCTCCGTCATCAACTTCTTCTGTATCTTCATTGTTACCGCCACGATTGCTGCTTCTATCATTAGGTGCATTAACATATTGCGATACTACAGTATCCATAAACCTAACACCGGTATTATAAGCGTGCATTGTATCCAAATGTCGAAGTTTTAACCAAAATAATAATTTTGAGTAAATCATAGTTAAAACAATGATTTTAAAAAGAAATGTATCTTATCTTTATACACAGCGCAAGTTTAATGTCATAAGTCAATAATATGTCTACGAATAAGCCTTTACCACAGGCCTGTATAACAGTTTGAAAGGCAATAAGTAAATATAACCAAACAGTCTAATATCGCTACAACGTGGACATATTTAATTAATATGGACAATAGACAAAATTTCAAACGAACCTAAAAACGAACTGTGCTCTTTCGCGAAGCGATGTTATAGACTATAGACGATAGTGCCTATTTTCAATCCAGAAATATATGTTCACGACGTGCGTAAAGCATATTATTATACATTCTTGGTTTTGAACTGTTTGGTCAAGAAAGTAGTAGGTATAAGTTCAGGTATAGTTACAGAGCCTGCAGTTTCTTTTAAACTTTATGCGTTTTACAAATTTCACATTTCATTAAATATAAGTGAAATTTGTCACAAGTAATTTCGATAGCAGCCCGAAATTAGAGAGTTGGCTGTATAAGACACCCCGTGCCTCGGAAAGAACATAAAACTATTAGTCTTATGCCTAATTTCACTCCGGTCGTATCGGATTGAAATCCCATCAGATCATAAGAGATAGAAAACACAGAGTATACATGTGTACTATAATATCTCCTGCCGAGTTACTATTACTCTTAACAGAGACTGGGTAGAGACTGAGTCTTGTTCAGATTGGGGGTCGTGATCGAAATTAGGTCTGGAAACTTTTAGATTATATGGTAAATTATAAGTCGCCAGAATTATTCGCTAATCTTTCATCTTCTTCTTATCGTGTCGATGGCAACAGTTTTTAAATGATTTTAGCCCAGTGCTCTGCAATGCTGAAATTTGAATCTGTTAATCTTTTATCTGAAATACCCCTTGATTTCATCCACGTTTATGACTAATGCTCCGCTCCCGTAGCTCGTAGCGTGATGTTATGTAGCCTGCGTCACTTATTGATAAATTAGCTTTCTAACGATGAAATATTTTTAAAATCAATTTTGTTATTTTAGGGTTTATTGATTACAAATATTGCCATTTATCGGACACATTGCCGTATTTGGAACTGCTACTGACGATTCTCCTGATACATCTAATAAAACACGCTATCGGACTCGAACCATCATGATCAGTCGCAAACATAAAGGCACAGTTAAGCTTTTGACTATGACAAATATTTAATTGTGCATTGAAATAAATCTTTAGTTAATATTATAAAGAGGACAGATTTTAATTTTTGTATATTATATAGAAATAATAGAAATCATTCACCATTAGAATGTTAATTTATCCAAGAGTAACATAGCCTATACTATAACACGAGAGCAAAGCAGCAATCATAAACGTTACTGGTTAAAGACGACTGGGGACGGCTAGTGTAATAAAAAGTAGTACCCTTAATACAATTTTTTTATTTATTTGACTTTAATGGAACAGAACACTGAGAGTTCCCTGTAATTTCCCACATGTATATAATCTGCCAACCTGTAGTGAACAACCCCTCTTGTACAAAGAAAGGTCTATTTGCTCTCTCACACTGGCACTAAATCTAACTGGTAGTTAAAGAATAATAAATGATTACGTAATTCTTATCCTTATTTCCGTATAATATGTTATCCATAACAATATTATTCATACGAAAGACTAGTTGTTAATTTGTCCTTTTTCCACGCAACAATGGAGCAACAGATTGAAAAGTCATTTATGGTCCGCTAAATGACATAAACAACTTTTAATCAGGCAAAATACTCGATTCCTAGCAGACTGTATCAGACCACATCGTGAAAAGTACTACTATATGGACTTTGGTTATGTAGGAGAGCAAAATGTTGTAAAGAACTATGTCAGCTTGGTTAATAAAAAGCTATCAAGTATACGTCATTGGCAAACGAATTTTATTTGTGTATATTTAGTAATACGCGTAGATATCTAAATGCAATGCGTGCAATTAAATTACGTCTTTTAACTTTGTAATATTTCCAAATATCGATAGCTCGTGCTTGTTCAGTAAAAGAATCAATATTAATTATCGATGGCAGTTTCCATTTTATTAGACATATTCCTTGAAATATAAATCATTCTAATGTAACTATAAAAAAAGAAAGCAAGAAAGACGAAGGAGCTCCAAACTACTAAAGCTACGCTAATTCTTGGGTAGTCACAGCCGCTGCGACGAGCGTAATGACCAGGGCCCATAGGGTAATGACTATCAGGCGGTCGACTGGAATCCTTGAACCTCGCAAATTCATCATAAGTTGGTATGCGTTCTTCTTTTGGAGGCTGTTCTTGCCGAGGCTCCTCTTTTTGAGCTTCTTCAGGTTTGTTATCAGCGTCGCTATCTTTCTTTTCATTTGCAGAGGAAACCAAAAATTCATTACCGCATTGATTCAACATTGTCCTCTGAGTATAGCAAGATGTAACAGGATCAGATGTACTTGCACTCATACTTGAATTAGGAGTTGTTAGGTTAAAATTAGCATACGAGAAATTTCGAAGTCTTGGCCGGAATAATATGTTAGGGTAAGCAATGATAATTAAAATTATCAAAAAAGAAATTGATATAGAATCCAATCTTGATGACATTTTAAATGACAATTATTCATAATCATAGATAAATAATTGATGTCGCATAGTTTTCTCTTATATCTATTATAGACCTTAAACCTTTTTTACACAATAGCATAACATGGTATTAAATACATGTAAATAATTTTTAATACTTAATATACTTGCTATATTATACTAGCTTTTGGTCTCGGCTTTGCTCGCGTAAAAGTAAGTTAGGTTATGTTAGTAACAGTATTATTTTAAATAAAATATAGCCCATGTTAATCAGATATAATGGAGCTATCTAATGAAGCAAGAATTTTGAAAATCGATTTTAATAAATAAAATAGTGTTTGAGTCAAATCCTTAAAAACAAACCTTTTCTCTTTATAATATTAGTATTGATTATTTTACGAAACTTATACTTTTCGTGTAAATCAGCTTTGCAAAAGAAGGGCGACATGAAAATTAGTTTATAGATTAAGTTGCATTAGCTAATAACTAAGCTCAGTGATCGCCATTTAAAACTTTAAAAGATACGTCATAAGCTCTGCTGAAACGGTTCAACTATACCGATCGCTATAACTTGAACTGTTTCACCAAACTAAGGTGCCACTCAACATAAAGATCAATTTCCCTGTCGGACGCGGCGTATTACATTTTTCTGTAATACAATTTTATAAAGCGTGGAACCTAATATAGAAATACGCTTGTACGATATGACTACATACAGAAAGCACAGCCAATAGAAATATCTATTCCTAGACAGCACGTTTCGCCGAAAACTTTGTTGTTAGAAAACATTGTTTGTAGACATTTCAGTACATAGGAAGCACTGTTGACAGAGATCTCTGTTCATAGATAGCACTTCATGTCGTAAACTATTCATAGAAACCACTGTTTCCAGATACCTTGGTTCACAGAAAGCGACTCTGGAGATGAAACTATTATTATTTATTATATTATTAAATTTCGCTTTTCTGACACAGATTCAGACACGCGTCTTGTTAGCCCCTACGTTACATAGTATTCATGCCATTAATTCATGTAATTATGACCATGTCAATAAATTATTATCTACTTACGGAAACCAATTAGATAATTATTTTTATATTGTGATGTGATTATGCACAATGCGTCGCGTCGTATTGTAGAAGTTTAACAATAATACGAGAATAGTTTTGCTTTTGTTATTGTCGCGATACTTATAAAAAATATTTTTTTAAATGAGTGATTGCAAATTAGTAGAATCAAATCGTGGAGCAAGTGTACTTATAGTGGATGGTTATTCATATCACGTAAATAAAAAAGTGAATGATACATTTTACTGGAGATGTAAGCGGAGTAGTGCTAAAGGTTGTGGTGCTACTGTAAAAATTTAATTATCGGTAATGAACATTCGATTATCAATCAAAACAACACACATGGACATTTGCCAGAGCCAGAAAAGCGAATACAAATGGAATATAAATCAAAAATAAGGAATATAGCAAAAAATCCATGGATTCTCCGTCACAAATTGTAAACCGCTGCCTCCAGGATGTACCAAGTACGAGTGCTGCCCACTTGCCTAATAAAGCAGCAGCACGAATGATTGTGCACCGCATTAGGAATAAAGGATAACCGAAAGTCCCTAATACATTTAATTTCGACATACCGGACATATTTTTCAAAAATTGGAGAAGAGCAATTTTTATCGGCCAATATATTACCCAGAATGAGAGTGTAGTCGTATTTAGCACAAAAAGTAATTTCAAACTACTTATTAATGCAAAATGTTGGGTAATGGATGACACGTTTTCTACATGTCCAGCGCCATTCTGTCCAATATATACTATACATGGTTCAATAGGAACAGAAAGCGGCACAAATAAATTTCTACCTTAAGTTTTTGCATTATTATCGTATAAGACACAAACATGTTATACAATTTTATTAGAATGATTAAAAAGATATGGCGCTAATACATTTTAGACTAATTTGTCTCCTCAGAACGTTTTAACTAATTTTGAAATAGCTGCTATCAATGTCGTTAAGCAGCAATTTCCAGAATGTATACAAAGACTATGTTTATTCCGTCTTATTTTTCATTTGCGCATAAAATTAGGCATTTATTTGCTTTGGCATTCCTAGATCCCAATGAAATACCTGTAGCTTTTCAACTTGTTAAAGATAAACTATTACCAGAGGAAGCAGCAGGACTAGCGAAGTGGTTCGAGGAATATTATGTCTCTGGGACGTGTGTAAGAAATAATGCCAATAGTACATAGAAGGACTTAACAATATAGGCACATGTTAAATACAATTGCTTGCCCACGTGAAAATGGTCAAGTTGATCGCAAGAACTATTCTTGATATAATATTGTCTTCTGTTTACGCGAATATTATTCATTGAAATTAAAATACTATATACGGATTTTATCGCGTTGTTTATTTGACACTCTATTAAATAATTTTGAAAACTGTTACACTACTACTACTATGGTCACGGGGTGAGTGTCCCCGTGACCATGGCTGCTGAAAAGCAACCGAAATGCAGAGAAAGTGTAAACTTAAATATAAATAGTTTTAATAATAATTTAATTAGCTTAAAATTAGAAAACTGTTACACTACTACTACTATTAAGTAATAGTGTAACAGTTTTCAAAATTATGTAATATAGTGTCAAATAAACAACGCGATAAAATCCGTATATAGTAGTTTAATTTCAATGAACTATTCTTGATGCTCAACGAGCCACCGATCTAACTGAAGCTGGTCTCTTGGACTGGCTGAGACTGATTGACTGGTTAGGATCTGGCGGACACTGAGCACATTCTCTACCAGATATAATTAAATGCATAAATATCATGGTTAACGACACTATTACTTATGAACCATACGATCTCATATTTGCTTGTACTAGTTGGCCAGTATAATAATATGACATATCACTAAACGAGAATCTGACTTAATTGAGGCTAGTTGCAAGAAACCTTTAGATAACGTACAAAAAACCGCTGCAGACTCGTGGTCACACCAGGTTATCACACCAGTGTGACTATCAGGAGTTTTTTTCTTGTTAGTCACACCGCCACTAATACAACACCTTTTATCGTCACTTGTCATTATCAACTAGTGCTGTTTTATCGATATGTAAATTAAAATTCATTATATTTAATCACACCAGTATGACAAACAGTATTTTTTTTCTCATTTGTCACACTAGTGATTTTTACACACCATGTAATTTATTTATTTATTATTATTTATTTATTAACAAATATTAATTAATCATAAATCAACACTTAAATTAACATATATTTCAATTAATTTGCAAGACCATACTTAGTTTAATTAAAAAAAAAATCAAACAACAAAATGCATTTTTCATAGATTTCTGCAAAAACTGCAAAACAATGTTTCTAAAAGAAATTTGCAAATTTTACGAAAACAAAAATCCACTTCAAAGCAGTCGATACAGACATATGAATGAAAAACTGAAACAAATGAATGAAAAAATGAATGACGACTAATGTTCCATTTTTAAATTAGACCTAACATAAAAATACATTAATTTCTTGTTTTTTGTGTTCCGCTAATTCTGCCGGTGTGTGTATTATATTAAATTATTTTGAACTATTTAACGCAATATTTCAAGGAAATGTCCCAATGTTATTTCGCCATTTAATAGTTTTAATTGGGACGAAATTATAAAATTATCTTTATCAGTTTGGTCGATCCTTCGTTTTTTTTGTATATTAATATCCTTTTCATTTAATAATACTGTTAATAACTTTAGTATGGTTACGTAGTTTTTATTTATCTTTTTGTTTAATTGGGAGTGCCAACTTTCACAAACGTTGTTGGTTCTGTGTCTTTGACCAACTACATTCCAGTCAGCAATATATTGTTCATCATTTAGCCATTGACGACCCATGTATGCTATGAACTGTTTAATCTTTTCCCCGCTCAATTCATTAACTTCAGTTTTTATGTACTCCCATCCGTGTTTAACAAGTTCTAACGGAGTTAGCGGCAGTACCGAACATAATCCCACAATTCTTTTATGTATTTTACTTTTCAAACCAATTGATTTCGCTTTCCGCCATAAGCTCTGACAATAGTGATAGTAACACTTTTTAATCGATATAAGTGGAAACAATATTCTTAAGGCATTTGCTACAGCAATCTCGAAATCTGCGTGAAATACAGTGGGACACCAATCGGGGAATTTAGTTTTCAAGATGTCGAACAATGCAGCGTATGTTGACTCTTTTTTGTCACTCATGAGCACATGAATTAGTGGTACAACTGAAGTTTTTTGAGATGTGCTTCCCAAATCACCGAGGATCGAAAGCAATTGTGGAAATGGTTGTGGACAACTCTTAAAAGTCGCATCAATAAAATATTCTTTTACACTTTTTAATAATAACTTTGCGTCTTCATCACAAAATATTAATAGTCTGGTATTCTCATATTGATAATCAGCAATCAGACATTTTTCAAATGTAATAGGTACTTCTACGTCTTCAATTTGTTTGAAAACGGTCTTATTCACGTTTAGTTTTCGTTTGCGTGCATTATACAGGCTGCATTTTACGCTATCAAATTGTGGTACTTTCAACCCTTTTTCTTTTAAGGGTCTAATATGTTTCTCGAAGATTTTAGTCATTGGCCTCGCAGAAGTACAAGCAACTTCATGTATTTTGTGTATCGAAAGCGCTATTTCATTATCGCTCTCATCTGGTTGACATGTATTCTTGTGCTCAACTGTTTTTACAATATTTTGTCCCTGTGAATTTTAAAGAACGATTAAATTACGGATATTGAGGCGATAATATAACTTCTAGAGACTCGTTCATAAAGCGTTTGATGAATCACTAAAACACAAAAAGAGTAGTCATTCGAGGATCGCGAAGCACTACATTCCCTTCTCTCTACCTGCCCCGTTAGAGACATAACGTGAAGATAGATAGGCAGACCAGATCACGGTATGTACCTATATTTAGATAAGAATACACTAGCACTTACGTTTATTGTGACTGAACCGGAGCACTTTATACTGTTACGACGGTTACGACAAAACCATATCTGATTCAAATTTTTGTAAACTTTCTGTTTATAGTATTGATGTTGCTTAAATAACAACACTTGTCCACGTTTTCTGTTAATAATACAAAAATCCATGATACAAAGCCAATGTGAAACTAATAGACAATCGTTTTTGTTCATATGTTGACGTTTGTCAGTCATTATCATTATCTCAATACATTTCTAACTGGCCAGTACTATAGATAAGGTTGCAGTACCATATTATGAATCACGGATTATTCACAGCTGAAGACATGCCAGGTTATAGGTCAATTGCATTACTTGTCGATAAACCGACTACATTATGTTGGCACTGTACTAGCAATTACGGTATACATGGTGTGTGATAATCAGTAGTGTGACAAACAAGAAAAAAATTACCGTTTGTCATACTGGTGTGATAATGTGGTGTGACTACGAGTCGGGAGTGCAAAAAACGAGTATTAAAATAAAACGCAATTATGACAAATAAGGAAAACTGCTTACACATACAAAAAGGGAAATTTTGTTCTTTGGAGATGCAACTAGTACTGGAGATAACGTTACACTAAATTGCACGACTGGCTTTAAGGGCCACGTGTTATTTTTAAAGTAGCTAGGAATAAAAGGTACCGGATAAGGAGAATAAAGCAATAATGTGGGTATAACAGTATTACGGTAATATGTCTTATCTCGTAAAGCTGTAAAATATACTTTAATATAAAAACATAGCCCCGTGTGACCGAGTGTTAATAAGTCTGATGAGCAGATACAGGGAGAAAACCTGATTGATTTACTCGAGAGCTAAGCTAACTGCTGTTGCTTTTTTTATATGTTTTTTTTATTTTGCTCATCAAAATTACCACACTCCACATTCTATCTATGAGAACAGTGTTGATGTAACCTATCCTGAATAAATAATATTCTTCAATAAAGACTTTAGTATTCACAGCAAAAGGTGATTAAAAATATTCAAATTTCGAAAGAAAGATCGAGGAACTATTATAATAATCATACACGTCCTGTTAGTTATAAAAATGGTGACTATGTATATTTGAAAAATCATTTATGAATGGGCAAAGCATTATCTCCTATCTGGAAAGGCCCATTCAAAATCGTAAAACTACACGGCAATAATAACACATCCTTACTAATGAATAGAAAATTCGTCAAATACCAATTAAAATTAGCCCACGTAGCTCCTAGATCGGTATCATTTTAAGTAGCCTAAGTATAACTATTCTATAATCTTTTACATGACCATTGTTCAGAGCTTCCCGGATATTATACGTCCAGTAGAAAATGGCCCTGGAATTTATTTCGACCCGGTTTGTTCTGTGAAAATAATTAATGGACATTTAAGAATACTAATACCTGTAGATATATAATTTATTAGCCCTCATTTAAGTAATATAAACGAGATTCTATATTCAATTAATAATATATGTAGTCAAAGTAATGCCTTCGAAAATTCAGACAGTAACCAAATTATTCAACCACTTCAAACCAGATATACTGATATGACTAGAGATTCTAATGCTATTTCTCATCTTCTCATTCGGAGAGTAAAACAGTTCTCATGGTTTGGTGGCGTCGGTACAGTATTAAATCTTTGGTACAAAGGACGAGGACAACGCTATTCAATACGATAACGCCATTCAAGCACTTAACAATAATCTTTGCAATTAAGATCCCATTAGTTAATGCTTTAGAATTTAATTTGTATAATACTTTGCCCTTACCAACACCACAGTATAATAATACTTCTGCAATTATTATCCCCACTACGTCACAGATTGGTTTCTCGAGAGAACTGCACGACACAGGAAGAGGAAGCAGCAGTGGGGTTACGGCGATTGGTTGCTGTTGAACGACAGTGCTTTGTTCGTACTGCCATAGAGTAAAAGGAAGGGGAAGCGTGAAAAATAAAAGAGGCGGCTATTCTCGCAGCAAAGTGGGGGAAGGCGCAGAGCAAGTTTCGTCATATTACTGTGTGGTATGGCTATAGCCGATCCGACAGACGGAAGAAGCCCCGTACCCTCCCGAAAGCGGTCGCCGGGGCCCACCCTCCGGTCACCATGCGACACGACGAGCCACCTCGAGATTATGCGCAGCATGATGAAGCAGCCAACCAAGTTGGTTAGACTCGGTTGGGCCTCTGGTCTCTACCGCGGGCGGCCAGCAGAGCACCGTTTCTATGGCTCTCCCTGGCGGCCGGGTTGACTCGCGCCACCCACACAATGACTCTACGGATACTCTGCAGGTCCCTCATAAGCTGCAAGAATCGTCATCTCATGCTTAGGCCTCCGGCGTTCTCGTTCACTGATCGAAACACAGCAGTGAGACACTGCTGTTTCACGTCGATTTTCTGTGAGAGGGTAGTATTTCCCCGGTCGAGCCGACCCATTCTTATATTCATTTTTTATTCATTCGTTATTGAATATAAGAATTAGACAAAACACGGCCCCATTTTATTTCTCTTTTTAATAACATAAACAAAAACGAACTATCTTATAATCATAATAAGTAGGTACTTATTTTTTATTCAACTCCAAACACTTCTGTACCTAACGGTAAACTACAGTATATTAAACATTCAGAGTGTAACTACTAAAAGTGCTCAAAACCTAATAGAAATAGCCATAACAAAAAAAGGCATAATTACATTAAATACGACACACAAACTCCACGCAACAAGAAGAGTCTGATCCATTTTCGGTGCATGTCCACTACCGCGGTACATACCCCTGCCTCCAGACCCTTCCCAGCCCGAATTATAGTACGCCGAACTGGTTATACGTCCCCTTCTCTCCCTCTCTTCCCAATCCATATCATCTTGATATCTTTGACCACGTAACTTCCTTTTCTGTTGTTCTTCGCTGTCCCCTTCACTATCACCATTACCATCACCTCCACCACTGTCACTACTACCACCGTTATCCCCACCACCATTGCCTCCACCACCATTGCCCCCGCCGCCATTTCCACCATAATATATTGGCGATATAATTCTATTTAAAACTTCAATATTTAGATCATCTGTCGGTGTTGAAGGGGAGCGCATAGGAAGTATTGTTCCATTGAAATTAGTTGATACAGACCTAATTCTAAGCCAGTGAAACGAATTGCGATAACAAGCAATTATAATAATAATCACGAAAGAAATTGGTCCTGTTTGCAGTCCTAGTGACATTTTATTGGTAATTTCATAGATAATTTCACCACAGGTAATTGGCACAATATGTCAAGAAATGCTATTATAGATAAAATATTTAAATGGGTAATACATTCTCATGGAACATACTTTAAAATAGTTCCGAATTCTAAATTTATGGTGTTAACTATTTCCACCTTATAATCATAAATATTTCATAGAATATATTGTTATAATCCATCGGAAATATGGCGCATCCACGTACGTAAAGCCGTAGGCGAAGTATTTTCATGTCAACGAAATTGGAGCTCAAAGTTTGTTAAGTTTTATATAAATAAATGAGACAAATTAAATAATTTGTAGATATACTTTGTTTACAAGAGACGCCAAAAATATAACAGATGTTTAAAGAAGAAAATGCAATGCTTTGTCCTGGTCTGTTAGACTTGAATTCATAATGACACTGACATTCTGAAGAGAGTGGCCTCTCTTCAGAACGTCAGCAACATTATGAATTCAGTTTAGTTTTCAGTTAAGATGTGTATAAGATGACTAGGATCATAAGCAGTGGCAACCTGTAGATGTCTCTGCCTTCCCCTCTGGGAAACAAGCATCGTTTATTAGATATTGTTCTATGCTATTTTTAATATATTTAATAATAAATTTTCTTTTATGGACGCATGATAAAGAAATAAGTACATTTCTTTATCCTGCGTCCATAAAAGAAATTTCACTGTGATTAATACGTATAAAAATAATATCGACTACTGGCTAAGATCGTATGAAGTATTCTAACTCGATTAAACTACATTCCAATTATAAATCGTTCATATTTATCTCTACTTGCCGAACAAACAGATTAAGCACGTACTGATGTAACATACATTTATTAATGAAAAGGTGTATTTAAAACAGCTTAAATTGTAATCATGTTGATAAGGTGTATAAAACGAATTATTTATAAACAAGGCCATTAACACTTCGTTTTAGTGTCATTCGTATTCCTACATTGTTAACACTTCGAAATAATACTAACCATGTTACGATCAACGTTCCTGATTATTCTACCCTTGGTATTATGTGGTGAGTGGTTATATCTCGTGTTACTTTATGGTAGTATTGTATTTATTTTAGATATTTAATATACAAATGATCAGTATTCTGATAACCCTTCTAAATAGACTAAACGCTTGTATTCGAAATGTGCTTACGTCGGTAGTACAAATTATTTTATTTTATCTTTAACTAATTGCGAAGCTAAAGCTTGTGTTAAGTAGTGTGTAGTTAACGTTGATAGCACGAAATTAATTTTATAATTGCAATCAATTTGTATAACTTTCGACATCAAGGAAGCACCATTAATTTCTTGCGTAACAACCATGAGTCATGCATTGGTAACATCCTGATCAACCTGCCGGAAAGAAACGTAGATTACCAACACTAAATAAGATGATAACGGTCTTGGGGATGGTTGTGCAGTTGTTTTTTGTAGTTTAATTCTAAAAAACATAAACTTCATAAACGTAACATAATTTTATACGGTGAATCGTAGAATCTTTTCTGAAAGCTATAGATTTTCTATTCGGCAAAGTTTACACGAGCAATATACTAGATTGCTACGTAAATGGATTTCTGAATATATTCAAATCGTCTTTTGAGATGAAAAATATAAATAACTGCATTAGTGAAGATATTGCCAGATCAATTAAAAGTTGCTAGAGATTTTCCTGTCTATTAAAAGGTGTTATCTTTTAATTGATCTCGCAATACATGTTGTTACGTATTGTAATAATAATACTTGAGGGCAGTTTTACCGTCCAGACAAAGTTTGGCCGTTAAGCGCGCACTTGAAAACTCAGTTGAAAATATACGTTTGTACTCAACGCACACTCTTTTATCTATCAGTGGCAACGAGGATAAAACTTTGTTCGGTGCAGAATACTTTCAGTTTATCGTGTCGTGGACAATAATTACAATGTCTGTGGGCAAAATCAAAGACTTTGATGTGAAAACCGGTAACTGGTCAGCATATGTAGAGCGGTTAGAAATGTATTTTGTAGCCAACAAAATAACGGACGATCTAAAGTTACCGACTTTAATCGCGCTAATCGGTGAGCAGACATACGAATTGTTGTCTACATTAGCAAGTCCTAAAAAACTGTCAAGCTTATTATATGCGGTCGCGCTGGTTCTGCTGCATGCACGTCTAGAACCGACACCGTCAATCCTAGCAGAAGGATACAGATTTCGTTAAAGTCGGCAAGTGGCAGGCGAGTCAATAATGGACTACGTGGCTGACTTGAAAAAGATGGCTAGTTACTGTGAGTTTAAAGCTAACTTAGAAGAAAATCTACGAGATCAATTTGTGTGCGGTCTGCGGAACAATTTTATTCGACAGAGGCTATTTGCAGAAAACGATCTATGTAGATTATAACAAAGCGTTACAGTTAGCCAATACGCTGGAGGCAGCTGAGCGGGACGCCGGAGCTGTCGAGGGCTCGCGGGAACAAGATCCGGACCGGGAACTTAACGAAAAGATACACAAATTAGAAAACAGAAATTGTTTAGCGTGCGGGGGCATCGGATATAGCTCACAAAACTGCAGATACAAAGATTTTCAATGCAGTTACTGTGTAAAAATGGGTAATTTGCGAAGAAAAAGGAATTCGATCACCGTATGACATCGGATAGTTCAAATTCCAACGGTGCGTGGGGAAGGTCACGTAGGGCCGCGCGCTCGGACCGAGCGGCCACAACGCGGACGGCGGGAAGCAGCGCAGCGGGGCGGCGGCGGCGACACGCGACCGGGCTAGCACTAACGCCGGCGCGGGACGAGGAGAAACAGTACACGTCTGATGATGGCGAAGAGGCAATGTAAAAGATGTCTTTAGCGAAGTATAGACCGGTGTGTATAAAGATTATTATAAATATTAAACCCTTAAAATTGGAAGTCGATACAGGGTCAGCGTTATCTTGTATAAGCTATTCTACATACATCAAATTGTTTAAGGATTTACCTTTAAAAACATGTAAGTTAAAATTTTAATTTTACAATGGTTCAGCTATTTATCCGATAAGGTACTTGGAGACTAATGTTGAGTATAACAATAAGGTGAAAAAGTTGGATTTATTTGTCATAAATAAGGGTAGCACTAGTTTATTAGGGAGATAGTGGCTGTCTGAATTGTGTATAGAAATATCTAAGCTTAGTAAGTGTATAGAAATGCATAATATGGTACCATGTAAAAATAACTCGCTCAATGATATTGTTTCCAGGCATGAGAATCTATTTGACGGCACATTGGGCAGTTATACGGGGAAAGAGGTCAAGCTGTACGTTCAGGATGGAGCGTAGCATATTTACTGCGCGCAGCGGCCTGTACTCCCGCGGGTGGATGCAAAGTTGGACGCAATGCTGCGCGACGGCGTCATCGCGCCGGTCGACCACTCTGACTGGGTCACGCCGTTGGTTATAGCGAGGAAGGCGGACGGCGGAATACGACTATGCGCGGATTATAAGGTGACACTGAACAAAGCTTTGTTGCTCGATAGGTACCCGGTTCCAAAAGTAGAAGATTTATTTAGCGGCTTGAGTGGTAATCATTATTTCACCAAACTAAATCTATCACAAGCTTATAATCAGCTGATTTTAAATGAAACGTCTAGAAACTACACTGTCATAAATACACATAGAGGACTGTTTAAATACAACAACCTAGTGTATGGCACTGCTTCTAGTACTAGAATTTTTCAAAAAATAATTACAAATCTCTTTAAAAATATTCCGGATGTAGTAGTGTTTTATGATGACATTCTAGTAAAAAGTAAATCAAGGGATTGCATTTAAAAAGCGTAGAACAAGTATTTAGTATTTTGAAAAGAAATTAGTTAAAATTAAAAAAGAAAATGACTGATCCTCCAATGAATCCTGACTGACCAGGTGAAATATTTAGGATTCATAATAGATAAAAAGGGAGTTCGAGTCAACCCAGAAATGTTAAAACCCATATTAGGTATGCCTCATCCAACCAAATTATCAGAATTAAAATCGTTTTTGGGCATGGTTAATTTCTAAGGCAAATTTATAAGCAATTTAAGCACTCATATGACCTTTATGAAAAAGGGTAAACATTGGAAATGGACAATGTCACACACAAAGGCTTTTAATAAAATTAAAAAGCTTTTGTGTAGTACGGAAGTTTTGACACAATTTGATATGTCGTTGGAGAGAATAGTAACAATGCGCTGCGAGCTCGCGCGGGCTCGGCGCAGTGCTGGCACAGCGCGCGGTGAGTGAGCAGTGGAGAACGCGTCGCGCGCGCTCACCTCCGCCAAGTGACATTATAGTCAAATTCAGAAAGAAGCCCTCGCGATAATATTTGCAATGGATAAATTTCATCAATATTTATTCGGTAGAAAGTTCACTTTACGTACGGATCATAAAACGCTAGTCTCAATCTTTGGACCGCAGTCTGGTATTCCCAATACGGTGGCTAGTCGACGAAAAAGATGGACGATTAAATTATCAGCTTATGACTTCAATATATAGTACATTCGCAAGGACAAGAATACAGCAGATGTTTTGTCTAGGTTGATCAGAAAGCATAAGGAAGTGGCTTATAAGGCAGAATTAGACATCCAAGAACAAACATATTTACATTTTGCTTCAGAAGCGTTACTCTTAGGCTCCCATAAATTAAAAAAGAAACGGCGTCAGATAGTATATTAAGCAGACTAGCTAGATATATCATTGACGGTTGGCCGAACGATATTGAAATGGGAGAATTAAAACTATACATCAATAGAAAAAAATTGTTATATATAGAATTAGGTTGTGTAATGTGGGGACATAGGGTCATTATTCCAAACTCTTGCAGGGATAAAGTGATAACGGAACTTCATGAGGGTCGTATGGGTAGTAAAAACAAAGGCGCTAGCTCGGACCTATGTGTGGTGGCCGGGCATAGACGAGGCTGTAGAAGCATCATGCCGTGCCTGTACCGTGTGCGCTGCAGTATCTGACGCCCCGTCGGCGCACGCACCGCGCGCCTGGCCATGGCCAGACCGCCCATGGACCAGGATACATATAGACTTTTTGGGGCCGATAGCGGAGCAGACGTACCTTATTGTAGTTGATGCACATTCAAAGTGGATAGAGGCAATTAAAAAGAATAGCACTACAGCGACAGAAACGAAACAAGTGGTTAGTGATAATGGTTTTTCAGTACCGTGTTCAAACAGTTTTAAATACCAATGGGATTGAACACATTTTTTCAGTCCAATATCACCCGGCTTCGAATGGGGCGGCCGAAAACGCCGTTAAAATATGTAAACGCAACAAAAAAAAAGCGATTAGGTCTAAGACAGACATACACGCTTCTTTGTGTAGATTCCTATTAGCTTATAGAAATACACTACTCAATACAACCGGGGGAGGGCAGGGACAATAATAGACAGGACAGGTAGTACGGATTACAAAGTCAGATCTATCAATGGAACCGAGGAACACAGACATGTCGACCAACTAAAGCTAAGAGTGTCAAAAGATGTAACTAAGATAGTAAACTTAACACGTAATAATTGTAACAGTCACACTATACGTGATAGACCTGTAAAGCGATACCGCCCAATAAACAACGATAAACAGTCCGACGCGCCGCCGCCGGTCGGCAGCTCGATGGTAGCCGCGGGCGCAGCAACAAATCCAACAGACGTCACTGACGTCGTATTAACGGCAACCCCACCAACGTCTAGAAAGCCCAATGTGCGGGAAATGTAGATACTCATGGCTCGAACAACAATGTCTCTAATGAATCGAGTGATTTTCGCCGCGTACGTAATCCAGTGAGACGATATGGCATAGATGACTGTTACAAGTAAACAATTATGTTTTAGGAATAAGTTGTTTATGTTTTTAGTAATTAGTATAATAATTATACTTGAGGGCAGATTTACTGTCTCGACAAAGTTTAGCCGTTAAGCGCGCACTTATACGACTCAGTTGAAAATATACGTTTGTACTCAAGGCACGCTCTTTTGTTTATTATATGTATCTCAATGATTTGAAAATATTCAGAAATCCATTTCATCATCATCCATCTAGAAATATACTCAGAAGTTTAATAGAATGATCCTAAGAATTACAGGCGTATTTCGTTGCTGCCTATCATATCCAAAATCTAAGAAAAGCTACGAAAATATACTGTCATATAAAAATCTAAACAATATTCTAAATGAACGCCAATTAAGTTATTAAATGGAAAAGGGTACTATCGATGCGGTTGATTTATTAATAAATGAGGTATTAGGCAAACTAAATAGTAAAATGAAAGTAGCAGGTCTTAGACATATTATCCTCCGTATTTGATACGATTGATCATGAAAACAATGTTGCTAAATCAAAATTTTATGGTATTTGGGGAACGTCTTAAGCCTTATAGAATCATATATAAGCAATAAGATTTTGTTTTTTAAATTAGGAGTATTATCAAAGACTTAAAAAATTGTGACTAAATCCAAATTAAGTAATATAACGTGTGGAGTACCGGAGAGTGCAATAATAGGACCAATTGTCTTTATCATATTTTGGAATCTTATTTATTTTATTATTAAAACAATACTAGATATTAAGTTAATAATTTATGTATATAAAACAAACGCAATAAAAACAGCGCTTGCAAGAATTTCAATTCAAAGTTAATAATGCAATATTGGCTTCTAATGAATAGTACCTGGCCAACAATTTTAAAATATTAATCAAACTAACGTTATATTATTCCAAAATACTGTTCACAAACATGCTAGTATCGACATAATAAGTGATGGTGCGAAGGTTGAAATACTTGATTGTATTAAATTTCTCAGGGTCCTTATTGATCAGTTCTTAAATTGAAAAACTGAATCCGATTGAACTGAGTAATCGATTAGTTGTGTGTTATGCCCTAAGGCGCATAAGAGGTGAAGTGAATATAAAACAGCTTAAAAATGTTTTCTACTCATTGGTCGAGTTAAGATTACCAGTTTTTATTTCCGGTGGCACAGTTATAAAATATAATATTTAAAAAGCACCTGCTTATCAAAAACATGACATTCGAACTGTACCTCAGCGGTAATTACCTAAGGCCCTCTTTCGGCGCTTCAAATTTTTTCTCTTCCTCATCTCTCATATAAGTAATTCTCATGGATGTTATCCAGCATCCTCTTAGATATGAAACGCCGGAACAAGATAAATCTTGCATAGCATGGCTGTAGGTATCGAGCAGTTGAATTATATGACTCGCTACCTATTGACTTGAAAAAACGAACTTTTGTCTGTCTATTCTGATACAGGCATTATAATAATAACTAGCGGTCGCCTAGTGGTCGAAAATCGACTATACTTATTGATTTAAATTTTAAGTTTGATAGTTATTTAGGTTTTTTTGTCTAGAACTATAATAGACCCTGTAATCACATTTCATTTAGATTTCGCCAAGGCTATACAGGTTAATTTACCTATCTGTTTCAAACAAATTATTATTTACTTAACTATACTAACTTTAATTCGATTATGAATATCGTAATATATTATATTACGATATTCCTAAGCTTAGTACTTTGTTTTCTTTATTACATATAAATACGTAAATATAATATAAATAGTATATATCATTCCAATCCACCCAAAGGTTGCCTGTAAGATATTGCTGATATATGTAATTATATGTACCTACCCATAGCTACGAAGAATAGTAGAACATCAGCCGAACAACGCCGAAATACTAAGAGCGCAAGGGCATAACTACAGAGAAACCTGCTTTGGGTCTCCGTTGTCACGAGACTCGTGATGGTGAAACCGGCACCGCACCCCTCGACACCCCTAGCCGCTCGCGCCGGTGTTGCTTTCTGCTGCTGGCTTGTATGCCTATGGTGACTATTCAGTGGGCCTATCTAGTAAGCTGGCGAGTCACCGCCTGCCCATCGGATTGATGCTATTTTAGTATTCAAGGCAGACGCCGTTTTTCATCCATAGTTACCTATATACCGATCTATCGAACACCTATACCCATAGCCCATGTATATTAGAATCCATATGTAGCAATAGTCCTACGCCTGCTGCGGCTAGTGCCGCTGTTGGTGTTCCGTCCCACCTTTGATTAAAATTCTCGAAGGGCCTCTTCACGCCGGACCTATGTCTCCGTGTAAGCTTCCCAAAGGGCCAAGTATTTTCCTAATATATATAATATGATAGAAAATACCTGTGATAAGAGAAACAGAAATAATAATTATATGCTATCACATACACACAACACCATCTAGCTGAAACTAAGCAGAGCTTGTAATAAAAATTGGTTATGAATTGTATGATAGTAAACCATTTATTGTCTTATTTTTCAATTTAATTTATTTTAGTATTATTCAAATAAATAACTGTTAATCTTACAGTATCAGCGCAGACAAACTCACCTTCACAACCGGCACTGCGTCACCTGCCAATTCTAAAACCACCTCTATTTGAACGAGGCCCTGCACCTGCGCCTGCAGCTTCGCCTACGCCAGCACCTGGACCGGCACCTGCACCTGCGCCTGCACCTTCGCCTGCACCCGTACCCGCACCTGTACCTTCACCTTCATCGAAACCAGATCTTGAAATTTTCATCCCAGCGTCATCGATATTTACACCTACACCTGTACCCATACCTGCACCTGCGCCTGAACCTGCGCCTGCACCTGCCCCTGCGCCTGCACCCGTACCTGCACCTGCGCCTGCACCTGCACCGGTACCTGCACTTGCGCCTGCACCTTCGCCTGCACCTTCGCCTGCACCCGTACCCGCACCTGCACCTACACCTTCTTTGAAACCAGATCTTGAAATTGACATCCCAGCGTCATCTATATTTACACCTACACCTGTACCCGTACCTGCACCTGCGCCTGAACCTGCGCCTGCACCTGTACCTGCCCCTACACCCGTACCTGCACCTACGCCTGCACCTGCACCGGTACTTGCACTTGCGCCTGCACCTACGTCTGCAGCCGTACTCGCACCTGCACCTTCACCTTCATTAAATCCAGATCTTGAAATTGTCATCCCAGCGTCATCTATATTTACACCTACACCTGTACCCGTACCTGCACCTGCGCCTGAACCTGTGCCTGCAGCTGCACCTGCGCCTGCACCCGTACCTGCACCTGCGCCTGCACCTGCACCGGTACTTGCACTTGCACCTGCACCTACGCCTGCAGCCGTACTCGCACCTGCACCTTCACCTTCATTGAAACCAGATCTTGAAATTGTCATCCCAGCGTCATCTATATTTACACCTACACCTGTACCCGTACCTACACCTGCGCCTGTACCTGCGCCTGCACCTGCACCTGCGCCTACACCCGTACCTACACCAGTGCCTGCACCTGCACCGATACCTGCACCTGCGCCTGCACCTGCGCCTGTACCTGCACCTGCGCCTGCACCCGCACCTGCGCCTGCTACTGCGCCTGCACCTGCACCGGCACCCACACCTGCACCTGCACTTTCACCTCCATTGAAACCAAATCTTGAAATTGTCATCCCACCGTCATCTTCACATGTACCCGTACCTACACCTGCCCCTGCACCTGCACCGCTACCTGCACCTGCACCGGTAACTGCACCCGCACCTGCACCTGCACCTCCATTGAAACCAGATCTTGTAATTGTCATTCCAGCGTCATCTATAGTTACACCTACTCCTGTACCCGTATCTGCACCTGCTCCCACACCTGCACCTGCACCTGCACCCGCACCTGCTCCCACACCGACACCTGCACCTGCGACCGCACCCGCACCTGCACCTGTGCCTGCTCCTGCACCTGCGCCTGCATCTGCACCTGCGCCGGCAACTACGCCTGCACCCGTACCCGCACCTACACCCGCACGCGCACTGACTCCCGCACCCGCATCTGCGCCTGCACCTATACCTCTACCGCTACCAGCTACGTGCAAAACTGATGACGAACACAAGCAATTTATGAATAAAATGAAGAAACTAATAGATTCCTACTCGGAGCGTTGTACAGCACGTAACAATATAACCGCCAATAATTTAAACATATTGCGTAAAAAGTTGCATTATGTTTTGAATCAGCATTCAGATATGAAGGATTATATGGCATACGTATCGCAAAAGTACGAGGAGGTAAAATCCAGAGTAGCCTTGTTAGAATCTGAGAAGAAAGAGGACCGCAAGTATATTCAGCAGCTTTTGAAAAAGCTTGATACTTTGGAGCATACTCTGTATCCTAAACAACCAGATACTAGTAAGGAAGTAAAATGAAGAGGATATCTGGATGTTAAATTATGTTCTAAAATGTAACAAGTACTCATTACTACTACTGTATACGTTAATAAAATATGCAGTAAATCTACAAAGTAAGTTTTATTATATCTTTAAAAACCGATATTCCTGCTATCGCATTTTCTTTCTATTTTATTTCAGACAGACAGTTGTATTACTGTACTTATCAATGAATATACAATATATTCCACCGATAAGTGACCGGCCGAAAAAATATAAAAAGATACGTAAAATTATCGAGAAAAGCGCTAAAAGGGGGGGCTAAGTTGTACACTTTTAATTTTTAATTGAATTTTGTTTTATTTTTTTGAAATTCTCTCCTTTGTACTATGTGGACGATATCTGCGACAAACATCGACTGATCTTGTCCTTTTTGATTTTATTTAATAGCTACTTACTCTAACTAACAGAACAGAAGCAATTTAGAAGTAATTTGCATCTAATGACTAAATAAAGTAAGAATAACCCAGAATTGTCGCATAAAATTTTTTTTTTATTTAACCTTCAAATCTCTAAAAAACTTCCCTGACTTAGGTTATTTGAATTTATTTTATTACTCTACAGGACATTATTTAAATAATCTTCAAACATTGTGTTTTTACATCTCTAACAATTTAAATGTTGAAAGGCTTGCAAAAGTGAATGGAGCTCAAGAACCGAATGGAGCCAGCCAGAAACCTCAAGACAACTGAACAGTGAAGCATGTGTATTATTTGATCGAAGCCCCGACCCGCACATCGTACGACACGCCTTTCAGCGCCTCCACACCGAGACCAGTAACCGCTACAGTACAGTCCACACACCGTCACTGTTATTGCACTTTGATTGTGCACACATAAACAAATTGTGTCCTGATTATAGGCACCAATATTAATTAGTAGTCTTTTGATCTACAAGGCTTCTTTTGTAGCGGAACATGCAGCCATTAATTCTGCTTCTGTAGTGGAGAGGGCTATGCATTGTTGTCGTTGACTTGCCCATGTGACAGCTCCACCATTTTTGATAAATACATACCCCGTAGTAGATTGCCTTGTGTCAGTGTCGGCAGCATAGTCTGAAACACTATAACCTTATAATAATAATAATAATAATAATAATTCATTTATTTGCATAATACAGGTCAGTTTACAGGTCTTACAGTATTTTTAGGGTTTCACCATATTATTACCATTTGGTGCGCAAATGCTTCAATTTTTGAAAAATGACAAAACAGTTACTTATTATTATCACGTAAAAATAAAAAATAAAAATTTATTACATGCAAACAAAAAAAATTAATTTTAAATAATACACAAACAGCTTTAAATATGCAATAACAAACAGATGTCAAGTTTAATTTAGTACTTACTTCAAAATGTCAATAGAACTGTACTAATAGTAATAGAATATTCGTCATAGGTATATTACAAATAATTAGTATGTCAATATAGGATTAAATTAAATTGTATTGAATGAAATCTATTAATAAAAATAAAAAAGGTTTGATTAAAAAAAAAACTCATTAATTATAAAATTATTAAGTTATATTAACATTGTCAAGCAAGTAATTACGGATGTCATAGTAACACTTGTTGATCAAGAATTTAAACAGTTTTAACTTGAACTGTGATACAGGTAATGCTTTAACGTGATCTGGCAATTTATTATAAATAAGCGATGACATGACAAAAAAACTCTTATTCATGAGGGCAGTGGCGCCATACGGTACTTCTACCGCTAATTTATTTTTGTCTCGCAACTGTCTATAATAACTTTTAAAGGCTAGGTTGTAAAAATTAGAGTTACATTTTACAAAAATGTTTACTTCGTAAATATACAGCGATGGAAATGTTAGCAGATTTAATTGTTTAAAATAAGGTTGGCAGCTAGTCATACTGTCAATATTGCAGATTGCTCTTATGCATCTTTTTTGGGCTTTGAAAACGAGGTCTTTAAGGACAGAGTTGCCCCAAAAAATTATGCCGTATCTAAGTATAGATGCCACAAGACCATGGTAAGCAGTAAGCACTACCTCTCCATTTACTATTCTCGAAAGTTTATAAAGGGCATATGCTGATGTACTAAGTCTTCCACATACATTTTCAGCGTGTGTTTTCCATGATAGATTGGAATCGATATGTATGCCTAGAAATTTGGTTACAGTTGCAGGTAAAATGACTGTATTGTGGTAGGTAATATTAATATTTTCTATTTGTTTTCTTTGATTAAAGTGCATAATTTTAGTTTTTCTATATTTATTCTAAGTTTATTACTTGTAAGCCATTGTATTATACTATGTAATGTTTGTTTGATTTCGTTTTCGTATTCATCCCGATTCTCACATTTTATGACAACTGTGCTGTCATCGGCAGAAAGGACCATTGGGTATTTGATATGCTTAGGAAGATCGTTAATGTACACTAAAAACAATAATGGGCCTAGCACACTCCCTTGTGGCACGCCACAATTGATAGTTCTGATGTCAGACACATATTTTTTCTCATGAAGTGTTTTAGAGCATATTCTAGTGACTTCCGTAACTTGTTTTCTGTTGCGTAAGTAGGATGAGAAAAGATCTAGAACTTTATCTCTCACACCATACATACTTAGTTTCTGTAGTAGTATATGATACTGGACACGGTCAAAAGCTTTGCTCATATCCATGAATATAGCACAAACCGGAGTTCTTTTGTCCATATTAGTAATAACATGTTGTACTAAGTCGTGTATAGCGAGGTTTATAGTTTTCCCTACTTAAGTTAATGATATGACTTAAATGCTTTGATATTGACTTCGAGACATACTTAACCACCTTGGTAGCTACACCATCATAACCCACACTATGAGTATTATTAAGTGAGTTTATTTCTTTTTCTATGTCAGTAGGCACTGTTGGATAAAGAAACATAGAGCTGCTACAAGATTGAAAGAATTGACTTTGGTATGATATAGCTTCTTTGGAATTAAATGATTCATTTGTCATTTGTTCCTGCGTTTGATCAATAAAGTAGTCATTAAAATAATTTGCTATTGCGGTAGGATTTGTAATGCTAACGTTATTTCTCAAAAGTTCAATAATTATAGGTTCTTTAGGAAAAAATGATTTTGTTGAATTGATGACGGACCAACCCGCCTTTGATTTATTTGGTGCAGTTTTTATAAAATAGTTATTTTGAGACTTTTGCGTGCAAGATATAATTTTTTTTAATCTCGCTGAATATGTTTTATAGGCGTGCTTGTGATTAATTGTTTTATGTTTCCTATATTCCCATAGCAACATTCTTTTTCTTTTACTACAGATTTTGATCCCCTTTGATGTCCATTTTGTTCTTTTTTTTATGTATTTTGTTATTTTTATTAAAGGAAAGCATAAATCGTAAAAACACAAAAAGAGATCTGAAAAATAATTAAAGGCTTCATTAGGGTCATCGGTTTCATAAATGTTGGAGAATGTTAGATTTAGTAAACATTTCTTAAATTTTTCCAAATTTTCTCTAGAGTAGTCACGTCTCTTTATATGGCATTGCTTAATCATACAAGTCTTTTTTACAGGGAATTTCAGTATTTGTGCTGTATGATCGGATAATCCGAAGTCATGTATTTCACTCTTACAATTGTATATGTTATGTGCAAAGTTATCAATGCAAGTATTGCTACAGAGTCTAGTGGGTTTATTAATTTTTAACTTAAGATTGTGACTTTGCAGTAAATACACGAATTCTAGTGTTTGACGATTTTTGTTATTAATATCTATATTAAAGTCGCCACATATAATACATTTTTTGTTTGAATTATCACATAGTTGTCTTAATAAATTATCTAAATGAATAAGAAAAACATGCATGCTGGAATTAGGTATTCTATAGACACAAATTATTATGAGACCATGTTCTCTAAGTTCTATTGCACAATATTCAATAACATGTTTAATGGAATAATTATTTTTTAGAATTGTATATTGGTGACCTATTCTAGTCAAAATGCAAGCACCTCCCCTTTTTATATCCCTCGAAAAACTTGTTGCTAAACAAAAGTTTGGAATATTGAGTAATCTTTCTTGATCCGATGTCATGAAATGTTCGGTTATACATATAATGTCAATAGGTTTCTTATTCGCCTCTAATTCTTCCAAATGTATAATTAAACTGTCGCGTTTATTAATGAGGCCAGCTATATTCTGGTGGAGAATATGTAAACTATTGTAAAAGAAAAAACTGTTTGCTCGGTTTTTCTCTGTCATCAATTTCCTAGTTTGAAAGATGGTTGTTATTCATAGTGTTCGTACTGTAGTTATATGGAAAGATGGACATGTCGATTTTTATTCTAGCCATTATTTGTTGAAATATGTCATAGAGACCTAGTTTATTTAGTTTACCAGTTCTGTAGGAAAACATGTCGTATGTAAGGTTTTTATTGGTATCGAAAAAATAGGCGTAATTGTTGTGCCAGATATCCATACACAGCTGGCTATTAAAAAGCTCGATACGATAATTGTATATAGGTGCTCCTCGGATATAAGTAGGTGTACATATTATTATGTTTGTATGGTACAGTTCTATAAGGCTTTCTTTAATAGTTCTTATTAGTTTAGCGGTGTCTACGTTACTCCTAAAGTCCTGTTCTCCAATTATAATTATGCAATAATCGTTAAGATTAAAGTTTGTTAATTTGTTCTTTATGTTAGTTAAAAGTTGCTTTGTGTTGCTGTTTGGTGCAGCATAATGGCAGTAATAAAAACAGTTATCACAGTAACGTTCAATAGCCCCTAAAGTGTACTTTTGATTACTGTTACTAAAAACACATAATTTTCTATTCTTATTTTTCAATTGTATTTTAGAATATTTTTCATCCTGGTTGGTTTGATTTGACTGCAGGGACTCCGTTGGAACCTCTGATTCATGTTTATCAGATTGTGGTGCTAAGTATACTTCGCCGCATGCACTGTGAGCCTCTTTGCTAATGCGTATTTCACAAGAATGCATAGGACTCGATATGGTGTCCTGTTCGGACGGCTGCGATACGTGCATTTGTTGGCCTGAAGTTTGCACCGTGGTGATTACTTGTTTATCAACTGGACTTTTTATAAAGTTTTTTGTCAGTTGACGCTTAACGCTGTTCTTGCGTGTAGAAGGGACGTTTTTTCGGAGAGATGATACCGGGCTGGTGCAGATCAGTTTTAATGCAGCTATCTCGTTAGAAAGGTGTGATATTTGCTTTTTTAAAGCCATATTTTCTAGAATGACATTCTCCAGTTCACTCTGCGTACTCTGTAGATTTATTTTCAGATTGCATATCTCTGATTGCATTTCTTCTTTACACAAGGATAAAATATGGGTAGAAATATCCATGCTTTTGCCCAATATATCATCAGAATTATTGGAATCAAAAGAATAACTCGTATCCATTCTTTCTAGAGATTTGCTCTTTGTAATCTGTTTTCTAAAGGTAATATTGCTTGATTCTGACATGTTGAACCAAGTTTAGCGACCTCTATTTTCCTATCTTGTAATTATTTAAACATGTTCCGTATAAAGATATAACTCAAAGTTGCGTCAAAAGTTATCGAGCTATCGAAATGATGTAGCTATTCAGTACTAGATGTCGCAACAATTGTTTGTTGTCTTGGCTTTGTAGCTTATATAGTAGTTCAGCTATTAAATCAAAGATGTCGCTGCAGAGAATTCAAACAATCGCCATACAAACAAGTGCCATCTGTGATTTGCAGCTAAGCAACTCTACCTTAACGACTGGATTTTCAAATTTTGCTGGTTGTGGTTATTCGACACTGGAGGCGCCACATGCACAATGATTTGCAATATTTATTCTTAATTAGTTTTTATCACTGTGTTTATCTGTATTGCTTAGTATTACACGGTACACGATATAGTACTTACGGTTTTATTGCACAAAGTATCCATATGCTATAACGAACGGATTTTTAGTCACTTATAGAAAAAAGTATTTTACAACTAATAACTTTTTTCACAGGCTTGTATAACCGTAGATAACGTTTTTACACATGGTACCAGTCCTTCTATTATATTGTCCTTCATTGAAGAATATAATAACCCATATTCTTTGGTTTACTTCAAATATCGAAATATCCTTTTTACACCAGCGCAGTGAGTATTATTGTAGCAGTTCGTAAAACGACTTACTAAGCTTACTCCAAACATGATATCTGGTCTACTCACAATTGCAAGGTGCATGAGAGACCCTACTGCCTCTGTGTATGGTATCTTATCTTTAGCCGCTGTTTCTACCTTTTCCATGGTTGTTTGAGGATCTACAGGAATACTGTTTCCGTTAGCATCATATATATTAAATTTTATAAGCAAATTTTCTATATACTTCTTCTAGTGCATAAATATTTGCTTGTCAGACCGTTCTATTTGAAGACCTACAAAATTCTTTGGCTCCATGGTTCTTATTACAAAATTTGCTCTAAGATCATTCACTACCTTACTTATAACATCTTTCTTCTTAGATATAATTAATCCATCATCAACATAGAGCAAGAGATACACTTTGGTTCCTTCTATACATCCTGTAAAGACACATTGATCGGAGTGGCTGATTGTAAAACCAAATTTGTATAGTACAGTTTTAAATTTATTATTCCAACAGCGTGTCGCTTGTTTTAAGCCGTATAGAAACCTTTTCAATTTACATACATAGTTAGGTGGAGCATCTATTCCTTCAGATAGATACATATATATATATATCTTCTGTGATGTCCCCATAAAGAAAGGCAGTTTTAACATCAAACTGTATCATTTCTAGTTCATGTTGACATACTTCTGAAAGTAGAATTCGCAAAGAATCATATCTCACAGTCGGAGAAAATGTTTCTGTACAATCAATCCTTATGTCGGGCTCTCCCGAGACTTCAGGCCTACCGACTAAAACCACCACGGTATGCTAACTCGCTGCTTTGTATGGTAGGCGGGTCACTAGAACTGAAACTGCATCAGCGACTCTCCCCAGCAGTGCCCAATGCAGACAGGAAAGGTCTGCAGGCGTCGACTCCTGGGCGACGCTCCGGCACGTCAGAGGGCGTCGCTTAGACTCAATGCCTGGCGGGCGGGAGATCCCCGTTCTCCCACTTTACAAAAATTCAAAAAACGGACTCCAAGTACATCCAGGTTCGGGACAACCATTTGTGGATCACTTTTTTTTTTGTCTCCTGTGGCATTCGAACCCGCAACACTCGGCGCCGTGGAAAAGGCGAAGCGACCACCTAAACCACTACGCCATCGCACGGATGGCGTCACAAGCCACAATTGCAATGCAAAATTTCAGACAGATATCTTGGTCGATATTGTTATCCATCGTAAATATCACAAAACACACTACAGTTGAACTGACAAAATGAGCACAGTAAACGAAAGTAACTAAATGAAAAATGACGCTTAAATTCTGCGCGAGCATAGAGGACAGTTGTGCCAACTAGGCTAGATTTTTTTTAATAATCCCAAATCCTTATTTAAAATGATCGACTCCCGGTACTTTCTTGACACAATGTGTGGTGGAGTTTTACTGGACTTGGAAATAAAAATCTGGAAACTGAGAATGACGTGTATTCCGTACAATATTAAAAGGCGAAGTGGTTTACTGGTCGGTACACAATTGTTAATCAAACTAAAATCAATAATTATGCTTATTACGGGTTAGCAATTACTTCGAATGTATATTGCGGTGTATAAACTTGCAGGCGCTTCGACACAATGTATATCCTCTATTATATGTTACGGAATAGTCATATGAAAAAGAAGTCTGCTAATTTGATAATAAGACACATAAAAATATATTTATTTCATAACTATGTACATTAAAAGCCGGTACTTAAAATAAAAAAGTAGTTTTAACAAAATTTACATTTGCAGACGCCTTTATTGTTTAAGCAATGATATTTTTAAAATATATTATAAATATTTAGCATAAAAGCAGAAACAAAATTAAACACGTTACAATTCCCGCATGATACAAGCCATTTCCTTAAATGTATTTTAGGCCGAGATATGATTATAATCAAAAATGGCAGTAACATAAGTACGTACATTTATAGTACATATATGGTATTTCTAATTTTTGGCAAGTTTATACCTATGTAAGTATGTCGTGGGGATTGTTTAAAAAAGCTTGTATTTTGACTATTGCGGTTTTAAGTGAACAGTGTGACGTTACACGAACACGCGACGCAACTACGTTGTAAAGTAGGACATGCAGTTTGGAGCAATGCTGTTTCAGCTCCAGTAACCCACCCACCCTT
The DNA here is from genome assembly GCA_930367265.1 of Catocala fraxini. NCBI lineage: Eukaryota > Metazoa > Arthropoda > Insecta > Lepidoptera > Erebidae > Catocala > Catocala fraxini. The sequence goes on along the minus strand of OV884026.1, from coordinate 11,908,197 downwards.
AAGGCAGGAGTAGGCACACCATAGTAGTCAGTAGGGCCCGGGACTTTCCACCTTTCCCCGGGTTCCAAAAAGTCTTCTCCACCCTCTTTTTTCTGCTAATGCGCAAGTGCATATCCCAAGAAAATTAAAAAAGGAGGCGGGCATAAATTTGGGAATAATAACCGAACTAAAAAGAACCTGAATCCCAAATACCTGCAGAATCTATTAACCAAAAGTAAAACCTGCGTAATTTGCCGTAGGTTATCTATTTATCCACGTGGTTGCGTTTCTAACATTATAATTTTAATGGATTAACTAGAAGTCTATCAAGTTCAAGAATTCCAGACATAATTCAAAATCTATTGTATCTGAACGCCGGTGTGCCGTTGAGACTCAATGAGTTAAATCAATATTCCTATGCTAAAATCGAAAAATCATAAATGATTGAACTTCTTTATTTTAAGTGTGAGACTAATAGCAATAAGCCATAGCCCTCGAACGTGAGCCCTTGAAGGTGTAACGTCTATTTATGCAACAAAAGTAATAAGCACCAAATATTGTATTATGAATAAATCAACGACTGTGAAATCCCAAATTACGGTAACATTCCAGACGAGTGTCGCGGTGAATACAAATTATATAGCGGACTGGCAGTATGGTGACCATTCGATATATTCGACGAAATACCGTCCTGCCTAATGCAATAAAGATAAAGATGTAACCCGTCTCACTACTGGGCACGATTCGCACCTAACAGCTAAATAATTCTGAAGCTCAGGGACCATAGAAAAGTACGCTATTGCGGAATAAAAATGTTGACAATGTAAGATAGACGTTTTCATTTACTGTTGTACCTTACCGCTAAAATAAGCAACTATATTATTTTTAAACTGCGTGAAATACTAAGGTAATATTTTACATAGAAATGGATGTTCATACAAAATTTGTTATTTGTTTTATCCATGACTATACACAATTCTCATCATGGTTAACCATAAGCATGCAAGCATAATTATGCTTGCATGCTTATCTCAGTAAGTAAGCTTAGTATTTTGTATTTGTACATTTTCTAGCAAAAAGTTACATGACAGCATCCTTGAGACTTCGTCGTCTATAAGTATAACCCACAGCTAATCAAATGCAATGGGAAATCTGACTAACCTCTCGTCAACGTCTTTTATCAAATTTCCATAATATTTAAAACCAGTGGATCCAATAAACGAACTCGTTACTCATAAAATTATGTGTAATGAATCGTTATTATTGTTTAAAATGGCGTGCATAATTTTCTCTTAACATGTTAATATGTCAAGACTTAGAATAGACATACATAATTAAAAATCTATAGATTCTGGCCACAGGTGTGCCGCTACGACTCTATAGGTAGTAATATACTTATAGATGACACGACAACCGTTTTTTTATTACTCGCTGCAAATTACTTACTTAATATTATTTAATACTAGCGTTGATAGCCCGAAATAAATAAGACATTGGTATGGCTCGAAGAGCATAAAACATATTAGGTACCAAACTCAATAAAATCTTTAGATAATAGGTTTTAAAATCTCACTCCGTAAATTCGTAATCGGAAAGGCATATTTCAAAAATCTCTATACGAATATAGAGATTTTTGAAATACATCACATAAAACCTCAGCTTCTGATCTATCTATAATAATTTGTAAACCTAGTGATTATTTTGAGTAAGCTAATATAATAATAATCTACATTGTTATACTTTTAGATTTATATATCTTTCCTTATTTTATTTTTATTTATGCATCTGTCAAGTCTTAGATAACAAGACATAATTTAAAAAATATAATTATTGTATCTGGTCACTGGTGATTTGCTGCGACTCAATAGGTTACGCATTTAGTATGGTTAATATAATATATGTTAGGATTAAATATAATCGGGCACGCCACGATCGTGGCGGTAAGTCCCGTGTTTGAGGAGTGGCTGGAGAGGCGCCATGGCGCCCTCACCTTCCGGCTGACACAGGTAATGACTGGCCACGGTTGTTTTGGCCAGTTCCTGTGTCGTATACGCCGGCAAGAGACGCCCGGTTGTCACCGCTGCGGCGACTGCCGCGACGTTGTTGAGGACACGGCGCTGCACACTTTGGCGGTTTGCCCCGCCTGGGCATCGCAGCGCCGTGAATTGATCGCGGCAGTCGGATTAGTTGCCCTCTCGCTCCCGGCCGTAGTTCAGTCTATAGTCCGGAGTGAGAGGTCGTGGAACGCCGTCGCCTCCTTCTGTGAGGAAGTCATTTCCATCAAGGAGGCGGCGGAGCGGGAGAGGGAGTGTTTGAACCCTCTCCCCAACCGCAGAGCCGGGCGCCGGAGGGCGCGAGACCACCTCCAGCCACCCTGAGGTTTGACCTGGGGGTGGCGGGCTTTGTGGGCCTGCCCGCCATTCGTTCAGCACCAGGTCCGAGAGGCGGTGTGCGTGTTCCCACGCGCGCCTCTGTTGTTTCGAGTCCGTCTCCCCTCTAGGGGGGACAGTAGGGAGTGTTAGAAGTGCCTTTGGGTAGATCTTTCGTGTAGTGGCCTGCCGTTTCATACGGCGGTCCGAAACCTCGGCGGGGTCGCGACCGCATGCGAAAGTGATTCGCGCGGCCCCGTCGATAGTGGTTTTGTCGAGGAACACCGTGGTAGGTTTAGTCGGTATTCCGGGAGGTACTTTATCTTTTCAACATCTTTATTTTACCCCGGCGAGTCCGACATAACCCCTCCGCCCGCCCCCGCGGAGGGGTATGCGTAATGCATTCCCACACGTAAAAAAAAAAAAAAAAGGATATTGACTTATTGAAAAAAATATATTGAATACCAAAAATACTAATTGCGCAGCAAAATATGCTTACTAAATATATCATAACGAGCACCTATAAGCCTCAAATCACTGCATTCCGTCTCGGAAGGGTTAGGTTATGTTAGGTTCCTTCTTAAACTCACCCAAAAATAGGAGCCCGGCGAAGCGGGTCTCCGTCGCCTTTTTTTGATCTATTTAAATATAATTTGGTTTTAATATTGGTGATAATTTACTATTTTTGACTGTTATATTATACTATATATTTTACTATATTTGGTGATAAGTTAAACATAAGCCATATATGTTTGCGAACCGTTCTAATTTGTACGCCTTTCACGGCGAAACATAGCAACTTATACTTATAGCAATTATAGTATAACCTATGTTCCCACCTATATTTAATTAAATAATTAATTTGAGTTTATATATAATAATAATATCAGCCTGGTATAATATAACCAACAGTGGCATACTACTGCTGGGCACGGGCCTCTTATCAGTGTGAGATGGGTTAGGCCACAGTCCACCACGCAGGCCTAATGCGGGTTAGCAAACTTCACATATCTATGAGAACTTGCATGCAAAACATTCTGAAGACCTCTCGGAGAGTTCTCCAGATAGTTTAGTTTTCTCACGACGCACAGTGGCCGACAATGTATGAGAGTGCGGATATAATTACTTGCGGCCACTCATGTTATTTGTTTTTACGACAATACAATTATGTAATTATGTTGTTTCTAATGATATCAATAATCATTAGTCAATATTAGTTAATTACTTTAGGTAAATAAAGGATTATTGAAGGAAATTAAGAGATAAAAAAAAAAATTGTAATGTATTTAAAAATTATAATAACTGAAATACCAAATCATTATTTAATATTTATACCAGTATATATTTATTGTTTTACAGAATAAACGTAAATAAAAGTAAATAACAAACTCCATTATTTTTTTCTAAACATGATCTTATTTCTAGCCGCTTTCTTCCACTTCGTTGAAAAAGCAGGAATGAGTGTTTGGCTGAGTTGACGGTAAATTTTATTTAAATCATCATCGCTGAGATCTGGAAACTTGGTTTTAATATTTTCAAGACACTTATGCACTTCACGATTGCTCAGAAGCAAAATTTCAATTAATTCCGCATAGGAAATGCTAAAAGCAGACATGTTAGTGTTTGTAACAAAAACTTTCTGAAAATGATTGTAGAGAATAACTTAAAATGCATTATTATGCATCATTTAATACTAATAGATATATTTGTTAATTACCCTCATTAAAAGTATTTTCGTGTACCTCATATTTTCTAGCAAAAATAGGTGATTAGTTCAAATTACCATATCTCCGAAGTTCGCAATTCTTCGCAGCTGATATTGCAAATTTATGATCTTGAGAGTTCTATGAATGTTTTGGTATTCAATTTACCCGACCGCAGGTGACCGCAAGACACTTATGAGCTTTTTATTAAGAAAAAATCGAATATAAATTGCTCACATAAGAAATCTAAAATTTTCAAGGAACTAAAGAATTTCGTTTATACTATACATTTTTTTTATGTACAAGAACGAATTATTAGTACAAAATATTTTATTGGAAATTTTGGCATCATGTTTTGTAATAAAAATACCTAAAGTAACCACAAAATTCGAACTAAAATGCACAACGCGCTACATGGTCTACTTTGTACATAGTTTGCCATTCTTATGAGTAACCTGTTGGATTAATACATTAGGGCTGACTTAGTTCAGGGGTTTATATTATGTAAATAAAGTTCAAGATTTATTTTATTGACCTCAGAAAAAAAAAAAATTCTGCCGTTCGACCACTGTGCGACGTCTTCACTGTTAAATCGGGTGATAATTAACTAATTAATACGCACATAACTTCGAAAAGTTAAAGTTACATGCCTTGGGATCTATGGTGTCCCATTATATATAGCTGAATAATAAAATAGAATTAAGAAATACCATATCTTAAACAGTCATTGGTCACCCTAGCACAGACACGAGTCAGATAAGGAAGTTGATCCAGGTAGACGACACGTGACCGGCATCGTACTGAGATGCTACGGTTTTCCCCTATTTGTGCAAATTTATGTTATACCTATCCTCCCTGTTATTCAAACAAAAACCAATTTGAAGCGACTAACGGACAGATATCATCGTGGTAGTTACAGAGCGAAATACTAAAGCTATTTGTTGGAGTTTATAGGGTAGCATATAAATTGAAGTTCTTATTTGAAGAATTGTATAATTGTAATATGTAAGAATTACGTTACCTGCTACGTCACCTGTATATTTGCTAAATGCTTAAATGCTTTTTTAATTATTAACTATTTTTAACATTGAAATTGAAAATGCTTTATAGCGGTTTATTTAATGAAGTAGACAGCTTAATTTTAATGCATAACATTCGCGTAAACGTAAGACAATTTTATTCATTACATATTATTTTATGTCTAAGAGTACTCGTAAATAGAAACTTAATGCCATCACTGAGAAACTAAAAGAAGACATTAAGGGCTTGTCCTACCACCTTCAGATAGCATTTATCAATAAGATATAAAGTCTCGCTATCTCTCTTCTTTAACCTAACATGAGTGAGACAGCATGCGATTTATCTTTCGGATAACTTTTACTAGTTAGATGTAGGACTAGCCATAAATATTATTTTTTAATTGTGAACGCAGTTAGCGTAATACGTTTTCTTATATATTGTTTCTATCTTTTACCACACTTTCTTTCATAGATATTGGTACAAATTTGATATTAAAGTCGTCTAAAACAAAGTAAATACTATAATTGCTACTATAGTTTAATTAAAATGCATAACATTTGCGTAAACGCAAGTTAATATTACGATATTACAAATTTCTTAACTACACCAACATTATACGGACCAATCAAAAGCATAAGTAGTTCTTCGGAGAGCTAACAGAGAATAATAATCAATAGCTGTCTGAACCAAAAATAGCCTGTTAGTTTGAAATGTTGGCTCAAAGACACTTTATACGGTTATTGGCTAGTATTTGCATTCTACGTGCCCGAGTAACCTATTTCCCCAATCGATTTCCGCAGCTGTCGCCGTAAAGAAAACATTTTAGTTTTGTCTCTTAAGCACGGTACTAAAAATAATGCCTTCAGATTATAGTGAATGTTAATTTAAGGAAGAATTATGTGGCAAATCTTGTTATACTGAAATAATACATATTGATCTAATATTTTGGAAATGTGGAGGGAGAAGGTTTGCCACCTGAACCAACCCATCATCGGTTATATGAGACCTGGCATTATTTGACGAACACATAATATAGTATTTCAGCGCACGTTATCCCATCAAGGAGATTCCTGCTCCATATATACCTGCTTATCCAGAAATAGTGCTGAATATTGTTAGATGTAACAACCAGTACCGACCCTACCGGTGAACGTAGCCGTCACATGAGGAGCTAAGTCTTAGGGGATGCTGCCATAATGATAAGGAAAAAGAAACAAGCCAAGGGTGCGCTATAATTGGATTTGGCTGCATCCTAAAACCTACCTAATCCGAAACTGACAACATTTGAATATTATAATCTAAATAGTTTTACTAACATAGTAGTCTTCCATTCAGTGTTTAGAACAACGCAGAACAACTTAATACATTTTAAATGCCTGTTAGGTTAAGCCCCTTTTTAACGGTCTTATAATTGGATTGGACTATTATATCTGTTATGGTTTGTGAAAACAGTAACTAAAATAATCAAAAATTCGTCATAATTGTAATTTATTGAACTATGACCTTACATGGTTCAATAAATTACAATTATGGCCAATTTTGTCCATTTTTAGATGAAGGCTATTTATGTCTCGCTACTATTTTTAGCAATAATAGATTTAAAAATTAATTATACTATGCCGATAGTATCCTTGACATTCAATTGTAACAAAAAACATTTCACTTTTGTAAGTTCAAAGGTTAGTCGATGTGTCATAATAACATATTTTGAGAGCCTCTATATTAATAAAATATATAGTTATAAATGTTATAATGAATAATTAAGATTTATGTGTGAAAAATTTAAGGTAACTATTATTTTTCGATGTAAGATATACATACCTACATACAAGGTTTCAAATAGTGACGTACCAGCCTTATTTTTTTCGGTTTCACTATGCGAAAGACTTTTATTCTATCGAGATATGCAGGACTGCAGGCTCTCCGGCGATACCAAATCGATATTTTTTACATCGCAGTGCTGCAGTGTCTGTACAATAACGTCTTCCTTCTCCCTAGCCTTTATTATTCCCAAGTCACTTGGGGTCGACTTTTCTAGTGTAACCGGATTTGGCTGGATATCAGTTTTTACACGGAGCGGCTGCCACCTGACCTCCGCAACCCGAAGGCTAACGATACCCTAAGGCTTGACCAGTGTCAGGATATTAGAGGGTACTGACTTTCCCAATAATGATTGCCATAGCCGTTCATGGCAACCGGGATCGACGGTTTAAGGTGCTCTCCGAGGCACGGAGCAGGCGATAATTGTCAATCAATACGCACATAATTTCGAAAAGTTATGTAACTTCCGAAAGTCAGAGGTGCGTGACGTGGTTCGAACCCTCTGCATTGCAGACTGTTGGTCTCCCCACTGAACTATCTGTACAATAGCGTCTATGTAGGCAAATATAAATAATTTAAAACATGATCGTACTAAGACTAGGGAGTCTACAGTATGAATTAAGTCGGCTCAAATTTTCAAAATCAGTTTCTCAATTATTATTTTTTTTGCAATAAATCTTTATTTATTAAATTATTTATTGAAAAGAAAACGCCTGCATTAGATATAATTTCGGTCGCGAGGGACTTTACAAACACGAAGATCACTCAGACTTGGAACAGCTAGTTATGGTTCACCCAATTTTTTTTATTATTTTTTTTAAGATTACCTACTAGCAATTTGGCTTTTTAAATTACTAGTATCCTTGTTATCACTTCCAGTTTATGTTCTGTGTGGGGATTAAACCCACTACACTTGGCGCACTGTCAGTGGCAAGACGACGACTTAAATCACTACATATTCGATTGATTTATATAGAAATTAATTGAAGAGCCTGGGGTTAGAATTTACTACATTATTTTATTTGCATGTCAGTTCGAGTCCTGTACTTTGGCCTACATCAGCTTAGCGAATACAATCGTCCAAATGTAGAGAAGTGTAAAACAAGGTGACGTCATTGCCTAATAACTCGTCTTAGCGCTACTTGAATACAAGCGGCACAATATGAAACACAATGGAAGTCTAGACTATACGTCGTCTATATGTCGTATCTAAGTTCAGAAATGACCGTCAAATGAAATGCTGAATATTACGTATCTAAAATTATTGATATATTATGTATATTGAAATTAAACACTATATGCATTTTGTCGCGTTGTTTATTTTACTTTAAAACACTTTAATTACATAATTTTGAAACTCTAATGCCCGTTTTCACCAACATCCCCTATACTGCCACATAAGTATGGGATCATTACCTTAAAAGCTCCCCCAACCTAGCCCCTAAATAAAATTATGTTTCACCATCATTTTTGTCACCCAATTAGGGGACACATGTGACGTTTTGTTTTCGATAATAGTGACTAAGTTGTCTTTGAACTTATCGATGCTTTGAAACAAAATTGATTTTATAAATTCTTTTAAGTATACAATTATACAAATACAGTTATTATTCAGTTATGCTTTGATAGCAATATTAAATAATATTTCATCCATATATCTAATTAATTTCAAATATCCTTGCATATTTACTCTGTGTAAACATTTAGACACCTCATGTATAATCCGTGGTCACGTTTGTTGACACTTCTTTCGTGGGTTTTAATTTGATTGATTGTTGACATTGTTAACTTTGTTGTTCGTTGAGTGTTATTTTACAAATTTTTGTCTTTTCTTTTTCTAAGGAAATTCTAAGGTGTGTTCAATCTTTTCTAATAAATACAACACTGAAGATTTACATAACCTATATCTCCAAAAGAAGTCAGTTTCATCAAAACTTTCGAAATAATTTGGTCGTTGGCGATATATTTTTGGTCTACGGCTATTATTTACGTTGATCGCGTTGAATATAGTAGAAACAGATTCTAAGTTTTCAAAAAATTCATTTATATCACAATCCATCTTGGCTATGTGAGAGATCACTTACGTATGTGCCGGTTTATGGCCCCAAATGCCGACCACCTAAATTTAGGGGACCTTTTAACGTTTAGGAGACCCCTAAGTGTTGGTGAAACAGAAACCATCTCCTAATGGCCCCCTAACCATGCTTAGGGGATCCCTTAAACTTAGGGGATGTTGGTGAAAACGGGCATAAGACTACTATTTCTGAATTTTACTAATATTTAAGCTATTTAATTTAGTTAAAACCATTTATATTTAAGTTTACATTTTGCTCCGACGCGGCGACGTTTCGGTTGCTTTCAGGAATAGTAGTGTTAGAGTTTCAAAATTATGCAATAACAGTGCTTTAAAGTAAAATAGCTAAGCATTATCAAACATTCTTAACAAATGTGCTAATCTATGGAGTCGCAGCCGCACACTGGTGGCCGACAGATACAATAGATTTTTAATTATTTTATTTTATTTTTATTTTATTTTGTTTGGCAATCAGCAAATACAACATGTGTTAAAACTATGCACCATTTACATATTTTGGCATTATGTTTGATATTCTAAGACTTGACATATTAAACAAGAAAGTAAGTAAATATTTGAGCCGTTTGGTGACGAAACGCTGGGGCCATGGGGTGCAAGTGCTAGGTCTGTTTATAGAGACCTAGCTAAGCGGCTGGTCGACGCTTCATGTGACCAGAGGGCTGGTATTTTCTTTGCACAAAAAATGAGTATTACCATTCAACATGGCAATGCTGCCAGTCTTCTGTGCACGTTGCCAATTGATGACGACGCAGAGGAATATAATGACGCTTATTAATTTTATCGTTTTATTTTTCTCCTTAGTTAATATTTTTTTAGAAAGTAAATATTTTAAGGTGGTTTAATAGATTGATCCTGAATTCAATTGCAAGAACACATAAAGTATTGCAGCATCTTTTTACTTCTTTTAGTTGATCCTGCATTTTAATTGCATGGATATATATTTTTAAATCTTATATTCAAATACATACATAGTTACACACCTGTATCCCCGAGTAATTAGAGCTGTATTACACTTATGAACATTTCGGCAGATAGCGCTTTAGGTGCTACAGAATATAGGGCGAGACTATTGCCACTTACCGGACGTAGTACCAGAATCCGTACTGTAACTATGAATTTCTAGAAAGAAAACTCATCAACACTTTCCTGGACCCCAGAATCGATCTCGAGACCACATGCACAGCAGTCGCTTACACAACCGCTACGTTACCGAGACATTCTTCTTATGTAATGTAAGTATAATAATAATATTAATAATATTCTATCACATACACACAACACCATCTAGCCCAAACTAAGCAGAGCTTGTACTATGGGTACTAGACAATGGATAAACATACATATATACTTTATTTTTTGTAAATACATACATATTATACATAGAAACACCCAGACCAAGACAAACATCCATGTTCATGCACACAAATGTTTGATTTGTGCGGGAATCGAACCCGCGATCTCAGGCGTGGCAGTCGGTTACACTAACCACTACACCATCGAGGCTGACATATTAGAGGCTAAGTATATTTATTGAGTTTCTATTAATTGACATCATTTTTAAAACGGGTTAAACAAATTTAAATATAACTTATTTATACTCATAGCACTTGGTTTGCCTTTACTATCAACTACCTATTCATTGATATCTGTGGATCACGTCGGTCGTGAGCAGTGTGAGTGTTCGTTTGTTAATTCTATAATTTTACTCCTACAATATAACTATTGTTTATTGTCCCTAATAAAATAAACATCTCATACATGTTTCATGTAATGGAAACACATAATAATAAGGAAAATAAGAAGCTTATTCTATACATGTCTCAGGTTGTCATCACGTATTGGTACACGCCCTGTCTGAAATCAATATCATACGTACTATACATTCATATCGCACGCTTAATAATAGACCGGAATAAGACAAAACTTCACTTTTTTGGGCAATCGCGGTCAAAGTCTGTCAGTCATTCTCTACCTAATTGAAAACATTTTGATGGTTTTCACGTGTTTTCACGTATTATTTTTATTTTCTTGGTCTTAAATTGTGGAGTACCTATAGCGAAAATAACTGACATAATTTAATTCTATTATATAAATCAAATGAATAAATAAAGTTTATTTTGTAAAGTTTCGACTTATGTCAGTTTAGAATAAAAATGGGTTACCAATTTTCAAAATTTTTGCACTCTTATGTTTAATAATTCAGTTTAGTATTAATAAATAATATAATCTATTTAGATGTATAATACTTATTACACTTTAAAAGTAAAACGGAAATAAAAATACAAATATATTTCAAAACACCTTTACCTATATTTGTTAATGTAAAATAACAGTTTATATTTTAAGTTTTATCGTAACTGCTTTCTTAACCTAATAACAACAGTAGTTATAATAATCAGTCGTAATAGGAATTTATAATCATTTGTACTCAGTAATTAAAGTAATTTTTTAACAATCACAAAATATTAATTACGGTTTCATAGTCATCACAAAATGCTTAAGAGATCTAGCTTTACGTAATTATGCTAAAGAACAATAAACATTGTAATACAAAAGAATAAAATCTTCTTGTATACCTACATGTACTTGTACTTGATACATCTACCAACATATAATCAATATTTAGAATCAACAGAACTAAGTAGGTTTTACCTATTAGTCTTAATCAGTCTCGTAAGTTGTGACTACTCAAATATATCGACGGGTAAAAGGCAAAAGGGGTCAACCACCACAGATCCTATTGTTCAGGAGAACAAAAGCAAAGTTTAAAAAAAATATATCTCTTTATTGCTAGATTATATTGCATCAGAATCTTTAGAAAAGTTCACTCAAATACAATGTTCTTTAATAATTTTACATTAAGGTAAAGCAACAATATTTAATGTTAGTATATTTAGATTTTGGCGTAAGCTCTATGTTCATACAGTAATATTTTTATGTATTTGGTACAACAGGCCATAGAACTAATTAAGATTTTGGCTTAAGCTACAATATAATAAATCTGTAAAATTTATATTTGGCACATCACGTCTAGTAATTATGAATTTTTATACTAAAACAGTATCTTGGGTCATGGAACAAAACTGAGATCCCTTAATGCCTTAAGGAATACAAAAAAAACTTATGAAATAGTAAATTGCATGTTTGTCAAGGTGGATATTTATTGTCGCCGTCTACACTACCTAGAGGACCCTTCCTTCTCTGTCCTTTAGGTACACGTGGATCATGACTGTTTTAGCCAAATCTATGTGTGCCTTTACCATTCCCATTCAGTAGACGCTAAGACAACTCGACTCTTCGACTACCTGAGTCAGGCGGCAGACGACGCGCGGAAGCGGTTTCCGAACGCTGAATTGGTGTTCTTGGGAGATTTCAATGCCCATCATGAGACCTGGTTGAGTTCTCCCAGAACAGACCATGTGTTCGCTCTCACGCATCACCTGTCTCACGTGGTACTCTAGCCCACCCGGATATCAGACATTGCAGGTCACTCACTGACGAGTAACCCGAACCGGTGCAGTGTGTTGATTCGTGCCCCTGTGGGCACTTCGGACCACTGTCTGGTTTGTGCCACAACTGTTGTTGTCGAGCCCCCACGACCCGAGGAGACAAGACGACGACTATGGCACTACTGATCGGCAGACTGGGATGGAATGCGGGAGTACTTCGCATCCATTCCTTGGGCTCAACGCTGCTTTGAGAATAAACGACACATTTGTTTTCAATAAATATTTATTAACTATGCCAAATGACAAGTGGCTATAAAAACGTAAAATACAAAATGGTCCTTCAACCAAATAAGCTAAAGACTCTGTCGCTTGAACACTTTTGGTAAGTATCGACTTCGCATTTCAGTACAAAAAAAATCTTTGGTGCAAGCGACTTTTTTTATGCTAGAGAATCGAAACTAAGACCATTCGAAAGAGGGAAAAATTGTGCATTTGGAGCCAATAAAAAAGTCAAAATCGCAAAATGTGGCGCTTGATCCATATTGCCTTTTTACCGTCGATATATAAAAAAAATACTACATAGAAGATGCGTATAAAAAAAGTTAAAGAATTGAGTTGTAAACACTGGCATAATAAGATGGAACCTTTGCGATTTACTCTTTCAAGTCCTTCTTTTTATTAGCGCTTATCCCCTGTTTTTGTGTATATGCTGCCTTCATGGTTATTTCTGTGACTATTTCATCTTCCTTAGCTTATTTCGCACATTGATTTATCTGTAGCTTCCTTGTAAGATGTCTTAAAATAAAATAGAAACGGATTTTCTTTTGTGACCTTTAAGGCGCTTATATCATTCTAGTTGACATTTTGGCCGCTTTCATCTGTATCAAAATTAAAGACCCATTCCTCTTGCAACAGTTTAAGGTCCAAAATACTGTCGAATGTTAGCTCATGGATGTTGATCGGGGAGTTACATTTTTGAGTTTTTAATTAGTGTTATATATATTGAACTGGGGTATTGATTGGGCCGTACTTAAGATTTTTTTAACATATTTTCTATCAAACTGTATATGTTATCTGCTTCATTCTGCGTATGCAGTATGCCCTCGGATCATCAATTCATAAGTGATGCATTGAATGTTAAAAAAATAAACTGCATACATATACATCGTCATTATAAACTTATTTTTATTCTTACCCGCACAATTAACAGAATAAAAAATAATGTTCAATGGTTCCTGTGCGCCCTTACCAATTTCCTCCAATTTACAAACGCATGTACCTATTTCGATCGCGCCACGCTTCGCATTCGATTCCGTCCAAATATATCTATGTACAGATTCAAAAGCGCCTTTTTATCTGTTTGAGACAACTCAGTTACTGTCAAGTTCTAACTATTGAGTTTGGACTTATAGTAGAACGCTGACCAGTCACCACGTGGGTATTGTAAAACAGCTTGCAAGTCGTAAATTACAACTTTGTTATTTTCAGTAAAATTTTTGCGGTCTAGCTTTTTTCATCTCTACTCAGTATCTTTTCCTCGTGATGTTGGTCATATTTTTCATTAGATCCTTGTTTTTGATCCGCAGTTGAATTTTCGAAAGACAAACAAAGATCGCACATATCTTTTTTAGGTCGAAAGAAAGATATATTGAACTCCTTCGTAAATATGTTATAATAAGTCATGTAACTCCATCTCTTTCTTGTTTCTTGTTTGTATTTCTTTAAAATGATCATAAAGGTCTTTGATTATCTTTCCCCCATCTATGTATTCTTTTGAGGTAGTAGCTCTTACGTAATGTGATTCCATTCGCGGGATAGAGTTTATGTGCTCTTTAATATCTTTTCTTAATTCTACTAAGATGGTAGTTGTCTCAATATTTCAGTGTAGTTATTTCAAAGTACCCGAACATAATTTAATCATTGGTGTTTCTATTTACGCAGAATGAGCTCAAAGTATCATGAAGTCTAGCTGTGGTTTGCTTCTTCTTGGGTTTGACTATTTGTATTACTGGATCCCAAGCTGGTGGTACATTCCAACCATCTTCTCTATTAAAATTAGGATGATTTTTTATTTCAATAGCCTCGCGAAGCATCCTTGGTAGATTTCGGTGTTCTTTAGCGAGAATCTGTGATTTGTCAAATCTCAGGTAGTGGTTGATCCCCTGTTGCACATGTTCACACACAGCAAACTACAACGAGCGTTGTTGTTTAACATCAGCTATGTGTTCTTTCATGCGGGTGCCTATGTATCTCTTGGTTTGACCAATGTATGAGAGTCCGCAGTCACAATCTGTTTTATAGACCCCCTGCATCTTGTAAAGGTAGTTGGCACTTGACGGATGGTAAAAATTGACTTATCTTCGTTGGCGGCTTGAAGTATGTGTTGATTGAAGCTCGCTTCAAGATGTAGCCAATCTTGTCAGTGACACCCCTTACATAAGGCAGTATAGCAGGCTGGCGCTCGACTGTGGCTGGCTTTTCTCGGGATCTGTGACAGCGGCGCGGCTGTTGGAGCTTGTTGTCTTGCAATACTTGCTTAACATGTTGAACCTCGGCGTCCAGGTGTTTCTTGTCACAGATCCCATGGGCTCTCTGAAACAAAGACATTCCCACGGTAGCTAACTGTTTAGGATGGTGGTGAAATTTACCGTTTAAGTACCTATTTGTATGAGTCTTTTTACTATACACAGTGTGGCTCAAAGTATGATCAGGATGCCTGATGACAAGTACACCTAAGAAAGCTAATGAATTATTTGCCTCTAATTCCATAGTAAATTGAATGTTGTTATTAATCCGTATATAGTAATTTGATTTCAATTAACATAAGCTCTTTGTTGGTTTAAGTCCCGTAATGCCAAATAAAATTTGAACAGCCCGTATCTAGAGTCATAATCAATTTTATTTGCGCATTTAAGTTTACATTTGTCCGTACACGGTGGTTGTAGACAGCGACTTGGATTTTTTCCCCTTTTTTTTATATAGACGTGTATGACTGACCGCTGTTAAGTAAACGTTTGACTCTGTTTTGTTTCCACTTTGAAATGTCCTTTACTCGTTTTTGGCCTCTTTTTACCTCTAACAATCGGCCATTTTGGTTTGTTTCGCATGGCGGGATTGTACCTATAGATTCTTCAATCGGAGTTAGTTCGTTTTATTAACAAAAGTAGGAATACTTAATTTTTGACATATTCCGGTTTATTATTAAGCGTGCGATATGTCTACATATAGTTATGGATATTCTAATTAATGTTATAAATGAGAGTGTGAGCTTGTTTATTTTTTTATTACGCTTCGCCGATAATTATAAAATTTCGCATACACGTTGTCAAGGGTACGGAAAAGACATAGGGTATCTATTATCAGGAAAAAGTACTATTCCCGAGGGATAGAAAATTGACTGCAAATATAAAACGATAATAGGCTGTATTCGTACATTAAAGATATTTAAAAGAAGTTAAGTTATACTGCAAGCAAAAATATTAAACTGCATGAGTGAATATTGTATTGCAAATTCCTGATTTTGACGACGAGATAGTTAAAACAAATCCGTTTTAAAAATATCCAATATATAGACACAGTCTTGCTTACACACCCTTGCTGACACAGGTACGGACATCGGTGACCGAACAACATATTATGATCAAGAAATAGACGAAGATTATCTACTATAATATATTATTAATCTGCTAAATGATGATGAAATTACAATCAAGATCAAGAAGCTTGAGTAAAGACTTTACTTTAATTTTGATACCACGTATTTATAAAAGCAAGTTAGATGACCGTATGTTTAAAGTTGTAATCCAACAAAAAAACGCTTATGAACATAATAGTTTAGTGCATAGTGAGTATACTCAATGAACGCTACTTGCAAAGATTGAGTCGCACAACGTGAAATATTGATGGAATATTTGACCAGTAGACGAATGTAGGAAAAAGAGTAATATTAATATTCATATCAAAAGACGGACAGTGCCAAGAGCAGACAGCATCACCTGGTCGACAATATAATTGTGTTTATAGACAATATAATTATAATATAATTATGTAAGTGTCATATCTATATCACCTGCGTACTGGAACTGACATGAATGGCTTGTATAGAATGTGACGACTTGTAACGTTTGCTGTGCTTTGTGGAATTAACTTATTAGAAGGTAATGTACAATAAAATCAAAGCCACCAATTTTAAATCACTATTGCGTTACAATTACGGTTATTTACAAATTTACGATCAAAGTAAAATATATTACTGATTATATAAACCGAAGAAAGCTATAGCAATATTAATAAAAAGATCTAATGAAGATTCTATAACATGATTTAATAGTAGCTAATAATTTATTACAAAGATATATATGATTTTGCTAGATGCCGGTAGAAACAATTATGAACATCACATACATAGATATGTAGTAAAAAAATGTAAGCTTTTAAACTATTCATTATTATTTAATATCATGCATTTTTCTGCGAAATGAAGATTCCACCAAGCAAAATCCACCGCTTCTCGCATCTAGATATAATATGATAACCAACCTTGTAAATATTTTTTTAAAACTAATCTAAAGTTAGATCCGCAAACATCACCGAAATGAGCCTTGAGTTTTTAAATTCATAAATTAAACCGGCATTAGCTTGTGCTAAGTCAATAATTTAGTACTACCGCATTGCACATATTTCTTTATGAATTTAACATAAGTGCGCAAAACGAGCAATTCATAAAACTTTAAGAGTATTCTCAATTAACTATACAAACTGTAATAAATATTATTACAATATTATATATATATTAATAATAAATAAAAATTATATTATATTATATATATTGTGAAACAAATAAAAAGGACGTTAACAAAATATGTTCAAATAAAATCATTTAAAATGTTGTAAAACATTTTAAATGATTTTATTTAAAATGTTTTTTACTCGAAAAATTGAAGACGATAGAAAGTGGTATGACTTAACAATCATTGATTTTAAAAAAACTAGGCTGAGGCTCCTTCGACCGAGGTATAGTTTGGTTGTGTCTATATGTATCTTTTTAAACGACATCATAATTATCACATACAGTCTACATAAATATTATCCTATAATTAAACCAATCAATATATTTTAAATCGTTAATTGCTAAAGCCGTTAGAATTGTGCGTTATAGTTTGTTACTTCGTAGTTCCCAGGACCTTCACAGAATAAACTACGACCTTTAGTAATGACGAACACATTCTTTTATAAAGCGTGTCATCACTATAACCTGTAGCTTGCGATGACCATATCGAAATGGAGCGGCATTCTAATGGCGTGCTTGATGACTATGTCTTGCCATAATAATAATAATATCATAAGTTCCGTGTGATGAGAATGTTAAAGTTCTTAATAAGGTAACTTCGTATTATTATTAAAAAACTAACGCAATAGGAATAATGCCTGTATCGCGCAGGGCTTTACTGAAAGCAACGGACACCAAGAACACCCAGACCTCCACCACCTATTTGTGGAACACACAATTTTTTGTCCCGTGTGGGGATCAAACCCACAGCACTAGGCCTGGCGGCATGGGCAGTGGCGAGGCGGTCACTTAAACTATTACACCATTCGTACAGTATTAATAGCAAAAATATAATATTCATATCCTTATAATCCTCAAGTGATATAATCTCAAATTGATCAAATTGGATTCGTGAATTAGTAGATAAAGGTTTCTTTTTCCAAATAATAGTTATAATTGTTAGAGGACATTTAGAACATCTTAAGGTAACAAATATCAATATCCTTTTATACGACTCGTAGTGACAAACATAATAACCGGTCAGTTAGATATAGAAACATGTTAATGTTACCCACTTCCCGCATAACACTTCATTCAAATAGCCCGTACGTAATGTCCATCAAAATATATAATAAACTGCCAGATAGCCTTAAAAATGAAACAAGCGACACGAAATTTATAAACACCCTTAAAAATATTCTTATAAAAAAAGCCTACTATACAATACAAGAATACATAAATGATAAACGAATAGACGACTTATATCTTGTTACATAATAATATCATTATATTTATGTTGAATTAATTTTATATTGTAATTTTAAAATTTTGTGACATAGTATTTATTATATTAGAATTTATGAATATGTTATAGTTTAAGTATTTTTTGCATGAATGTAAAACTTATCTCATAGTTGTATTGTACTAAATATAATAACATTGATAACAAGAAAATTGACATAAATAATTATGTATAAAAAATTTATTTGCTGTGCCCGACAGGGTCCACGATTGTCACTAGCTTTAAGGATACTTGTCTACCATCCTATATTACATTGTGGATTGCAAATAAATAATATGAATATGAATATGAATATGAAATAAAAATGAGCACAAAACCGGAAAATATTTTTTATCGTCAAATTTCGACGTAAGTTCTTGAGAACATGTTAAATACAAATGTAGGATGTATTTATCATAAGCACATTAAAAATCTGTCTAAAACAACGAATGTTGTTTTACATCTCCAAAAATGGTGCGTTAGTACACAACTGGTTGTTTTGGACTCATTTTAAAAAGACAATGACTTTTTCCTCTTTCATAATGTTCAAAGGACAAATTTTCTAAAACGTGTATTAAAGCCAAAATGAGAATAACAATGCAGATTCTTTTACTTAACATTGTTCCTTGTTTGGCCTCATAATTACGTATATTAATACCTGAAACATAGATTCAAAGAGATGTGATCTCCTCATGATCTTCTATTTATGGCGCTAACTTAAAGTGGTGTCATAGAACTACACTAGCGTTAAAGGAGTAGTAATTATACTACAATTATTTCAAATAAATTTTGTTGTAAAAATTGTATGCATCTCGCCTTGTATTGATCCTAATTGAATTATGCTCGTTAATAGTGTGCAAGATGCTAATTAAAAAATAACTATCTATTTCAAGCTAACATAGACATAATAGCCGGCTCAATGTTTATGACCTAAAACCAAAAAAATGCGTGTCCGTGTGGATTATGTGAAACCTGTCAAACGTCTAGCACCGTCTCCTGATGATGTAACTGAGATGACCGAGATGAGGCCAGATGAGACCGGGTTTCGCAACTGGTCGGTGTGTCCCCAAGGTCAAACTCTGCGCCACTCAATAGCAGTGCCGACTCGTACGCACGCCAGTACAGGGTAGCATCTGACATGGAGAAGACTTTGATAGTGGTTGCGTGCCTTTGCGGCTTCGGTAAGTACAACTTTACCAGTTTGTTAAACATTATTGCGGTTTTAGTGCTTGGGATGTTCTTTAAATTATCATAACAGAAAAGGGCATTACTTTGTTTTATATTTTAGTTTATTTCTTATAGATTATTAAGCTAAATGTGGTTGGATGAATATTTCATTAATATTATAATTGTCAAAGGAATTTTGTTTCAAATAGCATGTCCTTTTGCATCATATGGGGATAAGTAATATAAAATATAACGAATTACGATTATTTTAAAAATACTGAAATGATTCTTCTCTCTTTTATAAAATAAAATAAGTTATATAAATAAAATTACTGCGGCACCGATCAATATAATAATAAAATAGAAATCCTTACTGTCCCAGCGGCTGCTTCATCAATGTTCAGCCTAAATCCTAGTAAACTGAAATTTAAATACGGCGTGATTTTTTTAATTTCCCAAGGAATAGAGAATAAATAGGAATTTTGCTTTAGAGTTTACTTGTTATTCATTATTATTTTATAAATTATTATTAATGATTTTTTTAGCAAATTAGATAATTATACTCATTTCCAAGGCCATTCGAAATTCGCCCGGGTTTGTTACAAAAATATCTAAGAACTAAAGTCCATGTCGAGAGAGCCGTGCACAGATGCTTGTATATTATAATTTTCTCTTTTAACAAGACGTAGATAAGGATATTATGATTTAAGATAGATATATGTATGCAACATGCAATATATTAAGTACAACAAGTGCGCAGTAAGATGTCAAAATCATAAATTCAAATGAACACGTTTTTGAATTTGATTACTTTTGAATACATCGTACATGTTACATAAACATTCATAAGGTTTAAAAGTATTATTCCTGTTTCTATTAATTATGGCTGCCTGGGAAAATACATTACATAATTAGGAGGATATATTTATCAAGTTGTTGGTTATAGCGATTAATCACACGCTAACAATAGGGTATAATTTTAATAGTAAACAATAATAATTGTTTCACGCGCTCAACAATATAATTGAACAATTACGGTACTAAGTTCTTCAATTAAACAAAGTATAATTAATTATGCGTTGTCTGGTGTCTACGTAAAGAAGAGACGAAGAAAAGACGTATCGTTTACCTATTTTAAACCGTAAAATGTGTCATAACAGCAAATTGAACAAATCGATATAGTGAAGATAGACTCAAGCAACTAAAAACAATCTACAATTACATGTGTACAAAATAAAATAGAGTTAACTATTCCTAGATGTGCTAAAAATATTAAGTTGTATGTGCGAATTTAAATTTGTTTTAGAAACCAATTTGAAGCACATACCTTTCCTCAAAGACAAATCACTGAATTGTTTTACCTAGATCTTTAAAATTTTTAATATCAAGTTATTATAATAATAACAATAGAAGACTTTATTAATTATGTTTTATTCATTATTCACCATTCACCTAGGATTTGGGTTTTTGCAACTGCTATTTGCTTATTTGGTAGTGTGTTTGTGTGCGATATTTGGAATCGCGTTTAAGAAGAATAACTAAAATAAGCAGAATATTGAATACTAACTTGTGTCCTTAAATACCTTCGATGATCAAATGACGACAAAACAAAATTCGATCACGTTTTTGTGAACTTGAAATAAATTTAAAGGTCAAAAAGAATGCAAGTGTGCCTCTACGTATGGCCTTCGAATTTAGAGGACACCAAGAAATTAGCATAAACGACAAATTTCCATATTTATAAGTTAACAAATCCGTATGACTATTCTTTGAAATTCTTTTTTACATCCGTAATTGGCTAATACATATACCAACAAATACTAGAATGTTATTCAGTTATTTCTTCACGATAATAGCTGTGTCTAAAATTAGCACTTAGTTTAAAATATTCATTTACACAACATCCATAACGTTATACGTCAACAAAGTATTTTGTAACAGTTTTAAGTTAAGCAAACGTTGTCAGCGTGCGAGCCACACCTCGCGTCGTCCTGATTCATGATTTTACGAAAACGATGTTATCGTATGTTGACTGTTCAAAAAATCATTCTTGTCACATCCTGTCAATGTCGTAAAAGAGAATTAGATGAACATGCAGTTGCATTTACAATTTCAAAGTGCATCTCAATGGCGCCTGTCAATATATTTATTAATATCACATCTGCACGTTGCTCGAAGCACTACTAATTACAGAAAAGGTTCATTTTGTTATAAGAACAGATTTGGAGAACTGCTCGAATTAGACGTATGTATTTCATACAAGTTCCATTAGCTAAAATACCTGTATTTCTATCCAGTGGTTCAGTTTGGCTTTGTGATTAGTCTAATCTTTCTGTTGTCTTAAATTAGAAAAAATCTTGTTTATATTCTGTTGTACATATTGATTAGGCAGTTATTTACGTAAGCGTGAAAATATATAAAAGGTTTTGTTGTTGCTTAAACAGCTGTTGCCTAACATTTCCATACATAATTCTTCTGTACTTGTGTGGACACTGAACACTGCCTAACAGGCTAGACCGATTTTCATAAAATTGTGTGTGTGTGTTTGAATGGGTTCCTGGATGGATTAGATCTACAATAGGATAGCGCAGAAATCGGACTATCTATCCGGTCCAGTAGTTAATTACAAGATACTCTTTGTTTTGTTAATAAAATAAAAAGTGAAGTAGATTGTTCTGTCCTAAGTAAAGACTTACGGCATTTATGATTCTACACATAAGTTATAACAACTTGGACCACATATTATTATGTACATATGAAAACACCTCTGCTTAGCTCTTAAAGAATATCATATCGCGATACTTTGTAAAAACAATATTTGTAAAGATTGTACTAAATTAATAAGTTAAAACAGCCGGTGCGAAAATAATAGCAATATCTATCACTCAAGAGGTTAACAGCTTAAAACTCGCTCCTGATCTGGATCGCTTTACAGTTTGCATTTTATATTATCTTCGTAAATTTTATTACTATTACGTATTTGCAGCGTTCGCGCAGTTCGGCAGCCAGACTGGTGCCTACTCCAGGTTCAACCAACAGCAACAGCAACAGCAGCCGCAGTTCCAAGAAGCACCCAGGACTCAGTCCGGGTGCAGGGAGCTCAATGAACGTTACCCCGTGCCTGGAAGCTGCGACAGATATGTCGAATGCATTGTAAGTAGACTTACTACGTTATCAATTTCAATCTAATTCTAATTAGTTCTGTGTAGATAGCATACAATTTTAGGTTTAAATTTTAATGTAGCTAATTAATCTGTCAGTATTTATTTTGACATAAAATCGGAAATATTATATTTATTATGATTTAATACCATTCCGACGCTTGATACCCACTAATTGTTATAGATTTCAAATGCTGACTTTTGATTAATGATAAATTAAATAAGAAGGAAGTTTACGTCTAAAAATTCATGAAATGTTTTATTTTAATGAAAGAATGGAAACAATACGCTACAAGCGTAAGATTTTACTTTTAAAATAGATCGTGACTGTATTGTAGGCCGATACAGAATTATACAAAGAATGACATACAATTCGATCTTTTGTGTGTAATCTGTCTGTGTCTTTAGTCATGAATAATTCACTTAATAATCTCTGAATCTGGTAATAAAAACGAGTTATTTGCAAAACGTGATGAGAATTTGATGATGTATGACCTCTCTTTGATTATTTAGTGTTACCAATCGGAGTTATGATTTTATGGGTGTTCAGATGAGAATTTAATTATACCTTCATGTTAATAACAATAACATAAAACATATTTATTGGCGTCAGATACTTGATATCTAAAGCTAATAAACATTAATAGTATATTAATAGTAGTAGGTAATAGTATTCTGATATTATTAATTGTAACTTTCATTAATAGTTAATGTTATTAGAAAAAGGATGCGACATTTTAAGAATTAATTTATCCTTGTAGTCACACTTGAGGAAAATCCAGTTTAACTGGGCTATAAAAGCTTACATTTTAGTGTGTGTAAACGTATTGGCGCTTTTAAGTACATAGTCATTAGTTTTGTCATAAGGACACCAGCCATTTAATATTAGCAAAAGGGTCATACACCAAATTCTTAAGTGATCATGTTATTAATGTTACCCTAGCTACAAAAAGCTTTGTATATATCGTGTATGCTAGATATTGCACCTTACCCCAGTACTTGATAGAAGCGTTTTATTACCTTCAGAATATAAGAGAATCAAAATAGGCCTCTACTTCTATCAAATCGAATACAAAGAGCCTTTATAAACTACATAACATAGCGTTATTTTTATAATCTTTTTCTATCTCTAAGTCTATAAGAATTTAATATATACTTGACATATACATACGTGCCATTTGGCAGCTTAGATTAGGCTGCACTCGGCAACATAAGTATATAAAACATGTTACCTCAAATATATTTTCTTACTAACGATACATGTACAATGTTTTTAAAATATTATTATTATCTTATTCATAGAACGGAACATCAGAAGAGAAGCTATGCCCCGATGGTCTTCGATTCAACCCTAACGTGAACTTTAACGCGTACCCTTGCCAATATCCCAACGAAGTGTCCTGTCTTGAACGATCGGCCTTACGTGAGTATAATATCTAACAATCCCTTTTATCCACCTCTGATATCAAAATTAGTATGACTGTATTATCGTTGATTTGAGATATCGTAATATTTATTCTCAATTCTATTTCTGTGACTCGATACGTAGCTTGAATATTTTATTGAATATTACATAAATTACATGAACGTTCCAAGGCCATTACAGTAAGTGAAGGCAATTGTGTCATCAGGCCTACTCGAAAAAAATATTACTGCGTGCTTGAGGGACAGATATATTATAGTTTATTTATTTTTGAAGGCTAGGTAACTTTACGTTATTGTTAAAGATTACTAATGTACAGGAACACATTTGTGATGTCTATTCAAATATATAAATAAAAATAAATTCAGGCGTGCCGCAGGGATCGAACCTTGGCCCTCTTCTTTTTAATATCTTTATTAACGATGTAACAGACTATTTTTTTCATACCGTGTGGTATGAAAAAATAGTCTGTTTAAAAAAAATATATAATAATAAATACATATAATAAATAAATTTCTGTTGTCAAAAATAGTCATTTTTGTTTGCAGATGATTTGAAAATTGTTAATATTATAAACTTGAAATCAGACGTCTCACTAATGCAACTAGATATAAACAGATTATCCGATTGATGCACTCGCAATATGGTCATGCTTAACTGCGATAAATGTTATTATATTAAATTTTGTCGTAAAATAAATAGTTTTAATTCTACATATAATATCAACGGATGGCAATTGGCTAAAGTTAATAATATAAAAGATCATGGCATTAAGTTAGATAACAAGCTAATCATTATCGATCATATAGACAGTATTATCAAACGAGTTCTAAAAACGTTGGGATTTATTATCAGAAATGGCATATATTGCAAATAGACAGCATTGCATGGAGACCTCATTACGCAACTCATTCTCTAAGACTGGAACGGGTACGAAAAAGATTTATAAAACATCTGGGATACGTGAGCCGTAGGGAAACGAGAAAGATGTCGTATAGCGAGAAACTTGATTATTTTAAAACTATGACGCTAGAAAAACGACGTGATATTAGCGATCTCAAATTCTTATATAAATTATTGCACGATAATATAGACTGTCCTTAGCTACTTGAGAGATTCCGCCTTAGAGTCCCTCGTAAACCTCCTCGGAAACCAACAACCCCTCCGATCCCACCGCTCTGCAGGGCAAAATTTGGCACATATTCACCGGTTCCCCGTTTAACTAAGCTACTGAATGAATTTAGTGATATCATATATATCCATTCTGACTCCCTAAATAAATTCATAAGCCACATAACAAAAGGCACGTAAATAAAAAGAAAAAAAAATTACATAGTTTTAAGTCTTACATGCTTCTATTATATATTATATATAGTATATATTTTGTTGCATGATATCTAATAGTACAAACCGTTTTTTTTCTAAGTCTAGGTATGTATAGATTGTAATTCTTTTTTACCTTATGTATTATATAAATGTAGCAAATTCTTTATTGCACGTGGTAATTACCTGTAAAGATTGTACAGTTAGCACTTAAGTAGTAATATATATAAAAACCGTTTTTTTTTATCACTTTAACAATAGCTGGTAAACCTGAATAAATAAATAAATACCGCACAACATGCTCCAATTTATTCATTCTTCTTACTTGTAACATTCAAACGATGACCTTTTCAAATTGTTTAGGTTAAAAGCCACATCTGTAAAGTTCTCGACCTCCAACCTAATGATTACGTATTAATTTTAATAATATTTGACAGAATAATCTTTGCACAATACATAATTTATTGAACAACGTCTTCAATTTAATTTGTGATTTCCAGAACCAGCTCAACCAACAGACCAGTGCCCGAACCAGTTCGGTTACTACAAACTGGGAGATCAACGCAACTGTAGTTACTTCAGAACCTGCGTGAACGGTGTGGGTTATGACATTACATGTCCCGATGGTCTCGCCTGGAGCTCCCAGAGCTACCGCTGCGAGTGGCCTGATGAGGTCGAAGATTGTGATGCTGAAGGTGAGATACATATTTTTTTCAAATTAAAGCTTTAATTAACTAATTTACGTAGTATAACATCTCATAACTATTAATTAATATGTTAATTATTGCCAGTAGCAAGATTATTTTTAATCTTCGACCTGTATTTCTAAGTTAACGTTAGGGACCTTGTTTTCTAATATAATGCCCTATTGACAAACCAAGTGTTTTCTTCACACGCGCTAACGTATTCGCGAGCCGCATTGTGAAAACATTTAACACTTATGAAAGTTGTTTTAAGGCGTTTAATTCGATACTTAGCTTTTTATTATTGGGAAAGATGGAAGAACGTTAAAATATCTTTAATTCTTCATTATATGACTTTCTAAATGGTTGTTTTGCATTTCAGCTTTCCTCGGCTTCCGTTGTCCTGAAGCTCCTCAATCCAGGGAACTTGGCCCCCCAGCTGGCTTCAGATTCTTTAGGTACTTTTCCATAAATAGCATAAGTACATACGCTTATTATTAAGGTGATAGAGATTGAAATGCCAAGAATTGGTTACTTAAGAGGCAACCGGTCAGTCGGTGTCAGCCCATACTTAAATGTCAGGAGATGAGCGGCGACCTTGCTTATGTAACCTCGTTATTAGAAATACCAGTGGTTTGCTAACACGTCCTCAAGTGATGTATGATAATATACACAGCAAGCCTATAATATGTATAGGTCGTGGCGTCGTTTTTTGTTTATGACCGCGTTAGATGCAGTTTTTTTCCTACCAACGCTTATGACGTAATACTAGA
This sequence comes from Catocala fraxini, assembly GCA_930367265.1. Taxonomy (NCBI): domain Eukaryota; kingdom Metazoa; phylum Arthropoda; class Insecta; order Lepidoptera; family Erebidae; genus Catocala; species Catocala fraxini. The sequence goes on along the minus strand of OV884026.1, from coordinate 11,881,181 downwards.
AGATACTTTTGACCGGTCAAATTTCCTTGACCGTGTTATTATTAATATAGATTTGGATGTAAATACAGATACATAATATATATAACTTCCGTCACGTCTAGAGTGAAGTGCAAGAATATAAAATCTCGAAATGGAATATTTATTATCTGATTATATATAACAATGTAGTTATTATTAGTTATACACAATACAAGTTTCTCAAATATTCCAATGTATTTGGAATTACATAGACAAAACGGAACAATATTTATTTTACATAATAAGATGACGTAGATAATAAAAAGTTATTATGTATATTACATATTGTATTTTATATAATATACAGATTACAGAATGTATATTATATTTTAGAGGTAAATTATTGTTTCTTACGAACGGTTTAACCTTCTTAACCCAGATAATGTTTATTCAATATGAAAGTATTTGTTTAGAAGTTATAATTATCAAATTATGTTCTGATTACTGAATAGTAACACCGGTATTCTTAACCTAAAAAAATATCAAGATTTATTACTTAATTAGTAGGTACAAGAGAACGAACATAGTTTTAGTCACTATGACGTTAGTAACTTAATATAAATAATTCACAGAACTTTGAATAGAATTAAAAGGTTAACATATTTTTTACTTGCATTCTTGTTCGTCTTCTTATTAGGATACCTGAATGTTTTGTCAAGATCTCTTTAGGTGGGTGAATATTAGATGTGCTATTAACTAATATGGAAATATGCAAAAATGTATAACAAGAACGCAATATACATATGTATATATATGAACTGAACACGTCATTTAGGCGAGAATACACTCACTCGTTAGCAGAAGGCTATAGCGTAGTGGGAGACCGATGGACTGTCTACTTTTTAAATTATATTCGTACTAGATCTTGCCAGCAGCTTCGCTCGCGTAAATGTAGGTTTTTATATAAATTTCGCGTAAATGTAGGTTTTTATATAAATTTGCTACCCCACGGAACAGTATGTTTTCTGGATGAAACGAAATTTCATGATGATTAGTCAAGAAGTTCAGGCGTAAAAGCGTAATAAAGAAAATAACTCACATTCACATCTATAATATTATATATTATTATATATAATTTTGATTGAAAAGATGATATTGTTTGGTAATGTTAGTTATTGCTTAAAACTTGGTTTTTCTTGGCGCATAGGGGCAGTTGTAAATGTATTCTTATGACATAAGATGTTATATTATTATTCAGTTCTAACAAATAATTTAATATGCAATTCCACTAATTATAAGTAAAGTTATAGTAGTATTATAGTAGTATAGTATAAAGTTAATAATTTAAGTAAAGTTTTAAATTACTATGTTTATATAATCTCAAATAAGAAACATAAATACATCATACAATCTTTTAATGTTCAACATAAATATAGTATCATGTGATTCTTGTAATAAGCGCATAACACAAATGTTTCCACACCTACACTAAATACACGACACTCAATACTTAGGTACATCATGGATAGAACAAACATCGTGTTACAAGAATTAGACAACTTTAACAACATAAGTTGCGTAACCTGCTCAGTTAGTGATCTTCCAAGTCATTTACCAAGCGGCAACCCAAATCTCTCAGTTGTTGTGCAAAACATAAGAAGTGTTCACAAACGTTCGAATATTAGTGACTTGGAAATTAATTTAAATATGTTAACACACAAGGTTGATATAATTTTGTTAACAGAATGTAGAATTAATTCTTTAAAAGAGCTCCCTAAATGGCCTGGTTATTTAACGTACAGTTCTACTAAAAAAAACAACCAAAATGATGGTGTTGTTGTCTTCATTAATAAATCTATAAAGCACTCTATAAAAGAAGTAACACTGTTTCGAGCTTCATGTTTAGAAATTATGACACCTATTACTACATTAGGATGTATTTACTGCCCATCATCCGATAAAAATCTTGATAAATTTATTAACTCACAAGATAATTATTTTAAAGTGCCGTATTTAAAAATAAATACTACACTAATGGAAGACATTAATATTAATATTATAAATGAAAATAAATCATGCAGATATACAGATGTATACCTTGACATGCTGGCGACACACAACCTAATAGCTGGTCATCGATTTGATACAAGAATCAATAGTTGCATAGACCATATTTTCACTAATTTTGATATTACAAAATTTACAGCGTCAATTGCAATTTTAGACACTACAATTACGGATCACAAAATGGGACTAATATTTTTTTTTATTAAATAATGAACACATATATTACAAAATCATACAAAACTTTCTTTAATTATACAGAAGCTCTTAAAACACTAAATAACAAAGATTTAAATAAATTGTTTAATTTGCAAGATCCAAATAGATTATGTCAGGAATTAATTAATATAGTGTCAAATTGTATTAAAGAACATACTTTTATAGTAAAAATTCCATGTAATAAAAGAATAATTAAACCATAGATTACTTTAGGAATTGTTAAATGCTTAAAAAATAGAAACAAATTACAAAAGCAATTACGTAATGATCAAACAAATTAAATTCTTAAAATAACCTATAGAAGGTACTGCAATTATTGTAACAATTTAATAAAGAAATTAAAAAACTATATGACAGGGAGTTGCTAAATAAAGCTAGAAACTGTATAAAACATTATATAACTGTATAAAAACCTTAACCTACACAAATAAAGAACAAAGAACGAATAAGGAATTAATTCTTCTTAAAAATAATCCTAAAATTCTGCAAATTATGTCAACAATCATTTTAATAGTGTGGGTAAATTGCTGGCCGAACAAATAAATGACATAGAACCAGAAATTGTTAAAAATTACTTCTCTGCGATACCTTCACTGCCTAACTCGATAGGTATAGTAGATCCAGACCAGTCGGAAATTGCGTCAATCATAACTAACCTAAAGAATGATCAGCTGCAGGATGGGACAATATCCCCCCAAAATTTATACAACTCGCTAAATGTTACTCTAACTCCTATTATAACATGTGCACTCTATGTTTACATTTAGGAATCTTTCCTTTAGAATTAAAACGTTCTAAAATACATCCAATACGTAAGGGCGGGGACAGAGACGATATTAACAATTACAAGCCCATATCAGTACTTACAGTTTTATCTAAAATATTGGGAAAAGTAATTAACCAACGACTAATAAAGTTCTTTAAAAGGTATGATATTTTATCTAATGTACAGTATGATTTTTGGCAGGCAAGGAGCGCAGAACAGACAGTATTAGATCATACTACTAACATTACTAAATATTTAGACAATAAGAAGAAGTCTCTGTTCATCTTCCTTGACCCCAAAAAGGCATTTGATACCGTCTCTGTCCCTAAACTACTATGTAAACTGGAGACGACAGGTATTCGAGGTAACTTCCTTTCCATGCTCGCTAAATACTTACAAGATCATACACAGCGGATTAAATTAGATAGTGACACGCTAAGTGCCGATCAGATGACATCAAGCTATGGAGTGCCCCAAAGCAGTGTCTTGGGACTTGGGACCAACTCTTTCTTTAGTCTAAATAATTGATTTGACAAATATGAAATTAAAAAATGGTGCGGTATTTTCATATGCTGATGATACAGCACTTCTGTTTCACTGCCAGACTTGGAAGGAAGTATACAATACAGCAGAGACAGAACTCCGAAAGATAATATATTGGCTAAATATAAACCTACTTTCCCTTAACATATTAAAAACCAATTATATAACATTTTCAATTAGAAACGCGCAACAATCAGAGCCCGACTAAAAATTAATAGCGCATTATTGCTGTACGAATTCAAATACATGTAATTGCTCAATTTAAAAAAAAGTAACCAGCACTAAGTATTTAGGCGTGATTGTCGATCAGAATATCTCGTGGTATTTCAGTTAGAACTTGTCTCAAACCGAGCACGAAAACTAATCTGATTTTTAAATATCTTAGAGATATATCTGATAAAAAATTGCTGACCTACATTTATATATCACTTGTCCAATCAATACTTTTGTATTGCATACCGCTCTGGGGCGGTACTTACAAGACCAAATTTGTTAGCATTGAACGTACCTAAATATTTACTGTAAAACTTATACTATACAAAAAAGGTATTTTAGTACTGTCAGTCTATATTGCGAAGCTAATGTTTTAACAGTTAGACAAATTTATATATTACAATGTCTTCTCAGAACACACGGTATAATAAATATCTCAAGTATTCATAAAAATGAACACAACGTTCAGTTTTGACGTATTCTGACACTAAAACAGTATTTTCTTCAACTATATAACATGACCCACTCGCAACGTAAAACTAAGTTAAATGAATGGTTGAAAACGCTTACTTACCGAGGAACTCTTAAAATGTCGATAGCCATTATTCATATACACTACATACGTCTACATGACATTCACACTTTACACTGAGCACTCTCTCACATGCATTTAGTACAAAAGCACACACATATACATCTGCACATAGACACACATACACACACATACAGACACACACATACACGCACACACACACACACACGCGCACACACACACACACACACACACACACACACACACACACAACCACACACACACACACGCGCGCACAAACAAACGCCCGCCCGTCTGCATACAATTTATGATTATAGCATAGACTATAGCACATGTATTAACAAATAATATTTACATTTAGTCACAAAAATATAGGTTTTCTTTTTATTGTTTATATTTTAAATTTTAAGTTCTTATTTTTTATTATAAATAATTATTTATTTATTTGGACAACCAACAAGAACATACACCTTAAAAGCTAAGTTACAAAGTCAGTTGTATACAAGTATTGGTGCTGCCTTAATTACAGGTTGCCACGGAAAGCAAAATACAAACGATAGTTGGGAGCATAAGGCTTCCCAGAACTAAAAAATAAAATCTTAAATTAACAATTGCTTACATAATTAGTATATACTAAAACAACAAAACTTTATACTACTGTAATAATGAATCTCAGCATAGTGATAATATTTTCTTTTTAAAAGTTGGTTCAATATCCTTATTTTTACTAACAGAATTATATTCCGCTTGGAGCCTATTTATAGGAGAGAAAAAGCCTAGGTTAGTTTTGGATCGCTTAGGTGTAAACAAGGAGTATCTAGACAGCCGTGGAAGTTTATGAGTGATTGTTATATTAAGTTTCTGTACCAGATGAGGACAATTTATATTATGAAGTGTACCCATGTTACCTTAACTTAACTTTGCTATTACATTGTCTTAATGCATGCCATGGACAAGAGGGGACTTAGAAACCAGTGGGGACTCTCCCCACTGGTTTCTTTAACTTGACAGAAGAGTTCCCAAACCCAATTAATATAAATTTGTAATAGTTTTAAATAAAGAATTTTTGTTTGATTTGATTTTGATCATAATATCTCTGAAGTCAGGATGTCCACAAACCGTAACACTTTCAAGGTGAAAGTACGTGCTCTCCTCCTTGACAGTTTATCAAATTCCTCTCAACTATAATATAATACGTACAATGTATGTATGCATGTATCTATATATATTTGTATATATTTTATTTAGATTATAAAATATGTTTATTGGTTTGTATATATTACGTAATATATAGTTTTTATTATGGTATTCTTTAGTATAATAATATGCTTAGTATATGTAAATGTATTTTTCATCCTAATGTATGCACCTACTACTTTTTATCTCTGCATCGACCAATTGTTGACTGGTAGATAATGCCCGTGACATTAAGTCCGCCGATGTACTATTGTGTGCATAAAGTTTTAAATAAATAAATATTACTAGTTTTCTCCCGCGGCTTAGTTCGCGGAAATATAGGTTAGATTAGATTGGATTAGTAACAGTGCAGTGCAATTCCGTGTTTGAGGAGTGGCTTGAGAGGCGACATGGCGCTCTCACCTTCCGGCTGACACAGGTAATGACTGGCCACGGTTGTTTTGGCCAGTTCCTGTGTCGTATACGCCGGCAAGAGACGCCCGGTTGTGACCACTGCGGCGACTGCCGCGACGTTGTTGAGGACACGGCGCTGCACACTTTGGCGGATTGGCCCGCCTGGGCATCGCAGCGCCGTGAGTTGATCGCGGCAATCGGATTGGTTGCCCTCTCGCTCCCGGCCGTAGTTCAATCTATGATCCGGAGTGAGAGGTTGTGGAACGCCGTCGCCTCCTTCTGCGCGGAAGTCATTTCCATCAAGAAGGCGGCGGAGCGGGAGCGGGAGCGCTTAAACCCTCTCCCCAACAGCAGAGTCGGGCGCCGGAGGGCGCGAGACGACCTCCAGCCACCCTGAGGTTTGACCTGGGGGTGGTGAGCTGCGTGGGCCTGCCCACCACCCATTCAGCACCAGATCCGAGAGGCGGCGTGCGTGTTCCCACACGCGCCTCTGTGTCGAGTTTGTCTCCCCTCTTGGGGGTAGACAGTAGGTTTTGGGGAGGGAGTTTTGCCTAAAAGGTAGGCCTCTTCGTGTAGTGGCCTGCCATTTCATACAGCGGGCCGAAACCTTGGCGGGGTCGTGACCGCATGTGCAAAAGATTCGCGCGGCCCCGTCGATAGCGGTTTTGTCCAGGAACACCGTCGTAGCTTTAGACGGTATTCCGAGAGGTACATTATTCTTGTTCCATTGTTTCTCTTTTACCCCAGCGAGTCCGACATAACCCCTCCACCCGCCCCCGCGGAGGTGTATGCGTCAAAGAATTATCGCAATTCAAAAAAAAAGAAAGCCTAATTTTATGATGATATAGATAGTTAATAGATAGAGGTAGTTAAGGCGTAAAAGCGTAACAAGCAAACAAACTCACATTAGCATTTATAATATTAGTTAGGATATTATAGTTAGGATTAGATACTCGTCGTTCACCAGGTTTATGATTACTGCTGCGCTCCTAAGGTTTGTTAAGTGATGTTATACAACCGACGTGGTAAATAATTCTGAAATTAAATTTGTACTTTTAGAGTTTAGCATTTACAGATAAACAAATCTTTCTTCTTTATAATATTGGTTTAGATTAATTTTCGCTCGCGATGAAAGTAGAGTTCTCTTGTATATTCTTGAGGATATATTGTGTGAAGTCTGTCAATCTTATACCTAGTGGATATTTGATTATAGCCTTATGCTTGCCTTATTCTTTTAACACTTCAAAAACGCCCGAAGGCAACAGCGGCAGGATAATTTATAAACGGGTTACATCATTATTACTTTACAAATGTCGGACTATCCTACTAAAATGGCAAATGTGGAAGTTTGTAAAGATATTTAGATTATTGTTACTGAATCGAGACTCGTACACAGTTAAACGACTATGGACAATACTTGGCAAACACAAATAAATAATAATTTATTTTCCCATCACAAGTGTTTGTACAGTAAATTATGGCTTAATCTAATAATTCCGAATAAATATTATAACATATTTCTCAACATGGGATGTGCACGTATGGGATTCGCGCGAGAAATACCGTGCGCCCAAACTAGTTGGATTTAATTTTTATTAATATCTGCATAATATTGTCCTACGTTTACGCGAATATTTAAATTAAAAACTAATCTATACGGATTATACCGCGGCTTATTGAAAAATACTACATTTGGTTATTTTTGTTTCGAGTTGAAATCGTAATATAAAGAGGTCTAGATGTTTTCTTAGGTAATCCAAGAAATGGTCCGAAGCAGCTTAGGCTAATAATTATTAGCCTACTCTGCTTCCCTACATAAGTAAAACTATTTCCCATAAATTTTCAACTAAATATTTTAATTATTACAGGGCCGCTGATAACTGCCAGAAATACTTCTTGTGTATCGACCAGAAGCCCCGTGTTCTGTTCTGCGGCAGTGACTCAGCTTTCGATGAGCTGACGACTACCTGCGTGTCTGCGGATGAAGTTTCCGCTTGCCCTGCAGAGCTAAGAGCTGCGGCCGCCACCGCCAGGGAACAAGAAAAACAGCTCCTAGCTAAAGAACTCGAATTCAACGCCAGAGGAACTAAACTGAAAAGAAGGTTTTAAATCTACATAGACTTATAACAAAAACCTCGCAGTTCACAAATTCATTGATCTGTCGATTTTTGGACCTAGTCTGTATCAAAATTAAATCTAGTCTAATGTTTAAATTGAGTTACCATAACATCAAGTCATAGAATATGTTTAATGTTTTACCTATTTCGTTATCATCAGATTTGATTGTACCACTTCTGATTGAACCAATATACCATTGTACCACACGTAAAAACTTAAGGACTTAGGGTAAGATAACATAGCTCTTAATATTGGAACATTGGGCCGGATTTAAAGGCTTGAAGTCTTTGGGCAGCAATAAAGAAGAGACACCTAGTAAATAATTGAACCCGACCAAATAATTCTAAAAATTTTACGAAGTTATTTCAGTCTAACAAATTCTTCCCTTTTTGTAGGGGTCCGGGCTAAAGGCCTGGTTGCTCTTTCTCTAACTCCGGCTCTGTTAGAACACAAGCCTTATGTTTAATATAATGTAACATACATATCTATATAATACCTAAATGTTGTCAACCAAACTTGTTTTGCATAGGGTGCAAGAAGTATGCACCTGTGAATACATAATTATAATTACAATAATTTGTCCGGTGTAATTAACGAAAGTAAGTACTATTTTGTAGAAATATTGAAATAAAACATTCCAAACTTAAAACGTGTTTCCTAGTCACCTTTATTTAATGACGCGAACCGCAAAAATGTATCTAATTTAAATGAAAGCTAATTATTATTATCTGATCGATAACATATTTTGGTATAAAAAGTAATGGGAGCATTGCTTGGACATCATTCGAGTGTTATCTTCCCGAGGCAAAACAGAAAACCAAAAAATGGCTTTGTTCTTCTACATCGCAATGGCGCTCGTAGCAGCCTGTAAGTAATTTATTTAAATAATATTTTTTATATTTTATTTATAAAGTTGTCCATTATTTTATACTGGTTGTTTAAATACTTTCTATTGTGCTGGCTATCCTTTAAACTTTAAATGTTTTCCAAAATGTAGTAAAAAATGTCTATATATTATGTATATCCAGCTTTTGTATTAATAATTGCATTGAACAAGCATATTGCACCAAAAATGTTAAAGGCAGTAGCAGGTAGTACATAGATACATAGTCAAACTCTCCCCAAGGGGATAGGCATTTATGTATAACAACTACCCACATTTTGCTAGCTACAGTATTAAGTCCCATTTTATAGAGGACGACCCTACTACCGCCTACCGGGCACATTTCCAGATTCCATGATTTTGTTGAGAACTTTGGCACTTAAAATCATCAGATACATTTATATTTGATGATTTTAAGTTCTATATGGATATTTATCCATGCCATTCATATTTGTAAATTATAATTTACCAACCTAATACTGCATAAATACAAGACGGTGACCGAGTCATAGAAAATGAAGCCTTCTTTAACAAATATTCTATAATATTGTACGTCTTCTGCAAAATACAGGCTACGCTCAAGTGAGCTATTATCAAGCCCCGACCGCGGTGGCCTTCGCACCCGCTAGCCAGAGAGCGTCGTGCCCAACCAAGGATGGATACTACAAGGCTGACACCAGCTGTGACGCCTACATCGAATGCGAAGTAAGAACATCTTTTAATTTTTTTCCTGTTTATGAAAGAGTTTGGTCTACTTAAGACTTTTACTAAGAAATAACATTACTTAGTAATGATATTTCTAATAAATATATAATGCTATCAGTACTATGAAAAGCCATGAGATGTACATATATCATATACTAAATCGATATGTGCGAGAATCTACCAGATAAAAACATTGCAAAAGCATTGCATAACTGAGTTGTCAACCAAAGTGATTACATTAAGATCATCAACTAAGTACAGTACATTATATTGACCTACAGACCTACATATAGTGAAGAACTTACAATACGACGAAAGGATTTGATTAAATGATATGCTGTAACTCTTTTGTACCTGAACGCATTGGCGTCTCAATTGTCAAGGTATCGAGGTTAATTATTATAAGGTGATCAGCCATCGTGCACTTGATCAATAGGCAACTATTTTCACATTCTTTGTGGATATGAGCCAAAAACCAATTAAATAAATGACAGTTCCACCATATCTAATGATAATTATGATGAAATGTCGTAATTACCGTAATAAATAAATGCGTTTGATACTAGTTTCTACGATTGTATTGGCACGTATACCAAAGTCTTGCTATTTTGCCTTCTTTTTCTTCCAATTCTGTGACACTAAAGGTGCGCCTCTACTTCAACCAACTGAATATATATAGAATTTGTAAAACCGGTTTTAATATTTATTTGTCTGTCTCTCTAGAACTATGTGGCCATGAACAGATATTGCCCTGATGGTCTGCACTACAACCCTAGCGCTGTATACCCTACATACCCCTGCAGCTACCCTATGGATGCCAACTGCGTAGGACAGGGAACTGTTCGTAAGTACATTCAATTTTATAATTGAATTATATATGCATTAATAATATTACATTGGTTAACACTATACATAATGTTCGACTTACACAAAGTGCGATTTTATTCACACAGAGGCAGCCCAACCCACCGCTGACTGTCCTAACCAGTACGGCTACTTCCGGTCACCTCTTGCTCAGAATAACTGTGGACAGTACCGCGTCTGCGTCGCCGGCCATGCCTTCGAAATGTCCTGTCCTGTTGGACTTGCCTTCAACGTTAACAAGGCCGCCTGCGACTGGCCCGACAAAGTTTCTGACTGCGACGTTCCAAGTAAATATAAAATAAAAATAATGAGCTTTTAAAATAATAGCTAGATTATGATCGAAGGAGACTAATATATGATTCCCTTTCAGACTACCTTGGTTTCGTTTGCCCTGCTGTTGCCCTTGATGCTAGCGGTCAGCCTCTCGCCAACACTATCAACAACTTCAAGTAACTATCCTTCTCACAATCAGGCTTTTGCATTCCTTAAAACAAATAAGTTTACATTGAGGTTTTGCTTTATTCTATAATTCTGTATGACGTGTTGTTCATCGTCAACGAATTACATTATATTTTCTTTTTTACAGATATGAGAATAACTGCTATTACTTCTTCAATTGCGAGGAAGGCACGCCCCGGCTGTTGTCCTGCGACGATGGCTTAGCATTCGACCCCGTCACGGCACATTGCGTTGATGCTAGCCTTGTTCAATGTGGACAATACACATAAATAAATTAACTTATACTAGTTTATAAGTTTAGGTTGTAAATTTTTATTAATTAAAGGTATCTTTATTAGTGCATGTAGTGTTTGCTTATAATTGGATGTAACTTTTTGTTTCAAACCTCATGTGTATATAATTGTGAAAATGTATTATTGTTACATTTGTTAGCAAAACAAAATAAATTAATTAATATGCTACTAAAGCCTAAATTTATAAAAAGGAATAAGAAATGTAAAAGCTTTTTTAAATAAAATATTTATTAATAAACCAACACTTTTAATATACCTGCTCTGTTCTAATTCTAAGTTCTCCAAAATATTATCAGCAATAATCTACAAAAAACGCCTACATATCTGGTTGGCTCTTTTTATCATTTATTTAACACTCACCTACACAAACCCGTGGAGAGCATTTCACGTCATACATTTTTATAAAGTGTCAAAAGCGCTTTCACTTAAATTCTAAAGTCACATGTGCAAATAGAAATAAATACATTTTATTTGGACAATTATAACAATCTTTATTAATTAAATATCACAAATCTCTTAAAATTGATTCAGTCTACTAATATTTCACATTTACTTCCTCAACACTATGACGATTCAACACAATATATGCAAGCAAGTAGCAGGTAAACGCTAGTAGTTATAATAAATCCAATTTCCAGCTGAAAATATTGATTCTGCTGTAAAATATTACAGCAGAAAAGAAAAGCAACTTTTTCGTCGTTTTGCCGTAGTACTAATGAATAACTTTTCTTATTTCTAAGAGAGCTGGGAGTTTTGACTTCGTATTGTTGAGCCATAGTCCAATTTTGGAGCCAATGCCTAATTGGCGAAAAATTTTAGGAGTTTTGAATCGGTCTAACCGGTACTTCAAACCTAGTAAAAAATTAGTACTATATAACATACATAGGTACATACATAGATTCACGCCTGTTACCCAGAGCGGTAGGCAGAGACAACGGATTTCCATTTGCTACGATCCTGACACACTTCTCTGGCTTCATTCACTTTCATCACATTCCTCATACACGCTCGCCGGTTTAAGATGCTCTTAACCTGGCCTTTATCCAGATCGTCTCCGATCTGATTGAGAAACGTTCGCCTATGTTTGCCCCATGCGACTGTTCCATTCACACTAGCCTTATAAACCGTCTTAGTCAATCTTTTCTCGTCCATTCTTTCTACAGTACTTTATAATTATAAAACACAGGTCTAGCCACAAATTAATTACTAACTAAGCTAACATTCACGGCAATCTTCTGTTTAAATGTAGCGTGGGCATAACGCTCCGTTGGATATTAATTAACATCTCAGGGTATAGAATAGAATAGAATTTGAAAAAAGAGCTTTACATTATGTTTATCTGCATTTTAATTATTCGTTTACTTGTTTGTCCTGGCATTACGTATTATATATTTTATGTTATTTTAAGAATAAGTAGTACTCTAAGAAGCTTGAACACTTTTATTGTTTAAGTTCTTTTTTATGCCGAACATCTCCAAATTAAGTCAGTTCGATTTATCTCAGAGTCTTCTGGCTGAGTAGGTCCTCCTGAAACTGACTAGTTTAATTATTGTTATGTGATACTTTTTGACACACTATAAAAAGTTCTGACTGCAATAAAAGTCATAATTGATAACGACTGTTTTTAATGGTACTAGCGCTGTACAGTATAATTATATACCTTTAGTATAAAAAAAGTTATATATATATGCGTAAATAAACCATCAGCAAACATTGCCACTACGCCGAAAGTTGCCACATAATTCATGTATGTATGCATAACATAGCCCCAACCGCGACCGCTGTCAGTCGCCACTCGGAATATAGGATACATCTCTAGAAACGGTTTCTACAATAATGACGCTAGTTGCGACTCCTATGTAGAATGCAAGACTATATACATTTTTGTAGAAATTCGAATTTGATGTGGACAACAAACCTTAGTTAGGAATATATTTATATATATTTATATATAAATATATTCCTAACTAAGGTTATAATATCCATATATATATATATCTATATAATATCCACAATTCTTAGATTTTAAAACTATACCACAAGAATCAGTATTTAGTCAGATCTCGTACTAATAGGAGGCATGCAAGTAATTTTAAAAACTTGATTAATGTGTAACCCTTTTGTCGCAAGCCTGCGTGGCTCGCGTGGACTCCTATTGTGTCGCCTAGTGTTTTTACGTAAGTGTGATTATATGCAATTAATTAATATGTTGAATGGATAGCGATAGATTTTAGAATAAACGTGATGCACCAAACAATGACAACATTTTAAAAGAAAAGCATAAAATAGATGGTCCTGAAATATAAATGGGGAGTTAGATACCGAACATATCAATAAACGTACACGAAATTACTACACAAAAAGTTGGATTGATGTCACGAATAAAAGTATGAGGCAAACTTGCCATTCAGATCTGTATTATTATATAGAAAAGTTATAATATCAGCAATGTATATAAACTGTCCCACTGCTGGGTACAGATGTCTGGTCAGTATGAGAAGGATTGGGCCAAAGTCTACTAAGCTGGTTCAGTACGTTCGGTAGTAGATAGTTAAAGCGAGCGATAATTAACAATTTTATACACAATACATTACTTCGAAAAGTTAGACGTGCGTGCCTTGGGATCGAACTCGAGACATCTGCGTGGCTTTTCAACAATTTCCCACTAAGCTGTTGCAAACAATTTATTTATAGTAATAAACAGTATAAGAAAATGTTAAATACATTCACATAACCTTTACCTAAAAATCTTCTTAGGCGATAAAAGCTACGCAGGACATTTATTTTATGCCCTGCATTCGACGACCTTTAATGACAAGGACAAATATATCGGGAGCTCAATTTATCATACAGTATTTACAAGACATCGACGTCGAAGACAAGCTTTTATGCACATGAGATCACACAAAACAATAAAAATAACATTACCGTGTAAAAGTCATGAAGATGGACTCTAATTAAAACAATCAGGATAGGAAAATAAAGGATCTTATATTTGTCTCTTAGACGTAATTTTATAATAAGTGTACAAGCTGTCTGCAGGTATAGCGTATTGGTTTAAGCGGACGTCTCGGCACTGCTGCCGCGCTAAGTGTTGTGGGTTCAATCCCCACAAGTGACACGTGTTTGGTTCACAAGTAGTAGTTCTGGGTCTGGCTGTTATTTGTGCGCGTTATTTGAATGTTTGTGAAGTCCTTCGCGACACAGGAATGAATGCTAGCACGGGATTTGCAATTGAATAAAATGCGCAATAGGAAAATAAAGACACTCTCAAACTTACAGATAATGTGACAAGAGATATATTTATTCCAAGTTCTCAACTCTACACTCAGCAGTCAGCCTATAATCAGAAGCATCGATATCTTAACACCAGCAACGCCCCAACAACCTCTTGGGGTTATGAAAAAAAATAAACGACGTGATTACACAACATTACACTTAACATGTCTTTGATCATATCTCAATCAGCAGTTAATGGATAGATACCTTAATAAGGTCAGTTATACGTATATCATATAGTGGAATGCTTGTGGTACTAAGCAAATTAATCAATCAAATTAAAATTACTTACACCCAAGAAAATTAAATTGAATTTTCCATGTTTTCATCTCCCATGCAATGCCAACATGACATCTGAATTATAAATATTGTATGATTCGACGAAGAATTTTTTTTGCAACCTTTTTCATTGATGCTCTGCTCCTATTAGTCGTAGCGTGATGTTATATAGCCTATAGCTCGATAAATGGGCTATTGAAAACTAAAAAGAATTTTTCATTTCGAACCAGTAATTCTGGATATTAGCGCGTTCAAACAAACAAACAAACTCTTCAGCTTTATAATATTAGTATAGATAACTCACTATAGTTCCCTATCTAATGTATGCTCACTATTTTTATTGTGGACACTTTCTTGTGCGATCTAAGAACAGTGAGGCCTCATCTATGATTTAAAACTTTGAATTGAACCGTTTTTAATCTAAAACACTATACAATACTACATTTAGCTGCGGTAAGAGAAACATGCCTTGAACAGTTTAATATTTAAATTATTGTTGGCAGGATAGAAATATATACCATATGGTAAACCTACCCCTCCCCCTTCCTTATTAAAGCTATATTGCCAAAAAGTGATAAGAAAATGCTTATTGCACAATTTGAATCAATTTATTATTATATTTGATAACAAACGGGTTTCGAAATAATTCACATCAAATGATGCAATAAAATTGTAGTCATTTACTAAATGACTGTAAATTGCAACTAAATACACTAGTATTTAGTTGCAATTTACTGAACACCAGAGATTTAAACAAAATATAGGTAAGTATAGGGTTATTTAATACTCAATACTCAATACTCAATACGTTTATTGCACACCATAATGTTACATAGATGTTATTAGACAGGTACACAGTTCATTATGGACCCTGTAGGGCACGGCAGCGTAGGAGAGAGGATGAAGTCACATAGAACTCAAAATTCAATAAATATTTCTATAACGAATAAAAAGTCTATAACTTTTAACGACTATAATGGACACCATGAATTGTATATGAGTAAGTACTGTAATAGATGGTAGATATGTCTTATTGTGAAAAGAGTGAAGCAGGTAATTTATTTAATTTAAGTAATGTAGAAAAAACATTACACATATAAAATAATATGAAGGATGAGGGGAATAACTGTCTTGTCGCTTAAACAGTAGCTGTATTAACCATCAAATATTACCATAGAATATTAGTATCAATGCCAACATTTATGTATGGTAGTGAAAGTTGGAAACGGCAAATCGCGCAACTAGAATTAATGCAATCCAAATGAGAGCATTGAGAAATAGGTTTGAATGGGCTTTAAAGGGATGAGGAATATTGTGATAAGAAAGCACAGTTAAGTGAAAGAAGATATCGTGACGAGAATTGACAAATATATATCAGGTATGGTAGGTAAACTACCAAGCGTGCATGAATAATGTAATAAAATGAAAGGAAGATATGTCAGGATCGTAGTGCGTCCAGCGATCCACCTACCAATCAAGGCACGGCGTTGTAACATCGTGGTAGGATTAGTCGATCAGAGCTGAGACTATCAATCTTTCCCGGGGTAAGCTGGACATACCCTCTCCGCTCCCCTTTTCCTTAGGGGAATACGCGTAACGCATAAAACCAGGTCAAAAAGAAAAGATCTAGCCCGTGGAAATTCATAATCTCTGCTAACTATAAGGTGTCAGCCTACATAATTTGGGGGCTTCAAGCTTTATATCCTTTCTTTTCAGGAGGCACAAATAACTAAATAACTTGGCTTATATTTTACCAAAATTACTATAAATTTGCATATGTGTGGTTTTAAACTTCTTCCTTAGCTATGTAAAATGATCGAATATTATTGAATAATTTTATAAATTGGTAGTCCTATCTCTTTTCGTCTTGAAAATATCAGGACGAACTTTAGATCTTATTTCACCAAAATACATTAAATAGATGGACGTACAAAACGTTTTCTATTTGTTTAAATAACAAATTTAAAATAGTCGGACCGTTAATATAACGATTTATGATAAGTAGAGATCGGATAACAATCGGATGCATATTTACCTAAAGTTCATTTTCGGCTAACATCCCTTTAACCCGCCCGACCTTATGTCATTTGGCGTGATTTCCAAAGAGGGTTGTGCAA
Source organism: Catocala fraxini (assembly GCA_930367265.1). Taxonomy (NCBI): domain Eukaryota; kingdom Metazoa; phylum Arthropoda; class Insecta; order Lepidoptera; family Erebidae; genus Catocala; species Catocala fraxini. Next base: position 11,864,278 of record OV884026.1, on the reverse strand, counting down.
TTATGCATTACGATAATATCGACAAATAATATTGCTGTTTGTATTTGCTATTATTATACGTAGGTATATGAATCAAAAGCAAGGTTGCTAAGCAACGCTTTAGGTATATAAAACATAATTTCTATGAGTTACTACCTATACGTATGTAGGTAAAAAAGTTAAGAGGGACAAGAAACAGTTACAGAAAACAATAGTATGTTTATATCTTGAGTGGCCATAGCCGGGCGTACCCCTCTGCCAAAGTACATCGGCCAAGTAGACCATAAAGTTATAAGAATAAAACTTAAAAAAACACGAATTTTCGTCATTAATCACATGTATTTCTTAATTGCAATGGTGATATTTCTTATTATGATAAATCAGTCGAAAAATATACCCAAATTGGTGATTTAATAACATTTAGGTACCTACCTACTCTTTATTTAATAATAATCAGTTAACAGATAAGTAGATAGGTATACATACTTACGTAATAAGGATTAACGGGACAAATAACACAGTACACAATATTTCTACAATTATTACTTTTACAATATAGGTAGGAATAGCCTACCTACGTATTGTAACCAAACAAACTACGTAGGTATTGTAACACGTTTAGTTGACAAAAATTCATATTATTTTAATACCTAACTACCTATTTTACTGTAGGAACACAGAATTAACCCTTTTATTACCAGACAGGAATACAACACACATTATAAGTACCTATTGTACTTTAAAAGGTTATTACTTACAGTCGTGTAGGTACCTACATTATTTATCACAATTATTCCTTATTTTAATAATCAACAAATGTATACATATGCTATTTCTTAAAACTATTGCAGTGTACCTAGTTAGGTAGGTACACAAAATAAAATTACGCTACGCCATATTTTAACAATTGTTATAAAGTAACACTTCCGTCCTCACATATACTGCTAGTTCGGTTACATCTTAACCACTATATGTACATTAAAACCTATTATCGTTTTATAATTTAATTAATAATTTTAAAATCAATAATCTAAATAGTTATTTTATATTTCTTTATACTTAATTATATTTATTAGCTTGGCGCCTTCCGCTTTTCAGCTTCTGGCGCGATTAATAAATAGTACATATTGTTAGGTACTGACCTCTGTACTTTTTTTACACTATGTCGAATAATCAAACCTATAATCATTTTGTTTTACTATGTATAATATAATGATAAAGCTATTAGATTCTTACTGATTTTGGGTTAGGCATAATTTTGTCACACCGGCGCCTCTGCTGCCGATGTAATAAATCCTCAATGTTACATAATCTTGTATTATTAAATAATAATTGTACGTACATTTGACCTAATTTAATACTAAATTTACAAACTCAATAGATATTATTAAACATTGTTTATCTTAATTATTCTGATGATTATTTACATACAATTATTATTTAATAATACAAGATTATGTAACATTGAGGATTTATTACATCGGCAGCAGAGGCGCCGGTGTGACAAAATTATGCCTAACCCAAAATCAGTAAGAATCTAATAGCTTTATCATTATAAATACCGGCGGTTAGAATATTTTGAGGACATTCATATTCTAACCGTTGAAACGTGCATTCAAGATAATATAAGTGCTTTTCTGTACAACTTGTGTCTTCATTGTCGCCGCCACCCTGACTATTCACCTTTTACACAATAATTATGACAATTTAATAGCACAAATATGGCTAGGTAAGTGCCTACATAATCATCTACATAAGTCAAGTCAGTACAGTTATCTACTGTTGCATTGGTACATACAAGTAGGTATGCACCTGTTATTTTAAAATATATATCACAATCAACTTAAACAGCTTACTGATCGGTACCAATCAGTTTAATTATAGTAATCACAAAATTTTGGTAGGTTTCAATGAACTTATTTTTCTGTTACTGAATGCCGTAAAAATATTTTCCAGCTAACATTTGTACAGTGACATTCAGTTTTCTTTTTTTTTTATGGGTTAGGGGGCAAACGTTCATATGGATCGCCTAATAGTAAGCGATTACCGCCACCCATGGACCAGTCTCCACCAGAGGAGAAACAAGTGAGTTGCCGGCCTTTTAAAAAGATGTACGCTCTTTTCATTGAAGTCTTGAAGGTCGTATTGGTCCGGAAATACCACAGGCCACAGTTCATTCTACAGTTTAGTTGTGAGAGGCAGAAAAGTCGTGGAGAAACGCACAGTTGTGGATTGCCAACCATTTAAATGATGGAAATGAAAATGCTGTCACGTAGGACGATGGCGAAAAGAGGCGGCAGGGATCAGTCCGAACAATTCCTCGAAGCACTCCCCATAGTAAAGGCGATAGAAGATGCATAGCGAGGCCACAACTCAGCTCCAAGAGGTCTAGCCGATTTGAAACATCCAGGCAGTCGACGATTCGAGTCGCTCTCCGTTGCATGCGGTCCAGAGGGAGAAGCTGGTTCTCGGTTGCCCCTGCCCAAAGATGAGAACATCCCCTCTCTCTACGACTAGTCCAGTTTATGATACAGCGTTCCCCTGCACCAACCGTCAAAGTTATATTAGGGGAGCCGCTGTACCTTCCAGTTCCCGAGAGCACCTTCCGGGACCAGTTATAGACAGGTCTTGTCCCCAAATCTCGACTCTCCACCCTAACCTCAGAGATCCAGTTCTCGTAAGCGAGCTACCTCGTGCTCAAGTGACACTACCTATTCGGAGCAATAAAGACGCTCACCACCTGCAACTCTGGGAGTTGCTAACGAGAACCTCGCTGACGCCGACGGAGAAGCCGCCTCCCATATCTCCAGTACGGTACCGGAGCTGTGTAAGGCACGCTCACTTCCCGACGTACATCCATACGGCTACCCAAATAGGCCTACAAGCCGGGTGTAGCCCGAGTCACTCCAGCTATGACTCTTACTTGCTGAGCAGGCAAGCGCCCGAGAGGCGTTGTGGCAGCAAAACCACGCTGCCACTTCGCTAAAGACAACTCCATGCCTCACGCGATCGACTGGTTTGCATTAGCCGCGCACGAGAACGACGCTCGAACGCCACATGCTTGCCGAACAATACACATACCCCTGCGAGTCCAACACCAATGTCAGGCACCGCGCACTCTAATCAGGAACACACATTTCGAGGCGCAGTGGCGCTTCCTGACCCCGCAGTACCCTGGTCCAAAGGGGGAGACCCGTAGTTCTCCCCCCGAAATCTTATCTACTCGGGTCCTTTAGATAGAGGTCCTCGCCCCTACATTACTCCACAGCTTCGCAGGCAAGTCATCGATATGATGCACACATTACATCTTCCCGGAACTGCAGCTACAGTGCGACTGGTCACTCAAAGATTTGTGTGGCCGGGGATTCGTCGAGGTTGTAGAGAGTGGTCTAGGCGATGTATACAATGCCAACAAAGTAAAGTTACCCGTCACACTAAATCTCCACTTTTCTCTTTCCTTACCCCATCCGCGAGGTTCTCCCATATTCACCTAGACCTCGTGGGCCCCTTACCTTTGTCTTCTGATTACAGATTTTGCCTCACTATCATTGCCCGCTGTACACGGTGGCCTAAGGTGGTACCACTCAAAGACATATCAGCCGAGATCTGCGTTACAGCCCTAGTGTCTACCTGGATCTACAGATTCGGCTGCCCTGCTCGCGTCACCACAGAATTCGAGACGTCAATTCGAGAGCCAGCTTTTCAAATCACTCGCCTCGATGATTGGTGCCCGTCACTTTCGCATGACTGCTTATCAACCCGCAGCCAACGGCATCGTGGAACGTCTCCATCGGCAACTGAAGGCATCCATCATGTGCCACGCTACTTCGCAGTGGACCGAAGCTCTTCCGCTGGTGCTTCTAGGCATGCGTAGTGCCTGAAAAGACGATGTGCAGACGTCGGCAGCCAAACTTGTCTACGGGTAACCTCTACAGTTACCTGGACAATTTCTTTCTCCACGAGATGACTGCACCTCAGATGACATCACGCAATACCTAACCCCGCTCCGAGCTCATGTCCAGAGACTTGCACCTAAACCTACTTCTTGGCACACTGCTTGGCCATTCTACTTTCCACGCGACCTACAGAACTCTTCTCATGTTTTCTTCGACTAGATCTCATACGCAATTTTCTGGAACCCCCATATGCTGGCCCTTACCGTTTCATTGACAGGAAACCAAAGTTCTTCACCATAGAGGTCAAGAGCAAGAAGACCAACGTCAGCATCGATAGACTCAAGTCCCGGCGTATATGGTAAAAGAAGCTCGAACATCTGACACGCTGTTAATAAGGAACGACGTACAGCCAGCTCCTGCACCAGAACCACCTTCTGAAGAGTAAAGGATCCGAAGCGGCAGAAGAGTGTAGTTCCAGGATTTTTATTGACCATAGTAACGGTCTGGCCGGGGGCAATATGTGGCGTGGCGTACGTACTTCGCCGCTTCACTCTGTTGCGAAATTCGTATTGTTGAACTTGGGCCAAAATCACTTTCTCAATAAAATCGTCTACGCTTTTGCATCTTGGTCCACATATGATCAGCCGCCTACCACTGCTGTTACACAACCACGTGTAGAAATTCTGAATGAGCCTTCGCCAGTTAAAGTAGAAACATAAGCGCCACCCGTATATGTTCCAACTCAAATAATAGCTAACCTCGCAAGAATTACCATGCCACGACTATGCAAGTATTATGTATGGTCAGCCGCCTGCCACTGATGCTACTCAACCACCTGTAGAAATTCTGTATGAGCCTTCTCCAGTTATAGAGATACACAAGCGCCACCCGTATATATTACAACACAACCTCCTGCGCCTGCAACTACGCCTAAATATCTACCACCGTTAGTATCAACTCAACCACCTGCACAGATTTATCCCCAACCACCAGTAGATATTCTTCCAGCGCCTATAGCGAATTTAACTCACCCAATAAAACATTTACCAACACAGTCACCTAAACCTGTAGCAGATTGGCGACCGTCTTCTTTCAAGCATTACCAACCTACACCTGTTCAGATTCAGACTGAGCCATCTCCGGTTAAAGTGTCAACGCAAGCTCCACTCGTTTATATACTAACGCAAGCGACGCCCGTTGATGTATCAACACAAACAGCTCCACTTCTCACCTAATAGTGCTGTGCCCGACAGGGTCCATAATTTGTTACTTATTTTTAAGCCTACCACCTGTAAATGTACATTATGAAATGCAGTAAATTGAATTTGAATTTAACCCATTTCTTTGTTTCACACTGCGTTCACGGCCCCTACTATGGCATCGCGGTCCCAGGATTTCTTTTTGATCGGTGGCATCTAGAAAAAGGGATTTTTATATATCCTAATATGAGATATTTCATTTTAGGAGCCCCCACGTGTCTCATATAAGGAAAACATATTCAACTTCAACAAAATGACTGCCTATTATTTCTTGGCAAAGACAATGCAACAATAGCTGACGCAGTTGCTTAATTTGATCTCCATGTACCGTTTTCGGTTTAATTGTAAGTATTATTGTTTTTTAAAATTATGTATGCATGGAGATTAAAATGAAACATTTTTCTTTCTTTATGTGCAAAAAATGCAATGTTTATTTGTATGTAGAACCATGTGCTGCTCAGTATCACAGATCTCTCAACGTCTAAATATGATACGATGCGGTGTCACCACTATGGGACCTATAGTGGCACGCATAGTCGCGGGAATGGTCGTCGCTGTCTACACGGAGCCATAAGATGGAGAGGTCCCTACCTTCAAGATTGCTGAGGCGACGAGAGCTGATATCGTCTGTGACATACACGCACACTCCGGCCCTAGACAAAAAGGAGTGTTCTAGTCCGTACCCAGTGTAGGTGAGGTAGAAAGTGTCTGCTGGAGACGATATCTACAGATCGGTCAAGAAGAGCAAGGCTGGCTTTGCTGTCTCGATGTGGTGGTGAACAGCACGAGGTGGTTACTATGTAATCCCTTGATGTTGCAAAAGTCCACGACCGGCGTGGCAGGGGTTGCCATGATATTTTTGCTCTTGCTCCGGGCATTATTAAGCACAATTTTGCCTTTCCCGCCCCAGAATACGAGGGGTGACCTGGGCGTCCACGCTCAAGTACGTTGTGCCCTGAGCCCACGCGTAAACGTTAGAGAATTCTCCAACGCTAGCGCAGTTGGGATCCTCCTGGGTAGTATAAGGTAATTCAACTGCGCCATTACGGGCGGGTATGTTGCGCCTCCGGTACCCTCACTCACTTGACGAAACACAACGCAAGCGCTATTTCACGTCGGTTTTCTGTGAGACCGTGACTGTGTTCCTTATATGAGACACGTGGGGGCTCCTAAAATGAGATATCTCATATTAGGATATATAAAAATCCCTTTTTTTAGATGCCGCCGATTAAAAGGAAATCCGGAAACCGATGCCATAGTAGGGGCCGAGAATGTAGTGTGAAGCAAACAAATGGGTTAAATTCAAATTCAATTTATTGCATTCCATAATGTACATTTCGGGTGGTAGGCTTAAAAATAAGTAAAAAATTATGGACCCTGTCGGGCACAGCACTATTAGGAGAGAAGAGGAGCTGTTTATGTTGGTACATTACCGGGCTACTCTTGCGTTAGTAAATAAACGACTGGAGACTTTTTCGGAGATGTCTCAGTCTGATTCTTATTTTTTATTGGGTCAGTTGAATTCGCTTTAGGCGCTGATCCCATCAGTACAATTTTTACTGATTTAGGCGTAGTTGTAGGTGCAGGAGATTGTGTTGTAGCATACCCGGGTGGCATTTGTATTTCTACTATAACTGGAGAAGGCTTACTCAGACTTTCTACAGGTGGTTGAGTAGCAGCAGTGGCAGGCGGCTGATTATATATAATACTTTCACATTCGTGGCATGGTGATTCTTGGTGGTAAGGTATTATTTGAGTTGGAACATATTGGGATGGCGCTTGTGTTTCTACTATAACTGGAGAAGGCTCATGCAGAATTTCTACAGGTGGTTGAGTAGCAGCAGTGGCAGGCGGCTGATTATATATAATACTTTCACATTCGTGGCATGGTGATTCTTGGTGGTTAGGTATTATTTGAGTTGGAACATATTGGGATGGCGCTTGTGTTTCTACTATAACTGGAGAAGGCTCATGCAGAATTTCTACAGGTGGTTGAGTAGCAGCAGTGGCAGGCGGCTGATCATACATAATACTTGCATAGTCGTGGCATGGTAATTCTTGGTGGTTAGGTATTATTTGAGTTGGAACATATTGGGATGACGCTTGTGTTTCTACTATAACTGGAGAAGGCTCATGCAGAATTTCTACAGGTGGTTGAGTAGCAGCAGTGGCAGGCGGCTGACCATACATAACATACATAATATTTGCATCGTCTTGGCATGGTACTTCTTGGAGGTTAGGTGTTATTTGAGTTGGAAGCGCTGGTGGTTGAGGCGGTTGAATATAACCACTGTATGCGCCTATGTTGTCGCCATTATACTGCCAATATTGCGTTGATACTGTAATATAAACAAATAAAAGCAATTATAAAAAAATAAGTGAGGATAGCTAAGCGGTTATGGAGAGTTCGTGTTTTCCATTTCCACACATATTGATGTAAACCCACGCCTAACACAAGAATCAGGCGTAGCTGGAAGGGTAACAAGAATACTAGTCTTTTGCATTTCAAATACCTGCTAGTAATAGGTTAAACACTTTAAAAGAATGCATCGTCATATTAAAAAATCAAAATAAGATCAACTCACCACATAGTATCAGCGGTAGTATAAACAGGACTATGTCCCGTAACATGTTTAGTTTGGAACTGAAGACCTTTACGGGTGTTTACTGGAAAACAGTTCACACCTCACTGAAATTAGATCAGTTTGTCTTGCTTATAAATCATAAATTTTACATTTGATATCATAATTACTACGATTTAAACTGTTTTGAATGCCCCTTTTCATTAATAAATGTACGTTTAATTATATATTGAAAGAGTTTGCGGTTTTATTTACAACCAGTATTTAATACGTTTCTTACTCAAGTAAGCCACCTACCGGGTCCAGTTGTATTTTAAAACCATCCAGGAACCCTTGCAAACACAAATTTTCATTTGACCACCTGACACACTAAATGTTATTTAAATCGGTCCAGCCATTTAGGAGAAGTAGGGTGACAAACACATGTACAGAAGAGGGGAATCTACGTCTCTAACCCCCCGCGCGGCTTAGTAGCCAAGCGCGCGCTTAGTTTGAAGCCTGGTATATGAACTTAGGCTACTTTTTAAACTTAATTTAGATATGTACATACCTACCGATACTATATACCTACTGATACCGATATTTTCATTTCTTCATCAGATTCGAATTCTTCAAAAACACGCGCAACACTAATGGAAAATTCCGAGCGAGCGAGCGTGCGTGCGTGCGTGCGTGCGTGCGTGCGTGCGTGCGTGCGTGCGTGCGGGCGTGCGTGGTTCTGAAAAGGAAGGAGGAATGTGGAATGAGGCCAAATAACTCTTCGAAGCATTCGCTATGATAGAGGCGATAGAATACGCTAAGGGACGCAATGTCTCTACGAAGTTGTAGCGGTTCGATGTCCTTCGTAACCTCCTGGCTGTCGATTATACGTACGGCATGACGCTGCAGTTTGTCTAAGGCATCGAGTAGGTACTTAGCGAAACCATTCCAAAGGTGCGAACAGTACTCCATGCTGCTACGAACTTGGGTTTTGTACAGCAAATACCGCTGTTCAGGAGTAAAGAAACACCGCACCTTGTATGGAATCCCGTGTTTGCGTGCAGTTGTGGTTATTACACCCTCGATGTAGTCCCTAGAGTTAAGGTCGTGGCGGATGTCCATGCCTGAAATGTTAAGACTATCTTACAGTGGCAGCGTGGTCCCCCGAAGAGTGAGAAGTGGAGAGAATAGGGTTTCTTTTTTTGAGCTAATCGCGCACACCTGAGTTTTCTTAGTACCAGGTTATATGAACCCCAAGCGGATATGTCATTCAACACCCTATTGAGGTCAGTGACAAGCTTTACCCGTGTCCTCTCAGTATCCTGCCTGTTGCTAGGTGGTTCTGGATGGTAACAACCATGAACCGTGCTATCGTCTGCATAGCAATGAATGCTACCAAGAGGTAGCATGTCATTGATATGTAGAAGAAATAGAGTGGAAGAGAGCACGGAACCTTGTGGGACTCCAACATTTACACTTACGAAACGTGAAGTGTATCCGTCCACTAGGACACGCATTTTTCACTCGTGTAAAAAACTGGAGACCCATTGAACTAGCCGGCTGGGAAGACTATATATACCGGAAGTTTGGAGAGGAGACCACGGTGCCAGACTCGATCAAAGGCTTTAACAATGTCCAACCCGTTTGCCAAAGCTTCGCCTTGCTTATCAATAGCCTCACCCCAGACGTGCATTAGATACGCAAGAATATCACCCGTTGACCGACTTGGTTGAAACCCATACTGGCGATCATTGATTATGGAGTGAAACTCAAGGTAGCGGATTAGCTGGTTGTTAAGAATCCGCTCCATCACCTTGCAGATCACTGCGGTTGAGACTGCTATTGGGCGGTATTTTGATGGATCGGACCGGTCCCCTTTTTTTTAGCGATAGGTTGCACGTTGGATTCTCTCCAAGATTGAGGCACACTACCAGAGAGAGTGGCGATATAGTCTCGTCAGCACTGGAGACAACTCTGCCGCGCATTTTTGAACACGATAGGTGGTATTCCGTCTGGCCCCGTGGACTTTCGCACATCTAGTGATATCCATTCCACAGCTTGGAATTGCCGGCGGCTGCACGTTATTGTCACAGATGCACGAATTGCGGTCGGTGGGGGGAACAAGGCGTTGGCTGTCTCGCTAGACATTGCCAACGCCTTCAACAACCTCCCGCATGGAACAGTACAGGAGGCGCTCCGGTATCACGGAGTGCCCCTGTATTTGCGGAGACTGTTGGCCGACTACCTCCAGAACCGCGAGGTCCTGGTGGAGGGACGCGATGGTGTGATGCGCCGTCGCGTATCCTGCGGGGTTTCACAAGGGTCGGTGCTGGGACCGCTCCTGTGGCACGTGGGCTACGACTGGGTGCTTCGGGGCACGCTTCCCGCGAGCATGCGGGTGGCCTGCTACGCCGATGACATCCTAGTCGTAGTCAAGGGGAAGGATCTCGGGGAGGCGGTGCGGTTTGCCGCGGTGGGAGCTGCCCTAGTGGTCGAACTTATCCGCGCCCTGGGATTGGAGGTTGCCCTCTCCAACACCGAGGCCCTATTGTTCCATGGGCCTCGGGTGGACCTCCTCCAGGTACGCGAGTGGCACTTGACGGGGTCCTGGTCCGGGTTGGGACCCAAATGAGGTACTTAGGTCTCATCCTGGACGGGAGGTGGACTTTTGGGGCATACTTCACCCCAAGGCCCCAAGAGCCCTGGGAGCGGCAGCCGCCCTGGGGAGGCTGTTGCCCAACGTGGGTGGCCCAAGCGCCACTTGTCGCCGACTGTACTCCGAAGTGATCCGGAGTATGGCCCTTTACGGGGCACCGGTCTGGGCGGACGCCCTCAGTCGCGACAATAAGACCCTGCTGCGACGTCCGCAGTGGGTCGTTGCGACGAGGGCCATACGCGGTTACCGGACGCTTAAGTATAAAACAGTATTTACCAAAGAAACATAACAGATTTGGTATCAAATAGATCGTATTATGTGACGTTCAGACTGACTTTAAAATTGATTTTATAGTTTACTGTGAATCGGAAACGGAAATTGAGATAATTTCGAGTTTGGGATTAACTGGGTCAGTGGTCACTGAATTTATAAAGTATTATTATCACTGCAACAGAGAGATATACATGGATAATTGTAATATGTATGTATAAATAAAGGATTGCATAAAATCTTCGCTCCGCTCCACTATGCAATCCTATTGGTTAATATTTCTCCGTTTCTAGGCTCCGCAGCCTCGCTCCACTACAATGGACAGGCAGCCTTAAGCCTCTATCTTGTTGGTTGTAATGCAATAAAATAATTAAAATTAAAGTACCTAAGCATAAACATGTTATGTTATTAGTAACCTTAGTTTTACCACGATGTACTCTTAAATAACAATGACTACCACAATTAATTGGGGTAATTTTTAATCTCTGGATACAAAATAATGCGATATCAGCTAATTAAGCAGAGAGGAAGTAAACAGGCTTATTTATAATACACACTTTGGGTAATTTTTATTGTATTAGAAATACATTAAAAGATTAGACTTAATATCAGAAATATGTTAATTTATGTAGGTCACAAAGTAACACTTATGAACGTCAAAGTTACACACACTGTAAATTTACATCTATATTTACCAGTTGCCATGTTCAGCAAAGCAAGGGCGTAGAACTAATGAGAAGAAATGGCAAGAAACTCATGACCACTCTTTTTAATCGCCAAATTTACAGTATTGTTTATATTACAAATCTTTTCTGTAAGGAGCTGCAACCATTAGACTGCACTGCTGGCGCAGTTGTTTAAGTGGTCGCCTCGCAACTGTTTGTTATTTCGAGTTTGGGTGTTCTTTGTGTTCGTTGTATGAATGTTTGTAAAGTCCCCCGCGACACAGGAATGGTTCCTAGAGCGGGAGTTGTCTTTTATAATCGATACCAATATCAATGATCAATCAATATCTTTGAAACTATCATTGTACGTAATTGTCTTTAGTTGGAAGTTGTATAACATTACGCCTGCCGCCGGAGTTTTAGATTTTTACGAACCGACTCAGATGCCCGTTCTTTTGTCGAATATAACTTACATCAGATGGCATGGGCATCATGTTCCAAATAGGTGAGGCCAAGTTCTAAATATTATAATAATATCAACCCTGTATTAAACTGTACCACTGCTGGGCAAGGGTTTTATCTCAGTGCGATAAGGGTTAGGCCATAGACCACCACGCTGGCTCAGGTTGGATTGGCAGACTTCACATATTATCGAGAACATCATGGAGAACTCTCAGAGCTGCAGGTTTCCTCAGGATGGCTTCCCCTATCGCTTAAGCGAGCGATAATTAACTAATTAATTCGCACATATCTTCGAAAAGTTAGAGATGCACGCCTTGGGATCGAACTCGAGAACTTGTGAGGCTATCCAAGAGTCGCCCATCTACCATACGCCATCGCTACCTATAAATACTAAATAATTATAAAATTACCTAAGTAAATTGTAAAAAAAGAAAAAAGATGTAGCGATGACATTGCTGAAGTAGCGGGTTCTCTGTGGCCAAGAATGGTGCAAGATGGAGTTCGCTGGAGAGGTATGGAGGAGACTTTTATTGCAAAAGAAGGCCATTATACCTAACAAACCACTAGTATACCTACTAATTCACGCACTAACATTACTAAGAAATAAAAATAAGTAGAAACTATTGTAACTAGTAAGGTTTGTAAGGGATAAATAAAACAATAATAACTTAATAAATTGTCTGGTAACATCATGAGCTGAGCATAGTTACGAGCACAGAATGTCTCTCTTGCACCGAGCAGCAATCCGAGTATATAACAAGCTGTGTTTAAGAGAGATATCTTATATGTATGTTTATCCATTGTCTAGTACCCATAGTACAAGCTCTGCTTAGTTTGGGCTAGATGGTGTTGTGTGTATGTGGTAGAATATTATTATTATTATTATATAATAAACTTTATAGACTTTGTTTGTTCCTGAATTGCCTTCGTACCCTATACACTATGCTTTGTGGCACAACACTATAATTATGCCGACCAACCTCAAAAATTATACTCGTATGTGCTTACCCCTATTTGATTTAAAAAAATAAAGCCTCGCTGCCCACTGAGTTCTTGTTACTGCTATTCTTACAAAGATTTACGTCTTTTTGGTATACAGGGTGTCCGGTAATTAAAGGATAACCTTGAATTGCCTTATAGTAAAATCGAGGGCGGATCAGAAAAAAAAATGAAAGAAAATCTATCCTAAATACTACCTGAGAGATGATTTTTTTAACGTCTAATATTTTGCCATATTTAACTTTCTTGTACACTACGACCATAAATGAATGAATTCTATCGGTTTTTTTGTTGTTTTATTATTAAACACTAACTATGCTAATAGATAGATAGTCAAAAGGATAACAAACTACAGCACTTTTTCTTTACTTTTAATTCAACATCAAATAATATTTCAGTATGAACTAAAACAGGAGTTTATCTACATAATATTATAAAAAACAGACGCTGTGTTTCACTAAAACTAAAATGGAAAACATTAAAAAAAAATGCGTTTACTTATACCCCTCTATGGTTTAGTATGTATATTAAAAAATATATTCAATATTTAATATTGTCTTTTCTGTTTACGCGAACGTTATTAATTGAAATTAAACTATTATATACGGATTTTATCGCGTTATTTATTTTACACTTTATTACAAGTTTCAAAATTTTGTAATTAAGTGTAAAATAAATAAATATTTGCAGGAGAAGATGTTTTATGCGCGGAATTGGGTTCAGGACAGGTCACCGTGATGATAAAGTGACACTTCGACATATTTTATTTTGATGTAACAGAGGCCATTACTCAATGTTTTTTTTCTGCCTAGGTAGAGAAGTACTTACTTTACTAAGAAAAAAATTACAAAATCATAAACCAGCACATTGCACTACCGTTCTCAGGATTGCCGTGTATTTTGTTTGCTTGGGCAAATCACCCGTATGGCTAATGTTACTTATATCTTTACTACGCAAGTACGCATCCACAAAACAATTTGACTTCGACAAGATCATACAGTGGTTAATATTGATAAAAATCGTATTGTCTGCTTAATTTTCTCGTCAATTAGTAATCTAACTTGATAAGACAACAGCATTCCAAAGATATAGAAATTTTTATTTGAGTAACAAACGTATTAAATTCTGGTTGTAAATAAAACCGCAAACTCTTTTAATATAATTTAACGTACGCTTATTAATGAAAAGGGGCATTCAAAACAGTTTAAATCGTAATATTTATGATATCAAACGTAAAATTTATGATTTATAAGCAAAACAAAATGATCTAATTTCAGTGAGGTGTGAACTGTTATACAGTAAACACAAGTAAAGGTCTTCAGTTCCGAACTAAACATGTTACGGGTAAGGCTTATGGACACCATCAAGTATTCTTTGTCTGTGGAACTTCTACACTAAAGAGAACCCAATTGACTAGAAGGTGATATTAACATGTATTTGAGTTATACATTACACAATATACTTAACAGGTCTATATAGATATTTATATATGAATAGATATATGGATTTATTTGTATTTGTTTGAACTTGTCTATGCTAACTATTATTATATTATTAGGTACAACAGTGAATACAATTAAATAATAATATATCTAATATCACGTTATTTACTACATATATATTCTAATTTATGTTTATTTATTTCGAATGATATTATGTCCTTTTGTCTGTAACAAAATAACCAAACTACAGCCATATTATACATCCATAATAATGCAATATTTTAGATACTAGTCTATCAATATTTTCAACATTTCAATTTTGTTTAACCGATGATTTATCAAAGTCAGGCAATCTTCTATCCTTTTGTTAAATAAGTTGTAGTAGATCAAACTACAGTACATTTCCTCAGTTTATTTATAAACAGTTTAGTTAAATCATTATTTTGATACTTATTTATTACAATAAAAATAACCTAACCTTGTCTTATTTTAGTATAATTTACTAGTAGTTCTTAATATCACGGGCACATGTTTACGCCAGTAGGCAGTAGTAATTCATTAACAAATTAGTCTATGTCCCCGAAGGGGTAAGCAAAAGCTTATAACACCCACGTTTGACACAAATGACGTACCGGCTAAAGTGGTTGACTCGCCATTACTACTGCCCTGGGTGTTATGGGTTCCATCCGAACGGGAATAAAGTTTCTGAGTTGTTCCGAGTCTGGATGTTCTTTGTTTCCATTGTTTAAATGTCCCCCGCGACATAGGACTTCTGCCTAGTACGAGAGTTGTCTATTAAATTACAAAGACAGACATATATTAGATGTAATTTAGGGGCCACCCTTTTATCGTCTACCGCGTACAGTTGTAGACTTCGTGGTACCCCTGATAACAGCTTGACAGAAAAACCCAAAAAAGCACTTGTCCGGTAAACGAACTCGAGACTTCATGTGTTACAGTCGTATTCATAACTACCTATATTAATTAAATTTAAGAAATGTATTCATTTGTTACAACAGCTGAATGTTTTATATAAACTATTATTATTATTCATGTTTAATATAGCCAGTGTGCTTTGCACTATAATATATTTAATTATATTTTAATTTTCAGATTAATTGATTTAAGAAAAATCATATGACACTTTGGATGATAAGTTGCGGATGTCGAATATAAAAATAAGAGGAAGATCGCTAGAAGTTGTTTCATCATCAGACATTTTTCGTGCTCCTATTACTTCTAGATCCACCCATAACAAAGTGCAATACACACCTGACGACACTATTTAACCATTTTAAATTGTAAAGTTGCCTAAACGGAATTTGTAAATCCATTTGTTTACAAATGTGCATTGTAGTTTTGTTACTTTAATAATATTTTAATGGAATAAAACTATTTTTCATTATAACTTGCATTTTTATTTTTAGCACAAACATATGCACTCTTGGTACACGGACATTGTGTATCTATAATGCCATGTAACATCGGTAGCATAATTATTGTGCGCATGTACCAGCCACTAGGCCTTGCTTTTGAATTCCCAGATAAGGCAGTGTTATTGTTCCATAACACTAATCCACCAATAAAATACTTACGCGCTAGGAAATTCTTAGTGGCAGTATCGAGCTTGAAAAGGTCCAAGGCAGACAAACATAAACTCGGTCTCTAGTACGTGGGACCTAAAGATGGCTAATAAATATACTTCGACCTAAGCCTAAACGAACATAATATGAATTAAGTATTTAAGATAACATGTTGATATAATAATAAATAAAATTCTATATTACAGTATATAGTTATTGTTATTGGCCTCGATGGCGTAGTGGTTAGTGTAACCGACTGCCACGCCTGAGGTCACGGCTTCGATTCCCGCACAAGTCAAACATTTATGTGCATGAACATGGATGTTTGTCTTGGTCTGGGTGTTTCTATGTATAATATGTATGTATTTATTAAAAAAATGTATGTTTATCCATTGTCTAGTGCCCATAGTACAAGCTCTGCTTAGCTTGGGCTTGATGGTGTTGTGTGTATGTGGTAGAATATTATTATTATTGTAATAACAATTTTCTATTGCCTGCTAATTTTTATAATATGCACCCCAGCTGAACTTCATAGACGAAGACATTTTCCAAATGGGTAATAGCTAGAAAGGTTTGTTCGTACTTATGACTCACGACTATATATCTCAGACGGGGTAGGCACATTGCCGGACCTCGTACTACTACTGTGAATTTCCTAATAGAAGAATCCGAAGACTGCCCAACTCGGGAGACATTACGACCACCGAGGCAGAATTAGAATAATTAAGGAATGTAGGATTTTTGATAAATGTCTATTGCACTGTTTGCCTGGTAGTCTTTTATATTTATTTAATAATGTTAGACAATTTGCAGAATAAATTAATCATTTATTATATTACAGAATTAAAAGGAATATTTAAAAAAAATATAGTCCTATTATACTGCGTGCGTGTTAGTTGTACCCGGATTTCAGAGTCTTCTATTGCGTTTCGTTCTACACTCATTGATATGTAGTCACCTAAAATAAATAAGATTGTTTTATTAATCTGGCAAATAAATTAAGTTCCCTTTATTTCGCCTTTACTTATTTGCACATGTTGGTAAACCAGTAAAATTATTGTCTCACGTTGAAGGGTTCTCTTTGCTATAGCGATGGAGGCTAATAAAAATGAAAACATTGTTTCTAATCTTGCCATTGCAACTAAAATATCATACAAAAGTATGTTAAGGTCAAATGCTTGTATTAGAAAAATATTGATTTAACATAATACCGATAAGTTTCATTCCTAACATATTTATCACTTTATAACATCAACATGAGCACGATTAAATTACTCCCAGGTCCATTAAAGCATTATTATTAATAAAATTCGCATTTACAAAAGTAAAAAGTTACCTTTTTAGCTTTCGTGTATTTTGAATTCAAATCATGAAAGGCGGGCTGTCAAAGGTCATTAGCACGTCTTTCGTAGCACTTCGCGGTAGGGTTGAGGACGTACAAACGTCATACGACTATATTCGTGACGAATTTCGGCGCGAATGATGTTTCATGGTAAAAATAAGCACGAACGAACGTATGCAATTGCGCATTTCACAGTAGACCCGCTGAATACTAGTCCTTTGCATTTCAAATACGTAGCTAGTAATAGTTGAAACACTTTAAAAAAATACTTTGTCATATTATAACATCGAAATAAGATCAACTCACCACATAGTATCAGCGGTAGTATAAATATGTAAATAAATATTAACTATTTAATTCGCACATATCTTCGAAAAGTTAGAGATGCGCGCCTTGGTATCGAACTCGAGAACTTGCGAGGCTATCCAAGAGTCGCCCGTCTCCCATACGCCATCGCTACCTATGAATACAAAATAATTATAAAATTACCTAAGTAAATTGTAAAAAAAGAAAAAAGATGTAGCGATGACATTGCTGAAGTAGCGGGTACTCTGTGGCCAAGAATGGTGCAAGATGGAGTTCGCTGGAGAGGTATGGAGGAGACTTTTATCGCAAAAGAAGGCCATTATACCTAACAAAACACTAGTATACCTATTAATTCACGCACTCACATTACTAAGAAATAAAAATAAGCAGAAACTATTGTAACTAGTAAGGTTTGTAAGGGATAAACAAAACCTTTGGTAACATCATAACATCATGGTGGAGCTGAGCATAGTTACGAGCACAGAATGTCTCTCTTGCACCGAGCAGCAATCCGAGTATATAACAAGCTGTGTTTAAGAGAGATATCTTACATAATAATCTTTACAGACTTTGTTTGTTCCTGAATTGCTTTCGTACCGTGTACAATATGCATTGTAGCACAACACTATAATTATGCCGACCAACCTCAATAATTATACTCGTATGTGCTTACCCCTATTTGATTTAAAAAAATAAAGCCTCTCTGCCCACTGAGTTCTTATTACTGCTATTCTTACAAAGATTTACGTCTTTTTGGTATACATTATAACAATAATTTACTTTTAATTCTACGTCAAAAAAAATTTGCGTATGAACTAAAAAAGTGGTTTATCTACATAATATTATAAAAAACAGACGCTGTGTATCACCAAAACTAGAATGGAAAACATTTTAAAAAATTACGTTTACCTATACCCCCTCTATGGTTTAGTATGTATATTAAAAAAATTATACAATATTTTCTACTACACGAATCAAATTTACAAAATAATCGTAGTAATATCACATTATGTTGCGTATTCAGATGCGATATCGTAGCAATGCGATCTTAATAATATGAATGAAACTAATGGTATGGGTGATTTTCAACAAGAGATTATTATGTATTATTTCGGTGGGATTATTTTATAACAATGCTATCTACATACATTTAGTAACAAATAAAACATTAACCATATTTGTAACATGTGCGCGAGTGGACATCAAATATCATCAATACTTACTTAAATATTTAAGGTTAAATTTTTGTGAGTCCACTAAAATGACAAATAGCTACCGAAATGCTAAAAATGTCCACCGAAATGATAATTACGCCAATTAAATTTAATTAATCTAGCACGAGTTATAACAGCCACCGAAATGAAACCATTTTTGTCCCTATATCACTGAAATGATAAACTTACTTTTTGGCGGGAATCCACAAAGACGTGTAACCGGTCGTAGGCTCCGATGAGCTTGAGGCGGACTGATCCGAGGTGAGGAAAGGCAAGGGGCCCCTCTTGCCTTTCACCCGCTTTTTGCGCCCGCAAAAACCCAATGTTGACGGGCTATTCTAGCCCCCTATTCTACTAAAACTTACTGTCCTCTAAAATAATAACATTTTTCCGGACAAAAGTTGACTGCTTGTCAAATGTATGAGAAAGAAAATAAACAAACAATAGTAGTTTTTGTTGATAGACTATATTATAATTTAATGATACCTACTAGAAATTGATTTAAATCCAAATAATGAATGTATTTGCAGGAGAAGATATTTAATGCACGGAATTGGGTTCAGGACAGGTCACCGTGATGATAAAATGAAACATAGACATTTTTTATTTTGATGTACTAGAGGCCATAACTCAATTTTTTTTTTGCTAAGTTATAAAAGTTATTTATTAAGAAAAAATTACAAAATCATAAACCAGCACATTGCACTACCGTTCTCAGGATTGCCGTGTATTTTGTTTGCTTGGGCAATTCATCCGTATATCTAATGTTACTTATATGTTTACTACGCAAGTACGCATCCACAAAACAATTTGACTTCGACAAGAACATACAGTGGTTAATATTGATAAAAATCGTATTGTCTGCTTAATTTACTCGTCAATAAGTAATCTAACTTGATAAGACAACAGCATTCCAAAGATATGGAAATTTCTATTTTAGCAACAAACGTATTAAATACTGGTTGTAAATAAAACCGCAAACTCTTTCTATACATAATTAAACGTACGCTTATTAATTAAAAGGGGCATTCAAAACAGTTTAAATCGCAATAATTATGATATCAAACGCAAAATTTATGATTTATAAGCAAGACAAACTGATCTAATTTCAGTGAGGTGTGAACTGTTATACAGTAAACACCCGTAAAGGTCTGCAGTTCCGAACTAAACATGTTACGTGACATAGTCCTGTTTATACTACCGCTGATACTATGTGGTGAGTTGATTTTATTTTGATATTTTAATATGACAATGTATTTTTTTAAAGTGTTTAAACTATTACTAGCAGGTATTTGAAATGCAAAGGACTAGTATTCTTGTAACCCTTCCAGCTACGCCTGATTCTTGTATTAGGCGTGGGTTTAGGTCAATATATGTGGAAATAGAAAACACGAACTCACCTTAACCACTTAGCTATCCTCACTTATTTTTGTTATAATTGCACATATTTGTTTATCTTACAGTATCAACGCAGTATCGGCAGTATAACGCCGACAACAGAGTCGAATACAGTCGTTATATTCCACGGCCTCAACCACCAGCGCTTCCAACTCAAATAATACCTAACCTCCAAGAATTACCATGCCACGACGATGCAAATATGATGCATGTTATATATGATCAGCCGCCTGCCACTGCTGCTACTCAACCACCTGTAGAAATTCTGCACGAGCCTTGTCCAGTTATAGAAGAAACACAAGCGCCACCCGTATATGTTCCAATACAACCTCCTGCACCTGCACCTATGCCTAAATATCTACCAACGGTGTCAAGGCCAATTATAAATTATATTCCACGGCCTCAACCACCAGCGCTTCCAACTCAAATAATACCTAACCTTCAAGAATTACCATGCCAAGACGATGCAAATATTATGTATGTTATGTATGGTCAGCCGCCTGCCACTGCTGCCACTCAACTACCTGTAGAAATTCAAAATGAGCCATCTCCAGTTATAGAAGAAACACAAGCACCGCCCTTATATGTTCCAATACAACTACCTGCACCTGCACCTATGCCTAAATATCTACCAACGATGTCAAGGCCAATTATAAATTATATTCCACAGCCTCAACCACCAGCGCTTCCAACTCAAATAATACCTAACCTCCAAGAATTACCATGCCAAGACGATGCAAATATTATGTATGTTATGTATGGTCAGCCGCCTGCCACTGCTGCCACTCAACCACCTGTAAAAATTCTGCATGAGCCTTCTCCAGTTATAGAAGAAACACAAGCGCCACCCGTATATGTGCCAACACAAATAATACCTAACCTCCAAGAATTACCATGCCACGACAATGCAAATATAATGCATGTTATGTATGATCAGCCGCCTGCCACTGCTGCTACTCAACCACCTGTAGAAATTGTACCTGAGCCTTCTCCAGTTATAGTAGAAACACAAGCGCCACCCGTATATGTTCCAACTCAAATAATTCCTAACCTCCAAGAATTACCATGCCACGATGATGCAAATATTATGTATACATAAAATAAACATACAAAAATATGTTTGTTGTATTTCTTTTCCTCTATTATTTTTCCTTAGACATATTTATTATATAATTACACAAAGATTATAACAATTAGCCACACTATAATGGGAAAAGATCACATTGTAAGACATTATGCAAAATGTATCATTTGACGTGCAAATCCTCGCCACGGACAAGAAAAGTCGTCAGCTAGTTATGAGTTAGAAAAACAATTACCGATAAAGGCTTTATGAAATATTTTACGAAAACAAATTAAAATACTTCACTAATATATGAAGAAAATTAATTTCCTTTTTATAATATTGCTTAACAATCTTGGAAAAAAGGGTCGGATGTTATTTTCTGGAGACGACATAATTGCAGTATCAAAAATGATATCTGAACGCTACGCTATAATGATATTCATAAATTCTTGTGGGATTTAGAAAATCATAGAGACGTTTTGGTACCTTTTTTTACAATATTACCAAATCAGAAACTAAATATTTTAAAGACTTAAATAAATATTATTAAAATTGTATTTACACGGAGAAAGTAATCCAACGGGTACAGAACGCATTTGCTCGATTTTGTTATACCATCCTACCTCGTATACAATCATGTCACCCCATTCCTGAACAGTGGAAACCTTATGAAGATGACTGCTCACAGGCACCTTCATCTGGCAACTTTACTTTTTGGCATTGGTCTATTCAAAAAACCGGAATACCTGTATAAAAAGTTAACGTGGTCTCGTAATATTAATCAGTACAGTACGCGGGCAGCATCACATCTTTTGGTCATAGCGAGTTACAGAACCACGGCTTTCAGGGGTAGTTTCAAATACGCCGCAACCCATTGCTGGAATGACCTTTTACCGCCTATGCGAAATCTGAAAACATTGCATACATTCCGCAATAAGTTCAAGCTGTTTTTAATAGACAAAAGTCATTGTAATAATAATTTTACGTACCTTTATAACAGCTAAGTACAGCAACTTTACTTACGGGTATGGTACCCTTCATGACGAAACATATTGTATATTTTATCTGATAATATTTGTGTAGTGCATACTTTGTTAATTTGCGCGTACGCAGCGGTAATGTTTTATTACGCATCTGGTTTTTATTACGTATTTTTTTATTATTTTTAAGTGTAATTTTCACATGCAGTGTTATGTAGTATATAATAATAATAATAATTTAATAATAATTTTTTATTGATAATAAAAGTACAGTACATAAAAAAAAATTAAACCCTGACTCCTGAGCTAGGCCGAGGCCTGTGTTACAGGAGACAGTGTCTTCCCCAGGAAAAACATAATTACGTAATTATCAATAAAATAATATATTAGTGCATGCTGTTATACGTGTATGTGAATGTGTAAGTTTATGTGTGTGTGGTATGTGTTGTATGCGTGTATGTGTGGTGTGTGCATGTGTATGTTAAAGTATAAGCGTCTGAGTGTGTATGTGGTTTAAGTAACATTGTGCCCTGCCAATCTTAAATGTTGAGTAAATGACTGTTAGTAATAATTTAAAGTAAAATATTTTCTGTTTGTGTGTAATCTAGTGATAAAAGCCACTTCTTAATCTTCTTTTGTGCTTCATTTGTAGTTCGGTTTAAAGAACTTTATTTTCTCAAGAACATTACAGTTCACTTATGAGTATAGTACTATACATTTAGGATACTTATTAAAGAGATATAACAACAGTTCGACCGTAGGTATATAGGTAGGTAATGACTAATGACTCAGAAAAGAGATGGTAGCTATTAACAGTAAAGTATATTATCTAAACTAACAGTGAAACAATATTATTATTTTCATGTTTATTTACTTTGTGAGTAGTTCGATAAAATAAGGTGTAATTTTATAAGCAGCTGTTGTGGTTTTATTCTGTTTTGGTTTTGGTTTGAATTGCAATTATTACTTTTTTTATTTTTTTTATATATTTATATTATATTTTTCCATGTACATATTGTTTTAATTTTGTTTTGAATAAAGACACAATTTCACACATTTTTATTTCATTTGGTAGTTTATTGTATCTCTTGACCCCGTCGTATAAAATATTTCTTTTACCGTACTCAGTTCTTGGCATAATAAGTGTCAGTTTATGTGTGTTTCTTAGGTGGTGTGTGTATTTGCGTTTGATAAGAGAAGTCTGCGTATGAATGTGCCCAGCTAACATTTTTTTTATTAACGTGCATATGTTTTGTGGGTAAATTTGCTCGAGGTTAAATATTTTAGTCTTTTTGTATAGTGTAGAAGTTTGTGTTAGTTTGGGATATTGGAACAGTACTTTAATAGCTTTATTTTGTGCGCGCTGTAATGACATGATATTAGTTTTGGCGGCACAGCCCCAAATTTCTATTAAATAGGTCAATTTAGATTTTATGAGCGCATTATACAGCATGTATCGTGTTTTAGGTGGTATACAAGAAGACATTCTGTGTAGTGCCCCAGCGAGTTGTGTAATTTTATTTCTTACGTGTTCTATGTGGTGTCGCCATGTCACTTTATCGTCCAAAATTAAGCCAAGATACCTTTCCTGGTGCGATCTGTGTAGTAGTTCGTTGTTAATACGTAATGATATATTGTCCGGTATTGTCTTGTTTTTTGCACTAAAAATCATGTAAGAGGTTTTTTTTGCGTTTACTGTTAGCAAATTACATTGACACCAAATGCTGTATTGCAGCAGATCTTGTTGTGCTTGCTTAACCAATTCTGTTAGGTTCTTTCCGAAGTAAAAAAGACATGTATCATCAGCATATAGTGTAATCTGTCCAGTTAGATTGATATTAGTTATGTTATTAACGTAAATTAAGAATAATAATGGTCCTACCACGGATCCCTGGGGAATACCGCAGGTTATATGCTGGGGATTGCTTGTGTAGCATGGTTTGCCTATTCTTACAACTTGTGTTCGATTGTCTAGGTATGACTGAAGTATGTCGTAAGCAGGTCCGGATAACCCTACATTTTTTAACTTTGCAAGTAGTAACGAATGACTCACGGTATCGAAAGCTTTCTGAAGGTCGATGAAGATACCCAAGCAAAAGCGCTTTTTATCAATTTCTGTATTTATTTTAGTCACTAAATCAATTACAGCTGATACAGCTCCGGATTTTTGACGGAAGCCGTATTGTTGTGCAGAAAGGAAATTTAAGCTCTCTAGGTGTGTCATCAGGCGTCTATATATGACACTTTCAAACACCTTTAAAATTACGGGCAATACTGTAATTGGACGATAATTTCCGGGGTCAGTTTTTAGTCCAGATTTGTATATCGGAGTTATTTTTGCAATTTTTAAACTGTCGGGAAAAGTCCCTGTAGCCAACCATTTATTTATACAATCTGTTAAATTTTTTACTATAAGGTCACTTATGCAGATAACTGTTTTCGTGTTGATGCCGTCAATACCTGTACTACATGATTTGTCTAAGTTGTTTATTATATTTTTTACTTCTTTTACAGTGCAAGGTTCAAAATGCATGATAGTATGTTTGGGGTCTTCATTTAAATAAGTCATAGTGTTTGTAAATTCATTTGGGTGATTTTTTGGTATTTTTTGGGCTAGTTCGGATCCAATTGATGAAAAATATATATTAAATTCCTCGCGAATATCATTGCCATTGTAGATGGTTTTGCCAGATACAACTAATTTTTGGGGAAGTGACTCGTTTTTAATTTTATTGTTAGCCAGTATATTGATTAAGCTCCAAGTTATTGGGTTAATCCTAAGGATTTTATTCACTTTATTATAAATATAAGTGGCCAGGAAGACATTTTGATGTCTAGCTGCTGAGGTCCTACATTTTACGGGTGTGCAAACAATAGTAGCAGTTTGTTTGGTTAAGTTTGCATGGTCAATCGGAGTGACACGATGTTTTTTCGATATTATATTAAATAGATACAATTGTCTAACCGTTAAGACACCACAATTTTCATAAAGGCTTTTAGTAGAGAATCGGTATGGTTTAAATGTCATGACTTTCAGCAGTGATCTTTGGGCTCTCTCTAGCTGTATGATGGTGGTTTTGCAGGCACCACCCCAAATAGTAATGCAGTAATTTATGATAGATTGGGCTAGGGCGTAATATATTGATCGTAGAAGCTGGTATTCGGCTATCATAAGGTTATATTGCACTATTTCTTTATAGGCTACTATATCTATATATATATATATACACTTTTATGCATGCCTATTATATTTTGGTTACCTATTATATTTTGGATTATTAAATGAAAGGAATATATTTTCACGTAAACTGTCTTTATTCTCGACTAACTTACTCGGCGGGCGCAGCCGCCTCTACACACACATGCTTACGTTGCACAATCGCACACTTATATCTAAATACACACTGTGTCCCTACAACATTCCCCCTTTTGTAAAAAAAGGAAACACAATAAACTCATAATTGCACGGTACAAACTTCACTAGATATATGCACCGCTGGCTGCCGCTTGTTGCTGTGGTACCGCTTGCACAGTGACCACCTTTGGGTTACCAGTTACATGCTGCTTGCAGACCCATGCCCTCGCCGCTTTCTTACAGCGGCGCCACGCCATACATCCCATGACAATCGATAACATAGCAGTCAGTGCTAATACTACCCAAACAACATTGTCTAATTTCTGGTTGAAGTTATTATTGATTACACTTTGCGCAATTAAACTATTACTGGAATTGTGCTCTTCCTTGGTTTGAGAAGAGCCCATTGTCTTTATACCGATGCGTACTTAATGAGAGAACGTGCAAGAATGAATATATAATTTAGTTCTAGTAATACATAATTTATAAATGTTCCATTGAAACAAACATTATTACATATGCTTACTTGCTAATTTACCTAGTAGGTACAGAGTCTTAATATTACAATTATAAAAGTTACGAAATTCATACCTAATTGCGTGTTACTGCTTATCGCGCAACATCGTGTCGCAATAGTGTTTATACAAAAGTCCATTTGCGTCATTATACTAATACTGCACATCATGCAAAACGCACCGGTGTTTTGATAACCCGACCACTTCGCGTCGTTTTATGATATAAAACTTTGCTAGAAGTGGCCTCATTGTAATCTGAATTGAAATTAATGTTATCTGTTACATCTGAGTTAGAACTAAAATTATCATTACTATTATCACTATCTATTATATATGCCGGTTTGAGTCGGTCTATCGCAATACATGTTTGCTTATCACCTATCTTAATAATAAAAGTCTTTCCTTGTCGCCTTATGACGTTATATGGACCTTCATAGGGTGGCTGTAGTGACTTTCGCATAATATCGTTTCTAACAAACACGCTTTTACACGTATTTAGGTCACTAGAAACAAACAACGACCGTGAATTACCATGACTCGCTGGCCGTGGTTTTAATTTACTTATGGCATCCCTAAGCAACTGTAAATATTCCGAATCCGACATACGTATTTTTGTTTCATCATAAAAGTCACCCGGTAATCGAATAGGTTTACCGTAGGTTAATTCCGCTGCGCTTACGCCGCTATCGCTTCTAACAGCTGCGCGCAGGCCCAACAACGCAATCGGAAGTTCGTCAACCCAAGATTTGTTCCATTGTAAACGCGCCATAAGAGCCACTTTTAGTGCTCTATGCCAACGTTCAATCATGCCGTTGCTTTGTGGATGATAGGGAGTCGTTCGTAATTTATGTATACCCAAATACTTCATCAGATTGTTAAATAGATCGCTCTCGAATTGTCTACCCTGGTCGCTTGTAAGCTTAGAAGGGCACCCAAAACGAGAGATCCAACATTCGAATACTACTCTAGCTACGGTTTCCGCTGTGATATTTTGAACCGGCACAGCTTCAGGCCAACCCGTGATACGATCGATAATCGTTACGCAATATTTATAACCGTCAGGTGAGATTGCTAGAGGTCCGACTATGTCAATATGTATGAGTTGAAAACGGTCAACACGCTCAAAATTACCTACCCCTGATATCGTATGTCGGTTTATCTTTACTTTTTGACACTTAGAACATGCTCTAGCCCATTTGGTAATATCACGATCCATATTGGCCAAAAAAACTTTTGCTTTACCAACTTTTTGGTACATTTAATGCCAGGATGACTGAGACCGTGTACTGAGTGAAAGGCTGTTATCCTAAAATTTTCGGTTAAATAAGGTCTGATTTTATTGGATGAGACCTCACAATAAATTTGTTTCCCACAGTCCGGTATGAAAAATTGCTTGAACTGCAAGTTGTTATTTGACGCTTGCAACGCTCGTTGCAGATACTCGTCACTACTTTGTTTTTCCGCTAATGCTACGTAATCTAGTACCGTGGGACAACTTATTGTCTCTATGCGAGACAAGGCATCTGCTAATATGTTTTGATTACCGCTTATGTATCTAATATCTGTACTAAATTCACTTATATATGAAAGTTGACGAATTCGTCTGGGACTTTGTTTCTCGCTATTTACTTTCGTGAATGCGTATATAAGTGGTTTATGGTCGGTAAATATTGTTAACTGCCTGCCTTCTATTAAATGTTTAAAATGCTTGATGGCCATAAATATTGCTAACAATTCGCGATCGTACGTAGAATATTTCGTTTCCGTTTAAGTTAATTTTCTAGAATAGTATCCTAGGGGTTTCCAACAGTTTTTGACTTGTTGTTGCAGGACCGCACCTAGACTAGTATTTGAAGCGTCACACATTAACGATAAATTAGCATCGGGTAATGGATACGACAATGTAACGGTGCTTTTTAAGCTTACCTTACATTTCTCGAACGCGTCAATGGCCTTATCAGTCCACTTAATCAACGTTCTGTCACGTTTCTTAGTGTTATGCAAGTACGTGTTTAATTCTGCCTGGCAATCGACTGCCTTAGGAATATGCAAACGGTAGAAATTTACCATACCGAGAAAACGACGTAATTGCTCGATATTTTCGGATCTCGGAAAATTTACAATTGCCTGTACTTTATCGTCTAATGGACGAACGCCATCCACTGATACTTCATAACCTAAAAAGTTTAATTTTGACACTCCAAATACACATTTTGAAATATTTATTGTGACACCATATTCGTTGAACCTTTGAAAAACTGCATTCAAATGTTCTATATGTTCCTCTTTAGATTTACTAGCTATACATACGTCATCTATGTAATTATAAACAAAATCAAAACCACGTAACACTATCGTGTACATGAATCTCTGGAATGACTGTGCTGCGTTGCGCAAGCCAAAAGTCATTCGCGGGAATTCGAATAACCCAAAAGGCGTTATGATTGCGGTTTTTCTATGTCATTCGGTGCAACGGGAATAAAATGATACGCCCTATTTAAATCTAATTTACTGAATATGTTTTTTTTTTTCCTGCGATTATGTACTTGAAATCGTTAATACGTGGGATAAGATAACGATCGGCCTTCGTTATTGCATTTAATCTTCTATAGTCCCCGCAAGGTCGAATTTCCCCATTTTTCTTGGGCACTACGTGTAAGGGGCTTGCCCAAGGACTTTTAGAGGGGCGGCAAATACCTAAATCTAGCATATTTTGAAATTCCGCTTTGACCTTCTTGTATCTATCTGGAGGAAGTGGTCTCGCCTTTGCAAATACTGGGGGCCCAGAAGTTTCAATATAATGGCACACCGAATGTTTAGGTATGTCCTTATATGATAGTGGCCTGGTAATATCTGGATAATTACGTAATATATCATGCCACATATTGTTATTAATTATAGTCTTAACCGACGACTCACACTCGTCATGGCTTACGACTGACGCGATAACATTTAATCTAGTAAGTTGATCTACTAATCTACGCGCGCTTAAGTCAACTAACAACTTATAATGGGTTAAAAAATCTGCCCCTATTACAGGTTGTTTAACAGCCGCCACAATGAATGTCCATCGGAAAGCTCTCCTTAAACTAAAGTCTAAAGTTAAGGTACGTACACCATACGTTTCTATCTCGGTCCCGTTAGCCGCGTATAGTTTATATTCATCACACGCGCGTTTTTTTAAACTTAATTTAGAAACTGGAATAACCGAAACGTTTGCACCCGTATCTATTAAGAACTTTAGTCCGCTTTTTCGGTCTAGAATACATAGGCGATTGGATGAATTGATACATACCTCCGCCACAGGCTGTATCGCCGCTAGTTTTCCGACGGAGCGGTGTTTTTCGGCTCTTTCCAATTGCACGGCTTTAGACACTTAGTAGCTTTAGATCTAAACTTATAGTGATAATAACACAGCCATTCCGGATCCTTGCGACCTCTACTCACGTCTCTCGCGCGTGACCTTGAGCGCCGACAGCTGCCGTAGTCTCTGCCGCGCTGTGGTTGCCGAGCGCGCAGCAGTTCCGCGACCTCGAGGCTCAGCTTTTCCAACGCCGCGGCCAAATCCGCCGTTTGATTGGTATCCTTGGAGCTGGAACTAGGCGTCACCATCGCTATCTCCGCTGGACGAGTCGCCTGTATCACTCTATCAGTCACGACCGCCAAGTTGTCAAGTTCCTTAACTTCCGTGACCGCTAACACAGCTTGTACAGCTGCCGGCAGATGACTGTTCCACATAATTTGCAACGTGGGATCTGGTATTTTCGCTCGTGCCAAATCCCTCATCCGCCGTAGGAGTTGTGACGGCTTCTGGCTCCCGAGCTCCATCTCTCCCAGCAGCTTCTGGAACTGGCGGGTCTCTGATTCTTCGAAGACTTGCAACAATCTGTCCTTCAAAGTATCATATCTCCGCGTCTCGGGTGGTGCTAGAAGAAGATCGCTGACCTGCTGGATAGCGCTCTTGTTCAGCTTCGTCACGATCAGACTGTGTTTTGCAGCGTCACTAAGTTTCTGGTTTACCACAACTGCTTCAAATTGAACGAACCAGAGTCGAGGTTGGTCCGCCCAAAAATCCGGTATGCGCGATGACACAGTTATACTAGCCAGCGCTGCCACGTCCTCAGCACGTGGCTCAATTTTTGGATCTGCCGCACGCATTGCCGGTGGAATTACTCCTGGAGTAGTCATTGTCCAAAATATTACCGTTTACAGGGGTCACCACTTTAGGTAATATCTGTTGTAGTGTATAAGGTTACCTATTATATTTTGGATTGTTAAATGAAAGGAATATACGTGTTCACGTAAACTGTCTTTATTCTCGACTAACTTACTCGGCGGGCGCAGCCGCCTCTACACACACATGCTTACGTTGCACAATCGCAAACTTATATCTAAATACACACTGTGTCCCTACACGTATAGTATAGATATATTGTTATAGGTCTATATTTATTATTTTTATCCCATTTTTTGTATGTTTTATTTTCTTATGCATTGGTGTGTAAATTATTATTAGTAGGCCTGCGAGAATACCAGCGTTGCAGTCTATACAGCAACAATAGCTGACGCAGTTGCCTAAGTTGATCTCCATGTACCGTTTTCTGTGAAAATTGTATGTATTTATTATTGTTTTTTTTTAAATTATGTAAATATGGAGATTCAAATAAAACATTTTACTTTCTTTCTCTTTCTTTACACATTTATTAAAATCGTACGAGATATTATTACGAGATACTTGTGCAAAATGGTGAAGGTATCTCTTTTTAAAAATAACTCAATTCAGATGAATTATAAAAGGAAATGAATACAATTGATTCTGAGTAATAAAAAAAATCATATGCCAAAATCAATAAGACTTTCAAACATAAAACCGCATGGATATGTACTTACCTACCTTACACTCAATATTTTTACGTAAGCACATAATAAGTAGGCACACATATAATTTCAAAAAATACCTACTTTTCCATAAATTTCTATTTCTTCATCAGATTCGAATTCTTCATCATCGTCACCATCCAAAATACAAATTAATTCTTCAGTTGTATCGGTAATTGTTTTTCTAACACATCATTAGCTGACGACTCTTCACGTCCATGGCGAAGATTTGCATGCCAAATGATACATTTTGCATGATGTTCTTACAATGTGATCTTTTCCCATTATTGTGTGGCTAATTGTTATAATCCTTGTTTAATTATATAATAAATATGTCTAAGGAAAAACAATAGAGAAAAAGAAACACAACAAACATATTTTTGTATGTTTATTTTATGTATACATAATATCGTCGTGGCATGGTAATTCTTGGAGGTTAGGTATTATTTGAGTTGGAAGCGCTGGTGGATGAGGCCGTGGAATATAATTTATAATCGGCCTTGACACCGTTGGTAGATATTTAGGCATAGGTGCAGGTGCAGGAGGTTGTATTGGAACATATACGGGTGGCGCATGTGTTTCTTCTATAACTGGACAAGGCTCATGCAGAATTTTTTCAGCTGGTTGAGTAGCAGCAGTTGCAGGCGGCTGAGCATACATAACATGCATCATATTTTCATTTTCGTGGCATGGTAATTCTTGGAGGTTAGGTATTACTTGAGTTGGAAGCACTTGTGGTTGAGGCCGTGGAATATAATTTATAATTGGTCTTGACACCGTTGGTAGATATTTAGGCATAGGTGCAAGTGCAGGAGGTTGTATTGGAACATATACGGGTGGCGCTTGTCTTTCTTCTATAACTGGACAAGGCTCATGCAGAATTTCTTCAGCCGGTTGAGTAGCAGCAGTTGCAGGCGGCTGACCGTACATAACATGCATCATATTTGCATTTTCGTGGCATGGTAATTCTTGGAGGTTAGGTATTATTTGAGTTGGAAGCGCTGGTGGTTGAGGCCGTGGAATATAATTTATAATTGGCCTTGACACCGTTGGTAGATATTTAGGCATAGGTGCAGGTGCAGGAGGTTGTGTTGGAACATATACGGGTGGCGCATGTGTTTCTTCTATAACTGGACAAGGCTCATGCAGAATTTCTTCAGCTGGTTGAGTAGCAGCAGTTGCAGGCGGCTGAGCATACATAACATGCATCATATTTTCATTTTCGTGGCATGGTAATTCTTGGAGGTTATGTATTATTTGAGTTGGAAGCGCTGGTGGTTGAGGCCGTGGAATATAATTTATAATTGGTCTTGACACCGTTGGTAGATATTTAGGCATAGGTGCAGGTGCAGGAGGTTGTATTGGAACATATACGGGTGGCGCTTGTGTTTCTTCTGTAACTGGACAAGGCTCATGCAGAATTTCTACAGGTGGTTGAGTAGCAGCAGCGGCAGGCGGCTGACCATACATAACATGCATCATATTTGCATTTTCGTGGCATGGTAATTCTTGGAGGTTAGGTATAGTTTGAGTTGGAAACGCTGGTGGTTGAGGCCGTGGAATATAACCACTGTATTCGACTCTGTTGTCGGCGTTATACTGCCGATACTGCGTTGATACTGTAAGATAAACAAATAATTGCAATTATAAAAAAAGAAGTGAGGATAGCTAAGTGGTTAAGGGGAGTTCGTGTTTTCTATTTTCACATATATTGACCTTAACCCACGCCTAACACAAGAATCAGGCGTAGCTGGAAGGGTTTCAAGAATACTAGTCCTTTGCATTTCAAATACCTGCTAGTAATAGTTTAAACACTTTAAAAAAATACATTGTCATATTAAAACATCAAAATAAAATCAACTCACCACATAGTATCAGCGGTAGTATAAACAGGACTATGTCACGTAACATGTTTAGTTCGGAACTGAAGACCTTTACGTGTGTTTACTGTATAACAGTTCACACCTCACTGAAATTAGATCAGTTTGTCTTGCTTATAAATCATAAATTTTACATTTGATATCATAATTGTTACGATTTAAACTGTTTTGAATGCCCCTTTTAATGAATAAGCGTACGTTTAATTATGTATAGAAAGAGTTTGTGGTTTTATTTACAACCAGTATTTAATACGTTTGTTGCTAAAATAGAAATTTCCATATCTTTGGAATGCTGTTGTCTTATCAAGTTAGATTACTTATTGACGAGAAAATTAACCAAACAATACGATTTTTATCAATATTAACCATTGTATGATCTTGTCGAAGTCTAATTGTTTTGTGGATGCGTAGTAAAGATATAAGTAACATTAGATATACGGATGAATTGCCCAAGCAAACAAAATACATGGCAATCCTGAGAACGATAGTGCAATGTGCTGTTTTATGATTTTGTAATTTTTTTCCTAGTAAAGTAAGTAGTCTCTACCTTGGCAAATAAAATCATTAAGCAATGGCCTCTATTACATCAAAATAAAATATGTCGAAGTGTCACTTTATCATCACGGTGACCTGTCCTGAACCCAATTCCGCGCATAAAACATCTTCCCTTGCAAATACATTCATTATTTGGATTTAAATCCATTTAAGTACCATTAATTATAATATAGTCTATCAACAAAAACTACTATTGTTTGTTTATCATCTTTCTCATACATTTGACAAGCAATCAACTTTTGTCCAGAAAAAGTTATTATTTTAGAGGACAGTAAGTTTTAGTAGAATAGGGGGCTAAAATAGCCCGTCAACATTGGGTTTTTGCGGGCGCAAAGAGCGGGTGAAAGGCAAGGGGGGCCCCTTGCCTTTCCTCACTTCGGATCAGTCCGCCTCAAGCTCATCGGAGCCCACGCCGGTCACACGTTAAAAAGTAAGTTTATCATTTCAGTGATAAGGGGAAAAAATGGTTTCATTTCGGTAGCCTTTATAACTCGTGCTAGACTAATTTAATTTAATTGCCGTTATTATCATTTCGGTGGACATTTTTATAATTTCGGCGGATATTTTATATTTCAGTGGACTCACAAAAATTCAACCTTAAATATTTAAGTAAGTTTTGATAATATTTGATGTCCACTCACGCACATGTTACAAATATAGTTAAAATTGTATTTGTTACTAAATATAAGTAGATAGCATTGTTATAAAATAAAACCACCGGAATGACACATGAAAATCTCTTGTTGAAAATCACCCATACATAAAATGACTGATTGCAGTGGCCATTAGTTTCATTCACATTATTAAGATCGCATTGCTACGATATCGTATCTGACTACGCAACATAATGTGATATTACTACGATTATTTCGTAAATTTGATTCGTGTAGTAGAAAATATTGAATTATTATTTTAATATACATTCTAAACCATAGAGGGAGGGTAAACGCATTTTTTTTTAATGATTTCCAGTCTAGTTTTGGTGATACACAGCGTCTGTTTTTTATAATATTATGTAGATAAACTACTTTTTAAGTTCATACTGATATACTTTTTGACGTAGAATTGAAAGTAAATTATTGTTATAATGTATACCAAAAAGACGTAAATCTTTGTAAGAATAGCAGTAACAAGAACTCAGTGGGCAGCGAGGCTTTATTTTTTAAATCAAATAGGTGTAAGCATATACGAGTATAATTTTTGAGGTTGGTCGGCATAATTATAGCGTTGTGCCACAAATCATATTGTACACGGTACGAAGGCAATTCAGGGACAAACAAAGTCTGTAAAGATTATTATGTAAGATATCTCTCTTAAACACAGCTTGTTATATACTCGGATTGCTGCTCGGTGCAAGAGAGACATTCTGTGCTCGTAACTATGCTCAGCTCATGATGTTACCAGACAATTTATTAAGTTATTATTGTTTTATTTATCCCTTACAAACCTTACTAGTTACAATAGTTTCTACTTATTTTTATTTCTTAGTAATGTTAGTGCGTGAATTAGTAGGTATACTAGTGGTTTGTTAGGTATAATGGCCTTCTTTTGCGATAAAAGTCTCCTCCATACCTCTCCAGCGAACTCCATCTTGCACCATTCTTGGCCACAGAGAACCCGCTACTTCAGCAATGTCATCGCTACATCTTTTTTCTTTTTTTACAATTTATGGCGTATGGTAGATGGGCGACTCTTGGATAGCCTCACAAGTTCTCGAGTTCGATCCCAAGGCGTGCATCTCTAACTTTTCGAAGATATGTGCGAATTAATTAGTTAATTATCGCTCGCTTAAGCGATAGGGGAAGCCATCCTGAGGAAACCTGCACGTCTAAGAGTTCTCCATAATGTTTTCGATAATATGTGAAGTCTGCCAACCTGAGCCAGCGTGGTGGTCTATGGCCTAACCCTTCTCACACTGAGAAAAAACTGGTGTCCAGCAGTGAAAAACACAGCCATGGGTATGAGCCATGGTTCTCGCTTACTATCAGGTGGGCCGCTGGCTCGCCTGTCACCGATGAAAGTAACAAAACAAAAACGAAAAAGGCGTAATGTCATACGACTTCCAAGTGAAGACAATTACGAACAATTATAGTTTCAAAGATATGATTGATCATTGATATTGGTATCGATTATAAAAGACAACTCCCGCTCTAGGAACCATTCCTGTGTCGCGGGGGACTTTACAAACATTCATATAACGAACACAAAGAACACCCAAACTCGAAATAACAAACAGTTGCGAGGCGACCACTTAAACAACTGCGCCAGCAGTGCAGTCTAATGGTTGCAGCTCCTTACAGAAAAGATTAGTAAAATAAACAATACTGTAAAGGACATAAACAATTTGGCCTATGAATCAACACACATTCTACCTAAACAATAATTTGTATTTTATTCTATGACTTAATAATCAATCATTACAATCTCACGGACACTTTCGAATCTTATTTTGGTGTTAAAAAGTATTTTCGTGATTTCAAATACATCGACATCCATTGTTTACATCTGAGACACGCAGTGTTACCATGCCTACAGTTTTTACAATATGTGTACGGTTTTATCAGATTAATTATTTCCTATTTAGCTTGTCTGTAATTTTTCTTACGTAGTTAATACGAATGCT
Organism: Catocala fraxini; assembly: GCA_930367265.1. Taxonomy (NCBI): domain Eukaryota; kingdom Metazoa; phylum Arthropoda; class Insecta; order Lepidoptera; family Erebidae; genus Catocala; species Catocala fraxini. The sequence goes on along the minus strand of OV884026.1, from coordinate 11,828,394 downwards.
ACTCTATAAATACCATTATTGAACTTCATCATAGATATGACCAATTTCTTAAAATTGACGTTGGCGTTAATTTTACGTGGTAGAATGCATTGACGCATACCCCTCCGTGGGGGCGGGAGGGGTTATGTCGGACTCACCGGGGTAAAAGAGAAAGATGAAATAAGGATGATAATAATCGACCGCCCGGAATATTTAGAAGCAATATTCAGAAGTGTCCGTGACTTATATTCTCCTCCAATTGAATGTGGTTATCCTTAACCAAATATTTATAATTTGTTATGGCTGATGGTTCCTAGGTTAAAATATATAGCAGCTGAACAATGTCCTTTGGCGATTAATAATATTTTATAAGTTCAGTGACCACTGACCCAGTTAATCCCAAACTCGAAATTATCTTAATTTCCCATTTTCGATTCACAGTCAACTATAAAATCAATTATAAAGTCGGTCTGAACGTCACATAATACGAACAATTTGATACCAATTCTGTTACGTTTCTTTGGTAAATACTGTTTTATACTTAAGCGTCCTTTGAAGGGCACAATGCTTTCATCAATGCAAAATTTACGACCTGTGATGCATGTGCATTAATTTTTTTGGCGTGCATGATCTATCATCGTTTTTACTCGATGCAACTTTGATACACTTGCATTAGCACCTACGTCGTAAAATGAGTTACAAGCCCGTTCGTCCCTCAAGGATATCCCCATAGTAGAAATTTTTTGGGTTTCTTCTTAAATCCACCCAAAAATAGGAGGCTTGCCAAGCGGGGCTCCGTCGACTTAGTCAAGTAAAGTAAAGTCAAGGGGCGTATGGACTCGTAGCCGTAAAATGAGAGCATAGCTAGTATTGAACAATACCTATTTCTGTACATAGTGTTATGAAATATCGGGCTAAATAATAAAGGGTCTGTGGACCAATGTTCTTCGATTGATAATCGCTTATTTCTAGTAAATAGCATTGTAACTGCTAAAAAAATCCAACTGTCTTCAACAGTTACGTCTTGCCATTTATGAAGTCTTGAGTACAATAGGAGATCAGTATGTCTAATATTGTTTTGATGGTATTTATTTGTAAAGTTAACAATTTTAACACCAACTCGTCGTCACAGAAATGTTCGAAAAATACCAACTCCAGAGTAGCTTTGTTCATTGTACCTAATAGTAGGTGTGAATCCCGAAACAAACTCGTCGAATTCTTCTAATACTGGAGGAATAATTTGCGATGACCAATTGATAACAGTAAATATTGTTGACGTCGTGATCCAGAAAATATGAAATAAAATAACTCATACTAATGATAATAACAATATTCTTTTAGTTATTTCTCAGCAAACAAACTGTAAGATCCCAAGTTTCCCAATCGCTTGTTTATGCTATGCTATGCTATTCTACTTACATACATTTGTTATATGAATAACTACTTACCTACACATAACACATGGTACTGAAAAGATTTTTGTTATTATCATCACGATAATAGTAAAAATATTTTTCGTAAGTAGGTACCACGTTTAGATAGATCTTTTACAAATTCCACGTAGGCAGAGTCACGAACATAATATAGGTAGGTACCTAATGCTATTAATAGGTAATATATGTATATAAATGTGAAACTTTGTATGTTTCTTCCTCAATCACGCAAAAACGAATGAACGAATTTGGATGAAATTTGGCACACGAATAGTTTATAACTCGGAATAATACATAAGATACTTTTATTCCGATAATCTTCGTTATGAAATTCCAAGCGGGCGAGGCCACGGGCGGATACTGGTTATAGGTACCTAAGTATATAAATAACTAGTTGTGCTAATTTTAGGTGAATATGAAGTTCATCGAACTTCGTATTCACCTAAAATTGATTTGTGACACACCGACTGCAGCGCCACCTACCGGGTCCAGTAGTATTTCCAAACCATCCAGGAACCCTTTGAAACACAATTTTTTATCTGACCACCTGACACACTAAATTTCATCCAAATCAGTCTAGCTGTTTAAGAGGAGTAGGGTGACAAACACACGTACGAAGAATATTTAGGTAGGTACTTATGTAAGTACTAGCTGTCCCGGCGAACTTCGTATACCTAAAATTGATTTGTGACACATCGACTACAGCATCACCTATTGGGCCTAATTGTATTTTAAAACCTTTCAGGAACGCATAGAAATATACACACAAAATTGCATTCAAATCGGTCCCGCCATTTAGGAGATGACAAACACAATATGTACAGAAGAGGGGAATCTACGTCTATGAATAAGGTAGGTACCTACCCCCCGCGTGGCTCAGTCGCCAAGCGCACGCTTAGTTTAAAGCCTGGGGTATGAACATAGGCTACTTTTTAAGCCGTGACTTCGTCCGCGATAACCGACATCCACGCGGACGAAGTCACGGGCAAAAACTATAGGTTATAAGCAGTGGTCGACGTAGGTAGGGCCATTTAGGATGAATGACCTCAAATATATATGTTAACATGGACATACCCCGGGATGCCAGGATTTTAAAATTATCGAGTTTATTTATTTATCATTAAGTACTATTTCTTAATACTCAATTATTGATATTACGAATATTACCACCAAAAACCTGCGAAAAGAGAGTTATATAAGATATTATCTAACTCTGAACTCCTAAATCCGCATATTTTAGATGAAATTTGTTTTTTTTATTATAGATTACCCTTATACTAAAGCATATGTTCATCTTTATGAGTTCTTTCAATGTGTAAGTTAATTAATATAATTAAAAAAAAGTTGAGCATTTTAGGGGCTAGCGACTTACGAATAAATCAAATTCAAAATATTTATTAACATTTATTTAACAAAAAAAAATGGATAATACCTATATAAATTTTAGATTTAACACAAGTTAAATAAGAATATATATATATATGTATATATAATATATATGAGATTTATATATTATTTATAGTTTTAGTTTTATATAACATATAATGTGTGTATACTGTTTATTTTCCCTAATAAATAAAATAAAATAAAAATAAAATAAAATAAAATAAAATATATTGTCGGCCTCGATGGCGTAGTGGTTAGTGTAACCAACTGCAACGCCTGAGGTCGCGGGTTCGATTCCCGCACAAGTCAAACATTTGTGTGCATGAACATGGATGTTTGTCTTGGTCTGGGTGTTTTTATGTATAATATGTACGTATTTACAAAAAAAAAGTATATAAGTATGTTTATCCATTGTCTAGTACCCATAGTACAAGCTCTGCTTAGTTTAGGCTAGACGGTGTTGTGTGTATGTGTTAGAATATTATTATTATTATATTATTATTATCCTAACACGAGATTTATATAAAAATCTCTACATGTTCATCCATGCTGATCTCCGAAACCACTGAACTGAGATTCTCAGCACCAACTAGAGAGATAGGACAGTTTTTACCCGGTTCGAGAGGATTTTTAGAAAGTACAATGCGAGTGGAGTCTCTGGAAAAAGCTAGTATTAGTTTAGATTTACGCACTTATGACCCGTTGTCAATAATAATGTATAAGAAGTGTATATATCCCGAAAGTTTAAAAACAGTGTTATTGTACAGGTAGTATTGAGTACGTACGCTGTAGCAATTTGGTTGATTTCTATAAATCGGCTACTTTATTTAAAAAAAAAAGATATGTATAGTTCAAAAACAGTAGAGACACTTTTAGGGTGCGGATTTATAATTTTATATCGGTAATATTTCATCGAAAGTGATTCTTTAAAATCCCGGGCTTTTGAAATGAGACGGTATGTCCATGTTATGCCACGATTGACGAATCCCACGAAATGGCACTACCTATGCCGGCCACTGGTTATAAGACACCACGCTAAACCCCACGAGAGTTTAGCAGTAAGATACCTACGTTGCTACGGGAACGCGGGTGAAACCGCGGGGCTATTGTTAGAATATTTACGTAAACTCAATAAACTGGAATAAAAAAATCGTCACATTGCATAGGTATATTCGCTTTACCTATTTGAGCAATGATCATCTTTCCTGCACAATCTTCTAAATGACTAGACGTATCCCTACTCGACTGCTTAGCCAAAATCAATAAGAATTTCAAACATAAAACCGCATAGATATGTATATATCTACCTTGCACAATCAATATTTTTACATAAGCACATAATAAGTAGGTATAACATATAATTACTAAAATATAGTGATTTCCACCACAGAGGATTTACAACCTAGTCAGCGTACACACCTTAATTCTTTTGTAATGTTCGGTACAGACGAATCCGAAGTGGAGCTACTGATATCCAACCTCAGAGGTGATTGTGCAGTAGGCGCTGATAATATTTCTGGCACTTTGATTAAGAAATTTAGGGACATTTTAACTCCCCCTATCACATTTATCTGCAACCTAGCACACCGCGCAGGAATTTTTCCGGACGCGTTTAAACTAGCAATAGTGCATCCTATCTACAAATCGGGAGACAGAGGTCTTGTGAACAACTATAGACCAGTTTCTATCTTGCCTACACTTTCGAAAATACTCGAAAGACTTATGAATACCAGGCTGATTAAATACTTAGAGCAAAATCAATTACTCTCTGCTTCACAATATGGCTTTCGGTCTGGTACTTCCACTAGTACAGCTGTTCTCGACTTAACAAATCATATTATCGTTAATTTAGACAAGAAACAAAAAGTCATAGGTGTATTTCTAGATTTAGCCAAAGCGTTCGACACGATCTCTGTCTCCATCCTAATCGATAAGCTTAACAAAATCGGAATAAGAGGGGAGCAACTGTCTCTATTTAAGAGTTATCTTAGTGGTAGGCGGCAATGTTTGAAGATCGGTGATTGGGTAAGTGACGAGCTGTCTTTATCTTACGGGGTGCCCCAAGGCAGTATTATCGGTCCTACTCTGTTCTTAATTTATATAAACAACCTTTGCAATCTTAAGCTCTTGAATTGCTCTATTTTCACATATGCCGATGATACTGCCCTAATATTTCATGGTCCATCGTGGGAGTTAGCATTTAAACGCGCACAGGCAGGTCTCAACGCAGTAACTAATTGGTTGGCTCAAAATCTGCTGACATTAAATATAAACAAAACCGAATATCTTACATTCTCACTGTCATCTCAGGGTAAACTTCCATCTGCTTCTCATACTCTGATAGCTCACTCTTGCAATATACCATCACAATCACGTTGCACCTGCCCTATCCTTACTAGAACGAACTGTATTAAATATCTGGCCGTACAGATTGACGATACCCTTACATACCATCTTCACATTGATTCACTAGCCTCCAGATTGCGAAAGTTGATCTTTGTCTTTAAAGGTCTCCGCCATGTTGCAGATACTAAGGTTCTGAGAATGGTGTTTTTGGCACTCTGTCAATCTCTGACACAATATTGTATAGTGGCCTGGGGAGGCACCTCGAAAACTAACTTATTGAAATTGGAACGCGCACAAAGAGCACTTTTAAAGGTTGGATGGAAGTTACCATTCCGCATGCCCACCACAGAACTCTACAAAACTTGTAACGTACTTTCAGTTCGTCAGCTGTTCCTACTTAATCTCATTTTAACAACACACGCGCATACTCCCTACGAACCAACTAAATTTGCGAACATCCGCCGTAAACATAATGTTTGCCAGCTGGTGTCGGCCAGTTCTAGTTTGGCGCAACGAAACTACTACTTCCTCAGTAGCTACGTCTACAATAATATAAATAAAATATTGTGTATATATTCAATGTGTAGAACGAAATGTAAAAAAGTAGTTACAGATTGGTTACATAGTTTAAATTATGAGGAGACTGAAAGTCTCATTGTCCCAATAAAATAAGAATATAAATAAATAAAATAAAATAAACCTAATAATAATACACGCTGACATACATAGACATAAACATTGGCGCTTACACACACACACACATACACTCACACACACACACACACACACACACACACACACACACACACAGACACACACACAACGCACGCACGCACGCACACGCGCACGCACGCACGCGAGCACGCACGCACGCACGCATGCTCGCACGCACGCACACACACACACACACACATACTCATATACACAGTTACTCACCATCTGCATGCAACCCTTTTTGTTAGTTTATTTTGCTGTTTAAACATTTGCTTTTCTTGAAAATAGTTATAAGTACTTTGTTCATACAACCTTAGCCACATTAAATATTGTTTATAATGTCTATAATAGGGAGCGGGCCTGGAGATTTGTCATACAGGTTTTGAACCTAGTACAGACTCCAGCTCTCTCAAAGGTTAAATTTAACTTATAATGAATGTATTCATTCCTTTGAGAGAAAAATAAAACATATTATTATTATTATTATTATTATAATTTTTAAAAATACCTACCTGTCCATCAATTTCCGATTCTTCATCAGATTCGAATTCTTCATCATCGTCCAAAATCAAATCAAAATCATCCAAAATACGAATTAATTCTTCAGCTGTAACCATAACGAGATTCAGCAAAATTATCGATATTAAAAAGTATTCACAAAAACACGCTCAACACTTATGGAAAATTCCATGCGGTTTGCCTCGGTCATGACGTCACAGGCGGTCGTGTTTATCCGACGCAGGCGCTGCTGGCTATACTAGCAAAAAATGATTTAGACAACATAGTCTAGGGATGGGAATTTGCATTTATAGTCGCTCCTGCTATAAATAACTAAATCGGTCTTTTCTTTAAGGAATTTAATATTTACGCAGTGCAAATGCAACATAATATTATAACAATTTCTTAATAATTTACTTTTCCCATAACTCAGTATTTAATGTAATACTTTTGTTTATATATATTCATTCTCTTATAAATTCTAACTTAACCTTTTGACCGCCACGTCAATAACGAAAATCTGTGTTCGCCACGCCAAGCGACAAATCCCTTCTTTCATACCTACAAAATAATAGTCACGGTAAAAATATATATCGATAAAACATCGAAAAATTTTACTTCTGCTTGGTTTACGAATAAATATCGCCTATATCGCGTGTTTCACTTTCTTTCCCAACTTAATAATCATTACCCAGAAATTACTACGTTAGATAAGAACAGATTTTATGATAAAAAGTAATTGAAATATTTTAAATAAATACACAGCACTAATGACGACATCTACTGACGTGAAAAGACATCAGTGGCGTGGCCAGCACTGCGCTTACAAAGGTTGCCCCTTCTGAGTTAGAGATGTGACATGCTTAACGATATTATTGCATGGTATGTAATTTATAATCACGTGATTATTATATTACTATTATAATTAAGTGTTAAGTATATGATTTTTTTTATTACTTAGAATCAATTGTGTTCATTGCCTTTAATAATTCAACTGAATGGAGTTATTTAAAAAGAGATACAATTTTTCAAAGATTCACAATTTTGCACAAGTATCTCGTATTAGTAATTTTAATAAATGTGTAAATTAAATTTTAATAATATTTATTTAAGTCTTACAATATTTAGTTTTTGATTTGGTAATATTGTAAAAATGTCTCTATGATTTTCTAAATCTCACAAGAAGTTATGAATATCATAATAGCGTAGCGTTCAGATATTATCATTTTTGATACTGCAATTATGTCGTCTCCAGAAGATAACTGCCGACCCTTTTTACCAAGCTCGTTAAGCAATATTATAAAAAGGAAACGAGAAATCATTTTCGTCATATATTAGTGAAGTATTGTAATTTGTTTTCGTAAAATATTTCGTAAAACTTTCATCGGTAATTGTTTTTCTAACCCATCATTAGCTGACGACTCTTCACGTCCATGGCGAGGATTTGCATGCTAAATGATACATTTTACATGATGTTCTTACAATGTGATCTTTTCCCATTATAGTGTGGCTAATTGTTATAATCCTTGTTTAATTATATTTAAAATAACTATGTCTAAGGAAAAATAATAGAGAAAAAGAAACACAACAAACATATTTTTGTAAATTTATTTTATCTATACATAATATTTGCATCGTCGTGGCATGGTAATTCTTGGAGGTTAGGTATTATTTGAGTTGGAAGCGCTGGTGGTTGAGGCCGTGGAATATAATTTATAATCGGCCTTGACACCGTTGGTAGATATTTAGGCATAGGTGCAGGTGCAGGAGGTTGTGTTGGAACATATACGGGTGGCGCTTGTGTTTCTACTGTAACTGGAGAAGGCTTATGCAGAATTTCTACAGGTGGTTGAGTAGCAAAAGTGGCTTGCGGCTGACCGTACATAACATGCATCATATTTTCATTTTCGTGGCATGGTAATTCTTGGAGGTTAGGTATTATTTGAGTTGGAAGCACTGGTGGTTGAGGCCGTGGAATATAATTTATAATTGGCCTTGACACCGTTGGTAGATATTTAGGCATAGGTGCAGGTGCAGGAGGTTGTGTTGGAACATATACGGGTGGCGCTTGTGTTTCTACTATAACTGGAGAAGGCTTATGCAGAATTTCTACAGGTGGTTGAGTAGCAAAAGTGGCATGCGGCTGACCGTACATAACATGCATCATATTTTCATTTTCGTGGCATGGTAATTCTTGGAGGTTAGGTATTATTTGAGTTGGAAGCACTGGTGGTTGAGGCCGTGGAATATAATTTATAATTGGCCTTGACACCGTTGGTAGATATTTAGGCATAGGTGCAGGTGCAGGAGGTTGTGTTGGAACATATACGGGTGGCGCTTGTGTTTCTACTATAACTGGAGAAGGCTTATGCAGAATTTCTACAGGTGGTTGATTAGCATAAGTGGCAGGCGGCTGACCGTACATAACATGCATCATATTTTCATTTTCGTGGCATGGTAATTCTTGGAGGTTAGGTATTATTTGAGTTGGAAGCACTGGTGGTTGAGGCCGTGGAATATAATTTATAATTGGCCTTGACACCGTTGGTAGATATTTAGGCATAGGTGCAGGTGCAGGAGGTTGTATTGGAACATATACGGGTGGCGCATGTGTTTCTTCTATAACTGGACAAGGCTCATGCAGAATTTCTTCAGCTGGTTGAGTAGCAGCAGTTGCAGGCGGCTGAGCATACATAACATGCATCATATTTGCATTTTCGTGGCATGGTAATTCTTGGAGATTAGGTATAATTTGAGTTGGAAGCGCTGATGGTTGAGGCCGTGGAATATAACGACTGTATTCGACTCTGTTGTCGGCGTTATACTGCCGATACTGCGTTGATACTGTAAGATAAACAAATAATTGCAATCATAAAAAAAGAAGTAAGGATAGCTAAGTGGTTAAGGGGAGTTCGTGTTTTCTATTTTTACATATATTGACCTTAACCCACGCCTAACACAAGAATCAGGCGTAGCTGGAAGGGTTACAAGAATACTAGTCCTTTGCATTTCAAATACCTGCTAGTAATAGTTTAAACACTTTAAAAAAATACATTGTCATATTAAAACATCAAAATAAAATCAACTCACCACATAGTATCAGCGGTAGTATAAACAGGACTATGTCACGTAACATGTTTAGTTCGGAACTGAAGACCTTTACGGGTGTTTACTGTATAACAGTACACACCTCACTGAAATTAGATCAGTTTGTCTTGCTTATAAATCATAAATTTTACATTTGATATCATAATTGTTACGATTTAAACTGTTTTGAATGCCCCTTTTAATGAATAAGCGTACGTTTAATTATCTATAGAAAGAGTTTGCGGTTTTATTTACAACCAGTATTTAATACGTTTGTTGCTAAAATAGAAATTTCCATATCTTTGGAATGCTGTTGTCTTATCAAGTTAGATTACTTATTGACGAGAAAATTAACCAAACAATACGATTTTTATCAATATTAACCATTGTATGATCTTGTCGAAGTCTAATTGTTTTGTGGATGCGTAGTAAAGATATAAGTAACATTAGATATACGGATGAATTGCCCAAGCAAACAAAATACACGGCAATCCTGAGAAAGGTAGTGCAATGTGCTGGTTTATGATTTTGTAATTTTTTTTCTTAATTAGGTAGGTACGTCTCTACCTTGGCAAAAAAAATAATTAAGAGGCCTCTATTAAGAGGCTGATGTAATCATCAGAATAAAATATGTCGAAGTGTCACTTTATCATCACGGTGACCTGTCCTGAACCCAATTCCGCGCATAAAACATCTTCCCCTGCAAATACATTCATTATTTGGATTTAAATCGATTTAAGTACCATTAATTATAATATAGTCTATCAACAAAAACCACTATTGTTTGTTTATCATCTTTCTCATACATTTGACAAACAGTCAACTTTTGTCCGGAAAAAGTTATTATTTTAGAGGACAGTAAGGTTTAGTAGAATAGGGAGCTAAAATAGCCCGTCAACATTGGGTTTTTTGCGGGCGCAAAGAGCGGGTGAAAGGCAAGGGGGCCCCTTGCCTTTCCTCACTTCGGATCAGTCCGCCTCAAGGTCATCGGAGCCCACGCCGGTCACACGTTAAAAAGTAAGTTTATCATTTCAGTGATAAGGAGAAAAAAATGGTTTTATTTCGGTAGCCTTTATAACTCGTGCTAGACTAATTTAATTTAATTGGCGTTATTATCATTTCGGTGGACATTTTTATAATTTCGGCGGATATTTTATATTTCAGTGGACTCACAAAAATTCAACCTTAAATATTTAAGTAAGTTTTGATAATATTTGATGTCCACTCACGCACATGTTACAAATATAGTTAAAATTGTATTTGTTACTAAATATAAGTAGATAGCATTGTTATAAAATAATCCCACCGGAATGACACATAAAAATCTCTTGTTGAAAATCACCCATACATAAAATGACTGATTGCAGTGGCCATTAGTTTCATTCACATTATTAAGATCGCATTGCTACGATATCGTATCTGACTACGCAACATAATGTGATATTACTACGATTATTTCGTAAATTAGATTCGTGTAGTAGAAAATATTGAATTATTTTTTTAATATACATTCTAAACCATAGAGGGAGGGTAAACCCTAATTTTTTAAATGTTTTCCAGTCTAGTTTTGGTGATACACAGCGTCTGTTTTTTATAATATTATGTAGATAAACTACTTTTTAAGTTCATACTGATATACTTTTTGACGTAGAATTGAAAGTAAATTATTGTTATAATGTATACCAAAAAGACGTAAATCTTTGTAAGAATAGCAGTAACAAGAACTCAGTGGGCAGCGAGGCTTTATTTTTTTAAATCAAATAGTGGTAAGCACATACGAGTATAATTTTTGAGGTTGGTCGGCATAATTATAGTGTTGTGCTACAATGCATATTGTACAGGGTACGAAAGCAATTCAGGAACAAACAAAGTCTGTAAAGATTATTATGTAAGATATCTCTCTTAAACACAGCTTGTTATATACTCGGATTGCTGCTCGGTGCAAGAGAGACATTCTGTGCTCGTAACTATGCTCAGCTCATGATGTTACCAGACAATTTATTAAGTTATTATTGTTTTATTTATCCCTTACAAACCTTACTAGTTACAATAGTTTCTGCTTATTTTTATTTCTTAGTAATGTTAGTGCGTGAATTAGTAGGTATACTAGTGTTTTGTTAGGTATAATGGCCTTCTTTTGCGATAAAATTCTCCTCCATACCTCTCCAGCGAACTCCATCTTGCACCATTCTTGGCCACAGAGAACCCGCTACTTCAGCAATGTCATCGCTACATCTTTTTTCTTTTTTTACAATTTACTTAGGTAATTTTATAATTATTTAGTATTTATAGGTAGCGATGGCGTATGGTAGATGGGCGACTCTTGGATAGCCTCACAAGTTCTCGAGTTCGATCCCAAGGCGTGCATCTCTAACTTTTCGAAGATATGTGCGAATTAATTAGTTAATTATCGCTCGCTTAAGCGATAGGGGAAGCCATCCTGAGGAAACCTGCACGTCTAAGAGTTCTCCATAATGTTCTCGATAATATGTGAAGTCTGCCAACCTGAGCCAGCGTGGTGGTCTATGGCCTAACCCTTCTCACACTGAGAAAAAACTGGTGTGACAGTGACAGTGGTGTGAAGACAATTACGAACAATTATAGTTTCAAAGATATTGATTGATCATTGATATTGGTATTGATTATAAAAGTCAACTTCCGCTCTAGAAATCATTTCTGTGTCGCCGGGGACTTTACAAACATTCAGACAACGAACACGAAGAACTATAGAGTTATAGATATAGAGTTATAAAGTATTTTCGCGATGTCAAATACATCGGCATCCATTGTTTACATCTGAGACACGCAGTGTTACCATGCCTACAGTTTTTACAATATGTGTACGGTTTTATCAGATTAATTATTTCCTATTTAGCTTGTCTGTAATTTTTCTTACGTAGTTAATACGAATGCTACTCTATAAATACCATTATTCAACTTCATCATAGACATGACCAATTTCTTAAAATTGACGTTGGCGTTAATTTTACGTGGTAGAATGCATTGACGCATACCCCTCCGTGGGGGCGGGAGGGGTTATGTCGGACTCACCGGGGTAAAAGAGAAAGATGAAATAAGGATGATAATAATCGACCGCCCGGAATATTTAGAAGCAATATTCAGAAGTGTCCGTGACTTATATTCTCTTTCAATTGAATGTGGTTATCCTTAACCAAATATTTATAATTTGTTATGGCTGATGGTTCCTAGGCTAAAAATATATAGCAGCTGAACAATGTCCTTTGGCGATTAATAATATTTTATAAGTTCAGTGACCACTGACCCAGTTAATCCCAAACTCGAAATTATCTTAATTTCCATTTTCGATTCACAGTCAACTATAAAATTAATTATAAAGTCGGTCTGAACGTCACATAGTACGAACAATTTGATACCAATTCTGTTACGTTTCTTTGGTAAATACTGTTTTATACTTAAGCGTCCTTTGAAGGGCACAATGCTTTCATCAATGCAAAATTTACGACCTGTGATGCATGTGCATTAATTTTTTTGGCGTGCATGATCTATCATCGTTTTTACTCGATGCAACTTTGATACACTTGCATTAGCACCTACGTCGTAAAATGAGTTACAAGCCCGTTCGTCCCTCAAGGATATCCCCATAGTAGAAATTTTTTGGGTTTCTTCTTAAATCCACCCAAAAATAGGAGGCTTGCCAAGCGGGGCTCCGTCGACTTAGTCAAGTAAAGTAAAGTCAAGGGGCGTATGGACTCGTAGCCGTAAAATGAGAGCATAGCTAGTATTGAACAATACCTATTTCTGTACATAGTGTTATGAAATATCGGGCTAAATAATAAAGGGTCTGTGGACCAATGTTCTTCGATTGATAATCGCTTATTTCTAGTAAATAGCATTGTAACTGCTAAAAAATTCCAACTGTCTTCAACAGTTACGTCTTGCCATTTATGAAGTCTTGAGTACAATAGGAGATCAGTATGTTTAATATTGTTTTGATGGTATTTATTTGTAAAGTTAACAATTTTAACACCAACTCGTCGTCACAGAAATGTTCGAAAAATACCAACTCCAGAGTAGCTTTGTTCATTGTACCTAATAGTAGGTGTGAATCCCGAAACAAACTCGTCGAATTCTTCTAATACTGGAGGAATAATTTGCGATGACCAATTGATAACAGTAAATATTGTTGACATCGTGATCCAGAAAATATGAAATAAAATAACTCATACTAATGATAATAACAATATTCTTTTAGTTATTTCTCAGCAAACAAACTGTAAGATCCCAAGCCCAATCGCTAGTTTATGCTATGCTATGCTATTCTACTTACATACATTTGTTATATGAATAACTACTTACCTACACATAACACATGGTACTGAAAAGATTTTTGTTATTATCATCACGATAATAGTAAAAATATTTTTCGTAAGTAGGTACCACGTTTAGATAGATCTTTTACAAATTCCACGTAGGCAGAGTCACGAACATAATATAGGTAGGTACCTAATGCTATTAATAGGTAATATATGTATATAAATGTGAAACTTTGTATGTTTCTTCCTCAATCACGCAAAAACGAATGAACGAATTTGGATGAAATTTGGCACACGAATAGTTTATAACTCGGAATAATACATAAGATACTTTTATTCCGATAATCTTCGTTATGAAATTCCAAGCGGGCGAGGCCACGGGCGGATACTGGTTATAGGTACCTAAGTATATAAATAACTAGTTGTGCTAATTTTAGGTGAATATGAAGTTCATCGAACTTCGTATTCACCTAAAATTGATTTGTGACACACCGACTGCAGCGCCACCTACCGGGTCCAGTAGTATTTCCAAACCATCCAGGAACCCTTTGAAACACAATTTTTTATCTGACCACCTGACACACTAAATTTCATCCAAATCAGTCTAGCTGTTTAAGAGGAGTAGGGTGACAAACACACGTACGAAGAATATTTAGGTAGGTACTTATGTAAGTACTAGCTGTCCCGGCGAACTTCGTATACCTAAAATTGATTTGTGACACATCGACTACAGCATCACCTATTGGGCCTAATTGTATTTTAAAACCTTTCAGGAACGCATAGAAATATACACACAAAATTGCATTCAAATCGGTCCCGCCATTTAGGAGATGACAAACACAATATGTACAGAAGAGGAGAATCTACGTCTATGAATAAGGTAGGTACCTACCCCCCGCGTGGCTCAGTCGCCAAGCGCACGCTAAGTTTAAAGCCTGGGGTATGAACATAGGCTACTTTTTAAACCGTGACTTCGTCCGCGATAACCGACATCCACGCGGACGAAGTCACGGGCAAAAACTATAGGTTATAAGCAGTGGTCGACGTAGGTAGGGCCATTTAGGATGAATGACCTCAAATATATATGTTAACATGGACATACCCCGGGGTGCCAGGATTTTAAAATTATCGAGTTTATTTATTTATCATTAAGTACTATTTCTTAATACTCAATTATTGATATTACGAATATTACCACCAAAAACCTGCGAAAAGAGAGTTATATAAGATATTATCTAACTCTGAACTCCTAAATCCGCATATTTTAGATGAAATTTGTTTTTTTTATTATAGATTACCCTTATACTAAAGCATATGTTCATCTTTATGAGTTCTTTCAATGTGTAAGTTAATTAATATAATTAAAAAAAAGTTGAGAATTTTAGGGGCTAGCGACTTACGGATAAATCAAATTCAAAATATTTATTAACATTTATTTAACAAAAAAAAATGGATAATACCTATATAAATTTTAGATTTAACACAAGTTAAATAAGAATATATATATATATATATATATAATATATATGAGATTTATATATTGTCGGCCTCGATGGCGTAGTGGTTAGTGTAACCAACTGCCACGCCTGAGGTCGCGGGTTCGATTCCCGCACAAGTCAAACATTTGTGTGCATGAACATGGATGTTTGTCTTGGTCTGGGTGTTTTTATGTATAATATGTACGTATTTACAAAAAAAAAGTATATAAGTATGTTTATCCATTGTCTAGTACCCATAGTACAAGCTCTGCTTAGTTTAGGCTAGACGGTGTTGTGTGTATGTGTTAGAATATTATTATTATCCTAACACGAGATTTATATAAAAATCTCTACATGTTCATCCATGCTGATCTCCGAAACCACTGAACTGAGATTCTCAGCACCAACTAGAGAGATAGGACAGTTTTTACCCGGTTCGAGAGGATTTTTTAGAAAGTACAATGCGAGTGGAGTCTCTGGAAAAAGCTAGTATTAGTTTAGATTTACGCACTTATGACCCGTTGTCAATAATAATGAATAAGAAGTGTATATATCCCGAAAGTTTAAAAACAGTGTTATTGTACAGGTAGTATTGAGTACGTACGCTGTAGCAATTTGGTAGATTTCTATAAATCGGCTACTTTATTTTAAAAAAAGATATGTATAGTTCAAAAACAGTAGAGACACTTTTAGGGTGCGGATTTATAATTTTATATCGGTAATATTTCATCGAAAGTGATTCTTTAAAACCCCGGGCTTTTGAAATGAGACGGTATGTCCATGTTATGCCACGATTGACGAATCCCACGAAATGGCACTACCTATGCCGGCCACTGGTTATAAGACACCACGCTAAACCCCACGAGAGTTTAGCAGTAAGATACCTACGTTGCTACGGGAACGCGGGTGAAACCGCGGGGCTATTGTTAGAATATTTACGTAAACTCAATAAACTGGAATAAAAAAATCGTCACATTGCATAGGTATATTCGCTTTACCTATTTGAGCAATGATCATCTTTCCTGCACAATCTTCTAAATGACTAGACGTATACCTACTCGACTGCTTAGCCAAAATCAATAAGAATTTCAAACATAAAACCGCATAGATATGTATATATCTACCTTGCACAATCAATATTTTTACGTAAGCACATAATAAGTAGGTATAACATATAATTTTTAAAAATACCTACCTGTCCATCAATTTCCGATTCTTCATCAGATTCGAATTCTTCATCATCGTCACCATCCAAAATACGAATTAATTCTTCAGCTGTAACCATAACGAGATTCAGCTAAATTATCGATATTAAAAAGTATTCACAAAAACACGCTCAACACTTATGGAAAATTCCATGCGGTTTGCCTCGGTCATGACGTCACAGGCGGTCGTGTTTATCCGACGCAGGCGCTGCTGGCTATACTAGCAAAAAATGATTTAGACAACATAGTCTAGGGATGGGAATTTGCATTTATAGTCGCTCCTGCTATAAATAACTAAATCGGTCTTTTCTTTAAGGAATTTAATATTTACGCAGTGCAAATGCAACACAATATTATAACAATTTCTTAATAATTTACTTTTCCCATAACTCAGTATTTAATGTAATACTTTTGTTTATATATATTCATTCTCTTATAAATTCTAACTTAACCTTTTGACCGCCACGTCAATAACGAAAATCTGTGTTCGCCACGCCAAGCGACAAATCCCTTCTTTCATACCTACAAAATAATAGTCACGGTAAAAATATATATCGATAAAACATCGAAAAATTTTACTTCTGCTTGGTTTACGAATAAAAATCGCCTATATCGCGTGTTTCACTTTCTTTCCCAACTTAATAATCATTACCCAGAAATTACTACGTTAGATAAGAGCAGATTTTATGATAAAAAGTAATTGAAATATTTTAAATAAATACACAGCACTAATGTGTTTGTGACGACATCTACTGACGTGAAAAGACATCAGTGGCGTGGCCAGCACTGCGCTTACAAAGGTTGCCCCTTCTGAGTTAGAGATGTGACATGCTTAACGATATTATTGCATGGTATGTAATTTATAATCACGTGATTATTATATTACTATAATAATTAAGTGTTAAGTATATGTTTTTTTTTATTACTTAGAATCAATTGTGTTCATTGCCTTTAATAATTCATCTGAATTGAGTTATTTAAAAAGAGATACCTTCACAATTTTGCACAAGTATCTCGTATTAGTAATTTTAATAAATGTGTAAATTAAATTTTAATAATATTTATTTAAGTCTTACAATATTTAATTTTTGATTTGGTAATATTGTAAAAATGTCTCTATGATTTTCTAAATCTCACAAGAAGTTATGAATATCATTATAGCGTAGCGTTCAGATATTATCATTTTTGATACTGCAATTATGTCGTCTCCAGAAGATAACTTCCGACCCTTTTTACCAAGCTTGTTAAGCAATATTATAAAAAGGAAACGAGAAATCATTTTCGTCATATATTAGTGAAGTATTGCAATTTGTTTTCGTAAAATATTTCGTAAAACTTTCATCGGTAATTGTTTTTCTAACCCATCATTAGGTGACGACTCTTCACGTCCATGGCGAGGATTTGCATGCCAAATGATACATTTTGCATGATGTTCTTACAATGTGATCTTTTCCCATTATAGTGTGGCTAATTGTTATAATCCTAGTTTAATTATATAATAAATATGTCTAAGGAAAAATAATAGAGAAAAAGAAACAAAACAAACATATTTTTGTATGTTTATTTTATGTATACATAATATTTGCATCGTCGTGGCATGGTAATTCTTGGAGGTTAGGTATTATTTGAGTTGGAAGCGCTGGTGGTTGAGGCCGTGGAATATAATTTATAATCGGCCTTGACACCGTTGGTAGATATTTAGGCATAGGTGCAGGTGCAGGAGGTTGTGTTGGAACATATACGGGTGGCGCTTGTGTTTCTACTATAACTGGAGAAGGCTTATGCAGAATTTTTACAGGTGGTTGAGTAGCAAAAGTGGCAGGCGTCTGCCCATACATAACATGCATCATATTTTCATTTTCGTGGCATGGTAATTCTTGGAGGTTAGGTATTATTTGAGTTGGAAGCGCTGGTGGTTGAGGCCGTGGAATATAATTTATAATCGGCCTTGACACCGTTGGTAGATATTTAGGCATAGGTGCAGGTGCAGGAGGTTGTGTTGGAACATATACGGGTGGTGCTTGTGTTTCTACTGTAACTGGAGAAGGCTTATGCAGAATTTCTACAGGTGGTTGAGTAGCAAAAGTGGCAGGCGGCTGACCGTACATAACATGCATCATATTTTCATTTTCGTGGCATGGTAATTCTTGGAGGTTAGGTATTATTTGAGTTGGAAGCACTGGTGGTTGAGGCCGTGGAATATAATTTATAATTGGCCTTGACACCGTTGGTAGATATTTAGGCATAGGTGCAGGTGCAGGCGGTTGTGTTGGAACATATACGGGTGGCGCTTGTGTTTCTACTATAACTGGTGAAGGCTTATGCAGAATTTCTACAGGTGGTTGAGTAACATAAGTGGCAGGCGGCTGACCGTACATAACATGCATCATATTTTCATTTTCGTGGCATGGTAATTCTTGGAGGTTAGGTATTATTTGAGTTGGAAGCACTGGTAGTTGAGGCCGTGGAATATAATTTATAATTGGCCTTGACACCGTTGGTAGAAATTTAGGCATAGGTGCAGGTGCAGGAGGTTGTGTTGGAACATATACGGGTGGCGCATGTGTTTCTTCTATAACTGGACAAGGCTCATGAAGAATTTCTTCAGCTGGTTGAGTAGCAGCAGTTGCAGGCGGCTGAGCATACATAACATGCATCATATTTGCATTTTCGTGGCATGGTAATTCTTGGAGGTTAGGTATAATTTGAGTTGGAAGCACTGATGGTTGAGGCCGTGGAATATAACGACTGTATTCGACTCTGTTGTCGGCGTTATACTGCCGATACTGCGTTGATACTGTAAGATAACCAAATAATTGCAATCATAAAAAAAGAAGTGAGGATAGCTAAGTGGTTAACGGGAGTTCGTGTTTTCCATTTCCACATATATTGACCTAAACCCACGCCTAACACAAGAATCAGGCGTAGCTGGAAGGGTAACAAGAATACCCTTTCCTTGTCCTTTGCATTGCAAATACCTGCTAGTAATAGTTTAAACACTTTAAAAAAATACATTGTCATATTAAAACATCAAAATAAAATCAACTCACCACCTAGTATCAGCGGTAGTATAAACAGGACTTTGTCCCGTAACATGTTTAGTTCGGAACTGAAGACCTTTACGGGTGTTTACTGTATAACAGTTCGCACCTCACTGAAATTAGATCAGTTTGCCTTGCTTATAAATCATAAATTTTACATTTGATATCATAATTATTACGATTTAAACTGTTTTGAATGTCCCTTTTAATTAATTAGCGTACGTTTAATTATGTATAGAAAGAGTTTGCGGTTTTATTTACAACTAGTATTTAATGCGTTTATTACTAAAATAGAAGTTTCCATATCTTTGTAATGGTGTTATCTTATCGAGTTAGATTACTTTTTGACGAGAAAATTAACCAGACAATACGATTTTTATCAATATTAACCATTGTATGATCTTGTCGAAATCAAATTGTTTTGTGGATGCGTAGTAAAGATATAAGTAACATTAGATATACGGGTGAATTGCCCAAGCAAACAAAATACAAGGCAATCCTGAGAACGATAGTGCAATGTGCTGTTGTATGATTTTGTAATTTTTTTCTTAGTAAAGTAAGTAATCTCTACCTTGGCAAATAAAATCATTAAGCAATGGCCTCTATTACATCAAAATAAAATATGTCCAAGTGTCACTTTATCATCACGGTGACCTGTCCTGAACCCAATTCCGCGCATAAAACATCTTCCCCTGCAAATACATTCATTATTTGGATTTAAATCGATTTAAGTACCATTAATTATAATATAGTCTATCAACAAAAACTACTATTGTTCGTTTATCATCTTTCTCATACATTTGACAAGCAGTCAACTTTTGTCCGGAAAAAGTTATTATTTTAGAGGACAGTAAGTTTTAGTAGAATAGGGGGCTAAAATAGCCCGTCAACATTGGGTTTTTTGCGGGCGCAAAGAGCGGGTGAAAGGCAAGGCCTTGCCTTTCCTCACTTCGGATCAGTCCGCCTCAAGGTCATCGGAGCCCACGCCGGTCACACGTTAAAAAGTAAGTTTATCATTTCAGTGATAAGGAGAAAAAAATGGTTTCATTTCGGTAGCCTTTATAACTCGTGCTAGACTAATTTAATTTAATTGCCGTTATTATCATTTCGGTGGACATTTTTATAATTTCGGCGGATATTTTACATTTCAATGGACTCACAAAAATTTAACCTTAAATATTTAGGTAAGTAAGTTTTGATAATATTTGATGTCCACTCACGCACATGTTACAAATATAGTTAAAATTGTATTTGTTACTAAATATAAGTAGATAGCATTGTTATAAAATAATCCCACCGGAATGACACATAAAAATCTCTTGTTGAAAATCACCCATACATAAAATGACTGATTGCAGTGGCCATTAGTTTCATTCACATTATTAAGATCGCATTGCTACGATATCGTATCTGACTACGCAACATAATGTGATATTACTACGATTATTTCGTAAATTTGATTCGTGTAGTAGAAAATATTGAATTATTTTTTTAATATACATTCTAAACCATAGAGGGAGGGTAATCCCTAATTTTTTAAATGTTTTCCAGTCTAGTTTTGGTGATACACAGCGTCTGTTTTTTATAATATTATGTAGATAAACTACTTTTTAAGTTCATACTGATATACTTTTTCACGTAGAATTGAAAGTAAATTATTGTTATAATGTATACCAAAACGACGTAAATCTTTGTAAGAATAGCAGTAACAAGAACTCAGTGGGCATTGAGGCTTTATTTTTTTAAATCAAATAATGGTAAGCACATACGAGTATAATTTTTGAGGTTGGTCGGCATAATTATAGTGTTGTGCGACAAATCATATTGTACAGGGTACGAAAGCAATTCAGGAACAAACAAAGTCTGTAAAGATTATTATGTAAGATATCTCTCTTAAACACAGCTTGTTATATACTCGGATTGCTGCTCGGTGCAAGAGAGACATTCTGTGCTCGTAACTATGCTCAGCTCATGATGTTACCAGACAATTTATTAAGTTATTATTGTTTTATTTATCCCTTACAAACCTTACTAGTTACAATAGTTTCTGCTTATTTTTATTTCTTAGTAATGTTAGTGCGTGAATTAGTAGGTATACTAGTGTTTTGTTAGGTATAATGGCCTTCTTTTGCGATAAAAGTCTCCTCCATACCTCTCCAGCGAGCTCCATCTTGCACCATTCTTGGCCACAGAGAACCCGCTACTTCAGCAATGTCATCGCTACATCTTTTTTCTTTTTTTACAATTTACTTAGGTAATTTTATAATTATTTAGTATTTATAGGTAGCGATGGCGTATGGTAGATGGGCGACTCTTGGATAGCCTCACAAGTTCTCGAGTTCGATCCCAAGGCGTGCATCTCTAACTTTTCGAAGATATGTGCGAATTAATTAGTTAATTATCGCTCGCTTAAGCGATAGGGGAAGCCATCCTGAGGAAACCTGCACGTCTAAGAGTTCTCCATAATGTTCTCGATAATATGTGAAGTCTGCCAACCTGAGCCAGCGTGGTGGTCTATGGCCTAACCCTTCTCACACTGAGAAAAAACTGGTGTCCAGCAGTGAAAAACACAGCCATGGGTATGAGCCATGGTTCTCGCTTACTATCAGGTGGGCCGCTGGCTCGCCTGTCACCGATGAAAGCAACAAAACTAAAACGAAAAAGGCGTAATGTCATACGACTTCCAAGTGAAGACAATTACGAACAATTATAGTTTCAAAGATATTGATTGATCATTGATATTGGTATTGATTATAAAAGTCAACTCCCGCTCTAGAAATCATTTCTGTGTCGCGGGGGACTTTACAAACATTCAGACAACGAACACGAAGAACTATAGAGTTATAGATATAGAGTTATAAAGTATTTTCGCGATGTCAAATACATCGGCATCCATTGTTTACATCTGAGACACGCAGTGTTACCATGCCTACAGTTTTTACAATATGTGT
This sequence comes from Catocala fraxini, assembly GCA_930367265.1. Lineage (NCBI taxonomy): Eukaryota > Metazoa > Arthropoda > Insecta > Lepidoptera > Erebidae > Catocala > Catocala fraxini. Next base: position 11,805,981 of record OV884026.1, on the reverse strand, counting down.
ACTGTTTTATCGGATTAATTATTTCCTATTTAGCTTGTCTGTCATTTTTCTTACGTAGTTAATACGAATGCTACTCTATAAATACCATTATTGAACTTCAACATAGAAATGACCAATTTCTTAAAATTGACGTTGTCGTTAATTTTACGTGGTGGAATGCATTGACGCATGGAGAGGTACGCGTCAATGCGTCATTTTTTATGGCTGTTGGTTCCTAGGCTTATAATGTATGGCAGCTGAACAATGTCCTTTGGCGATTAAAAAGAGTGGTCATGAGTTTCTTGCCATTTCTTCTCATTAGTTCTACGCGCTTATTTTGCTGAACATGGCAACTGGTAAATATAGATGTAAATTTACAGTGTGTGTAACTTTGACATTTATAAGTGTTTCTTTGTGACCTACATAAATCAACAAATTTTTGATATTGAGTCTAATCTTTCAATGTATTTCTAATACAATAAAAATTACCCAAAGTGTGTATTATAAATAATCCTGTTTACTTCCTCTCTGCTCAATTAGCTCAAGTCGCGTTATGTTTTATCCAGAGATTAAAAATTATCCCAATTAATTGTAGTAGTCATTGTTATTTAAGAGTACATCGTGGTAAAACTAAGGTTACTAATAACATAACATGTTTATACTTAGGTACTTTAATTTTTAATTATTTTATTGCATTACTACCAACAAGATAGAGGCTTAAGGCTGCCTGTCCATTATTGTTATTATCATCACAATAATAGTAAAAATATTTTTCGTAAGTAGGTACCACGTTTAGATAGATCTTTTACAAATTCCACGTAGGCAGAGTCACGAACATAATATAGGTAGGTACCTAATGCTATTAATAGGTAATATATGTATATAAATGTGAAACTTTGTATGTTTCTTCCTCAATCACGCAAAAACGAATGAACGAATTTGGATGAAATTTGGCACACGAATAGTTTATAACTCGGAATAATACATAAGATACTTTTATTCCGATAATCTTCGTTATGAAATTCCAAGCGGGCGAGGCCACGGGCGGATACTGGTTATAGGTACCTAAGTACATAAATAACTAGTTGTGCTAATTTTAGGTGAATATGAAGTTCATCGAACTTCGTATTAACCTAAAATTGATTTGTGACACACCGACTGCAGCGCCACCTACCGGGTCCAGTAGTATTTTCAAACCATCCAGGAACCCTTTGAAACACAAATTTTTATCTGGCCACCTGACGCACTAAATTTCATCCAAATCAGTTTAGCCGTTTAAGAGGAGTAGGGTGACAAACCTGGTACCTACTCCTCGCGCGGTATGACAAAGAAGAAGCAAAACATAGCTAGACTTCATGATACTTTGAGCTCATTCTGCGTAAATAGAAACACCAAAGATCAAATTATGTTCGGGTATTTTGAAATAACTACACTGGAACATTGAGACAACTACTATCTTAGTCTCCCCGTGACCATGGCTGCTGAAAAGCAACCGAAACGTTGAGAAAAGTGTAAAATTAAATTAAATCTAAATAGTTTTAATAGTTTTACACTTTATTGAACCGTCTGTCTGTGGATCAAATACCGCTGCTTCCGCATAATGACCATCCTTAGACGCATCAGTGAAAAATTTGTAAGAATTGCTGTACGTATTATCTATTACATCTAAACTGCTCTCCTTCTGTTTGTCCGTCTGGATATATTAATTGAGCGCTTTGATGAACTTACGCCTGGAATATTACATACTATATTAGATAACTACAAAAATTAGTCAGCCATGTTTCTAAAGTAAACACGTCAAGAGTGACTTGTGAGTTCACAGACAAGTCTTTAAGCGATTTGTGAATTTCTATCAATAAAGGCAGTTTTTCCCTGTGCCCGTACAAATTAAGACATAAGTCGAGCACTTCGTTTAGTATCCTCATTGCTATGTTATCCGACACAGAACTAGATTTAAGCCAGAACCTGCTAGCTAAATAATGTCTACGAATATGAAGTGGTTGAAGACAAAGCTTGTACTCCAATACGTGGATAGGCGTACTCCTTATAAAAGCACCGATTACTCGCATAACCTGGTTCTGTATTTTGTCGAGCTTGTATAATTGGCTGTTAATATAGTTATCATACAAAAAACTACAATACTCCAATCTGCTTCGTATAATGGCAATGTACAGACATCGAAGATGACTGGGGTGCACGCCTCACTTTGAACCAGCAAGTACGTTAAAATATTTAAAAATTTCATACATTTTTCTTGTATTTCATTTATATGTATCATTTCAGTGGGATTATTTTATAACAATGCTATCTACTTATATTTAGTAACAAATAAAACTTTAACGATATTTGTAACATGTGCGTGAGTGGACATCAAATATCATCAAAACTTACTTAATAATTTAAGGTTGAATTTTTGTGAGTCCACTGAAATGAAAAATAGCCACCGAAATGATAATTACGCCAATTAAATAAAATAAATCTAGCACGAGTTATAACGACCACCGAAATAAAACCATTTTTGTCCCCATATCACTGAAATAATAAACTTACTTTTTGACGTGTGACCGGCATGGGCTCCGATGAGCTTGAGGCGGACTGATCCGAAGTGAGGAAAGGCAAGGGGCCCCCTTGCCTTTCACCCGTTTTTTGCGCCCGCAAAAACCCAATGTTGACGGGCTATTTTAGCCCCCTATTCTACTAAAACTTACTGTCCTCTAAAATAATAACTTTTTCCGGACTAAAGTTGACTGTTTGTCAAATGTATGAGAAAGATGATAAACGAACAATAGTAGTTTTTGTTGATAGACTATATTATAAATAATGGTACTTAAATCGATTTAAATCCAAATAATGAATGTATTTGCAGGGGAAGATGTTTTATGCGCGGAATTGGGTTCAGGACAGGTCACCGTGATGATAAAGTGACACTTCGACATATTTTATTTTGATGTAATAGAGGCCATTGCTTAATGATTTTATTTGCCAAGGTAGAGATTACTTACTTTACTAGGAAAAAAATTACAAAATCATAAAACAGCACATTGCACTATCGTTCTCAGGATTGCCATGTATTTTGTTTGCTTGGGCAATTCATCCGTATATCTAATGTTACTTATATCTTTACTACGCGTCCACAAAACAATTAGACTTCGACAAGATCATACAATGGTTAATATTGATAAAAATTATTAATAACGTATTGTTTGGCTAATTTTCTCGTCAATAAGTAATCTAACTTGATAAGACAACAGCATTCCAAAGATATGGAAATTTCTATTTTAGCAACAAACGTATTAAATACTAGTTGTAAATAAAACCGCAAACTCTTTCTATACATAATTAAACGTACGCTTATTCATTAAAAGGGTCATTCAAAACAGTTTAAATCGTAACAATTATGACATCAAATGTAAAATTTATGATTTATAAGCAAGACAAACTGATCTAATTTCAGTGAGGTGTGAACTGTTATAGAGTAAACACCCGTAAAGGTCTTCAGTTCCGAACTAAACATGTTACGTGACATAGTCCTGTTTATACTACCGCTGATACTATGTGGTGAGTTGATTTTATTTTGATGTTTTCATATGACAATGTATTTTTTTAAAGTGTTTAAACTATTACTGGCAGGTATTTGAAATGCAAAGGACTAGTATTCTTGTAACCCTTCCAGCTACGCCTGATTCTTGTGTTAGGCGTGGGTTAAGGTCAATATATGTGGAAATAGAAAACACGAACTCCCCTTAACCACTTAGCTATCCTCACTTCTTTTTTTATGATTGCAATTATTTGTTTATCTTACAGTATCAACGCAGTATCGGCAGTATAACGCCGACAACAGAGTCGAATACAGTGGTTATATTCCACGGCCTCAACCACCAGCGTTTCCAACTCAAACTATACCTAACCTCCAAGAATTACCATGCCACGAAAATGCAAATATGATGCATGTTATGTATGGTCAGCCGCCTGCCGCTGCTGCTACTCAACCACCTGTAGAAATTCTGCATGAGCCTTGTCCAGTTATAGAAGAAACACAAGCGCCACCCGTATATGTTCCAACACAACCTCCTGCACCTGCACCTATGACTAAATATCTACCAACGGTGTCAAGGCCAATTATAAATTATATTCCACGGCCTCAACCACCAGCGCTTCCAACTCAAATAATACCTAACCTCCAAGAATTACCATGCCACGAAAATGCAAATATGATGCATGTTATGTACGGTCAGCCGCCTGCCACTTTTGCTACTCAACCACCTGTAGAAATTCTGCGTAAGCCGTCTCCAGTTATAGTAGAAACACAAGTGCCACCCGTATATGTTCCAACACAACCTCCTGCACCTGCACCTATGCCTAAATATCTCCCAACGGTGTCAAGGCCAATTATAAATTATATTCCACGGCCTCAACCACCAGCGCTTCCAACTCAAATAATACCTAACCTCCAAGAATTACCATGCCACGAAAATGAAAATATGATGCATGTTATGTACGGTCAGCCGCCTGCCACTTTTGCTACTCAACCACCTGTAGAAATTCTGCATAAGCCTTCTCCAGTTATAGTAGAAACACAAGCGCCACCCGTATATGTTCCAACACAACCTCCTGCACCTGCACCTATGCCTAAATATCTACCAACGGTGTCAAGGCCAATTATAAATTATATTCCACGACCTCAACCACCAGCGCTTCCAACTCAAATAATACCTAACCTCCAAGAATTACCATGCCACGACGATGCAAATATTATGTATAGATAAAATAAATTTACAAAAATATGTTTGTTGTGTTTCTTTTTCTCTATTAATTTTCCTTAGACATATTTATTATATAATTACACAAAGATTATAACAATTAGCCACACTATAATGAGAAAAGATCACATTGTAAGAACATCATGCAAAATGTATCATTTGGCATGCAAATCCTCGCCACGGACGTGAAGAGTCGTCACCTAATGATGGGTTAGAAAAACAATTACCGATGAAAGTTTTACGAAATATTTTACGAAAACAAATTGCAATACTTCACTAATATATGACGAAAATGATTTCTCGTTTCCTTTTTATAATATTGCTTAACAAGCTTGGTAAAAAGGGTCGGAAGTTATCTTCTGGAGACGACATAATTGCAGTATCAAAAATGATAATATCTGAACGCTACGCTATAATGATATTCATAACTTCTTGTGAGATTTAGAAAATCATAGAGACATTTTTACAATATTACCAAATCAAAAATTAAATATTGTAAGACTTAAATAAATATTATTAAAATTTAATTTACACATTTATTAAAATTACTAATACGAGATACTTGTGCAAAATTGTGAAGGTATCTCTTTTTAAATAACTCAATTCAGATGAATTATTAAAGGCAATGAACACAATTGATTCTAAGTAATAAAAAAAAACATATACTTAACACTTAATTATTATAGTAATATAATAATCACGTGATTATAAATTACATACCATGCAATAATATCGTTAAGTATGTCACATCTCGTAACTCAGAAGCGGCAAACTTTGTAAGCGCAGTGCTGGCCACGCCACTGATGTCTTTTCACGTCAGTAGATGTCGTCACAAACGACATAAAAAGTAATTAAAATATTTTATTTACTTTTTATCATAAAATCTGCTCTTATCTAACGTAGTAATTTCGTAGTAATAAGCGATTTTTATTCGTAAACCAAGCAGAAGTAAAATTTATCGATGTTTTATCGATATATATTTTTACCGTGACTATTATTTTGTAGGTATGGGTAAAGGGATTTGTCGCTTGGCGTGGAGAACACAGATTTTCGTTATTGACGTGGCGGTCAAAAGTTTAAGTTAGAATTTATAAGAGAATGAATATATATAAACAAAAGTATTACATTAAATACTGAGTTATGGGAACAGTAAATTATTAAGTAATTGTTATAATATTGTGTTGCATTTGCACTGCGTAAATATTAAATACCTTTAAGAAAAGAGCGATTTAGTTACTTATCGTACGAGCGATAATAAATGCAAATTCCCAACCCTAGACTATGTTGTCTAAATAATTTTTCGCTAGTATAGCCAGCGCCTGCGTCGGATAAACACGACCGCCTGTGACGTCACGACCGAGGCAAACCGTATGGAATTTTCCATAAGTGTTGAGCGTGTTTTTGTAAATACTTTTTAATATCGATAATTTTGCTGAATTTCGTTATGGCTACAACTGAAGAATTAATTCGTATTTTGGATGGTGACTATGATGAATAATTCGAATCTGATGAAGAATTGGAAATTGATGGACAAGTAGGTATTTTTTTAAATTATATGTGATACCTACTTATTATGTGCTTACGTAAAAATATTGAGAGTGCAAGGTAGATATATACATATCTATGCGGTTTTATGTTTGAAATTCTTATTGATTTTGGCTAAGCAGTCGAGTAGGTATACGTCTAGTCATTTAGAAGATTGTGCAGGAAAGATGATTATTGCTCAAATAGGTAAAGCGAATGTACCTATGCAATGTAACGTTTTTTTTATTCCAGTTTATTGAGTTTACGTAAATATTCTAACATTAGCTGTTCCCTGCGGTTTCACCAACGTTCCCGTAGCAACGTAGGTATCTTACTGCTAAACTCTCGTAGGGTTTAGCGTGGTGTCTTATAACCAGTGGCCGGCGTAGGTAGTGCCATTTCGTGGGATTCGTCAATCGTGGCATAACATTGACATACCGTCTTATTTCAAAATCCCGGGATTTTAAAGATTGACAACAATAATATATACGATTATATATATAATATATATACGAGATTTATATATCATCGTAACACGAGATTTATATAAAAATCTATACATGTTCGTTTTATATCGGTAATATTTCATCGAAGGTGATTCTTAAAGTGTCAAATAAACAACGCGATAAAATCCGTATATAGCAGTTTAATTTCAATGAATAATATTCGCGTAAATAGAAGACAATATTATGTAAATCAGTATTTAATGTAATACTTTTGTTTCTACATATTCATTCTCTTATAAATTCTAACTTAACCTTTTGACCGCCACGTCAATAACGAAAATCTGTGTTCGCCACGCCAAGCGACAAATCCCTTCTTTCATACCTACAAAATAATAGTCACGGTCAAAATATATATCGATAAAACATCGATAAATTTTACTACTGCTTGGTTTACGAATAAAATCGCTTATTACTACGAAATTACTACGTTAGATAAGAGCAGATTTTATGATAAAAAGTAATTAAAATATTTTAGTTACTTTTTATGTCGTTTGTGACGACATCTACTGACGTGAAAAGACGTCAGTGGCGTGGCCAGCACTGCGCTTACAAAGTTTGCCGCTTCTGAGTTAGAGATGTGTGACATGCTTGACGATATTATTGCATGGTATGTAATTTATAATCACGTGATTATTACATTACTATAATAATTAAGTTTTAAGTATATGTTTTTTTTTATTACTTAGAATCAATTGTGTTCATTGCCTTTAATAATTCATCTGAATTGAGTTATTTAAAAAGAGATACCTTCACAATTTTTCACAAGTGACGAGACACTAATATCTCGTATTAGTAATTTTAATAATAAATATGTAAATAAAATTTTAATACCATTTATTTAAGTCTTACAATATTTAGTTTTTGATTTGGTAATATTGTAAAAATGGTACCAAAATGTCTCTATGATTTTCTAAATCCCACAAGAAGTTATGAATATCATTATAGCATAGCGTTCAGATATTATCATTTTTGATACTGCAATTATGTCGTCTCCAGAAGATAACTTCCGACCCTTTTTACCAAGCTCGTTAAGCAATATTATAAAAAGGAAACGAGAAATCATTTTCGTCATATATTAGTGAAGTATTGTAATTTGTTTACGTAAAATATTTCATAGAGTTTTTATTGGTAATTGTTTTACTAACCCATCATTAGCTGACGACTCTTCACGTCCGTGGCGAGGATTTGCATGCCAAATGATACATTTTGCATGATGTTCTTACAATGTGATCTTTTCTCATTATAGTGTGGCTAATTGTTATAATCTTTGTGTAATTATATAATAAATATGTCTAAGGAAAATTAATAGAGAAAAAGAAACACAACAAACATATTTTTGTAAATTTATTTTATCTATACATAATATTTGCATCGTCGTGGCATGGTAATTCTTGGAGGTTAGGTATTATTTGAGTTGGAAGCGCTGGTGGTTGAGGACGTGGAATATAATTTATAATTGGCCTTGACACCGTTGGTAGATATTTAGGCATAGGTGCAGGTGGTTGTGTTGGAACATATACGGGTGGCGCTTGTGTTTCTACTATAACTGGAGAAGGTTTATGCAGAATTTCTACAGGTGGTTGAGTAGCAAAAGTGGCAGGCGGCTGACCGTACATAACATGCATCATATTTTCATTTTCGTGGCATGGTAATTCTTGGAGGTTAGGTATTATTTGAGTTGGAAGCGCTGGTGGTTGAGGCCGTGGAATATAATTTATAATTGGCCTTGACACCGTTGGTAGATATTTAGGCATAGGTGCAGGTGCAGGAGGTTGTGTTGGAACATATACGGGTGGCGCTTGTGTTTCTACTATAACTGGAGACGGCTTACGCAGAATTTCTACAGGTGGTTGAGTAGCAAAAGTGGCAGGCGGCTGACCGTACATAACATGCATCATATTTGCATTTTCGTGGCATGGTAATTCTTGGAGGTTAGGTATTATTTGAGTTGGAAGCGCTGGTGGTTGAGGCCGTGGAATATAATTTATAATTGGCCTTGACACCGTTGGTAGATATTTAGTCATAGGTGCAGGTGCAGGAGGTTGTGTTGGAACATATACGGGTGGCGCTTGTGTTTCTTCTATAACTGGACAAGGCTCATGCAGAATTTCTACAGGTGGTTGAGTAGCAGCAGCGGCAGGCGGCTGACCATACATAACATGCATCATATTTGCATTTTCGTGGCATGGTAATTCTTGGAGGTTAGGTATAGTTTGAGTTGGAAACGCTGGTGGTTGAGGCCGTGGAATATAACCACTGTATTCGACTCTGTTGTCGGCGTTATACTGCCGATACTGCGTTGATACTGTAAGATAAACAAATAATTGCAATCATAAAAAAAAAAGTGAGGATAGCTAAGTGGTTAAGGGGAGTTCGTGTTTTCTATTTCCACATATATTGACCTTAACCCACGCCTAACACAAGAATCAGGCGTAGCTGGAAGGGTTACAAGAATACTAGTCCTTTGCATTTCAAATACCTGCTAGTAATAGTTTAAACACTTTAAAAAAATACATTGTCATATTAAAACATCAAAATAAAATCAACTCACCACATAGTATCAGCGGTAGTATAAACAGGACTATGTCACGTAACATGTTTAGTTCGGAACTGAAGACCTTTACGGGTGTTTACTGTATAACAGTTCACACCTCACTGAAATTAGATCAGTTTGTCTTGCTTATAAATCATAAATTTTACATTTGATGTCATAATTGTTACGATTTAAACTGTTTTGAATGACCCTTTTAATGAATAAGCGTACGTTTAATTATGTATAGAAAGAGTTTGCGGTTTTATTTACAACTAGTATTTAATACGTTTGTTGCTAAAATAGAAATTTCCATATCTTTGGAATGCTGTTGTCTTATCAAGTTAGATTACTTATTGACGAGAAAATTAACCAAACAATACGTTATTAACAATTTTTATCAATATTAACCATTGTATGATCTTGTCGAAGTCTAATTGTTTTGTGGACGCGTAGTAAAGATATAAGTAACATTAGATATTTTTAAATATTTTAACGTACTTGCTGGTTCAAAGTGAGGCGTGCACCCCAGTCATCTTCGATGTCTGTACATTGCCATTATACGAAGCAGATTGGAGTATTGTAGTTTTTTGTATGATAACTATATTAACAGCCAATTATACAAGCTCGACAAAATACAGAACCAGGTTATGCGAGTAATCGGTGCTTTTATAAGGAGTACGCCTATCCACGTATTGGAGTACAAGCTTTGTCTTCAACCACTTCATATTCGTAGACATTATTTAGCTAGCAGGTTCTGGCTTAAATCTAGTTCTGTGTCGGATAACATAGCAATGAGGATACTAAACGAAGTGCTCGACTTATGTCTTAATTTGTACGGGCACAGGGAAAAACTGCCTTTATTGATAGAAATTCACAAATCGCTTAAAGACTTGTCTGTGAACTCACAAGTCACTCTTGACGTGTTTACTTTAGAAACATGGCTGACTAATTTTTGTAGTTATCTAATATAGTATGTAATATTCCAGGCGTAAGTTCATCAAAGCGCTCAATTAATATATCCAGACGGACAAACAGAAGGAGAGCAGTTTAGATGTAATAGATAATACGTACAGCAATTCTTACAAATTTTTCACTGATGCGTCTAAGGATGGTCATTATGCGGAAGCAGCGGTATTTGATCCACAGACAGACGGTTCAATAAAGTGTAAAACTATTAAAACTATTTAGATTTAATTTAATTTTACACTTTTCTCAACGTTTCGGTTGCTTTTCAGCAGCCATGGTCACGGGGAGACTAAGATAGTAGTTGTCTCAATGTTCCAGTGTAGTTATTTCAAAATACCCGAACATAATTTGATCTTTGGTGTTTCTATTTACGCAGAATGAGCTCAAAGTATCATGAAGTCTAGCTATGTTTTGCTTCTTCTTTGTCAAACCGCGCGAGGAGTAGGTACCAGGTTTGTCACCCTACTCCTCTTAAACGGCTAAACTGATTTGGATGAAATTTAGTGCGTCAGGTGGCCAGATAAAAATTTGTGTTTCAAAGGGTTCCTGGATGGTTTGAAAATACTACTGGACCCGGTAGGTGGCGCTGCAGTCTGTGTGTCACAAATCAATTTTAGGTTAATACGAAGTTCGATGAACTTCATATTCACCTAAAATTAGCACAACTAGTTATTTATGTACTTAGGTACCTATAACCAGTATCCGCCCGTGGCCTCGCCCGCTTGGAATTTCATAACGAAGATTATCGGAATAAAAGTATCTTATGTATTATTCCGAGTTATAAACTATTCGTGTGCCAAATTTCATCCAAATTCGTTCATTCGTTTTTGCGTGATTGAGGAAGAAACATACAAAGTTTCACATTTATATACATATATTACCTATTAATAGCATTAGGTACCTACCTATATTATGTTCGTGACTCTGCCTACGTGGAATTTGTAAAAGATCTATCTAAACGTGGTACCTACTTACGAAAAATATTTTTACTATTATCGTGATGATAATAACAATAATGGACAGGCAGCCTTAAGCCTCTATCTTGTTGGTTGTAATGCAATAAAATAATTAAAAATTAAAGTACCTAAGTATAAACATGTTATGTTATTAGTAACCTTAGTTTTACCACGATGTACTCTTAAATAACAATGACTACTACAATTAATTGGGATAATTTTTAATCTCTGGATAAAAAATAACGCGACTTGAGCTAATTGAGCAGAGAGGAAGTAAACAGGATTATTTATAATACACACTTTGGGTAATTTTTATTGTATTAGAAATACATTGAAAGATTAGACTCAATATCAAAAATTTGTTGATTTATATAGGTCACAAAGAAACACTTATAAATGTCAAAGTTACACACACTGTAAATTTACATCTATATTTACCAGTTGCCATGTTCAGCAAAGTAAGCGCGTAGAACTAATGAGAAGAAATGGCAAGAAACTCATGACCACTCTTTTTAATCGCCAAAGGACATTGTTCAGCTGCCATACATTATAAGCCTAGGAACCAACAGCCATAAAAAATGACGCATTGACGCGTACCTCTCCATGCGTCAATGCATTCCACCACGTAAAATTAACGACAACGTCAATTTTAAGAAATTGGTCATTTCTATGTTGAAGTTCAATAATGGTATTTATAGAGTAGCATTCGTATTAACTACGTAAGAAAAATGACAGACAAGCTAAATAGGAAATAATTAATCCGATAAAACAGTACACATATTGTAAAAACTGTAGGCATGGTAACACTGCGTGTCTCAGATGTAAACAATGGATGCCGATGTATTTGACATCGCGAAAATACTTTATAACTCTATATCTATAACTCTATAGTTCTTCGTGTTCGTTGTCTGAATGTTTGTAAAGTCCCCCGCGACACAGAAATGATTTCTAGAGCGGGAGTTGACTTTTATAATCAATACCAATATCAATGATCAATCAATATCTTTGAAACTATAATTGTTCGTAATTGTCTTCACTTGGAAGTCGTATGACATTACGCCTTTTTCGTTTTAGTTTTGTTGCTTTCATCGGTGACAGGCGAGCCAGCGGCCCACCTGATAGTAAGCGAGAACCATGGCTCATACCCATGGCTGTGTTTTTCACTGCTGGACACCAGTTTTTTCTCAGTGTGAGAAGGGTTAGGCCATAGACCACCACGCTGGCTCAGGTTGGCAGACTTCACATATTATCGAGAACATTATGGAGAACTCTTAGACGTGCAGGTTTCCTCAGGATGGCTTCCCCTATCGCTTAAGCGAGCGATAATTAACTAATTAATTCGCACATATCTTCGAAAAGTTAGAAATACACGCCTTGGGATCGAACTCGAGAACTTGTGAGGCTATCCAAGAGTCGCCCATCTACCATACGCCATCGCTACCTATAAATACTAAATAATTATAAAATTACCTAAGTAAATTGTAAAAAAAGAAAAAAGATGTAGCGATGACATTGCTGAAGTAGCGGGTTCTCTGTGGCCAAGAATGGTGCAAGATGGAGTTCGCTGGAGAGGTATGGAGGAGACTTTTATCGCAAAAGAAGGCCATTATACCTAACAAAACACTAGTATACCTACTAATTCACGCACTAACATTACTAAGAAATAAAAATAAGCAGAAACTATTGTAACTAGTAAGGTTTGTAAGGGATAAATAAAACAATAATAACTTAATAAATTGTCTGGTAACATCATGAGCTGAGCATAGTTACGAGCACAGAATGTCTCTCTTGCACCGAGCAGCAATCCGAGTATATAACAAGCTGTGTTTAAGAGAGATATCTTACATAATAATCTTTACAGACTTTGTTTGTTCCTGAATTGCTTTCGTACCCTGTACAATATGCATTGTAGCACAACACTATAATTATGCCGACCAACCTCAAAAATCATACTCGGATGTGCTTACCACTATTTGATTTTAAAAAATAAAGCCTTGCTGCCCATTGAGTTCTTGTTACTGCTATTCTTACAAAGATTTACGTCGTTTTGGTATACATTATAACAATAATTTACTTTCAATTCTACGTCAAAAAGTATATCAGTATGAACTTAAAAAGTAGTTTATCTACATAATATTATAAAAAGCAGACGCTGTGTATCACCAAAACTAGACAGGAAAACATTTAAAAAATTAGGGTTTACCCTCCCTCTACGGTTTAGAATGTATATTAAAAAAATAATTCAATATTTTCTACTACACGAATCTAATTTACGAAATAATCGTAGTAATATCACATTATGTTGCGTAGTCAGATACGATATCGTAGCAATGCGATCTTAATAATGTGAATGAAACTAATGGCCACTGCAATCAGTCATTTTATGTATGGGTGATTTTCAACAAGAGATTTTTATGTGTCATTCCGGTGGGATTATTTTATAACAATGCTATCTACTTATATTTAGTAACAAATACAATTTTAACTATATTTGTAACATGTGCGTGAGTGGACATCAAATATTATCAAAACTTACTTACCTAAATATTTAAGGTTGAATTTTTGTGAGTCCACTGAAATGTAAAATATCCGCCGAAATTATAAAAATGTCCACCGAAATGATAATAACGGCAATTAAATTAAATTAGTCTAGCACGAGTTATAAAGGCTACCGAAATGAAACCATTTTTTTCTCCTTATCCCTGAAATGATAAACTTACTTTTTAACGTGTGACCGGCGTGGGCTCCGATGACCTTGAGGCGGACTGATCCGAAGTGAGGAAAGGCAAGGGGCCCCCCTTGCCTTTCACCCGCTCTTTGCGCCCGCAAAAAACCCAATGTTGACGGGCTATTTTAGCCCCCTATTCTACTAAAACTTACTGTCCTCTAAAATAATAACTTTTTCCGGACAAAAGTTGACTGCTTGTCAAATGTATGAGAAAGATGATAAACAAACAATAGTGGTTTTTGTTGATAGACTATATTATAATTAATGGTACTTAAATCGATTTAAATCCAAATAATGAATGTATTTGCAGGGGAAGATGTTTTATGCGCGGAATTGGGTTCAGGACAGGTCACCGTGATGATAAAGTGACACTTCGACATATTTTATTCTAATGATTACATCAGCCTCTTAATAGAGGCCTCTTAATTATTTTTTTTACCAAGGTAGAGACGTACCTACCTTATTAAGAAAAAAATTACAAAATCATAAACCAGCACATTGCACTACCTTTCTCAGGATTGCCGTGTATTTTGTTTGCTTGGACAATTCACCCGTATATCTAATGTTACTTATATCTTTACTACGCATCCACAAAACAATTTGATTTCGACAAGATCATACAATGGTTAATATTGATAAAAATCGTATTGTCTGGTTAATTTTCGCGTCAAAAAGTAATCTAACTTGATAAGACAACACCATTCCAAAGATATGGAAATTTCTATTTTAGTAATAAACGTATTAAATACTAGTTGTAAATAAAACCGCAAACTCTTTCTATACATAATTGAACGTACGCTTATTAATTAAAAGGGGCATTCAAAACAGTTTAAATCGTAATAATTATGATATCAAATGTAAAATTTATGATTTATAAGCAAGGCAAACTGATCTAATTTCAGTGAGGTGCGAACTGTTATACAGTAAACACCCGTAAAGGTCTTCAGTTCCGAACTAAACATGTTACGGGACATAGTCCTGTTTATACTACCGCTGATACTAGGTGGTGAGTTGATTTTATTTTGATGTTTTAATATGACAATGTATTTTTTTAAAGTGTTTAAACTATTACTAGCAGGTATTTGCAATGCAAAGGACAAGGAAAGGGTATTCTTGTTACCCTTCCAGCTACGCCTGATTCTTGTGTTAGGCGTGGGTTTAGGTCAATATATGTGGAAATGGAAAACACGAACTCCCCTTAACCACTTAGCTATCCTCACTTCTTTTTTTATGATTGCAATTATTTGGTTATCTTACAGTATCAACGCAGTATCGGCAGTATAACGCCGACAACAGAGTCGAATACAGTCGTTATATTCCACGGCCTCAACCATCAGTGCTTCCAACTCAAATTATACCTAACCTCCAAGAATTACCATGCCACGAAAATGCAAATATGATGCATGTTATGTATGCTCAGCCGCCTGCAACTGCTGCTACTCAACCGGCTGAAGAAATTCTGCATGAGCCTTGTCCAGTTATAGAAGAAACACAAGCGCCACCCGTATATGTTCCAATACAACCTCCTGCACCTGCACCTATGCCTAAATATCTACCAACGGTGTCAAGACCAATTATAAATTATATTCCACGGCCTCAACCACCAGCGCTTCCAACTCAAATAATACATAACCTTCAAGAATTACCATGCCACGAAAATGAAAATATGATGCATGTTATGTATGCTCAGCCGCCTGCAACTGCTGCTACTCAACCAGCTGAAGAAATTCTGCATGAGCCTTGTCCAGTTATAGAAGAAACACATGCGCCACCCGTATATGTTCCAACACAACCTCCTGCACCTGCACCTATGCCTAAATATCTACCAACGGTGTCAAGGCCAATTATAAATTATATTCCACGGCCTCAACCACCAGCGCTTCCAACTCAAATAATACCTAACCTCCAAGAATTACCATGCCACGAAAATGCAAATATGATGCATGTTATGTATGCTCAGCCACCTGCCACTGCTGCTACTCAACCACCTGTAGAAATTCTGCATGAGCCTTCTCCAGTTATAGAAGAAACACAAGCGCCACCCGTACATGTTCCAATACAACCACCTGCACCTATGCCTAAATATCTACCAACGGTGTCAAGGCCAATTATAAATTATATTCCACGGCCTCAACCACCAGTGCTTCCAACTCAAATAATACCTAACCTCCAAGAATTACCATGCCACGAAAATGAAAATATGATGCATGTTATGTATGGGCAGACGCCTGCCACTTTTGCTACTCAACCACCTGTAGAAATTCTGCATAAGCCTTCTCCAGTTATAGTAGAAACACAAGCGCCACCCGTATATGTTCCAACACAACCTCCTGCACCTGCACCTATGCCTAAATATCTACCAACGGTGTCAAGGCCGATTATAAATTATATTCCACGGCCTCAACCACCAGCGCTTCCAACTCAAATAATACCTAACCTCCAAGAATTACCATGCCACGACGATGCAAATATTATGTATACATAAAATAAACATACAAAAATATGTTTGTTGTGTTTCTTTTTCTCTATTATTTTTCCTTAGACATATTTATTATATAATTAAACAAGGATTATAACAATTAGCCACACTATAATGGGAAAAGATCACATTGTAAGAACATCATGCAAAATGTATCATTTGGCATGCAAATCCTCGCCATGGACGTGAAGAGTCGTCAGCTAATGATGGGTTAGAAAAACAATTACCGATAAAAGTTTTATGAAATATTTTACGAAAACTAATTACAACACTTCACTAATATATGACGAAAATGATTACTCGTTTCCTTTTTATAATATTGCTTAACAAGCTTGGTAAAAAGGGTCGGAAGTTATCTTCTGGAGACGACATAATTGCAGTATCAAAAATGATAATATCTGAACGCTACGCTATAATGATATTCATAACTTCTTGTGAGATTTAGAAAACCATAGAGATATTTTTACAATATTACCAAATCAAAAACTAAATATTGTAAGACTTAAATAAATATTACTAAAATTTAATTTACACATTTATTAAAATTACTAATACGAGATATTAGTACGAGATACTTGTGCAAAATTGTGAAGGTATCTCTTTTTAAATAACTCAATTCAGATGAATTATTAAAGGCAATGAACACAATTGATTCTAAGTAATAAAAAAATCATATACTTAACACTTAATTATAATAGTAATATAATAATCACGTGATTATAAATTACATACCATGCAATAATATCGTTAAGCATGTCACATCTCTAACTCAGAAGGGGCAACCTTTGTAAGCGCAGTGCTGGCCACGCCGCTGATGTCTTTTCACGTCAGTAGATGTCGTCACAAACGACATTAGTGCTGTGTATTTATTTAAAATATTTCAATTACTTTTTATCATAAAATCTGCTCTTATCTAACGTAGTAATTTCTGGGTAATGATTATTAAGTTGGGAAAGAAAGTGAAACACGCGATATAGGCGATTTTTATTCGGAAACCAAGCAGAAGTAAAATTTATCGATGTTTTATCGATATATATTTTTACCGTGACTATTATTTTGTAGGTATGAAAGAAGGGATTTGTTGCTTGGCGTGGAGAACACAGATTTTCGTTATTGACGTGGCGGTCAAAAGGTTAAGTTAGAATTTATAAGAGAATGAATATGTATAAACAAAAGTATTACATTAAATACTGAGTTATGGGAACAGTAAATTATTAAGTAATTGTTATAATATTGTGTTGCATTTGCACCGCGTAAATATTAAATACCTTTAAGAAAAGAGCGATTTAGTTACTTATCGTACGAGCGACTATAAATGCAAATTCCCATCCGTAGACTATGTTGTCTAAATAATTTTTCGCTAGTATAGCCAGCAGCGCCTGCGTCGGATAAACACGACTGCCTGTGACGTCATGACCGAGGCGAACCGCATGGAATTTTCCATAAGTGTTGAGCGTGTTTTTGTGAATACTTTTTAATATCGATAATTTTGCTGAATCTCGTTATGGTTACAGCTGAAGAATTAATTCGTATTTTGGATGGTGACGATGATGAAGAATTCGAATCTGATGAAGAATTGGAAATTGATGGACAGGTAGGTAGGTGTTTTTAAAAATTATATGTTATACCTACTTATTATGTGCTTACGTAAAAATATTGAGAGTGCAAGGTAGATATATACATATCTATGCGGTTTTATGTTTGAAATTCTTATTGATTTTGGCTAAGCAGTCGAGTAGGTATACGTCTAGTCATTTAGAAGATTGTGCAGGAAAGATGATTATTGCTCAAATAGGTAAAGCGAATGTACCTATGCAATGTAACGTTTTTTTTATTCCAGTTTATTGAGTTTACGTAAATATTCTAACACTAGCTGTTCCCCGCGGTTTCACCAACGTTCCCGTAGCAACGTAGGTATCTTACTGCTAAACTCTCGTAGGTTTTAGCGTGGTGTCTTATAACCAGTGGCCGGCGTAGGTAGTGCCATTTCGTGGGATTCGTCAATGGTGGCATAACATTGACATACCGTCTCATTTCAAAATCCCGGGATTTTAAAGAATCACCTTCGATTAAATATTACCGATATAAAACGAACATGTAGAGATTTTTATATAAATCTCGTTTATATTATATATATAATCGTATATATTATTGTCGTCAATCTTTAAAATCCCGGGATTTTGAAATGAGACGGTATGTCCATTTTTTTAAAAAAATTATCGATATTAAAAAGTATTCATAAAAACACGCTCAACACTTATGGAAAATTCCATACGATTCGCTTCGGTCGTGACATCACAGGCGGTCGTGTTTATCCGACGCAGGCGCTGGCTATACTAGCGAAAAAATATTTAGACAACATAGTCTAGGGTTGGGAATTTGCATTTATAATCGCTCGTACGATAAGTAACTAAATCGCTCTTTTCTTAAAGGTATTTAATATTTACGCGGTGCAAATGCAACACAATATTATAACAATTACTTAATAATTTACTTTTCCCATAACTCAGTATTTAATGTAATACTTTTGTTTATACATATTCATTCTCTTATAAATTCTAACTTAACCTTTTGACCGCCACGTCA
Organism: Catocala fraxini; assembly: GCA_930367265.1. Taxonomy (NCBI): domain Eukaryota; kingdom Metazoa; phylum Arthropoda; class Insecta; order Lepidoptera; family Erebidae; genus Catocala; species Catocala fraxini. The sequence continues at coordinate 11,786,964 of OV884026.1, read as the reverse complement.
ATAACGAAAATCTGTGTTCTCCACGCCAAGCGACAAATCCCTTCTTTCATACCTACAAAATAATAGTCACGGTAAAAATATATATCGATAAAACATCGATAAATTTTACTTCTGCTTGGTTTACGAATAAAAATCGCTTATTACTACGAAATTACTACGTTAGATAAGAGCAGATTTTATGATAAAAAGTAATTAAAATATTTTAATTACTTTTTATGTCGTTTGTGACGACATCTACTGACGTGAAAAGACGTCAGTGGCGTGGCCAGCACTGCGCTTACAAAGTTTGCCGCTTCTGAGTTAGAGATGTGTGACATGCATGACGATATTATTGCATGGTATGTAATTTATAATCACGTGATTATTATATTACTATAATAATTAAGTGTTAAGTATAAGTTTTTTTTATTACTTAGAATCAATTGTGTTCATTGCCTTTAATAATTCATCTGAATTGAGTTATTTAAAAAGAGATACCTTCACAATTTTTCACAAGTGTCTCGTACTAATATCTCGTATTAGTAATTTTAATAATAAATGTGTAAATAAAATTTTAATACCATTTATTTAAGTCTTACAATATTTAGTTTTTGATTTGGTAATATTGTAAAAATGGTACCAAAATGTCTCTATGATTTTCTAAATCTCACAAGAAGTTATGAATATCATTATAGCATAGCGTTCAGATATTATCATTTTTGATACTGCAATTATGTCGTCTCCAGAAGATAACTTCCGACCCTTTTTACCAAGCTCGTTAATCAATATTATAAAAAGGAAACGAGAAATCATTTTCGTCATATATTAGTGAAGTATTGTAATTTGTTTACGTAAAATATTTCGTAAAACTTTCATCGGTAATTGTTTTTCTAACCCATCATTAGCTGACGACTCTTCACGTCCGTGGCGAGGATTTGCATGCCAAATGATACATTTTGCATGATGTTCTTACAATGTGATCTTTTCTCATTATAGTGTGGCTAATTGTTATAATCTTTGTGTAATTATATAATAAATATGTCTAAGGAAAATTAATAGAGAAAAAGAAACACAACAAACATATTTTTGTAAATTTATTTTATCTATACATAATATTTGCATCGTCGTGGCATGGTAATTCTTGGAGGTTAGGTATTATTTGAGTTGGAAGCGCTGGTGGTTGAGGTCGTGGAATATAATTTATAATTGGCCTTGACACCGTTGGTAGATATTTAGGCATAGGTGCAGGTGCAGGAGGTTGTGTTGGAACATATACGGGTGGCGCTTGTGTTTCTACTATAACTGGAGAAGGCTTATGCAGAATTTCTACAGGTGGTTGAGTAGCAAAAGTGGCAGGCGGCTGACCGTACATAACATGCATCATATTTTCATTTTCGTGGCATGGTAATTCTTGGAGGTTAGGTATTATTTGAGTTGGAAGCGCTGGTGGTTGAGGCTGTGGAATATAATTTATAATTGGCCTTGACACCGTTGGTAGATATTTAGCCATAGGTGCAGGTGCAGGAGGTTGTCTTGGAACATATACGGGTGGCGCTTGTGTTTCTACTATAACTGGAGAAGGCTTACGCAGAATTTCTACAGGTGGTTGAGTAGCAAAAGTGGCAGGCGGCTGACCGTACATAACATGCATCATATTTGCATTTTCGTGGCATGGTAATTCTTGGAGGTTAGGTATTATTTGAGTTGGAAGCGCTGGTGGTTGAGGCCGTGGAATATAATTTATAATTGGCCTTGACACCGTTGGTAGATAATTAGGCATAGGTGCAGGTGCAGGAGGTTGTGTTGGAACATATACGGGTGGCGCTTGTGTTTCTTCTATAACTGGACAAGGCTCATGCAGAATTTCTACAGGTGGTTGAGTAGCAGCAGCGGCAGGCGGCTGACCATACATAACATGCATCATATTTGCATTTTCGTGGCATGGTAATTCTTGGAGGTTAGGTATAGTTTGAGTTGGAAACGCTGGTGGTTGAGGCCGTGGAATATAACCACTGTATTCGACTCTGTTGTCGGCGTTATACTGCCGATACTGCGTTGATACTGTAAGATAAACAAATAATTGCAATCATAAAAAAAGAAGTGAGGATAGCTAAGTGGTTAAGGGGAGTTCGTGTTTTCTATTTCCACATATATTGACCTTAACCCACGCCTTCAATTTCAAATTAAAAAATTTTTCAAATTATTTCAAATAGCTGCTGCTTGCATTTCAAATACCTGCTAGTAATAGTTTAAACACTTTAAAAAAATACATTGTCATATTAAAACATCAAAATAAAATCAACTCACCACATAGTATCAGCGGTAGTATAAACAGGACTATGTCACGTAACATGTTTAGTTCGGAACTGAAGACCTTTACGGGTGTTTACTGTATAACAGTACACACCTCACTGAAATTAGATCAGTTTGTCTTGCTTATAAATCATAAATTTTACATTTGATATCATAATTGTTACGATTTAAACTGTTTTGAATGCCCCTTTTAATGAATAAGCGTACGTTTAATTATGTATAGAAAGAGTTTGCGGTTTTATTTACAACTAGTATTTAATACGTTTGTTGCTAAAATAGAAATTTCCATATCTTTGGAATGCTGTTGTCTTATCAAGTTAGATTACTTATTGACGAGAAAATTAACCAAACAATACGATTTTTATCAATATTAACCATTGTATGATCTTGTCGAAGTCTAATTGTTTTGTGGATGCGTAGTAAAGATATAAGTAACATTAGATATACGGATGAATTGCCCAAGCAAACAAAATACATGGCAATCCTGAGAACGATAGTGCAATGTGCTGTTTTATGATTTTGTAATTTTTTTCTTAGTAAAGTAAGTAATCTCTACCTTGGCAAATAAAATCATTAAGCAATGGCCTCTATTACATCAAAATAAAATATGTCGAAGTGTCACTTTATCATCACGGTGACCTGTCCTGAACCCAATTCCGCGCATAAAACATCTTCCCCTGCAAATACATTCATTATTTGGATTTAAATCGATTTAAGTACCATTAATTATAATATAGTCTATCAACAAAAACTACTATTGTTTGTTTATCATCTTTCTCATACATTTGACAAGCAGTCAACTTTTGTCCGGAAAAAGTTATTATTTTAGAGGACAGTAAGTTTTAGTAGAATAGGGGGCTAAAATAGCCCGTCAACATTGGGTTTTTGCGGGCGCAAAAAGCGGGTGAAAGGCAAAAGGCGCCCCTTGCCTTTCCTCACTTCGGATCAGTCCGCCTCAAGCTCATCGGAGCCCATGCCGGTCACACGTCAAAAAGTAAGTTTATTATTTCAGTGATATGGGGACAAAAATGGTTTTATTTCGGTGGTCGTTATAACTCGTGCTAGATTTATTTTATTTAATTGGCGTAATTATCATTTCGGTGGCTATTTTTCATTTCAGTGGACTCACAAAAATTCAACCTTAAATTATTAAGTAAGTTTTGATGATATTTGATGTCCACTCACGCACATGTTACAAATATCGTTAAAGTTTTATTTGTTACTAAATATAAGTAGAAATGACACATATAAATGAAATACAAGAAAAATGTATGAAATTTTTAAATATTTTAACGTACTTGCTGGTTCAAAGTGAGGCGTGCACCCCAGTCATCTTCGATGTCTGTACATTGCCATTATACGAAGCAGATTGGAGTATTGTACTTCATATTCACCTAAAATTAGCACAGCTAGTTATTTATGTACTTAGGTACCTATAACTAGTATCCGCTCGCGGCCTCGCCCGCTTGGAATTTCATTATAAAGATTATCGGGATAAAAGTATCTTATGTATTATTCCGAGTTATAAACAATACGTGTGCCAAATTTCATCCAAATCCGTTCATCCGTTTTTGCGTGATTGAGGAAGAAACATACAATCTTTCACATTTATATATATTACCTATTAATAGGATTAGGTACCTACCTATATTATGTTCGTGACTCTGCCTACGTGGAATTCGTAAAAGATCTATCTAAACGTGGTACCTACTTACAAAAAATATTTTACTATTATCGTGATGATAATAACAAAAATCTTTTCAATACTATGTGTTATGTGTAGGTAGGTATAGGTATTTATATTACAAATGTATGTAAGTAAAATAGCATAGTATAAACAAGGGATTGGGAAACTTCTAGCCGACTGTACTCCGGAGTGATCCGGAGTATGGCCCTTTACGGGGCACCGGTCTGGGCGGACGCCCTTAGTCGCGACAATAAGACCCTGCTGCGACGTCCGCAGCGGGTCGTCGCGACGAGGGCCATACGCGGTTACCGGACGGTGCCCTGGACGGCGGCGTGCGTGCTGGCCAGTGACCCCCCCTGGGAGCTACAAGCGGAGATCCTCGCCGAAGTGTACCACTTCGTGGCGGCGAGGAGGTCCCGCGGGGAGCCCCCGGGGTGGGAGGAGGCGGTGGACGGAGGACCTGGCTCCACCGGCCCCGGGCCAGTGGACGGTGGAGGCCATTCGCCCGGTCCTCCGGGGGTGGATAGGGCGGCGATTCGGGTCGCTGACCTTCCGACTGGTGCAGGTGCTTTCCGGGCACGGATGCTTCGGAAAGTATTTGCACCAGATCGCGAGACGGGAGGTGACCCCGGCCTGCCACGAGTGTGGGGCGCCGGAAGATACGGCGCTCCACACGCTGGAGGCGTGTACCGCGGGGGGGCCGCAGTGGCACACGCTTTCGGCCATAATAGGCGGAGATCTCTCCCTGCCGAGTGTGATCAACGCCATGCTCGGCGGCGAGAGGTCGTGGCAGGCAGTGGTCTCCTTCTGCGAAGCTGTCATGGCGCAGAAGGAGACCGCGGTGAGGGTCAGGGAGAACAACCTCCTCGCTGACCCTCTCCGGCGCAGACGGACGGGAGCGAGAAGGAGGCGATTTGCCCGCCTTTTCGCTCCTGTATAGTGGGGTCACTGGTACAGAGTCGGGGGACTCTCTACCGGCTTGCACGGCCCCACACGTCTGAGGGATGGCCTTGGTGAGCAAGGCCTGTTTAAAACGAATAATTGTACAATATCGGAAATAAATATTTCGTTGTTGAGTGCACCGGCAGTGTTCGTGACATTGAAATACAAAAGAAAGGTCACTAATATAAACACACTCCGTATCGACGATCTACGCAAGTGTCTAATAAACGAGTAATTCGCACTCTCATTTAACGTACACCTGATCGAGTGGCTGGGAGGTGCGCTGTAAGTTACACTAGTGACCCGGGTTCGAGTCCAAGAATTTTGGAATCCTTTTGGATCGTCTTTTGGGTTCCAGTTCAATCCTCAATATTCATACTATATTTTGGATATTATATATGTCACTAAAATTTAAATCTCATTTAATAGTATAAAATTTTGGCATATAGCTATATTGCGTCGTTTTTCCAATTTTTCTGTATTTTTCTGTATAATTTCAATTATATCACGAAAATATATCTGTAGAAAGATCTCTTCCCAACAAGAACTCACCCGCCTCTACAAATCTACATTCTACTCTGTCGGATCACACACTAAGCTCACAAACACTGGAAGTTGGAGTAAAGGATATATTTGTTAATATTGTTACGCCCAGTGACATCTCTCGGCATTGTGGGAAAGACTCGGCAGTTCCGTCTAATAATTTACACCGCCATCTATTGACATCTTAAGGAACTACGTAGTACGGTACAAGAATCTTAGAGAGAATGCTGGTACTTTCTCGAATCATCGTACTGTTTACATACCGAGTACAGCGTTACTAGAAAGCTCTAGAAGCGCTTTACCCGCGTATAAATAGGGCGCACCGCCGAGTCAGTTTACAATCGTAAGCGGTCAAGTGTTCATCGAAGCGAACGGAAGCGGAAATACTACGGAGTTTGAAGCAGTATAGTGAAAAGGTGTGGTACAGTGTTTGTTGTGTTTTAAATTTAATTGTGTGTCTGAATAAAACGTGTTTTAGTCGGTAATATTGTTTATATTCTTATCCGTCGAACCCAGCACGTAACAATATGGATCGCAGAGCGAGGCGCAGACTTAACGATGAAACATATGAGCAAAACACATACGAGGACATCTCACTTCTGACTGAAATTACTAAATTATTTTCAGAATTTTAATACACTCAAAATCGAAAACTTGATTCTATACATTCTACAATGTGTGGTATATCGAAACAAAATACTTAGATACAGCAATCCATTACATTTTTCTCACAAAATACGATGAACTACTAGACCGCTTGGATTCGACTGAACGGGAAAATTCCTTGCTTAAAAAACAGGTATGTTCTCTGGAATCGAAAATAGATTTTCTGGAACGAAAGACTCGATCAGCTATGATCGAGATAAGCAACCTGCCCTTTATTGCACCGGAAAACGAAGATACCTTGACAGAAAAATTTATTGCTATTAGTACAGCTATCAATCAACCGATTAGTAGAGACGACATTAAAAATATCCATAGACTGAAGCCGAAAAAAGACTCCACTGCCCCAGGTACCATCGTCGTAGAGTTTAATTCTACTAACATTAAGAGACAAGTCCTAAAAAACTCACGACTTTATAATAAACAGAACTCAAAGGCTAAATTATCCACTACTTCTATTAAGCTGCCCGGACCGGAGATCCCTATCTATATCGCAGAGTCGCTGACGTCATACAACAAGCATATATATTACCTAGCACGCAAGCTTCAGAAGGAAGGCAAATGTGAAAGTTGTTGGCCAAATCGCGGGAAGATCTATATTAAAACAAGTGCTGGTTCGACTTCATATTGTATGAACTCTGAAAAAGATATAACGAATTTAATGTTAACTGCCAAATGACTACAAAATTCTGCGGCAAACTATTTCTATATTTTAAGTCAATTTAACTGTGCTCATGTTAGTTATTACTTAAGATACCACATAAATTTATACTTTCTTTCAGCATTCACTGCAAATGTACACACAACCACACTAACCACTATTATTTTACTCACTTACTCTACACGAACAGACAATCAAATCATAAATTGCCATATTTTAAGGTGCCAGTCTTACAACTTTCATTCTTTAATGCATAATTGTTGCTAATTGCACAACCTTCTATTATTTTATTAAAGATTTTGCATTCACTGCTCTACGACTGATAAGGATACATTTGTACTTTGTAATGTAACGTATATATACATATTTGCAATATTCGATAAGCTAAATAATATACAAAATGATTTAGATAGCTTTTCAATAGCAGACTCATCGACTTGCGTGTTCGAGGACTGTGAACGAATTCATAGATCACATGGACGCGGACTGTCACTTTTATGCCAAAATATTAGAAGTATTCAAAAGAATTTCGATAGCTTAGCTACGCTACTTGTGAGAACTAAAGTATTATGGGATGTAATCATACTCACCGAATGTTGGCTATTAAATTCTTCTCCTATACCAAATATACCCGACTACTCCGTAACTTCAACCACCCAGCATAGTACGCAGAATGAAGGAGTTATTATATACTATCGTAATCTACCTCAAATTAAAATTACGGAACCCTCAATACTAAATGCAAACTGTCTATGCATATTCATAAATAATACCACAGTTGTAATTGCTATTTATCGTTCACCTGCTAATCGAAATATTACAGACTTTCTTAATTCGTTAAATGAACTTTTGATGTCACTCAACGCATATAAAAATATAATTGTGACGGGCGATATTAATATTGACATTGCTCTTAATAATAACGACATGCGTTCAACAGATTACCTTACGATGCTTGCATACCATGGCATGTTACCCGGACATACCATTCCCACGCGTTTTAACATCTCCTACTTGGACCACATAATACTTAGAACTACAAAGCCCGCCTTTTGTTAGGTAGCCCATACCTCAATTACGGATCATGACAGTGTTTTGTTGTTTCTTTCTGAATTGAAGAATGATAATAATTTACCAAAAACCAAAACAATTAAAGTATTTAATTATGATAATATAGAAGCAGATCTATTGCAGAATGATTTTAGTTATTTATATAGCATCAATGATGTGAATGAAGCAACAAACTACTTCATTAAAACCTTAAATACATCCATATGCGCAAACACTTCACTGAAAGTAGTTCCTAACCGTAAACGCTTTAAAAAGCCAAGGATGACGCCGGGTCTTCTAAAAAATTTACGAAATGGGGACCGGCTACATTTGAAACTTAAAAAATCGCCTCATAATGAAATTCTAAAGACTACTTTTAACCGATACAGGAATTATTGTACAGCTCTTCTCAAGTCTGCAAAACTGAACTACGATAAAAACTTAATAAGTAATGTAGGCAATAATAATAAAAAAACTCTGGGAGTCCATTAGAACTATTACCAACTCAACAAAGCAAAATACTTCAGCTAACAACCTTCTCTCATTATCCGAACTCCATTACTCAATCAACCAACTTAACCATTATTTTGCTAAAATTGGGCATTCTTTATCCGAAAAAATACCCATATCCACACATAAATCCCACGTGGCTGATAACTTCCACTCACATCTAGGTAGTTTTGTATTGCTGAATACAAATGAGTCTGAAATTGAAGTATTAATATCGGATTTGAGAAACGATTGTGCAGTCGGCTCGGACAACATTTCAGGTGCTTTTCTTAAAAGGTTTAAGCATATTTTAATTCCGCCTATTATCTTTCTTTGTAATTTGGCACTTGGTTCGGGTGTCTTTCCAGATGCCTTTAAATTATCAGTAGTTCACCCAATACACAAAGCAGGAGACAGAGACGAAATAAATAATTATAGACCAATATCTATATTACGTACTCTCCAAAATTCTTGAGAGACTTATGAACAATAGGTTAGTTCAATACCTAGAACAAAATGAATTGCTGGCCACATTTCCGAGCAGGTATGTCTACGAACTCTGCTGTGCTTGACTTAACCAATTGTGTTGTTTCACATCTAGACAAGAAAGAAAAAGTAATTAGCATATTTCTAGATTTGTCGAAGGCGTTCGACACGATCTCTATCTCCATGCTCATATCCAAGTTAGAAAAGATAGGAATAAGAGACGAACAACTCTCTTTATTTAAAAGTTACCTCACAGGCAGGCGACAGTGTCTAAAAATTGGTGACTGGATTAGTGACGAGCCAATCCCAATCTCGTACGGGGTGCCCCAGGGTAGTATTATCGGTCCAACTTTATTCTTAACTTACATCAATAATCTTTGTCAGCTTAAGCTTCCAAATGGAACAACCTTTACTTACGCCGATGATACTGCCCTAATATTTCATGGCCCAACACGAGAGTCAGCTTTTAGCTGTGCCCAAAAAGGACTCAACCTAGTTACTGAATGGCTGGCTCACAATCTACTCACCCTTAACGCTCATAAAACAAAATACCTCAACTTCTCATTATCATCTCATGGTAAACATAAAATTAATTCTCACACTTTAACCGCTCATTCATGCCATGTGTCTCCAAAATCTCCTTGTAACTGTCCTAATATCGATAACACTGATCGCATAAAATACTTGGGGGTTCTTATTGATGACGCTCTATCATATCATCCTCACATAGACTCTGTCGCCTCTAGATTGCGCAAACTTATGTATATTTTTAAGGGTCTTCGCCACGTTGCAGATGCAAAAATACTAAGACAAGTGTATTTATCACTTTGTCAATCACTTACGAAATATTGCATTGTAACCTGGGGAGGAACACATAAGACTCACTCGCTGAAAATGGAACGCGCGCAAAGGGGGCTTCTTAAAGTTGGATGGAAGCTTCCTTTTCGTTTTCCTACGACTAAACTCTATGAAACCTGCAACGTCCTCTCAGTTCGCCAATTATACGTTTTAAATTTGATCTTGACCACACATTCAGAAATTTCTTACGAACCTACCAAATTTATTAATATTCGCCGCAAACACAATGTATGTCTATCAATGTCGTTTAATACGAGCTTGGCGCAGCGAAGTTATTGTTTTCTCAGCACTTATATTTATAATAAAATCAATAAACTTGTGAATATTTACTCTATGTGTAGACAGAAATGTAAAAAAGCTGTTACTGACTGGTTGCCTAATCTTGATTATGACGAGACTGAAAGTCTAATTGTTACTTTAAAATAAATGGATTAACTGGTATTCGCACCCAAATCATGCACATATATACACACATACACATCACACGTACAACAATACACACACACACACGCACAGCCACACTCACACACACCCACGCACGCACACACACACACACTGTGACGATAATCGCCTAGACGCCCGGCGAACGCGGGCGCACGTCACTAGCCACCTCTCGCGACCGGTGGTGCGAGACTATATAAGGAACGGACGGCGTCAGTCGCGTCTCCTTGCGGCCCGGCTTCACACCTTCAGCTAAGTGTCCTGATTGTACAAGGACCACGAAGCAAGTCTTTAGCGAACCACGCCCTGACTATAGTTATATAAGTAAAGATTGTCTCTTTTATTTGTAATTTTAATACATTAAAAGTGTATTTGTTATACCTTCTCTCATTGTACTTTCTAATTATATCTACATTTCTTTTAAAGTAAACCCTAAAGGTTACAACACACACACACACACACACACACACACACACACACACACACACACACACACACACACACACACACACACACACACACACACACACACACACACACACACGCACACACGCACGCACACACACACACACATGCACACACATGTTATATTTATGTCTTGTTATTATATTATATTTTATTTACTTTAGTTGTATGCTTAGTTTGTTCAATATTTAATTTAGGTCCAATTCTAGACTTGATGATCACTTAACTAATATTATAAAGAGGAAACATTTGTGTTTTTGTAGGTATGTTTGTAATGTTTTCACACAAAAACTATTGGACCGATTTCAAAAATTCTTTCACCATTGGAAGGCTGCATCTTCACTGAGTGACGTATATAGGTGTAGTTAGGCTTATTAATTTCTTTAGTTGTAGTTTTATATATTAAAATTAGATAACAAATCAAAAGTAGGTATTGGGTAATAAATTAAAGTCCACGCAGACGAAGTCGCGGGCAACAGCTAGTATTATATAAAACAGACGCTATGTATCACTAAAAATAGATTCGGAAAACATTTAAAACAAATTGCGTTTGCCTACAAATTACCCCTCTATGGTTTAGTATGTATATTAAAAAAATATTCAATATTTTCTACTACATGAATCAAATTTACGAAATAATCGTAGTAATATCACATTATGTTGCGTAGTCAGATGCGATATCGTAGCAATGCGATCTTAATAATGTGAATGAAACTAATGATCACTGCCATCCGTCATTTTTATGTACCTATATTCAATGTTACTTATATCTTTACTACGCATACACAAAACAATTTGACTTCGACAAGATCATGCAGTGGTTAATATTGATAAAAATCGTATTGTCTGGTTAATTTTCTCGTCAATAAGTAATCTAACTTGATAAGACAACAGCATTCCAAATATATACAAATTTCTTCTTGAGTAACAAACGTATTAAATACTGGTTGTAAATAAAACCGCAACCTCTTTCAATATTTAATTAAACGTACGTTTATTAATGTAAAGGGGTATTCAAAACAGTTTAAATCATAATAATTGTGATATCAAATGTCAAATTTATGATTTATAAACAAGACAAACTGATGTAATTTCAGTGAGGTGTGAACTGTTATACAGTAAACACCCGTAAAGGTCTTCAGTTTCGAATTAAACATGTTACGGGCCATAGTCCTGTTTATACTACCGCTGATACTATGTGGTGAGTTGATCTTATTTTGATGTTTTAATATAACAATGTATTTTTTTAGTTTTGAAACTATGACTAGCTAGGTATTTGAAATGCAAAGGATTAGTATTCCTGTTACCCGTCCAGCTACGCCTGATTCTTGTGTTAGGCGTGGGTTTACGTCAATATATGTGGCAATGGAAAACACCAACTCTCCTTAACCACTTAGCGATTCTCACCTATTTAATTATGATTGCAATTATTTGTTTATCTTACAGTATCAACGCAGTATCGGCAGTATAACGCCGACAACAGAGTCGAATACAGTGGTTATATTCCACGGCCTCAACCATCAGCGCTTTCAACTCAAATAATACCTAACCTCCAAGAATTACCATGCCACGACTATGCAAGTATGACGTATGGTCATCCGCCTGCCACTGCTGCTACTCAACCACCTGTAGAAATGGTACCTGAGCCTTCTCCAGTTATAGTAGACACACAAGCGCCACCCGTATATGTTCCAACACAACCTCCTGCACCTGCACCTATGCCTAAATATCTACCAACGGTGTCAAGGCCTATTATAAAACCATTGCCCACAAGACCTGTACGACCGATCCCACAGCCAATTCCAAGTCCATGGCAACAGCCAAAACAACCTATTATAAAATATATTCCAGGACATATATCACCAACGCTTCCAACGCCTGTAGTTCCTAGCATTCAAGGCGTACCATGCCATGACAATGCAAGTATTATATACGTTATGCATGGTCAACCGCCAGTCTCTCAACAGCCTGCAATAGCTGTTTCCCAACCATCTGTTATCACTGTTCCCCAGACACCTGTACAGGTTTCTCCACAACAACCTTTAGTAATTGTCCCTCAACGACCTGGAAATACTGTTTTGCAACCACCCGTTTATGAACCAATACAAGCGACACCTGTATATGTTCCTACACAAGGGCCGGTTTATGTTCCTACAAAGTCATCAGTTCCATTAAGACCGACTGGATCTTCGAAGCTTAATTTTGCCTGTCCTGAGGACAACGGTTTTTACGCGATTGACAAAGAATGCGACACCTACATTCAATGCGAGGTATATAATAAAATAGTTTTTGTTTTTATATTACCTACTTAATATAATTTGTCAAAAATTGGTATAACAATTTAATTTCAGAACCGTATAGCCACGATGCAAAATTGTCCAGATGGTCTTCATTTCAATTCTGCTGCCCAATGGAACGAACAACCATGCGGTTATCCTGCGCTGGTTAAGAGTGCGGCAGGATCACTTGCACGTACGTAGACTTTCTAATTTGCAAACATTATTTTCGTTGGTACTAAGAACAGTAAAAGACGGTAAATTTTATTTTGTTTATTCAGAAAGCTCATCGGCGACTGCTCAATGTCCGAGTCAATATGGATTCTTCTCGATGAATGACGGTGACTGCAGCAAGTACATTGTGTGTCACAAAGGCAAAGCCTCGATCATGAATTGTCCAGCTGGCTTAGTTTTTAACACAGCTATAGACGATTGCGATTGGCCAGAGAGCGTGCCGGAATGTAATCCAAAGGGTAAATATAATAATACCACTTCATCTATAGTCATATTATTATCGTGGTCACGAAAAAAATATGAATATTCATGATTATTTTTTTACAGTGCTCAGAAATTACACTTGCCCTGAAGCTCCACTTGACGCCAATGGTGCAGTCTCTGATGTCGTACATAAATATAGGTAAGTACCTACTTCACTCGTAATAAAAACGATTACAAATATGTACTTGATTCAATATAAATATAAATAACGAGTGCAATTGCAATTATTTTGTCGTAAATTTTAGTTAAAATTTGTGTAAGTTTAGTTCTTGTAAAGGCTTGTTTCACACGTACCACAACCACACAACAACAACAACCACACCACGTAGGCGGGCACAATTTTGTATTAAAAATGAATAGTATAATTTACACGTACTACATTTTGCCGTCATTGTCGACCACAAGCGACACCGCGAACTAGCGTCCGAGCACATTGCAGACACAACGCTGCGTCGACGCACCGACACTGCGCGCACGCCTGCGCACGCCTCCTGTTATTCATTCTGCATTATACTGGATAGCAACAACAATGTTTTCTGTTCGAATTCCATAAGTTTGTTCAATCAAGCCATATTTCCTCAACGAAAACCGATGTCGAACTGTCTGTCTGCACTCGTGAGCATCATTGCGTCGTCGCAACCACATCGCAACTACTAACGGCAACTCAACCACATCCACATTTTGTAGGAACCACAACGCAACTGCAAAAAACTACAGCGACACTATTCACGCGTAGCCATTCTTGATCACCTTTTGTCGCGTCGATGTGGTGTGGTAGTGATAAGTGTAAATGAAGTCTAAATGTACTCGATAAATTGTTTTTACCTTATCAATTCCTTCTAAAGCAAGTCTGTATGTAACTATCATAGCTGCCAATAATTATACTCAATTGCCAATTCAGTTCCACTATCAAAATACTGACCATCAGTAATATGTCAAAATGCTTTAGGCTCGTAATATCCACAGAACCTAAATAGGTACACTATATTCATCATTAAATAGTTATATTTTATTACCAATATGTTTTATATATTATAAAATAAGACATATGTACATACGCTCAGTCACGTGCGCACAATGCCGCGATCCAAAAACAATCAAGAAGCTCAAGATACCAAAATGATTATTCAACGTGCAGTATCAAACATTTATATGTTTATTAATATATTTATGTTTTATACTGCACGACCGTCCAGCCATGTGTTGTAGGTGCAATCCCCACACGGGACAAAATATTGTGTGATCCACAAATAGTTATTCCGAGTCTGGATGTTATTTGTGTTCTTGTTTTAATATTTGTATATGCTGAATCCCGCACGAATTATCCCTAGTGCGGCGTTATCCAATATATTTTTTTTGCTTTAGATATGAGAACCAATACAAGTTCTTCGTTGCTTGTCACAAAGGCTTCCCTCGGCTTTTGAGCTGCGATCCTGGCCTTGCCTTTGACGAAGCTTCCCAATCATGCATCGCCGACGTCCAAGCTGCAGATTCTAATACACCTACCTTATACCTACAGAAATAGTTCTAATACTGCTTTAAAGAAAACGAAGTAATAATTAGGACTACAAGAATGTCGTTATTTACCCGATTATATTATTATAGTAGACTATAATAATATAATCGGGTAAATAACGACATTACGTAACTAAGAGTGATTTTAAACTATTTCACTAATTTAAAACTACTCTATTATTTTATAATACAGATTTGATTACATAGTGTATGAGTAAAGTCGCTGGCACAAGTATACTATATACATCGACGCCCCCGAGGAATAAATCGGTAACCGCCAAAATCAAATTTAGCAGTTAAAAATGTTTTTGTGTTTTTCGAGTATATCTTTTCAACAAAAGGTAAGACAACATTGTTATATGACAGAAAAGCTAATTTTACCTAAACAGTCAGTTAATTTGAGTGTAACTATTAAATATACACAAAATACGTAATAAATACGTATACGTAATATATCGTACGAACCTCACGTATCAATATTAGTCCAGTAATGTTTACTTACCGAATTATTCTTGTAAATGTCTTAAAAATCATAGACATAATATTGCTTTACCGGATTATTAAACGTGTTTTTTCATTAAGAGAGATATTGTAATGTTCAGTTACCGTTTATTACGGTAAAATTTTAATAACCATAAAAGGGTAAAGTACTGCATCACCTATTTTATAGGAAAGTTTTGGTAGTTATATTTATCGTAATCATTGAAAACCGATTATGACAAATTATGACAGACAGTAAATCTGTGTGCAACGCCTTGCTTATAAGATGATTTTTTGTTAATGATAGGCACGTTCCAATATCTTAGTTCTAGTATCTTCAGTCAAAGCATCGGTCTTGTCTTAGGTTTTCGCCTACGTCGTTTAATTATAAATTAATTTAAAATATTTTCTTCGTCATAATTATGCCTAACAAAATCATATTAATTAAAGAAAACTTGTGCTGTTGGGATGATGTTATATGAATTTCCATAACATCAGACCAGCGTATCGTATTACCATTTTTATCGCGACGACAATTCAAGAGATTAACAATTATTTTTTTTGTCTAAAATCTATATAATATAATATAATCTATAAACTTTGTTTAGAATTATAATATATTATATTTGCTTAGGTGTGTAAATAAACTTATTTCTCATGTTACTTTCTATAGAGGCATGCATCGAGTCTCCCTCGTTCTGGCTATATCCAGTCTCAAAAATTTGTGCTATATAAACAAATTTAAAGATTTTGCCGGATACGCCTTAAGGCAAAAATGTACCTGTTCCTACTTTGGCCATAACAACCATTCGAATAAAGGTATATCTTGCTAACACCTCGTTTCTGTTTACTCTATAAGAATTACAACAACACGAGGTGTGTCAAATAAAGTACAATTGTCCATAGAGTACATGTGTGTTTATAATGAAAAATGCCTACAGTAGATTGCGGAATACTTAACACTTTTTGCAGGTGAAAGATAGCAATTATTGTGCTATTGTTTTCGTCAATTGTCATTTTTCCCTCATATTTAATCTGCCGAATTCTCTATTTTCTATTTAAATGACGTTTTCTAAATACTCTTTCTCTTGGCTTGCTCATATCCAAAACATGTAGAACATTAATCTATTTTAAGCTTAAACAATTTCAGTTAAATTTTGTATTAAAATTATTTTATATGAGACTCTAGGAGGTTTAGGAAATAATGAAATATGCTTCTCAATATTCGATTCCGTGCTGCAGGTCATTTTCAGAGCTCTAAACAATAGTGCTTAATTCCTAAGTCGGTAATACGTACGTCTAATTAAAATATACTATTGCTCCTTGTTTTTAATAAAATCTTACAAACAAGAACCTCTTCATTTTTAAACGAAGAAATATTTAATAGTTTTTGTGCGATTCGAATCATTCGTTTGATATAAATTAAATTATTTAACATACTAATTATAAATTAGTATGTTTAATAATATTGGTACATACATTGGCGTTCTCGATTTTAAAATTTATCGAATAAGTCTTGCCCCTCTGAAGAGGTAAATTTGTTACCCAGTTAATTTTACATACACAGACAGAACTCCATAGCCTTTCGTGGATATTTATTTTTACTATGACAACCTTCGCCTGACCAGCAGTTTTAAGTATTTTTATTGTGGTCTTCATAACTTTATAATCTTGTATATTATTTTTCATTGTAACATTATTGAAAATGTCTACCTCAAAATTCACGATAATAAACCTGTAATCGCGTTAACCAGATACTTTACTCAAATATTGTACATTAATATTACTCTATAAAAATATATATATAATTTTATTTGTAATAATGTATTACGTTACTTTTCTAGCAAATAAAAATGTATAAATTTCCAAGGAACAAAATTGTTGTAAGGAAAATCGTACGAAATGAGCGCATTAAAATCTGAAAAAAATTGCTTAGGTGTATCCCGACCCATAGATAACGTAAATGTCATAACAGTAAAAAGTCAGTAATAGTATAAGGATGCTAATTAAATAGACATCTTTTTATTAGCATTATTCGCCTCTAAAAATCTATATTGCCTTCTAAATTACTAAGCCAGCCACAATTAACGAGCGTCTGAATGATACTATCTTAGCCACTAGTTATCTTCTATGTCAGCCACTATAAATACAACTCAGCATGATGGTCATTTTTTAGCATCTAAATTTGTAACATGCATTCAAGCAGTCTTCATCATCATCTTCATTAAAAAAGATATTCTATTAGCTTAAAATTTTTTAACTCAGTATGTTTAAAATGTAAGTCATTCCACATTCATTGATCGTCAAAATTTAGCTGAAATAGTCATCAAATAGTAAATTATGGCCGCTATAACTATGTATACACTATACCTACTCAATCTATAAAGTTAGTAAGTGCGAGTAGCAATCGCATACCGAAGGTTCCATTACGTCACAATGACACAGACAAGCACGCATGTGCTTGTCTTATGTTATATACATAATGGTGGTATATATGATGTTTATTATTTAAATAGGCATGAAATAATTATAAACGTCTCTGGGGCCGTCGTTATCTCATCATGAGACTAACGCGATTACAGAGGGCCTAGTACCTACTTTAGCTTTTAAAATATCACCTTCGCCTTGTGATATAAACAAAAAATGCGTCACCAGGTTAACTTAAAGCGCACAAATCGCAGGGCAGCCTGTGGCAAGCTGAATGTGAGTGGTGGCACTGCGGTCCTGAATGCCTCAGAGTCGGTTAGGGCCTCGTCCCCGGCATGCCTTCAAAGGTTGGCTAGGGTGGAACTTCAAGAGGACTCGGACTCTCAACTCTAGCTTGCCATAGTCGGCCGGTGAGAGGGAGGCCGCCAGAGCTATATGCTCAGGGGTAGAAGTGTCATTTTTAAAGGCATAACTAATGGGAAGTCTGCTCCGGGTTTCCTTTTTCACGAGACCCGTGAAGGTGTAACCGGCGCCGCACCGCTCGACACAACTAGCCACTCACACCGGTGTTGCCCCCTGCTGGTTTTAAAGCTTATATGCCTATGGTGGCTATTCAGGAGGTCTATCTAGTGAGTCGGCGAGTCACCGTCTGCCATTCCAAACTTGTACTAATACAGTATATCAGGCAGACGCCGTTAATTATCTATACCTTGCATTATACCAAACCATTGAACACCCATCCCCATAGACCAGAATAATTAGATTCCATATGTAGGAATAGGCTCCTACACCTGCTGCGGCTAGTGTCTCGGTAAGTGTCCCATCTCACTCTAAAGTAAGACTCTCCAAGGGCCTCTGCATGTTGGACCCATGTGCCCCTTTCCGTGTAAGCCGTCCATTTTTCTAATGTATTAGGGAAATACCTATAAAGGAAAACAATAATAATAATAAATGTCCATTTTGAACTTTTAAAGAACATAAGTAGGCACATAATTATTATACGAGAGTGCGTTTTTAAGTTCGAGGAATGGAATACCTAATAGAAGGGGTGGTATATAATGAAATATTTTTTTTTTTATTATTTGTTTTAATTTGCAGCCGTAATAATATGTAATACATACATTTCTTAGATCTACAAATTAACTTGTGAATACCTGGATAAAAAATTATTTATCCTTCTCTGAAAAATACGCTGAAACTGCATCATTCACTTATCATCGGTAGAAAATTTCTTTCCTCGAAGCTCTTTTCTCAGATAATAGTCACTGGGCCAGACTTGGCGTCTGGACTATAAGGTGGTGATCAATGATATCGAAGCCCACCTTATGCAAAGCAGCCAACGCAACTCGGCTCTTGTGAACAGCACCATTGTCGTGCAAGAGCAGAACACCTTTGCTTAATTTTCCTCTTCTTTTCTCATTGATAGCCTCTTTCAACTGCTCTTAAATTGAAGCGTAGTATTCTCCGGTTATAGAAACCTCTTTTTCCTTATAATTAACAACAAAATCCCTTCTGTGTTTCAAAAAACTGTCGCCATGTGCTTTCCCGCGGACTGCGACATCTTGAATTTTTTAGGCGGTGGTGTACTCTTTTATGCCACTACATGGAACCTTGCCTAAGCTGAGTCTAAGCTTAGGTTCATAGTGATGAATCCAAGTTTCATCCCTAGTAACAATTAGCTCCAAAAAACCATCATTATCTTCATTACACTAGTAGAGTAAGTTTTATTGTAACGTCAAGAGCCAATAGATAAATATTGTTCGTTTTGGTATACTTTAAGTTTGATAGTGACCAATTGAAATTCTTATCATAAGGGATCACGGTATCTCAATCATTAATTATCAGAAATGTTCAAATCCAAACTTATTTACTAATACCACCGCGTTTCAAATTTTAAGATTTTATCAACTCGTCAGTTACTTTATTGTTATAGATACTTTCTCCAATTCAGACATTATAAGAGGGAAATTAATAATATAAGAGGCTAATTGTTGATGGGCAAGTAATGTACTTGCCCATCAACAATTAGCAAAGTGATTTTCTAATGATTGATTAATGGATGATTGATTAATGGGTGGATAGCACTTATTATGGCATTCAATCATTTTCTACAATTTCAATATTTATACATAAATAGGCCTCACACTAGGCCGAGTTTCATTAGTTGTCTCAACAAAATTTACACTACAATTACTCTAAGTATGAAGCTTGTATAATATATACCTACAAGCTTCATACTTAGAGACACATTTTTTTCAATAGACCTGAAACAAAATATCTTTGATATACCTTGTGTATTGTACGGCTCTTAAACTTACCATGTTAGGAAATCCACCATAATAACACATTGTCTATGAAATGGCAGCGGTCCACGAGATATATAAATATCAGATAAACAGATGACGTAAGCTTAAAAGTTACGGATCCCTTGGGCATGGAACCCAAAAAGACGAAAATAAATAAAACAAAATAATGTAATCAGTACTTCAAGAAAGCACTTTGCGATGTATTAGCAATACACACGAGTGGAATGCAACGTACCGCAATAATTGTTCAGTGTGTGGCAGTCTTATTTTTTAATTAAAATGTAGAATTTAACATTTAGTAGTAATAGAGAAGCTACAGCAAAGCAGAGCCTAAACTAGTTTATAAAGATGATTAAGTCAATCAATCAAAATTAGTTAAGTTGTGTGACACCTTTGCCCAAATTCTTTATCAACCTCATATAGTCTAGTTAGCTTATCAACATTCTCATTACTATCAAATTAATACTTGATAAAAAAGAAATTAGTTATTAAAATAGTCAATGGCAAGCCACAACTTTTAATTTCACGTAATTATGCTCTAATTTCAATAATTAAGTACGGTATTTTAACAGCCTTATTAATTATGTTCATAGATATCACATTCTGTTTCTATTTATAATCAAAGGCAAACACATTTCATAACAGTGAGGTGTGTACTGTTTCGTCGTAAACACCTAGTAAAAGTACCGAGCTGACCATGCTTCAGTCGAAATTCCTATTTATATTAGCACTAGTTGTTTATGGTAAGTAGCAATGTTTATTTAAATTATATTTAAGTTAATATTTTTTTATATTTATATTCTACTATGGCCTAATCCTCCTCACACTGAGAAGAGGCCCATGCCCAGCAGTGAGACTGAGAGAGTGAGAGGGCTGGTATTATTATATTATTATTTATATTATTCTACTATTATCTTACAGTGACGGGTAATGAAAATAAAGGACGTATCGAGTACTATGGGGCATCGAACATTCGGGTGCAAAATCCGTCCCAATCGCAAGCCCAGCTCTTGCCACCAATTAAAACGGTGGTTTCTCCTAGTTACGCACTTGTTCCTGCCCCTTCTCAATCCCCTACAAATGTTGCTTATCAATTACCTGTAAATGTTGTTTACAAGACACCTGTAAAGATTTCCAGCCAGCCTGCAACTTCCGATAATCAATTACCTGTATTTGTTGCTCAAGAACCATCTCCACCAGTTAATCCTCAATCACCTAAAGATAATAACCATCCTAATATCCTAACAAGTGCTCCTCAACGTCCAGCAGTTGATGCACCCCAACAACCGCTTGTTACTGTTTTACAACAACCATCAGACCCTGATCATTTCATATCACTTTATGAGCAACCAGATTACACTAGGTATACTCAACCTCCACCTGTATATACTTCATACGCAACTCAAAACACAAAACAGCATGTAACTAAGCGTCCTCCACATATATCACGAACACGCGCTCCACCCGTTTACGCACAAACACGAATTGCTCCAAGACATAAGGGACTTGTGAAATTCAACTGTAAAAACGGTAACGGGTTCTACGGGGTCGACAATGAATGCGATAGCTACATCGAATGCAAGGTATTATATATCGACATATTGTTGTTTGATATTCATTCATTCGTTAATAAGACCTCACTGTACTTTCTTATTTTTTCTGTATAATTGCAGCAAGGCAAAGCCATGAAGTACATTTGCCCAGATGGTCTTTATTTCAATTCTAAAGCCAGAAATGACCCATGCGCTCCGTCCTCATTAGTTGAGTGTAAAGAAAAACAGGAAAACCGTAAGTTATT
The DNA here is from genome assembly GCA_930367265.1 of Catocala fraxini. NCBI lineage: Eukaryota > Metazoa > Arthropoda > Insecta > Lepidoptera > Erebidae > Catocala > Catocala fraxini. The sequence continues at coordinate 11,765,087 of OV884026.1, read as the reverse complement.
AAATATGCGATTTTTCTATAATTATGTTAGTGGCGGGAGCCGTATTATATACATAAATTGTTATGTCTAGAAAATGCAAGACCTACGTACCAGTGTCCTAAACTACGTGGATATTTCTCGATGAGAAACGGTGACTGCAGCACTTATATGATGTGCCAAGGAGGTGTAGCTAACATCATGAATTGTCCAACTGGTTTAGTTTTCAATACAGACGTAAGCGCCTGTGACTGGCAAGAGAACGTGCCGCAGTGTAATTCTAAAGGTGAGCATAATTCATCCAGCCTTTTAAGAATAATATTGCATAGTTTATTTTATTAAAAAATATTAATATGTACTTAAATATGAACATCTTTTTGCAGCGTTTAAGGACTTTACGTGCCCTGAAGCGGCGCTTGACAAAAATGGTTTTGTCACCGACGGTATCATTAAATATAGGTAAGAATTTTGTACAAATTAATTTAACTCAGATGTTAGAGGCACTGGGAGAAATCAATAAAATACCTTTTAAAATTATTTCTCAAAATAAACTACAAAAAATTATAGATTGATGTCATTTAGCGCCGCGCAGTAGATATACCGCAATAATGTGCAGTTTTACTCAACACGAGATATTTTGGCCAATAAGATTCTTTATGATGTCTTTTCGGCGACGCAATAGTATCTTTTTCTGCGGTTTGCTTTATACCTTTGATATAAGTATAAAAAGTTTAAGATAAATATCCATAAGTTTTCCGCCCAGATAAGTACCAACCTGCTACAGGCATAGGAGTAGTACCACTGTCAGTGCGTTTCATCTAGTTAATAGAAGTTCAAGGTGCTTACTTATTTACTTTACCCATTTCTTACTATTCATAACATCTTTAATGTATTTTTCCTACCGTCAATAACGCGCATACTCCTTATGTTGTAAGCCACCATAGGGTACGATAACAATACCACCAGGCGGGTTGTATTCTTTTTTACTACGTTAGTAGAATAACTTCTAGTAACATTAATTATTATAGTACAAGAATCCATTGTCACCAGATCTAGGTACGTTATTTTAGCACGTCTGAATTTTTACAGTATAATATGCCATACGGCTACGTGGCAGACTGAGGCGACGATGGCGGGACGAATTAGGTAGATAGCTATAGAAGAGACTGGTGCGAAGTAGAAAATGAGTCTGGGACGACTCAGGAATATTATGTATTACTGTCGCAGCGATAGATATTGTCTGTTGAAGATAGCATACCTCTCAATGTTAAGAACTTTTGGTCTTACGTTTCTAAACGCAGGAAGGACGGTGGTCTTCCTGATAAGATGTATTATAAAAATGCATCTTCCAACAATTCCAAAGAAATATGTTCATTTTTTTCCAACTTCTTTAACTCTGTTTATGAACCCTCTACCTTTTACTCTCAGATTTGGTCACCCCCAAATGAACTTGCTGAGATGTCTTCTTGTATTCCTGACATCTGCCTCGAACAGAATGTCATATTAAAGTCACTGTCGTCAATAGATGTAACTAAAGGGCCTGGTCCAAATGGTCTCCCACCAATATTCTTTAAACATACGGCGAAAAGCATCTACATTCCGTTAACATTCTTTTTAACCAATGTCTCAGAGACAGGGTATTTCCGTGCGTTTGGAAAAGAGCTTTCATTACACCCATTTATAAAAGTCGAGATAAAAGCGATATAGAAAACTATCGCCCTATAACTATACTGTCTACCTTGTCTAACCTTTTTGAGAGTCTAGTACACGGTCAGCTATTTCCTCAGTTGAGACACTTAATTATTCCCGAACAACATGGATTTGTTCAATCCCGATCTAGTACTACAAATTTGATGATTTTTACTCAATTTTTAATCAAAAGCATGGATAATGGCATCCAAGTTGATGCTGTGTACACCGACTTTCAAAAAGCTTTTGACAAGGTGGACCATAAATTGCTTTTGTACAAAATTGCCTTTAACGGCATTAGAGGCAATTTACTCAGATGGTTCGCATCATACATATTCCGAAGAACTCAAAGGGTTGTTGTCAATGGTTATGAGTCCAAATATGCAGTCGTCGAGTCCGGTGTGCCCCAGAGTTCAGTACTAGGCCCGTAGCTTTTTATTTTGTTTGTAAATGTTATTAAATCTTGTATAGTTGACTCTAAATTCCTCATGTATGCTGACGATATGCAAATCTATAAGACCTGTACGAATAGTCAGGATTGTATACTTTTACAAGAGAACCCCTGCAGGCTCTCACAATAGTGTATTGTTAATAAACTTTACCTTAGTCTACCAAAATGTCACTTCATAACTTTTTCAAAGAACAAAAATCCTATTAACTTTCCATATACACTAAATAACACAAATCTAAGAAAAAACTAATGTACTCGAGACCTGAGCGTACTCCTAGATTCTAAATAACGCTTAGATATTCATATCGACAACATTATTAGTAAAGCCTTTCAGATGTATGGTTTTGTCATGCGCTCTTGTAAAGACTTCAAAAAGGCTACTACCTACCTTCTTACTTAAAGCGTTAGTCCGTTCCCAGTTACAATATGCTGTACCTATTTGGAGCCCCTTTTACACAAAATACAAGCAGAGGATAGAAATGGTCCAGAAAAAATTTCTTGGTACTACCTATTACAAGTTTTATAATTCTAGGATTCCCAGTGGGGAGACCAACAGACTGCAATGCAGAGGGTCACGGGTTTGAACCCACGTCGCGCACCTCTGACTTTCTGAAGTTATATGACTTTTCGAAATTATGTGCGTATTGATTGACAATTATCGCCTGCTCCGTGCCTCGGAGAGCACGTTAAGCTGTCGGTCCTGGCTGCCATGAACTTCTATGGCAGTCGTTATTGGGAAAGTCAGTACCCCTAATATCCTGACACTGGTCTAGCCTTAGGGTATCGTTAGCCTTTGGGATGCGGCGATCAGGTGGCAGCCGCTCCGTGTAAAAACCGATATCCAGTCAAATCCGGTTAGAACAGAAAAGCCGATCCCAAGTGACTTGGGAATAATAAAGGCTAGAGAGAAGACTGTACATTGGTAGATCAGTCAATCGGACCATTTTTGGATGCTCTACAGAAAATATAACATAACAAATTTATATTTTTATTGGCTTTTTTGTTTTAGATTCAATGACCAATGCAAGTTGTATGTAGCTTGTCACAAGGGATATCCTCGGCTTTTGAGCTGCGATGAAGACCTAGCCTTCGATGAAAGTACTCAAGCGTGCGTCAACGGTGACTATGTTGAAGGTTGCTCAGTTAGTTTAAGTAAGGAGTAATTTTATAATTAATCTTAACTAAGAATAGGTACTTATAATATCGTGATTAAATTATTATAATTAATTCAATCAACCCTTTAATTTATTACTACCTTGTTTAATATTGATAAATAAGAATATAAGTATACAATATAAGTGTCGACGCAAACGAGCACCTAGCCACAGCCAGTAGTGTTCGGTGGCCGAAACAAATGGTCGAATTCGGCTACACGTGTGCGGCGTTGTTTATTATGTTTTCACGGTGTAACTACTCGACTGGTCATAATGTATTTTGCTTAGACGTTGTCAGGGGATACAAAAAGGTTACATAACTGCAGTATAATCACACACCATTTACCTAACATCAAAAATCACATTAACAAAAATTTATTTTGCAAGAAAGAAAGTATTTTTTATTATTATTACCTTATGTGGCAGGCAAACCAGCCACCCAACTGATAGTACCTAAGTGGTAACTGACTACCCATTGTAACATTCGATTAGGTTACACATATATTGTGAAACACCTGTGCAATAAATGTCTTTGTCTTTGACATTCATGGGGATAGCTATAGCTAACCTAACCTAAACATTATATCAACAACACTACGGACAGTCAAGCTGGTGACTACCACTAAGGAAAGGGTACACAGGATAGCTAAGCAGTCCCTCAATCGGCCCAAAATTTTCTTGGCAACTGTAATAGACAGAACAAAAATACGACTCTTCTTCTTAGAACCTCTTAGAACCACAGTTATGTGAGAAATCCTTATTAATTCAGAACACTAGCACCAAAAATTCCTATGGTGGACTGCATGGCAAACGGCCACCATGTTTAAAAAAATGTCTAAATACATTCATATTCATATATTCATAAAAATATAAGCTTACAGTATAGGTACACCAAATCACTTATATCTATGCTAACTATACTAAAATAAATTATATAGTACTACAATGTTAACAGGATCTTAGATTAACAAAAAGGAAATAAGACACATAATATATAAGCTATTGTTTCACCTAAATATGCACTCTATTTATATGTATTTAAAAAGCAAAATAAATATTAATTCAGAATCGTTAAAAGTACAAAATTAATAAGATTACGAAACAAACTTAAAAAGAAAATTGACATATCATCTCAGTCTATCTCGTTCCTATGCATAAATATGTGAGCGGTGCAGTTATGTAACATCCACATTTCAAATTGACATTTTTATCTCATTCAAAATGAGTTTTAAAAACTGTGGATACAACCAAAATACCAAATATCTAATTGTTTAGTCTTCTAATAAGTCTGAAAAGAAGTGATTAAGTAATTACAATTATTTAGTCTTCGAATAAGTCTGAATAGGTGATTAAATAATTTGCAATATCGCGCAACAATGCCAACTATGGACTATATTCACTTTTTTCTTATAAGGTAATTTGTTGATTAGTTGTGATATGAGTTCTAAAAAATGTTTTTGACGATTATAAATTTTCATTAGCACATCTTTTAAATCTCTAATAAAGGTAGTTAACTAATTATCGACATTATGCAATAATAGGGCTAAAATGTTGCTTTATAATTTAGATTGTTCACAACTGTGTAACTGCTGGCACTAAATCTTTGCCCTGCGACTCTAAAATCTTAGAATGGAAAGTTTAATCACCAATTTAGACTTGTTTTTCTTCTAAAAAGTGAGAGTACTTCATTTAATCATGAAGTATTGTTTGGTGCAGCTGTATCCCGCATAGGCGATTGCTTTTCTGCCGAGGATCGAGTAACTCTCAAAGAATTTTGTCGGAGATTCACGTGAGCTGCTTTACAGAGGTGGCAGAAATCCAACCGATTCCTTGATAATTTTATAAGCCGGTACGAAAATTGGCTGCAAGCAAATATTGATTGGCCAAGTTGTGTGCAAACTTTAGTTAATCAAGAACCAAGTGCTAATGAGATACCAAGAGCACACTCAGTCTCTCAAAAACCGTCAACATCATCGTCTGTTGGAACAAGGACAAAACCATTCGAAGATCTGGGAAGCAAACAGAAAAAGAGAAGATCTGATGATCATACAGGCGAAGATTCCAAAGAATTGGCATATGCAGTTGCAGCACGTTTAAAAGAAGAAGGGCATAAGGATATCGCATCTGTGATCGAATATATGATAAAAATCCTGAAGTAGCCGTTAAAATTAATAAAACCCTTAAGAAATCAGTAAAACCAGCCATATTTACACCAGAGAAATCGCTTGGATTGCTTCTTTTACTAACACTGTCAAAGTGGCAATATATTACGTTACGAGATGCTGCCATTCGGGATGGTGCTAAGGATATTTATCCATCCTATTATAAGGTGCAACAAGCTAAGCTTGATTGCTACCCTCCGAAGCAATAAGTATCAGCTACGGAGTCATCGGCTAGGATTACACTTCAAGCTTTACTCGACATCCCGGTGACGAGGATCCTTCAGTCTTTCTGGCGATGTGCAAAATAATCAGCTAAAGCTGATGTCCAAGTGGGGATTTGATGGCGTTTCCAACCAAAGCCGATACAAGCAGAAAATGGAGGGTGAGCAAGTGATTCAAGCATTTTCATGACCTTGGTGCCACTAAAACTGATAGATGGAGATAATACTTTATGGACGAACCCAAAACCATGCTCTGCTTTATATTGTCGTCCAGTTCAGTTTACAAATGGATGATGAAATTGAGGCCCTTATCTCCACAGAGTGCAGTAATAGTAACAGAGTGAATCATCAACTAATGATGACAATGAATAATGCTAAAGTCTGCACGTACCTTTTTAAAGCCAGATCAAATGCATCGTGCTACCTCTGCTTAGCAAACCCTACAGAAATCAACCGCTTAGATGCTGTAACATCAAAGACTGTGTGTTCTGACATATACGTATTTGGCTTGTCATCCCTACACGCACGCCCGTATAAATTGCATGGAATGTCTGTTACACATTGCGTACAGGCTCGACTTCAAACAGTGGGCAGCGAGAAGTAACGAGCACAAAGAAATGTTGCAAACAAGAAAAAAATGTATTCAAAGATGAGCTCAATCTGTTGATTGATATTGTGAAACAAGGCTCGGGAAGTACCAATGACGGGAATACAGCAAGAAAGCTTTTCGAGTTTCCTAATAAAACTACAGCTATTACTGGGTTGGATGAAGAGCTAATTAAAAGAATTGCTGTGATTTTGCAAGCTATAACATCTGGCGAGAAGAACGACGTAAGTAAATTTAAATATTTTGTCTGAAAACCGCAGAAAAGTACGTGGAATTATACGACTGGTACTATATGTCGTCAACCGTACATAAATTAATTCACGGGACCGACATAATCAAAAAAAAATATAATTATTGTGCCGATTGGGACTCTCTCGGAAGAAGCCTCAGAGTCTTGAAACAAAGATTTTAGGAGGTCCGGGAACATCATTCGCGGAAAAGAAGCAGGCAAGGTTCTAATCAAGATATATTAAATATGCTTGTTGTTTCTTCGGATCCTTTCCTAAGTGCACAAAGGCCTAAGTTAGATGCCAAGAGAAAGCAGAGCTTTTTTGCTGAAACTCTCGTCTTAATTCAGTTTCAGGAAACCGAGTTCTTTATTTTAGATATATCCAATCTGGATTCTGACTCAGAATTGGAGTCCGACAACGAGTGTGATAAGGAAAATGTACAATATTTAATGATATTTTCATGGTTTTTTGTTATTTATGTTAGTTTATTGTACCAATACGTTTAGTTATTAATTCCATGAATTACCCACATTTTAAAATATTTTGTATTATAATTGTATTTACAGTACCTAAATGATATTTTTGTAACTTGTTTTATTTAAATGATAAATAAAAATAATAAACAATTATTCTTTAAATATTTTCTTGTTTTATATATTATATAAAACAAGCCTCGATATTTGACGGCCTCGATGGCGTAGTGGTTGGTGTAACCGACTGCCACGCCTGAGGTCGCGGGTTCGATTCCCGCACAAGTCCAACATTTGTGTGCATGAACATGGATGTTTGTCTTGGTCTGGGTGTTTCTATGTATAATATGTATGTATTTACAAAAAAAAAAAAAAAGCATATAATAATATGTATGTTTATCCATTGTCTAGAACCCATAGTACAAGCTCTGCTTAGTTTGGGCTAGATGGTGTTGTGTGTACGTGGTAGAATATTATATTATTATTATATTATTCTTATTATTTGGGCCAATAAAATTCTTAATATCGATGTCAGACACTAAAAGGGATCGTTTCATAATTATGTAAAACAAATAAAATATTTCGACGATTTAAAACAATACAGTGTCTATAACCGTTATGTGGAGTATGACAAAAAATCATAAATAATCAGTACTATAACTGTAAGGATATTACGGTTTTCTTGCCGTTTAAGAGATAATTAGATTTATCATACTAGCTTCATACAAATTTTTCGTAAGAAAATTATAATTCCTTCGTTTTTGTGCAGAATTAACTCAGGTGTCATTTTTGTATATAGTAGGTAATAACCTTAGAGTATACATAACCAATAGAGCACTCCTAACCGAGTATAAACTGTAAGCACGGGTATGAACAGTTCGAAAAATTACACCTAACGTTCATTAGTCACAAATAAGCGTGCGTTTAATCTTTCTCCGGCCGGTATTTATTTGAAATTAATGTTAAAATGATGAAATGTGCAGTGTTAAGTTGTAAAAATGACTCAAGGCAACAAACGAAGAGAAATAATGGTATTTCTATTCATAGGTGAGTATTATTTTAACAGAAAACACTGATTTTAAAGAAATTACTCAAGACGTGAAAGAGGGTTGTGAGAGGCGCGCGGGCGAGCCAACTTCGCACGTGCCCCCACGCCTCCCACTTTACACTTTTCCCACAATAGGAATAGTGTTGCTCCACGCTGAACTTGATTGTTTTGTAAAAACATAATTTCATAATAAGTAGTAATAATGAGATATTACCGTAATTGGAAAAATATGTTTCGATGCCTAACCAGGACAAATCGTTGTGTGATAAGTATGATTATTTCTGTGCGAGTGTAATTTAGGTATATAATTATTATATTTTACTGCACTCTATGTATTTTTTACACGATTGCCAAACAAGGAGTGTAATGTTTTTAACGTATAGTATGTATGTATGTGTTTCTTTATTCCACCATAACTTCTAAATGCCTGAACCTATGTGGATGGGTCGGGCATCGTTAAAATCCTTACATCATCCTGAGTGACATAGGCTATATTATGTACAGTACCCGGCGATAAACATTGCACATCGACCTTTGGAAAAAGACAATCGGCTAATTTCGGCTTCATAGAGCGTTATCTCTGTCGCACACTACTTATGTGACGTTTTGTCAGTCGTTGTTCAAGTCCGATAGAGTGCGGTCGCGTCCAGTTCAAAATATACATTTAGAGTTGTTAACACCCCCAAATTTAAATAATTTAAAGTTGTACTATGGCATCTTTAGGAAAGAGAGGGAACCATTTACGAGGTCAGTCACGTGAAATTATCTACAATATTTTGTAACCGAAGCTGACAGATTTAAAAAAATGAAGATTGAAATGTAAGTTGTTATTTTAAGAAGGTTCAAGAGTGAGTTGCAAATGCCACTGGAATTTCAAGAAGAACTTTGAACAATATATTAAACAAAGTCAGTACTGAAACACATTATACTGAAATTAAGTTCAGCACTCCAAAAAAAGGGAGACCAAAAAAGCATTTTCGTTTGGATATGGACGATTTTGATTATGAAGTTATTCGAAAAATGGTGTATGATTTTTACTTACGATTTAATGAACTGCCAACAATAAAATCATTAAAAGCTAAATTATCTGAAGCTATTAATTACAATGGGTCTGAAAAGACATTGAGAAAAATACTTCACGAGATGGGATTTCGGTTCACTAAAATGGAAGATAATGGAAAAGCACGATGTAAGTCTCAAACGAATGGAATACCTCGATAAAATACGCAAATTTGGCGAATCAGGAAAATATATCGTCTACATGGATGAGTCTTACATACATACATCCCACACTAAAAGGAAATCTTGGTGTGATGATAAGAAAATTATAAATTATTATAAGAAGAATTATCAAAAGAAGCAAATCATAATTGTTTTAACAGCTCCTAACAGATACCGGACTGTTTGTATTTCGTGCGACAGAGATAACGCTCTACGAAGCCGAAATTAGCCGATTGTACCTTTCTAAAAGTCGATGTGCAATGTTTATCGCCGGGTACTGTATATTGTTTTATTTTTTGATTACATTCCATTATCTTTTTAATATGTTGCGTGCTGTTATTAAAAATATACATAGCAATAACAATAAAACACCGAGTACATTAAAATACAAAAACAAACAAAATCACAATTGGATAATAAATTATCCTTTTCATGGCGTTATAGGTAATTACTTTTATATTGTTATGTTTTATTTTTAGTTTGATGATTAAATATTGTTTAATAAGAACATCACTGTGTTTTTTGTAAAATTTATATTCACTTAAGAATCCAATTGCATATTTACTAATGACTAAAAGTGTTCCCAAAGACCGTGGCGCATCACTATTTGACCGCTATATCTATTGTAAGTATCTATAAAACATCTGCTTACGTTTGGCACAATAGACAAAATGCGATGCGCGCGCTCTATTGGTATGTATACTCTAAGGTAATAACTACTCAGTGCCTCGGAGAGCAGGTTAAACCGTCGGTCCCGGCTGCCAAAAACATCTATGGCAGTCGTTATTGGGAAAGTCAGTACCCTCTAATATCCTGACACTAGTCTAGCCTTAGGATATCGTTAGCCTTCGGGTTCTGGAGGTCAATTCGCAGCCGCTCCGTGTAAAAACTGATATCCAGTCGAATCAGGTTAGACTAGAAAAGTCGATCCCAAGTGACTTGGGAATAATAAAGACTAGGGAGTAGAAGAGACTAAGGTAATAGCTAATAGAAGTGATACACGGCAATAAAAACGGCACTTGCAAGTTGAAATCCATAAGTCTATAAAAGCCGTTTTTCAGCCTACCATGCGCTGCTAGATTCTATAGTTTGGGCTAAGGCCACCCGCGGTAACGATATGACAAATTAATATTTTTACAGTTGGCAGTACTAATACGTTTTTCTTGTAGCGTAAATTAAAAAGTAACTTGTGCCACGAACTTGATTGGCGGATTTAAAGATATGCAATAAAGAGGCCAATCATGAATTTGATATGTATTAAAATATTAAACGGAAACGATTTACATTTTCTGCCAAAGAAGCGCGGTTTTGAAGCTAACATTGCTTCAAATTCAAATTTTTATTTACCTACGATTTACAAGAATGTTATCATTTGACAAATAATGCTCCAACGTTTAGTAAATAAATTATATTTATACCAGAGCGCGTAGCTGTATCTGTGTGGTGTTACAATGGCTGAGCAGGCAGCAACTACTACGAGTCGCGAGACATTCCGCTAGCGCAGCCCTGGCGGACATCGCCCCAGTTGCCCCTTTGGATCGAGCGGTTGCGTAGTCGCGCGGCGGCTCACGGCCGTAGACTCCGGGCCGCATACTAATTTTTTTATCAGTCACAGCGTTCCTAAAGTGAATTTGAAATAATAAAAACAATATAAAATCAATAACCTGTCATAGTGCGTAATCACTGAAACTGAATTATTTCTATTTCCATGTAGATTTGTGCACAAAATGGAAGATTCCTACATCATCGCTAATTTCCATACGCTTTGTCGATTGTGCCTGAACAAAACTACGTTCAGTGCGTCTATATTTGCAGCTGCTCCTGACGATGATACCAATGTTTCTTTAACCTCCAAAATAGCAGAATGTTTCGAAATGCAGGTTCGTTTTCAAACCATTTGTTAATTATTTATCATTTGCTATATATAATTTCATTTATTAACTATAAATTACTTTTCTGTTACAGATAGACCCTAATGATGGACTCCCTGGAAGAATTTGTTTTAGATGTCTGTTCAAAGTTGATAAATGTTCGAAATTCAGACTGCAGTGCCTACAAAACGAAGCTAGGTTAAGACAAATAACCAATCGTGTTAATGAACTGGATAACTCAAATTCATCAGAACTAAATGATTATAATTACAGTCAGGATGTGAAACCACCAAAACCTGAAGATTATATTGTTGAAGATAGTGTTGTTATGGTTGTTGATCCAAGTCTTGATTATGACTCATCAGAAGAGTCTGAGAACATGGAGCCTGTTGAGCAAGAAGTGACAGAAAGAGACAACACTCCTGAAGGAGAACCAATGGCAGAATCCTTTTTCAAAAATGTGTTCATGTGTCAATATTGTGATCAAGCTTTTATCTCACAAGAGAAGTGTAAGGAACATGAACTAAGTTATCATGATCCCAGTTTACCTTTTAAGTGCTTTGAGTGTAGTGTAGTTTTTGCTGAGCGTAGTCAATATGTGCAACATAGTAAGCACGTACATGGAAATGATAAACCATACCATTGCCCTGAATGTGATAAATGTTTTGGCAGACGTTCAGATTTACGGAAGCATTCCATTGTACATACTGGCATAAGGCCATACCAATGTCAGTACTGTTTGAAAAGCTTCTCTCGAAATACTAACTTAAGTAAACATCTTCGTATTCATGCTGGACATAAGCCACATGTCTGTCCACTCTGTCCAAGGAGTTTTGTAGCAAAAGGAGATTTACAACGGCATGTACTAGTACATTCAGGTATGAAGCCTTATGCATGTCGCAAATGTCCATTAACATTTGGTAGACGAGATAAACTAATCAAGCATGAAATGAGACATGGCCCACTTAGCCCTGATAAAACAGAATATGATAATGAAAATGATACACATGACATGGTTGTGAGTGTTAACCCATTTAGCAATCTTATGACATCCCCTACACAACTCCATCCAGATTCATCAAATGCTGAATTAGATTTACCTAGAGTTCCGGATCACATATCAGGTGAAAGTAGTTTTATGAAAGTACAGAAGAATTCAGCTGCAAGCAAGCCAGTTCAAAATTCTCCCCCAAAACAAAAGCCTGTGGCTAATAAAAATAGGCCTAAGAATATTAAATGTCACCAGTGCCCAAAGAGATTTTGCTCCCTGGATTCTTACAAAACTCATGTGTCTATTGCCCATATGGGTTCAAGGATTTTTCAATGCAAGATTTGCTTTAAGAAATTCCCTAGAAAGAGAGAATTGGACCGGCATGCAGCTCTTCACACTGGTATGAAACCATTTTCATGTAATCAATGTGATAAAAAATTCACTACAAAGGACAAACTTGATAAACATGAACTTGTTCATGAAAGCCAGGTTGTGAATATGCCTTGCATAGAGTGTGGTGTTAAATTTGAGAAGAAAGCTGATTTAGTGGCACATATAAAATCACATTTCACAGACAATTTTGATGAAAAAATGGCTGATATTGAAATTAAAAAAGAAGATAACTCTGATTATGTATTGGATGAAAATTTCTATGATTTGGAAACCTGAGAGTGTGAAGTGGCAATGAACAAGTATCAAAGACCTTGTAGTATGTGGAATCACAGTGTAATTAATTAATTGTTCACTTACTCTGTACTTATATAGATTGTAGTTAGTTATACATCAGTCTGATGGGAAATAGTGATTTTTACAAAGGTGATTGAAGAGAATTATGTTGTTTACATTAACTCCAATATGGATAGGTTAGTGAGGTATTCAAGTGAAAGATAGATTGAAATTGTCACTAAAAGAAAACATGTTTAAATTAGCACAGTCCTCTTCAGATCAATTTAAAATAATATTAAATATTATGTTATGTATATCCCTTGAGGATTGGTATATGACTGAACAGACTCTTGTTTCTCTGAGGAGTCTTCCATGTGCCACACTTTAAGGGATAAGTATTAGGATAGACATTCTCATATTGAGGAATTTTAACCAAAAACTTATTATAATTTTGTTATTGTTATTTATAGTTATTTTGTGCATAGAATAGATACAGTATTACCATTATGGAATTATAAGTTATTAGTATCCAAAACTATGTACATTGCCTTGTTACATTGGCCAGCTCCATAGACTTAAAAATGCATTCTGCACTTTAGACTTCCAAGTGTTTAAAATTAATTATTACAATACTTGTATTGTAGAATTTAATTAAGCATAGTTAATATAAGAGAGCATTAGATGTTTGTTTGATGTTGTAATTTATCTTAATGATGGGCAAGAAACATTTATCCAAAGATTATGATAATTGTACCTATATTATATGTAGTATATTTATTTATCAAAACAAAGGATTTCTGTGTTGAGTTTATGTAAAACTAAATTAATAGTAATGCACAAATGTGGTACTTATTGTGATACAAGTTAAGATATATATATAATTATGATTTTATGATTCAACGTAATAAACACACCTGAGTTTAGAAAAAAGCAGAGAACCTTACTTATAAAGTTAAGTAATTTAAGTTAAATTGAGAGTGTGTTTTGCATCATACTACATATACAGAGGTAGCAAGCTATTGCAGCTACATACATCAACAAATTTTTATTCTATGGCATTATTCTAAGAGTTTACTGCACAACATATGATATTCAGACATATCTTGTTTCCTCCTTTTACTAACCTTAGGACCCATTAAATTCACATTTCTCAGCTTTTTCAAAACTGTTCAAAGCAAAGTTTATTTAATACTGAATAATAATCTTCAAACAAACATTGTACTAAAGCTTTGTACATTGTAGGTCCAGCTTAAGAAAGCATTTAATGTTTCAATAAGTGTTAGATGTACTAACATGAGCTAAGAATTGTATACATATGTAACCGCCACATTAGTAATATACTTATACTCGATTTGATTAGGTACTTGAAAAGGTAAATAATCTTGATGTGACTTTTTACACAAACACATGGCACTAACGGTTCAATTGATTTAGTAATCGTTATTGTTGTATTTACATTGATCTTTAGCAGCATATTATTTTTAAACTAAGTTTTTAGATAAAAAGATACATCAAGTACCTAACCAAATGGAGTATAGTTATTTACTTTAGATATTCTCACATAATCACAAATTGAAATAAATAATTGTTTAAAATGTATCTATATTATCTGACATAAGTTGCACCAACTTTTCAGCACTGCACAACTGTATTGAGATTTTAATTGTTTTTAAGAAGTGAATGTTATATAGGTATCTTCTGTAAATTTTCTCCGATTTTCGACTTCATTTATAATCATTAATCACGAAACAGCTGAAATCTAAGATATCTATTCCAAAATACGAAATATTTACTCCGTTATCCGTAAAATGATTACAATATACAATACAATATAATAACAATAAATATTATATAATATACAATCAATGAAATATAATACAATTTAATTTGATACACTCCTTCTATAATGAATGAAATTAAGTTAATAACATTGTAGGTATGATTGAAAACATCTAAAACCTGCAGACGAGTTGTAATTTTTAACCCAGTGCTATATTATGAAGCAGAACTCCCATCGGCGCGCGACGACGGAGGGCGACGACATGGTCAAGAAGTTTTAGGTGACGAATAATATAACATATTAACAAATTAATACCTAGTATGGCATAGATGAAATTTCATTAGTAGCTTAAAAAGAACGCTGTCTCGATGCGCACATCCGCTGGCATGCTTAGTCTTTTTTCGTTGTGCGTATGGTGTGAGATGCGCGTGAAGCCGACTAGGTTTCAAGATGTTAAAATCCATAAATATATGGATGTATTGATAAATTTATTTCCTTTACAGCATTGTTGAATACATTTCGGTGCGCGTCATTAGGTGGAGGGATCTACGCGGTTAGAGCGAATGAAAACCACGAGGAATGTATCATTACTATTTTCTCTTTCAATCACAGCTAAATAACCGGATTTATAATTATTATTCACTAACCAGTTTTCAGTTCAGTCGATATTAAATTAATAATTGCAAATTAGAAAAGGTCATTATAAAACATTTTAATTAAAAAATATATGGCCATATATATAATAATAGCATATGGCCCGCCTGATGCTAAGCTGTTGCCTCAACTTATGTTCGCTTGCTGCATCAGCTCAAATCACCAGCGCCAACGCTTTAAAATAGGAGCTATCGTGTTACCACTTGCCAGCACAAAGAGTAATAAAGATTACGCTGATCCCTGCTAATAGCACACCATCTTAGAAGCCTGGAAACCACACCACAGAAATAGCCTTAAGTTACTTGACTGCCATTGTCTGTAGGGGCGGAGATAGTTACTTCCACAGCTCAGTAGACCAGCCCAATTTTAATTTTTTAGGTATTCTGGCCTGATAATTATCATATCAAAATAGGTAAAATTAAGTTTTAGGTATATAATATTATTCTACAGATAAAGCAATAAACAAATACTACTTATATATTCTACATTATTTCACCGTAATAATTATTTGTATACTTATTTACATATGTCTGTACCTTAATAATTGCAAATATTCAGAATTACACCGCTATTATTATGTATGTAAATAATTATCAGCAATAAATGTTGTCCACTATATCTAATTGTTTTAACACGTTCCCTGTCCCAGAACAAAAGTTAAAAATGTAAGTATTCGTAAGTCCACCTACATTTTTGTCCTAACTTGACAATAAAATACAAACCGAATATAACGACGGATCGCTTATTACGACCGAATGGCAAGGTTCTGGCCGGATCCCTATATAAACAATTATGTAATCATACCGCCTATAACAACATCGGATACAGTGACATATCGCTTAAAACGACGAAACTATTGATATTCATCGGCTTCAGCGAAAAAATACGAACAATTTACTTATTAAAAATTTAACTTCTTCCAATCTATGAAGGAATATTTTAAGCTGAGTACAGCTTATAGACTACACTTAGTATATATACCTATATAAGATTTTTCAGAAAAACATTTCTATTTATTTTTTCGTCATTTTATTTGAAAACTAGTTCTTAAGACTGCGCCAAGCGTAAGACGCGGTTGGACTGAATGACAGAGCTCGATATTAAATCGGCGCGCGGCCGCCATAGTAAAATTGTATGGAGGATTTGAAGTGCTTTTTTGATAAATATGTATCTTTATTGTCAACCAATAACTTAAATATTTGGGACGGACAAATTGTAATATAACTATTTATGTTTCGTTTAAGCTGTAAAATAGGATAGATTTCTACTGTTATAATCTAAAAATCACGTAACATGAGTTTACGTTTTTGCAAATTTACGTAATTTTGTAGGCGAAAATATTGATTATTTAAAGTGTTTTATACGGATTAATTGTAAACACATTTATTGTTATGGTAAATGTATATTTTATATTTGTATTAAACAAAAAGTGTTGATTTTATCAACTTAACTGTGACCGCCTGTTTTGGCACACTTCGCTCGGCGCAGTCTTAAGCATAAACTATCTATACCCATCTTTTTTTTTTAAGGTGGGTCAATGCATTGACGCATAGAGGTTATGTCGGGCTCACCGGGGGAAAGATACCCCGGTAATACCGACTAAACCTATCACGGTGTTCCTCGACATAACCATAGACGGCGGGGCCGCGCGAATCGCTTACATATACAATCGCGACCCCGCCGAGGTTTCGGCCCGCCGCGCCGTGTGAAACGGCAGGCCACTACATGAGTCACTTCCTCTACTGTCCCCTTATGGGGAACAAAAACACGACTCAGAGGAGCGCGTGGGAACACGCACGCCGCCTTACGGACCTGGTGCTAATCGGGTGGCGAGTAGACCCACGCAGCCCACGACCCCCAGGTCAAACCTCAGGGTGGCTGGAGGTCATCTCGCGCCCTCCGGCGCCCGGTTCTGCGGTTGGGGAGAGGGTTTAAGCGCTCCCTCTCCCGCTCCGCCGCCTCCTTGATGGAAACCTATACCCATCTATACTAATATTATAAAGCTGAAAGTTTGTTTGTTTGGTTGAAAGCGCTAAACTCAGGAACTACTGGTTCGAATTAAATAATTATTTTAGAGTTGTATAGATTATTTATCCAGGAAGGCTATAGGCTATAAAACATCACGCTACGACCCACGAGAGCGGCGCAATAACTATAAACGTGGGTGAAACCGCGAGCACAGCTAGTACTACATAATTGTACATATTTAAAAATTCTAAGCATACAATTGACAATTAACCTTTTGAACGCCAACGTCGTCTATACTCGACATGCGCAAGCGTGCCCTGTGCGCCAACGTCGTCTATACTCGACAAAAAACAGGTCACAGAAAAATACAAAATAAACATATTAAATCATTACTTTTCTGTATTTTATTGATACAACTTAAAAATTGAATCCCCAATTATTACTTAATAGTACACAGCAAACAAAATTGCAAATAAGTTATTAAAAAATATTTGATTATAAAAACAATATAAGTATACCTAATATATCGATTATCGGGCTTGGCGTACAGGACGTGGAGGTGCCGTTATGGCGTGGCGTTCAAAAGGTTAATATGACTACATACTTGTGTATATTGCTTATAACAACTATCGGACATAACGTCCGAAGATATATGGTCCCTTCAATGTCGTTATATCCGGTTTTGACTGTATAAAAAAATGATAATACATACGGATTGGAAAAAAAATATTTTCGGTAGCCGTTATATAACCATACGTCGATGAGAATCTTTTTGCTCTTATTCATACGTCCAGTGAAATAAAAAGCATCAAATTTGCTTTGGATTATGACTCCAACCAGAGTCATGGACATATGAGTTTGGTACAAACGTGACTCCTTTGGAGTCATTGGACAGGGACTTCACATCTACTTAATCGTATTTTTCAATTATTGATAACAATAAAAAACGAAACATAAACAATAAAGTAATGGATACATTAAAATTCAGCTGCATGGATGGCACAATGATTTAAGTGGTTACCCAGCCACTGCTAGTGAGGGGCTGTAATCAATGCACTGCTTATTGTAGTGTATTAATGGTTAATTTATGTATGTACATAAGTAATCTAAAATAAGAATGTATGCACCTACTAAAACATAACTCCCACAGATATACAGGATGCCACTATATAGATGCCTCTAGCTATAATACCTCTTAGACTTTATCAATTCAACATTTTCTGCAATGTCAAAATCTATACTAATATTATAAAGCTGAAGAGTTTGTTTGTTTATTTGTTTGGTTGAACGCGCTAATCTCAGGCACTACTGGTACGAATTGAAAATTTATTTTAGTGTTGGATAGATATTTATCGAGTAAGGTTATAGGCTATATAACATCACGCTACGACCCACGGGGACGGCGCAGTAATCATAAACGCGAGTGAAACCACGGGCACATCTAGTTGAATATATATTCTTAGGGATTATAATTCCTTAACAATAATTTAGTAGATTAAAATTAAATATGAGAAAATATCTGCAATGAAATACATAACTAATATTAAATTGTTTTATTATTCGATTTTTAACCAGCTAATGGGTTTGCATGTATTGTCACTGAAGTTATTCTTGCATCTGTGAGAGGTTTATATGTTTTAGGATTTACTGCCATTTTTTCTAAATCATCAAGTGATTCAAATCCATCTATAACCCTGAAATAAAATATACAATTTATCAGATTAGAATGTTAGTGTTCATTGACAGGGAATTAAGAAATATCCATAATAATCCGATAGCAGAATATTAAAAATAGAATAAATTAGTATATTTCATGTAAAATAATTGGGTTAAAGTACATAAATCAAACAAATAGTTATTAAAAATACAAGTATGTATTACCTGCCAAATATTGTGTATTTGAGATCCAAGTGGGGTTGTTCGGCATATGTGAAGAAAAATTGACTGCCATTTGTATTAGGACCATTATTGGCCATGCTCACGATGCCTCTCGCATTATGCTGTTAAAAAAAGATAGTATCATTACTTAACTGAAATATAATGGTATGTGAAGATGCAGATGATAAATGATTACAAATACCTTTAATTCTTCTTTAAACTCGTCCTCAAACTTTCTTCCCCATATAGACGTGCCTCCTTTACCTGTGCCTGTTGGATCTCCAGTTTGCACAATAAAACCCTAGAAACAAGATACATGTATAGTGATGCGTATATTACACGTGCGTAATAACAAGTATATGGCAGTATCCTTATTTACCTTTATATTCCTGTGGAATAAACTTCCATTATAATAATCACTTGCACATAATGCTAGAAAATTCTCGCAAGCTTTTGGACACTGCTCACAGAATAATTCTACTTTTATATCACCCACATCAGTATGGAGCGTGACAGACATGTTCAAACTTAAAAATGTTACTTATTAGATAAGATCTCTTGTATAACAGTGTTTAAGATGTTTTGTTTACGTTATCCCTTATAACAAACATAACCTACATTTATTTGACATTGGACACTAGACAACTGACAAGTGACATGTATTTGAAAGTGGCTGTCAGTCTCGTGGCGTTACGTTACGATACGTTCACTATAAATATGTAAGTGATATGAATTTTGATTTTTTGTCGAAATTCAACTACCTAAATTATTCACTTTTATTTTTTGTTTTCTTATAATCGTGTAGCTCTATGTTGTTATCGTTTCCATTTCTGCAGTATTTCCATAAAATTCTATACAATGAGGGATTTGTCGATCCTTGTGGGCGCTTGCATATATCTTCTTACTAAACGAGTTCTGCAAATAATCGCGTATTTTAGCCATAGAATAATTTTGTTGTGATAAAATTATCATGGCTTTGTGGTTACTTCACATTCGAAATTTTTATTTCGTTTTTATGACAACACTAGAGATAATATTTGTGCCGCGGGGAACTTTACGAACATTTAAACGGACTCAAAGAACACCTAGACTCTGTAGTCTGGGTGTTCCTTTAGTCCGTTTGAGTACAAATAACTAGTTGTACAGACAACTATTTATTTTTAGATCATAATTTTTTTTATCCCGTGTAAGAATTGCACCCACAACACTCGGCGCAGTGCTACCTAAACCACTACGCTATCTGTGTAGTCAATTGATTATATTTTCTTTACTAATAAGCAAACACAACTCATTGTTAAAGCCCTTTATCCATAAAATTATTTATTTAATTAAATTTAAAAAATTATGACTAGTTAAACTAGGCATAATAAGCATCGTGACGTCCGCACGATATTTGTGTCCTCCTCCTTCCCTCTCTTAATCTCTTATAACTAGCATTAGGGTCACAACAGCTGGCTTGCGTTTTTTGGCTGTGCGCCTATTACTGCCTGCCTACCTAAGTTTGAGTCACTGGCTCGTAATAAAAATTAGTTCAAAAGTGTAAATAAAAGCCTGATAATTTTAAAAAGCATTTATTGAGATCATAAATACACTACAATTTCTAATTTTATTCACTACCGCCCGCTCTTTCGTTTTGTCCAGCATTTGGTTCATGGATGTTCTCATCGATGCAAAGGTTTCCATAATTACCCAATAACCTTTGGCCATTCGGATCAAACGGCGATTGCAAGTGCAAAGTCGCTTTGTGTTTCTGCCCCAATACTTCAATCTCGTAGTCACCTTCTTGTAAGAAGTCTTTGGTAACTTTGGCGCCTTTGTTGGTGACATAACCAATACCGATCGGTTTATCCAAATAATAAGCGTAATCTCCTCTTCTTAGGTAACCTACGGGTTCTCCGTTTCTAAATATGGCTTCTTGTCCGAATAGTGCAACCTGTAATTATAATATCAAATTTAGTTTCTTGCCAACTATTTGCATGAGATTTCTGCGTGTAAACTATAAGCCATAGACGAAACGAAAGTAATATATTAGAGCCGAGTTACGAATGGCGCCTAGCGCAACCGCCACTGTCAGTTTGACAATATAAAGGCCATATTTGTGTTGCCGGTGCTGTTGTCACGGATACATTTGGTTTGCACCCGGGCGTCTCTAATAGAATTCTGGCGTGCCTTTCTAGAGTCTGACTAAATTAAGTAATACGTAGATACAGGAAAACTAGATTAATATAATTAAAACTGAAGCATAGTTTAAAGGAGTATAAACTTCTTGCTCGACTGAACTGTACTTAGAATTCTAACTAAAAAATCAATCAAACTTGGGACTTTACAGTAAAGTATAAGCGCATATTTCTTTATATTAGTATATTCTTTATCTTAGTAATTTAAACAAAGATCTTTCAAGTTCAACAACCTCATATCCTACATATATCATCCATTTTTTATAATCTACTAACCTTATCTTCGAGCGTGAAGAAGGCATATTTCTTGGTGACTCCATTTTTTCTAGCTTTGGTTACATATTCATTGCCAATGTACTCGCCATCCTTTCTGCAAGTGAAACCTAAACCTGCTTCTATTGGATTATCATCAGGCCTTACATCAGCGTTCCAAAGGTGGTAACCTGAAAATATAAGGATTGTTTTATCATCAGAAAATGCTAATTATACATTCGTATGTAGTTACACATCTATATCCATGAAAGGGTAGGCAGAGGTGTATTACACAGAGGGAAAGCCTATTACCGTTTACCAGGTACAGTTTCCGACACCATGCTGCTAATAAGAACATCTTGATGGCAATAACTAATAACACTTTGTAAAAAAGAAAACATACATAGCAGCGAGTTGGCACACCGTAGTGGTTTTAGTCGGTAGGCCCGAAGTCTCGGAAGAGCCCGACATAATGCTCTCGTCTCCTCTTGTGGCGAGGGGCTATGCATAAGGAGCATTTCCCCACGTTAAGATAAAATCATAAAAAAAGGGAATCGAACCCGAGACAATATGCACAGCAATCGTATTCACTGCCGCTATGCCATCAAGGCATTCTGTTTGATCAATTTATCTATATATTAATACGTGAAGCAAAAACTTTGTAACCCTTTTTACGAAAATTGCGCGGACGGAGGAATATGAAATTTGGCACAGTTAAAGTTTACATGGATGAGCAGTGGCGATGCTTAATATTTTTTTTAAATATGCATTCGAAATAAATTAAAATAATGAAAAAACACTACACGCACACTACCATGCATTTGACACAAGCAGTCGCATCGCGTTCGTAGTATTTCGGCATTGTTCGGATGATGTCGTAGAATTCGTCGTAACTATGGTTACATATGTATGTGGAGTAGGTGACTACAGTGATTATAAGGGTATAATTATAGACAGTAAAACCTTAATAACGATCAACTTAAAAATTTAAATCAATTTTGGTCGAATTTTGACCATTTGGCGACCGCTAGTATATTATAAATGTAAATTAGAAAATACAAACTAATAGCCACACCTATATTCTAATAAATTAAAAGTATAATTATAAAATTTCAACATTTCAATATTAATTGTTGATAAAGTAATTTACTTTTTACATTAAAATAAAATAACTTGAACATTATTTTAGTTAACACTTAAAACAAATCGGTTAATAAGTACGAGATTTTATTACACATTTATTACATCGTATTTTTTTAATTATATTAAAATACAGTTCTTAAATCCATTCAATACTTCTAATTTCTTGCACAAAGTATACTTAGAGCTAGGGTGAGTTATTAAAAACCTATTGTGTCTAGCCGCCGCGCCGGTGTGCCGCTGCGAATTAAAAACTAATCATATTATATCAATCAATATAAATAGGTTAAAAACTAATCATGGTAACATACCTTTCTCTGCGCTAAGTGACGTCAGCGCCCTCCATCCAACATTCTTCAGTCCCTTCGCCCGGCTCAGTGCCTTATACACCGGTATGGCGTGTGACGACGGCACGTGTAACTCCCAGCCTAGTTCCCCGGACCAGGTGACGCGGAGTGCTCGGCACGTGTAGTTCTTATCCTCAGGGTGGTTCGGCGTTTTGGATATACGGATGCTTCGGTGAGTGTTGACTGGGAAAGCGTCGTTGGAGAGACCAGCGTCGGTATACCGCTGGAGAATGCGTTGGCTGTCCAAAAAAAAGTATTATTGATATGGGGTGCGATGTCTGACAGCGTGTCTGGATTTATACAATCTCACCGAATACACATCCTTTGCAAGATATTGAAAGTTAACGTTGATAGGCGTAGGGCAAATCCTGTTTTTTATTTTGTTTCGAACATATAGGTAAATAAGATACTGCCTCAGTGGCGCAGCGGTAGTAAACGCTATTGCTGTGCATGTGGTCGGGTTCCCGGGTAGGACAAAATGTTATTGGGTTTTCTATCAAGGAAGCATCGCAGTTAACAGCATGAAGTCTGGCAATGTGTCCAATGGACGGCAATAAAATAATGGTTTACAATTAAATGACACAAAGAGCACCCAGAGCAGTCGTCGACAAAATTATTGTATGGGAATCGAACCCGCAACACTCGGCGCAGTGAGAATGGCGATGACTACTTAAACCACTACACCATCCATGCAAACAACTAGTTACTTATTCATCGATCTTACCTGTCAGGCCCTTGCACGCTGAGAATACACAGCTGCTTAGTGACGTCAGTGACAGTGGCTTTTAATTTGTGCGTTTGAATGATGCGTCGCATGTGGGCCAAACAATGAGTTGCGCTGAAACCACTCGTCACTACGTAATATCCGCGACCCTGGCAAATGGGCACATATAAATTATAACAGTTTAATGTGGCTTTATTAATGTTATATGTCAATTTGTATAATAATATTAAATTATTTATTTATCTTTAGTCCCTAAAACATTATTACATTTTTATGTAACCTATTTCAGGCAATTACTTTATAAAATTTAGAGCTTAAAATTAAATTAGAATGCACAATGTCGGCCAATTAAAATATAAGTAAATCATGTACTAGATTAAGGATAATTATAATGTATTGTAGTATATTATTACTTTAGGCTAATAACAAAAAACTATACTTACCCATATTACCTACTATTGAATAAATTATTATTATTAATGTGCGGGACAAGTAAATAGTGAATCATAATGTATATATATAATAATAATAATAATAATAATCATTTATTTGCAGATAAACATGGTATAAAAAGATCTTACAATTCAAAATGTCACACATGCTTTGCTTAAATTTAAGCATGCAAATATAATTAAAGATATGAATTATTACACATACACACACACTAAAACATTATTAATTCTTATAGTCTAGGAAGTCCTTAATATTATAAAAATTATGTTCATTTAGCCATTTATATAATTTTAATTTAAATAATCTTGTGCTTAAACATTTAAAATCATTGGGAATCTTATTAAATACACGTATGCACATAGCGACACAGTTCTTATTATATTTAGTGGATTTTGGTATATGTTCCATTACAAGTCTATGTGGATCTCTGCGGTTTCTAGAATTGACCTCGTGTATCGTCTTAAATAAGTGTTTATGTTTCCATACAAACATGCAGATCTCGTAAATGTATAAAGTAGGCAATGGTAATAAATTAAGCTTTTTAAACATAGGTTTACATGATTCACTGGGTTGTAGTCCAGTCATAGCTCGTATACATTTCTTTTGCGCAACAAATATTCTGTTGAGGTCAGTACTATTGCCCCACATAATTAATCCGTATCGCAGTACAGATTCTACGTAAGCGTGGTATGAAATCGCAGCAGTGTTTAAATTGGTTACCAATTTGACCTGTCTAAGTGCATATACAAATTTATTTATTTTATTGGATATTGTGTCTATGTGCTCTTTCCAATTCAGATTATTGTCAATGACAATTCCTAAGAACTTAGTATATGCCACTTCTTTGATTTTTGGTATGTTTAAGGAAAAGTTGTATTTATTATTATAAGATTTATTAAACTGTATATATCCTGATTTTTTAAGATTAATATTTAATTTATGTTTATTTAGCCAATCAATAAGTTTGTCAATTGTTAAATTTACTTCAGTTTCGTGGTCGTTAATTGTATTAATTTTTTTATCTGACGCCACCAAAATGGAAACATCGTCCGCAAACAAAATACATTTATGTTGAGTGATATTAGTTATGTCATTTATGTATATCAGAAACAAAATCGGCCCCAAAATGCTGCCCTGAGGGACACCACATTTTATATGCTTATACTCTGATGCATATAGTGACATTTCATTGTTTTGATTAAGCTTTGTTATTATAACACTTTGTTGTCTATTATCTAAATAAGAAGATATCCATTGCAGTGCAGGTCCTCTGATACCTACTTTCATTAATTTTTGCAATAGAATATCATGTGATACTAAATCAAAGGCTTTTGAAATATCAAAAAATAGTCCAGTAGTCAAATTATTGTTATTAATGTTGGTTAGTACACTTTGCATAAGAGAGAAAACTGCTAAAGAAGTGGATTTTCGCTTTTGGAAACCGAATTGTTCCTTACATATTACTTGAAACTTGTTAAAGAAGCTAGTTAAACGTATATGCATGCATTTTTCATATAGTTTTGATAAGATGGGTACTAGTGTAATTGGGCGATAGTTACTAATGTTACATTTTTCACCTTTTTTAAATAATGGTTTTACAATTGATTTCTTTAAAGCCTCTGGAAATATACCATATGAGAATGAAAGATTAATTAAATATGACATAATAGGACTAATTTCATGAGCGCATGCTTTAATAATTTTTGTGTTAATTTCATCATAGCCCTCTGAGTTAGTATTTCTAAGAAGATTTATTTCTCTTTTGATATCATTTGCCGATACTGGTGTAAGAAACATTGTGCTTAGTGTAGTATTTGTAATATTATTACTATCATTAATACGTTGCGTGAGTTGGGGTGCAGACATGATAAAATGCTGATTGAAGGTTGAGGCTAATTGTACTGGATTTGAGATACACACGCCATTGATTTTAATATGGTCAATATGTTCTTTAGGATTTACATTGTGAATTTCCTCTTTAATGACTGACCAGGTAGCTCTGCACTTATTTTCGTTTTTATTTATAAAGTTTATGTTTGCCATTTTCTTTGAGTTATATATACACTTTTTTAGCAATTTGGAATACTGAATATATTTAATTTTATTGTGTTCATTTTTATGTTTGTAGAAATTGTAACGTAAAGACCTCTTGGTTCTACAACTTTTTTTCAGACCTTTACTTATCCACGTTTGTTTATGTTGTTTAAAGTTAACTTTTATTCTATTTTTTGGGAAACAAAGATTGTATAATAGGCAAAACAGTTCATGGAAACTGTTAAAGGCTACATTTGGATCGTTTGCCATATATATATCCAACCAGGACAGGCTTTGTAAACATTCTTTTAATTTACTAATATTAATTAATTAAATTATACAATGATTAATCGTGAACTAAGTGAATAGTGAACTGATAAGACAGTACATAATGTTTACATGTTAGTATATAAGATTTATATAAGCGTATTCTTGTTAGATTTGCCTCTTTTTATAGTTTCATGATTATTCTCATAAGATTCATGTTTGATTTGATCTTATCTGATTTGTTTGTATAGAATTCATAGTACTTAGGGGTCAGCAGTACGACTTATGTCGTTTTAGTGTTACATTTTATGTCTTATTATTGTATGTTTTATATTTTTCCTGAATAGTTTATGATGTGTAGAAACTAAAACAAATGATTTATAGTATGTTATCATTAAAATTTGTAAAGAAAAACGCAAAATTGTCACGCGGCTCTCGTTATAGTAAAGATTTGTTGTACTTAAGCTAACTGTACCGATTCCGACGCTTTGCTCCCATTGGTCAAAATTTTGCTCAATAATCGTTGACCAATAACAAGGCCTACTTTTTTTAGACCATTTCGCTATAAAAGAGGGGTCGGATCGCGGTATCGGTTCAGTCAGCGGGCAGCAACCATTGGAAGAACACTCCGAACAAAGAAGATCTACAAGCAAGAATCTCTCCTGGCTTTTATTCTCAACCAACCCAGCAAACAAATGCACAATTAATGTTTCCAATATGGCTTGAACTAAAAACATTATGATAGAAAGAGTCTAACTGCTAAACTAGGTCAATAAGCTGTATCATAGCAGTCAGAAATACGAAATACATTTAGGCAACTAAGCCAGACTCAAATACAGTGACTACTGTATGGTATGGTAACATTAGTATGTACTACATACTAGAGGAGCTATCTCAGATAGATTGTTTGTAACACGAGCATGAGCAGTGCTCTTACTTTCAGTGCAGAATTAATGAAGCACTACCGTAATATCCAATTGAAGGCTTATTTTGAATATTAAAGCTTTCTACTCAATCGTCGCATTGTAATAGACGCTTGACTCAGAGACTAAGTGAGTTAGAGAGCATGCTCTCCAACGCGTTATACAAACAATGTACTTAGTTGGTTCTATATACTAACTTTATAGTGGGTACATAGATAGATAGTCACGCTTCTACGACTTTGACATTTAAATCACCGTAAGCACATACATACATGTGAACCAATATCGCTTAATGATGGCTTCTACTCCAGAGATCCTGCGTTCTATCCCCACCCATTACGATACCGACGTAAATCCATACCTAACGAGCATTTAATTAGCTTTGCTGGAGGGATTAAAAAGAACACTATTAATTCGGAAACCTAAATTTATAGAGCTTTAAAACTACTATAATTATTTTAAAAATAACATCTGTTACTATACCTTGAAGATTGGCTCGTGCAATTGTCCGCTACCGCCGTCAAGAATGCTGATCGTTAGATCTGCCTCCACACCTCCTTTTTCATTAAGGAGTAGCGAGTATACGACTCTAGAATAATAAACATCATAGAAAGTCAACTTTTATGCATACATACTTATACATAATTATAGTCTCACCCCTCTTTCCACGAAGAAAAAGCAGAGGTGTATTCTGCAATCTATGATTTTAATTCCAGATAATCGGAGGTTTACGTTATGACGTCTACCGCGCACAGTGTACACACAGCGACACATTAACCCAGACTGTTTTGACTTTGAATTATTAGAAGTTGAACGCTGCGAATCATGCGAGAGAGTGCGTTATATTTTTGTTATTTTGTCTCATTCACGCTGAACGGGACGCGACGCTCTATCCTTACCATTACATCGACACCACTATGCACAGTCCCTTTACAACAATTCTCTATTTTGTATGTAGCGTAGTTATGCGTACCTATATAGATTATAGGGTGTCTAACTTGATGTGTAGACGTGTGTACCGCTGCTGAGAATTTCTTGACAGAAAACCCATTAACACTTTGCTTTACCTGGAAATCGAACCTGTGGCCTAAAGAGAGCAATCTTATTCATTACCACTGTACAAAATAACAATTACCGATGGCCGTTGGGGCAGAAAGATTCTGGAGTGGCGGCCACGCACCGGAAGACGCAGCAGAGGCTAGTAAGGGTCGCGGGAAGCGATTGGATGCGGGTGGCCCATGACCGGTCTGTGTGGAAAACCATGGAGGAGGCCTATGTTCAGCAGTGGACGTCTTTCGGCTGAGATGATGATGACGATGATGATGTACAAAATATGCTCGCTTCTGATTACGTAATAGAAGTCTACCTACCTCTTCGGAAATAGATGCGTGCTGTATGCATATAATTTTATTTAAATTTTCCTAACATTTATATAAATATAAAAATGTTAAATACTAGATGACCCGGTGTACTTCGCATCACCTATCTTAACGAACTTTTCTATATTTTCTTCTTCGTTTAAACCTTCCCTGGACTACGACAAACATTTCAAAACCAAAATCAGCTAAATCGGCCCAGCCGTTGTCGAGTTTTAGCGAGACAAACGAACAGCAATTGATTTTTATTTATATAGATTGCTCGCGGTTTCCCTATCGTAAAAGTAGGTTTTATCAATAGTCTATCCCTCAGAAACAGTACTTTTTATTATCTAAATTAAAGATTGTCCTGTAGGTACTCCTAAGAACATGTATGCGAATTTTCATGATGATCGATCGAGTAGTTAAGGCGTGAAAGCGTAACAAACAAACTAACATTCGCATTTATAATATTAAGTTAGGATTTTGTCATAATAAAGTAGGTAAAGTAAATGTGACAACCTCTTACCTATTATCAAGTTTGGACAAATCAGAAGTGAAAGCCAAGTCCGCAGTGCGTTGTGCGTCGGGCCCGGTTAGGTAGAACTTGCCGTAATACGACATGTTCAACAGCCCGGCTGCGTTTCTACACGCTAACGCTTCGCTGCCAATCTGGAGCAAATAGAGTAGATTTAACTTGTTTTAGAATGCTAGATATAATAAAAAAAGCTATTGAATCGCAGCGGCACACCGGCGGCGAGACGAGAGGTTAAATTATGTTATTAAATGCAACTTTTTTGTAAACTTGTAATTTAAATATTCGGCAGTGTGGGTATTCGGCTAGGCAGTAGCTATAATCGCGTGCTATACCAGGCTCGTCTTCAAGGTAGGGCAGCTGAAAGCTGACCCCATTGGCGTATATAAGATTGTAAGGTGAGTACGTAGTGAAGGAACCATAAACATCTCTGACGTATATGGAACGCTTGAGTTTTGAGTTGAAATCTAACATCATCATTTTCATCATGAAAAAAAAGAAGGGTAGGCAATGCACATGGCCTCCCTGGTTCTCCCTTGTATGCGCC
This sequence comes from Catocala fraxini, assembly GCA_930367265.1. Lineage (NCBI taxonomy): Eukaryota > Metazoa > Arthropoda > Insecta > Lepidoptera > Erebidae > Catocala > Catocala fraxini. Next base: position 11,735,296 of record OV884026.1, on the reverse strand, counting down.
AATGGCTACCCTTCTGAGATCAGGGAAATAACTATATATCATTTACTTCTATATATGATAACATGCGCACTGGTAACAAATAAAATCTACAAGTAATACTAGTCGAAAAATGTTATTTCATTATATGCGATTATGCAATTAATAATTCAACACTAATTCATAATACATATCTATATAGAAGAAATTTGTTAAGTTATCGTTCTCAGAACGCATGGCCTGAAGGGGAATAATGTAGGACTTATTCAGAGTGTGTTAAGTGAGCCTGCATCAGAGTTAGCGCGGGCAATCTATCGATTGATAGGTACCGCAGACCCAGCACCGACGATACAGAAATAAGTTTATTTATGTTATATTATTAAGTTAAGCGAATTACTGCTAAGGTACAATGGGTTTGATATGTTTCACGTGAAGTAAAAAACCCTAAATAAAATAATATAAAATAAATATATAGAAGAAATCAAATGTATTAAAAATATGATCTTATTATGGTAAATAATGTATTTAAATGTTAGGTTAAATTAAATTTTATAATTGCATGCTATTAATTGCTGATTATATCAAATTTTATCTTAATTGCATTTGTAGTAATTAAGTAATTATTTTCACATGCCTAGTTAGTCAAGACAATAGGTTTTAATGTCTTATAATTAAATATATTCAGGTTTAAATAATATAACAATTTTTTTTTTAATCTCTTAAGTTAGATATTTTCTTGTTACTTACAAGTTCATGATGTTTAGAGAAATCGAATGTGTAATCTCCTTTTAAAACTTCTTCGTAACGCTGGTCAACATTTCTGGGGTAATCTTGAGTGCCGCCCCAATCGTATTGTTGAACTCTTATCTAAAAGAATATTTATCATACATTACATTACACGTACATGGATAATTTCTGTAATAGAAATAAATAATTACAAAATTAAGAAATAACATTAATGTAAAAGTAAAATAAAATAGTTCAAATTCTCACTAATATTTATTATCTTGCTGATAGTAGTACTTATAACATAAAACTAAATAAAATATTATGTACTATTTTGCGTTTCGCGTGATATATAAAACAACCCAACTATCTGAAGTTTAGTAGATATAGTGCTTATTTGGTCTTCATATTAAAAGGACAACTTCGGCAGTAGGAGTAATTCATGTGTCGCTGGGGCAAAGGACATTACAAACATTCAAACTACAGACACAAAGATTATCCAGACTCAACACAAATATTTTAGGGTTACACAAGTTTTTGGGGATCTAACCCACGACACGGCGCGGCGCAGCAGAAGTGACGCGGGGTCCACTCAAAACCGCTACGCTATCCATGCAGTCAATCATTTTCTATCCTTCGATATATATATCGACTTGATACCCGATTACGATTTTGACTAGCTGCGTAAAATAAATTAGGCTTCTATACATCCATGAACTCGAGTCATTTAATATCCATAGCATATATTGAAAAATAGAAGTTATAGTGGTGCCTTGTATTTAACCATACCCTTTCGCCCGGTAAAAAGAAACCAGGTCTCTCCCAGCCCGCTCTTGCTTGCATGACGGCTCCATCATCGACCAGCTCCTGGTGTATGGCATCGTGACTTGCATCACGTCCCGCTAAGGGTTCGTCGTGAGGAAACACTATGTTGTAGTTCCGCGCGTAAGCCTCATGGCTGCTCTCGCGCATCCAATGGCCGCGGGCCAGTTGGCCAGGCGTGAAGCGACGGACGTCGAAGGTAAACATGTTGTAGTGAGGCCTGGGAACCGTAACATAAGAATCATACAGACTGGCATATAACTGTATAGCACTATTTTAGTACTAATATTTAATCTATACTAATATTATAAAGCTGAAGAGTTTGTTTGTTTATTTGTTTGTTTGGTTGAACGCGATAATCTCAGAAAAAACTGGATCGAATTGAAAAATTATTTTAGTGTTGGATAGCCTATTCGTCGAGGAAGGCTATAGGCTATATAACATCACGCTATGACCAATAGGAGCGGAGCATCAATGAAAAATGTTGCAAAAACGGGGCATATATTCTTTTATGTGAAACAGACGAAGTTGCACGGGTCAGCTAGTTTTTTTATAATAGGGTAGTTGCCTATGTTTGATTTTGCACGTAACACGCAATGCAAATAGCAATCAAAAGAAATCTTTTTGTGTAAACAGTATCAAAATTGGTTGCTAATTAAAGGAGTAGGTAATTAATATTTTTAATTTAGATATACGAAAAAGTGGGGGTGTAGTACGGATGATGATCTCACTATGTCATCCGAGCTTTTAAATAGTGGTTACGACAGAACTTGTATCGTCCTTTCTTTTTCTGTCATTTGACAATTACCTCTACTACCAGATTCGAAACGCTTGCATCGTATTTATTTTTGAGTAGATTTCAGAAATACCTTGTATTTTAGAGCTTGAGTAATGTGACTATTTACTAAAATATTAAAAAAGGATAGAGTCAGCTAACCTATTTGTACGCAATCTGTAACTGCACGCTTGGCGCAATGGTTTAAAAGATCTAAGATCAAAACCACTTGATCGCCATCGAGCTGTGTTTTCGATCGCCAGTTATCACTTTCGATCGGTCGATATCGTCGAGAGCATGCGTATATTTATTAAATTAATCAAAATAGATATCTTAGAAAACAAACACAGTATAGTGTATTAATAGCCGTAGTTATTTCCCAAGATATGCAATAAATTTTATCTATAAATTGCTGGACTAGATCAATTATTGTTGAACAATAATTATTATTAAGTAACTTTTACAAAGTAAATAAAATGTAAATAGATCGACAATGACAAGCGCTTTGCGAGCTGAAAATATAATTTCAGTGCCTCCTATGATAAATGCTACAAATCAAAAATCAATACTTTACAGGAAAATAAAAACTAGTTCTCGTTCTAAGTGGGTTAGGTTAAACTTGAATACTTTTTTGTAGATAAAATCATTCACTTTCTCTGTTCATTTACATTTTTATGGGAAATATTACAGTTATAAAGTAATTCTTAAAAAAACCTGTAATTTGTCGTTTTTTTATTTCTAATACCTACATGCTAAGATGACGTGATAAATTACACAACTACAGTTAAATTATATTGTATTTATAAGATGTCTTCGTGTATGATGAAAAATTTAATATGCAAATAAATATATATGACACTTATACCATGAAACACGAAAAATAATGTGTGCAGCAATTACTTATAGAGGTTACACCTTGAAATATACTATAGTCACGATATTTTTGCAAAAATCACGCCAAATATATCACTGCACAAAATTATCACCGAAACTTATGATAGATAGAAGAACGTGAGTTAGATCAAAAAAGAATTTCTGATTATTTCTATGTAACTCGACTTATATCACTTATCACAGGAGGTACAAAATTGATCATAGGTTACCATGCGTTTGTTATTGAAGTAAACAGTCTGCCGATTATATTATCATCAGATCATATCCCATTTAGTTAGAGTCATTTATAAACATACTAGTTTTTGCCCGCGACTTCGCCCGAATTATATAGATTTTATTCTTAAACTATCCTTCGAGAATAGTACTTTTTGTGGAAAAATTACCCAATGTCCTTTTTTGTAACCCTGACAACGTGTATGCGAAATTTCATGATGATCGGTCGAGTACCTAGTTAAGGAGTAAAAGCGTAAAAACAAACTAACAAAACTCACTTTCGCGTTTATTAAAAGTTATACCCGAGACCGGTTTTCTTTTTTGTTTTCATTTAGTCCACCTTGATTTTGAAGTCATTTGTCAAGCAACTAACCTAAATATAGCTTCAGTAACTTAGTAAACTCACTAACCTATACATTTTGACGTTCATAAGTGTTACTTTGTGACCTAAATGAATAAATGATTTTGACTTTTGACTTTAATATTTAATCTACATAGAAAATACAATCGAATATAGTCAAAATCACTTCAGCTGATTTGCGGTAAAAACATTAAAACAAGTAAAACGAGCCGAATTAAAGCTTAAGCTGCGCCGAGCGTAAGACAAATAATGATTAATGAATAATGACAGAGCTCATGCGGCGCATATTCTAATCGGCGCGCGGCCTCCAAAGTAAAATTGTATGGAGGATTTGAATTGCTTTTTTGATAAACCAATAACTTAAATATTTGGGACTGACAAATTGTAATATAACTATTTATGTTTCGATTAAGCCGTAAAATAGGATAGATTTATACTGTTATAATCTAAAAAAATCAAATTTACGTAATTTTGTAGGCGAAAATATTAATGATTTTAAGTTTTTTACACTGAGTAATTGTAAACACACTCATTGTTATGATAAATGTATATTTTATATTTGTATTAAGCAAAAAGTGTTGATTTTATTCACTTAACTGTGACCGCCTGTTTTGGCACATTTCGCTCGGCGCAGTCTTAAATAATAGCACTTAACGTGCGTGTCGGGTACATTGCCAGATTCCTTACGAATACCAAAAAGGTTCTGATAAAAAAAAAATTATCTCTCTGTACGCAGCTCCTTAATCATCTCTGGCATTCAGTATCAACCATAAGATAACCTATACCATGAAAACAACGATTAAGTAAATAAGAAACATACAAACCAATTTAACAGCCAAAATAATTGAAACAATATTTTTTTTCAATATTCATTTTTAAAATTTTTATTTCTGTATGTTTCCTGTTTACACAAAACTGACAACAAACAGTATATTTTACAATCTCAAGACACTTATGCGCTAAACGAATAATCTTAATAAGTGGAAGGCGTTGGCAGATGTAACACAGTTCAAACTAGCACAGACGTCAACGACAACCTCTTACTTATTTTATACGGATACTCTACTAGATGTTTACCTTAAGTACACTTACCTAAAATAAGAGCATTTTGTAGAAGTTTATGAGTGAATATAATAATTATAATATTCACCTGCCGCTGACAATCCATTCAGCCATCTGTTTCGCGCACCCGGCTGAGAACATCATGCCAGCTGAATTGTAGCCGCAGTTGTGGTACAAACCTATAAACCGAAATAAATAATATTACTGTACTTAGCCAGCCCTAAGCGAAGAAACTAATCAAAGAAAAAATAAATATTTCTTAATATTGTCTTCTCTTTACGCGAATAGTATTCATTTCGTTTCATTCACATTTCATTCATTATTTTATCGCGTTGTTTATATGACACTTTATTACATAATTTTGAAAACTGTTACACTACTACTACTATTAAACTTTACTAATTTTTAAGCTAATTAAATTATTATTAAAACTATTAAAACTATTTAGATTTAATTTAATTCGTGTTAAATTTAATGTCGGGTAATGTAAACTTAGCTTAATCCAATGGAAATCAAATGTAGTTAAGCATTCTGGGTACTTTTGATGTAGGCTGAACTCGAATCCTTAAATAGATTCCAAAATAGAACCTATTAACTTTACATTACTCCATCAAAAACATTCGGCTTTCCGCTAGGAACAACTATATTATGGTGTTTCTATGTAAGTATAATATGTATGTATTTACAACAAAAAAGTATATAGGTATGTATGTTTATCCGTTGTCTAGTAGGTACCCATAGTACAAGCTCTGCTTAGTTTGGGCTAGATAGTGTTGTGTGTATGTGATAGAATATTATTATTATATAGATCACAAATGCACAAACCTGCGTGAAACTTGCTGTGTGTTGGGTAATTGAATTAGGGTAACAGGTCACACTAAAACACAAATAAGTAGGTATGTGTATGTAAGTGTACCTAAAACCTTAAACTTTTAATCTAATGTGAACGAACACAAAAAGCGTTTATTGTCTATGTTGACTATTTTGTTAACGCGACCGAATTAAGTAGACAAAACTTTTTATGCATATTATGTTCTCATATCATGATTCTCATATTGATTTCTACATCTATTCATAATAACTATATGCGATAAAAATCACTACACGCCCGAACGCATGCATAAGAAAGAAAAAAAGGTTTTAATTAGGTACCTATTTACAAAAATAAAGTTTAGTTTGTCCTTCAGAAAATAGCAATGAACCCTAATTATTTTAACTGTAAACAAATCAACAGATATTGTAACAGTTGCGTCAGAATAGTAATCATTTTGAATATGGTAAACAAATAAAGTTGTAGGCACTTAACATCTCTATCTGACCGACTTGACTTTGAGCGACAATCAAATAATTATGTTTATTATTAAAATAGCAAACATATTAACTAAATAATTTCGGAATATTTGTGAATTTTTAAAAGATCATCTTTATAGATATCGTTGCCGTACCTACTGTTTATATTATATGTAAGTAGTAGAGCCTTGCTGGTTTTAGCGTGAATGCGTTGGCTTTGCCGAAGAAGCTTTTCTTACAGAATACCAACCTAAACTAGCAGTGTTCGAGTACTTGTAGGTCGGATCCGTCGGTTAGTCAGATCGCCAGAGGCCTATTCTTCCCCTTTTCTTCACATTTTTGGATAAATAAAATAATACCACTGTCTGTAAGGAGCCTGAACACGTGTCGGTCTAAATTATAATCATGTTTATCTACTATAGTCATCATGAGTAGGTATATGTTTACTGCTAAACATAGACCTCTACTACATAAACAGCGATAGTAATCGTCCTGCATACAACGATTCCACGTCGTCTTGACCTAGTTATGAATACTATCCATTAATGTGGGATTGTATACCGCGTTGCGCTTTCCTGTTGTTAGTCGCCACCCCGAACCTGTATTCTGCAGTGATTATCGAATCGTCCACTAGTTTAACGTGCTAAATACTAAAATTATGCAAATACAGACTTCGTACTGTCTATCACTTATAAAGGCAAAATATATAGTAAGTTGTAAAGGTACAAAACTCACCAAATACATTAGGATCCTCTCCCAATATCGGCTTGTGATCAGGAGTGAAAGACTCCGGACCACATACGGTGCTCTTGATGCCGATCTTGCCTAACTTGGGACAGAGTGACGCGGCGCTGTTCATGTGTACTCCAAACACATCCCAATCCAGCTCGTACAAGTGGAATTGCAGATTGTCTGGTACCTAGTTACCAAAAAGAATTAGAATTTTACGAATTTAGTACAATATGGTTGGTACCTTCATCCCTTGGTCCAAGAACGTACCTCCTTACACCGCTTATTGTTAGTTTGAACGTCTCTTTGTACCCTATTTCTCTATTTTGTTTGGTGATGCATCTCACGAAAACAAAAACAGTAATGTACTAGTTTCTTTAGATGTATAAAATACCTACCGTTCCTGGAAACAACAGCCTGTGATTGAATTACCTGATCTAACATATGCGGGTTAGGTTCATAGCCTCCAACGTGACAGCTCTCACCCTGGATTTTGATGTACAAGCTGACGTCATGGTCCCGAAGGTTGGGCGCGTTGCGGATTTCTGGCGTAGCCTCACATACAACATACGCATGCTTGAATGGTATGACCGGTAATGATGGGATACCAGCGAATCTGGCTACTCTAGAACCCCATACACCTGCATGGACATAACACAATTGACATCAGTAGCCGAAAGTAAAAATAATAATTTATTTTTATAATTCAATTGAGTGCCGCACTTCAGGTAAATTTCACGCTTTTTATGCAGTACAACAATCCAAAGCTCAACCCCTGATATGCGGAACCCTTTGTAAAAGGCAGCAACAATATGATCGCCGTAGAAATTACTCTCAAGAAGCCGGCAGAACTAAAACTACTGCTGTTAAGATATCACCGAATCCACTGCTGGAACACACTGAGGAGAATACAATATGTCGGTTAGGCACAATTGGACTCTTACAATAAAACCCAATCAGGCTGCTATTCAGCTGGATATCATGTATCTACAATACATGCCGTAGGATAATTAGTATTTAATAAAGATTGGATACGGTATTGCGTGTGCCTTGCCTTTACAGTATATATTTAACATCTGTTTGGAGTCAGCTGCTTTCCCGAGCCAATGGAAAGTCACAAGAGTTATTCCCGTTCCTAAGGGCAAGGTAAGTCATGATGTATGTCTATTACATAGTCAATAACGCAGCGCATGAGGTTATACATAAGTAAGGTAGTAAGTGTGTAATGTGTTGTCAATACAATCTTCTCTCTTAGCCTTTATTATTCCCAAGTCACTTGGGGTCGGCTTTTCTAGTCTAACCGGATTTGACTGAATATCAGTTTTTTACACGGAGCGGCTGCGAACTGACCTCCGGAACTCGAAGGCTAACGATACCCTAAGGCTAGATCAGTATCAGGATATTAGAGGGTACTGACTTTCTCAATAACGACTTCCATAGATGTTCATGGCAGCCGGGACCGACGGCTTAACGTGCTCTCCGAGGCTCGGAGCAGGCGATAATTGTCAATCAATACGGACATAATTCCGAAAAGTCATATAACTTCCGAAAGTCAGAGGTGCGCGACGTGGGTTAGAACCCGAGACCCTCTGCATTGTAGTCTGTTGGTCTCCCCACTGAGCTACCGCCACTTTAATGGATACAGAAATTGCAAATATAATAATCATTATTATATTTGCAATTTCAAAAAATCCTAAAATAATTAATTCTTAGAAAACATGTACACATACCCCCGCAGTTGACCACACACTTCGTCTTAATGATGCCTCTGTCTGTATGGACAGCAGTTACTTCTTTGTTGCCTAGCATATTGTGAGTGTAGTGGATATCGAGAACAGGACAATCCTCATAGATCTATAAGAACATGTATGTTTAGTACCTAACTAGTATGAAAACTAAAGAAATATTATACATGTAGGTATATACTTACTTTGCCGCCATTTTTTGTAGACATTTTGATCAGTGCATTGCAAGCCATAGTTGGGTCTATGGTACCATCTTCGGGAGAATACAATGCCATCTTGAACACCGATGGATCCAGCAGTGGAAATAGTTTCTGAGCTTCATTTGGATCTAAGACTTGACTAGGTATACCCATAGCTTTTCCAAGTGTATGTAGTCTCATATATTCTTGTGTCCGAACCTTAAAACACATTATTATTAGAGAGTAATCTTTCTACACTTGCATTACATAACAGGTATTGATTACTGATTTCTTAGTGCTAATTATATACGATAAAACAATGTATCTCTTGTATTTCTCCTATAGATCTGTGACCTCCAGTATTCAAAATTCAAATTATTTATATCCTATTATTTCATGTAATATATATTTTATTTTATATCCCTAGGACCATCTTAGTTCAATCGATGGCCTTAAGAGGTTACAATACCTACTGATTAAACTTCTTACATATCTTCATCTTATATCAATAGCGTAATTGATATAAACCACAAAAGATGCAAAAGGTTTGTTGCAATTTTAATTGTCATAGCAATAAAATTAAGCTTGTTTTGGTAAAATTTTCACTGCGTTTCGACAGTTCAAAGCACCTATCAGGCCAAATATCAGGGCTCTTATCCTATGTGCTCTTTTGACACATGCCACTGAACAGTCCCATGTTATAGCAATTTGGTCCTGCAGGATATCTAAAGCGTCTAATTATTTAAGTGCACCGCTACACCGAGTTGTCTTAACAAACTTAACATAGCCTACTTAATATTGTCTTCTGTTTACGCGAATGTTATTCATTGAAATTAAACTACTACTATATACGGATTTCATCACGTTATTTATTTTACACGTTATTAAAAAATTTTGAAACTGTTACACTATTACTAGATACTGTTAAACTTTACTAATTGTTAAGCTAATTAAATTATTAAAACTATTAAAACTATTTATATTTATGTTTACACTTTCCCCGACGTTAGCTGACGACGTTAGACGTAGCCTACTTACCTTACTCCTCGAGATAAATAGACCACCGTTGTTAATCCATCCCGCGTAGTCACCGGTCTCCTGTTCCAACGTATTGTAAACAGATCTGGAGTCTCTCAACAATTGCACCTCTAAGTCGCAAGGCCTGAGCGACCATACCAATCCTACAATTTGATCACCGTTTAGTTATAAAAATTCCAGATCCATCTATTTTATTACATAAACAAAATTCTAGAAAATGTTAGCTTATTAAAACGTTTGTGTACGCTAGGAGGTTGGTTGTGTCATTAAGTCATTTGACTGCTAGATCTTATTTTTACCACTAAGTTGGCAAACAAGCCGACGACCGGCCTTATGGTAAGCAGTTACTATATGCTCTAAGCAGCTGGCTTACCAGAAATATTACCCACAAAAAAGTAATCGATAGAGCCCGCTGGATTTGATACCGCAGATCCTCCTACTTGCCACTAGGACACACGAGAATTTTATTATATATCAATGGATAGGGTTGTTCGAATAAGGTATGAGATATTTCACGAAACAAAATTTTTTTTTTTTTAATGAATCAAAAATTATATTAACGTATTTTGTGATATATTCTATAATACACTTTACCTGCAGTATGCCATGTTGTGCCACTGGTTAACTTTGCTCTGTCAAGAAGAACAGCATTCACCCCTCTCTTCGTGAGTTGATACAGAGTGTTACATCCCGCTATGCCTCCACCTACAATGCGTAAATTTGATTAGTGTTTTTTTTTTCACCATATAGTATAGATTTATAAAGTCATTTTCTGCGTAAAAGATAGGTACCTAAGTAATAGGTACTCGACTAGCATTCTTAGTTTAGTTTTACATATGGACTATAGAACGATATCCATAGGCCTGCTCTATACTTTTTATACTTTAGCTTTTCAGTCTTGTAAATTTCTTCATCATAAAACAAAGTTTACGATCGCCGCACTACCTCTATTTCGTTGTTTTTTTAACGTGTTGGAATGCATTGACGCATACCTCTTCGCAGAAAAGAGGAGCGGAGAGGTTATGTCGGGCTCATCTAGGAAAAGATGGAACGTCCCTGGTACCTACTAGCGACTAAACCTACCACGGTGTGCCAACTCGCTGCCTTGAATGGTAGGTGAGCCCTTAGAACTGAAACTATGTACATTAGCGCCATCGCCGCCCTACCTACTATAAAGAAATACTTAGTTAAATAAAATTGACAAAATGAAAGCTTGTTTGCGCTCTTTAGTCTGTACCTCGCCGTAAAGAGCTGCGAAGCAATATGATTCTTAACGTAACTTAGCAGGCAAGCATCGGGTAATTTACAGTAGGTACATTGTATGAATTTGTATGGCAATAAAATATACTTATAGAAATAAGTACCTACTGCTAAACAGCGCTGAATAACATACCAAATGAATAGGTATTGTTAATAGAATTATATTTGGAAATAAGGTTTTACTTTAATCATGTATTAGGATAACGATAAACTTTCAACTTTCTGTATCTTTTTAGTAGGTCATTACTCATTAATGTCATAATAATAATAAAAATATTTTTCTCTTTATCACACTAAATAATTTAATATTTTATGTTGAAACACTTTGGCATGGTTCTTAGCAATCAATCACTACCCTAAAAGATAAATTGGTCCAAGTCTAATGTTATAATCGTATAAAGGGAACTTCAGTTGCAAGATCTGAGTCATATATACCCATAATAACAAGCTTTTAATTAACTTTACCTAATAGTAAGTAAATTTAAATAACAGTTTGTAATTATTATTGATACCTAGGTATTTTATATAAGTTTCTGACACTCCGCTCGTAACAAAAAAAAACAAAGGCTTAAGTAAGAATACGTAAGTTCCATATACGTTCAATAGAAAGCTTACCATTGGATAGAAAAGTTAATCATTATCGTCTACTTGACATGACTACATTATAAGTAAATAGATATTGTAATTAACATACCTATAATAACAACATCGGCAGATGATACTACTTCCTGGTTCGTAGCCAACAGTCTCCTCTCATTTCGGAATTGTTTCAAATAATTTGCCGCTTGAAGCCTAATACTCCCATCTCTAACTACTTTAAACATTTTAAATATTATAAAATAAGAAACTATAGGTAATTTAACTAAAACAATAGTGTAATCTGTTGACTGTAGAACAGTCTATTAACGAATGCATAAAGGAGCTATTTTTTGATAACCGTGTTGGCTTTATCATGTCAAGTTATCTAAGTTCAAGTAGTCATTTCGTCTGGTTTATCAGGATGACGGCAGTGTCTTGTGTTCTATGACAGATGCTCTGAGGGTGTGAACCAGTATTGTACTAAGGAAAACTTGAATTTAATTTGGTATTTATATCTGCTAATAAAGAGAACGTGGTTTGCGTATCAGCAATGAGTAGAGCGCTCATGTATAGGTACAACTATAGATATATATTTGTGCTGTGCGCAAATTCTACATTATACTTATTTATTTATTTGCAATTGGTATCTATTTATTTGAAAAATCCTAAGCAACGATGATGATGAGAGATAATGACGATAGGTGACGATTTGAGGCAGTCGTAATCTTGATATATTGAGGTTAGTATTAAAAAAAACCAATACCTTCTTGTGGGCCTGACCCGAAATTCAAACCTAAGATCTCATGCACAGCAGTTGCATTCACTACCGCTGCGCCACAGAGACAGTTAGAAACCTACCATTTAGCCGCCGGTGTGCCGCTACGACTCGATAGGTGAATATTATATCAGGATCCTGTATTGTCGCGAGAATTTATCGATTGGAACGCTAATATCTTTAACTCGACTAAAACAATAGCAGAATCTTGTTATTAGTAGTAAACCTAAGGCAAAACACTACACCGTCTAGGCAGTTTAAGTAATAAATATTTTGTAAATATTTGTATGTATGACGTAATAGATGGTAACTTCTTGATTAAAGCCAACGTACACATAGTGGCTACAGACTAATCCTGGACGGGAAAATATTGTAAAATATATTGTGTAATTTATTTCTGGCTCTGATTTCTATGATTAGACACAATATGTACCTGCTCGCGCCTCCATATCACTGAATGGCTAGACAAGGTGTATGACACTTATTCCATTCACACCTATTATCCACTTATAGATATAGATACATAGATAAGTCTTCTCATATCAATAGAAAACTCTAGGTATGTACATGGTTACGCGGACCAGCCGTGCCTTGGCAGTCGCGCTTGCAGCGGCGTGGGAGCGCCTCACCCCCCGCGGCCGCAAATAAAAACTACTGCCACGCCCTGGATCACGGTCTTTCGCCTGCAGACGCGACGCTCATCAAGTTAAGTTAGCCTTTTCTAGAAACACGCTCTGAGACACTTCTTATTGTGTAGAAATTGAGTTTCGCGTACTTTTGCCTCTAACCTAGATATTAGATTAACTTCCGTCTTTTTTAATTAAATATTGTGTAATTGCGAATTACAGTATTTAATTTATCTCCGCAACTCAGACTTCCCTGGTCGACCACGTGCTAAAAAACGTGCAAAAACTAAGAATTGGCGCCTGGCGCCCAATTAGTTAGGCAAAAGGAATCGATTCGCGGTTAGGGCTTTTATTTTTTATTGTTCTGTTTTTTGTGAAAACCGTCCTAGAAGGTAATTTATCTGTATTATTTTTCTAAGTGTGAATATTGTGTTAATTGAACCGCGTGCGCTCATATTTCATTACTAGATACATTTTTATACAGCTCGCTTCCACATCAAATTTGTTCTTCTGAATCAGCATAATAACCTTAACCCGTGAAATACCGGCCTCACTACGCCGCGCCGCGCCGGCTCGAGATTATTTTCAAATTACCCACATTCCACGCTCAAACAATAATAATCAGTTCTCGTGATATATATATTCTTGGACGGATTTCCATATATTGTCTTTGTTTTCAGGATTTCATTATCATATTTTATCTTGTTACTTTATAAACTTTGCTATTTGAATAGATAGATATAATTATTTTTAACGCTTATCTCGTACCTACACGTCGCGTATTGTCTTCGGATAAAATGGTGTACGATATCAAATTCTCGTACCTACTTACAAAAAGCAGAACTACAATATGAGGTTTGCCTAAGAGAAGGTGAAAAGGCTAGTACCGTCGATAAGTTACGTAAACAAATTACTAAGCTCGCTCCAAGTTCACCCTCCGAGAACATTCTCATAATTCACGGTCTAATATTAGACCGTGTTATACAAATTCTCTTTTGACCGCGAATGTAGTAGATATTCCTAGGTTGATTACTGTGTGCAGAAATTTTAAAAGTTTCGATAGCCGTAGCAAGGTCTTCCGTGAACCTCCTAGGGCGTCTGCTAACACCCTAGCATCTGATTTTAACCGACTGAACGTTGGGTGCGGTCAGTCTATAGATGGGTGACCGCTTAGTGGTATTTCATCTGAGCATCTCTGTGCTTCGGAGGGCATGTAAAAATACGGTCCCAGTTGTTGTTAAATTGACAGCAGTTGTTAAGCCATGTCAGAGGCCTACTGTCAAGAGTTGTTCAAGCCGCCCTTGAACAACACTTGACAACAGGTTGGCCACTAACCACAAGAAAAGAAAAATAAAATTAAAACAAATGAGTACATACATTAAATATAAATTTATTTAAATACTATATTTACACTCTTTATACAATCTAATATTATATAATATTAAGAACATCGAAATGCATAACTGCAAAGTTTGATATTTTTACAATAAAATGTTTTATTTGTTATATATTGGTGGCAAAATGATCAATTATAAAACATTAATTTAATATTTTATCAATTAAAGATGTGCTACAAATAATACAGACTGAATGGTAAACATAGCTATGTCAATATTTATGTAGCTTATCCACTAATTAACGTGTAAGAATACATTTCATTACATATCAAATATAATTAGTTTACTGAATAAATCAATAATATTTTACAAGTCTGGGTAAATTATAAACACTTTAAAGTTTTAGACTGTATGTCCGTTAGTTTACTTCTACTTCAATATTAGTTTGACTAATTTATAGTAGTACTAGCTGACCCGCGCAACTTCGTCTGCTTCATATAAGATAAGAGAATTTTTCCCGTTTTTGCAACATTTTTCATTGCTGCTCCGCTCCTATTGGTCGTAGCGTGATGTTATATAGTCCCACGATAATTGGGCTATCCAAAACTAAAAGAATTTTTCAATTCGAACCAGTAGTTCCTGAGATTAGCGCGTTCAACCAAACAAACAAACAAACAAACTCTTCAGCTTTATAATATTAGTATAGATTAAAAGAATAAATGCAACATCACTGCAGAAATGCATCTTCAATCTCTTAATTTCTTCCTTAGATTTTAGATGAGCGCGCACTTTAGTAGGTTGTGCTATTATCCACCAAGGAAATGCAATTATTCTGTATATTTTGTTTCTTAAACTTTTTTTGTTACGTACGCTAAGTGCATATTCTGACAATTGGCTCTTAAAAAAGTCAATTAAAAATAAATTGATTTCGTGGTATAATAATTAAACTTCATAATCTCCTAATAATCGGCATCAAAACACAATGAACAAAAGCATAATGCTTTTGTTCATTGTGTTTTGATGCCGTCAATCCGGAACAATGTTGACAACGACACGAAGAGTGTTGTTCAAGTGATTAGGTGTTTATAATGTACCCACCTCTGCTAAACTGCTTACGTTTTATATTTATTTGCACACGCACTATTTATTTAATTAGGAAAACGAATGTAGGCACTATTTAAAGGTATAATTGCAATATATAAATTGGCCTAAAATGAACCCCAAAAAGAAACGAAACGACGGGCCCTATATTAAAATATTATCAAGTCAAATGTACCATACCATTATGATATCAGACGAGTCATCGACCATTATTGGACTACTATGTATTGGATGCCACTGTGCTATTCTGTACAAAAATGCTATTCAGAATTACATCTACTTAATTATTCCAAAAGATTTGGATCAAAATAAAATCCAGGACTTGATTGAAGAAATGACTTGATCACCAGTTTCGCTAGACGCTTTAGCCCGTTTAAAGACATCTTCATATACCTTGTTATACCGGCGAGTACTTGTGATTTGAAGCAGTGCACAGTGAGAGAAGCAAAACTAAAAATGATAAAATGGCTCGCTTGCCTATCGTAGATTTCACGGAAAGTCTTCTTGTACCCATATCATAAAACGCACACTCCAACTTACATAATATTATATAACATTTACATTATATATATATTTTTCCCCTTTATATACTTATATAAAATATTTAATTACATAATATAATGTAATACATGAACTACATGCATAGCTTAGTTAAATTGCAACTTTCATTTGTATCGAGACCAATACACTTATTTTAGTATTATAAACTTCGCATGTTATAGTAATTATAAGTTTGTTGTACCAATTTTTACTTTATGATGCTGTCCGACCTAACAATGTGTGTTAAATAATTTAGTCGCGTCAGGCACCCACATGACAGGCTTGCCTAGTGTGGGGCCACAGGATATTGTATTTGACATTGATAATATATTTTGGCAATTTTTTTATATTTTTATTTGTTTGGAGTCTAAACAGCTGCCCTGGTGAATTTAAACAAATAATGGCAAAATATCTATTACACCCACATTAATATGATGTTCTTTCTATTATTTATTAATCAATATAATTGGTCCTATGTCATCTCGATTATGTATATAAACAACATTAAAAGCATTTCTGTATATTTTTTTTACTACACAATATTAATTTATAACATTAACTGGCAAATCTTAATATAAGCACTTGCCCCTTTATCAATAAACAAATAATAAAATTATATGAGGAGTAAACATAAATATTTTTTAGCAATATTATACCTTACGCCAACGCACTAAAGCATAATTTTGCTAAAACTATAGTTTTGTGTATGATACTTAAAGATTTATTCTTTGTTTATTATTAAAGGGGTTATACAATAATGTCAATAACTAATACTTTTACATACATACTTGTATAACACATACAATATAAAATATGTTATCAAGATTGCAGCCTTAATCATCTAAATACAATTCAGCACAATATGTTGTAAACTATGTTAATAGATTTAACTATAATTATGAATATATTTTGGTTGGAATTACATACATAACATTACACCTATATATATCAGATGGGCTGGGAAGAGGTATAAAATACTTACAGTTCCCCAGCTTTATTTATGTCTCACATAATAGAGAATACTTTACCAAACACAGTTCCACGCCGTGTGCTAGGCATTTAACGTATTAAAAAGACAAATGCCGCACTAGAAATAAATCCTGTGTCGCGAGGGTTTACAAACATTCAAACAACGAACACAAAGAAAATCCAGACTCGGAACAACCGTCCCGTGTGGGAATCGAACCTCCAATACTCGGCGTAGTACCAGTGGCGAGGCGACCACTTCTACAAGTACGCCACGCGTGCAGTCACCTGTGAGTTCACGATTGATAGTACATTATAAGCTTATGCCACTGGATTAACGAGGCAGTCCATTTAAATTGTACACTAAAATACAACACTACAATGAGCTGTTAGCTACGAAAATACTTTTACTAAAATACAGCATCTTTTATGTTACTGTCGATCTAAGCTCTGAACTATTTATAGATAAATACATATACACAAGCAGTAAGATGACAATATAATTTAAATATTCTGACAGTATAAATTACGAAAAAGGATTCTAAACGAGTATTATTTTAGTGCAATGTATGGCTGAAATATAATGGCCGGCGATAACAGCCTTACCAACTCAAACGGTTTTGAACTGGCTGGATATAGTCCTAGAATATAAAGCCACATATTGCAATGAATATTTTGATATTTTAGAAGCCCATTCACTAAAACTATCTATTATATTATTACTTATAATTCTATTTATCGGTAACATAGATATAAGGCGGTCACACAAGCAGACAGCTAAATGTATAGCTGTAACACAAGGTTGTGTTAGAGGAACAGTTATCCAAATCCTCATACAAGACACTTATTTCTGATAGAATACTCAGACGTCATAGACCAGAAGAATATTTTAGTTTAGTAAAACGAATTGTTTTAGTTATGAATAGTAATAGGTCTAGATCTAATAGCATTTTTATGAACCTGCAAAGGTAATATTATATACTAGATTTTATGCGTCATAGAAATGTGCTAATGCTCAAAACGTAGACAAGTAGGGATAGAAAATGGCACTGTGTCGTCACAGCAGGACTTTTATAGGTAAATCTCTGTATATGCAAAAGTTATTGGTATACCTTTTAATATAAATGACTATGACTTGGCCTTCTACGGTTCCTAACCAAATTATTAAATAAAAGAACTAAGCATTCGGGACAAGCTTAGAGAATGTGATTCTTAGTAGTAACAGTAAACACAGCACAACATACACAAGTTTATCCAGTAGTCCACGCACCAGTCTTTCGGCAACGGCACACGATTTCCTCACAGGACACGCCAATGTCCTTTAATGAGGACACGCCACTGTCCTTTAATGAGAACGTACACCGCCGTCCTCCTTTCAGAAGGACGCATTGTCTCTCTGGCCGAAGGTGGAGAAGTAGAAGTGCTTGTCTCATACGTGGTGCGGGCTGGCGACGCGCGGCGGTGTGAGGCCGAGGCGGTGCTGGCGCGCGGCGTGGTCGCCGGCCGCCGCCGCCGCCGCCGCCTCCAGCTGCGCGCGCAGCGCCACCAGCTCGCGTGTGCGCTGGTAGATCGGGTCCTGTCGACCCAACACGCGCACATACAGGATATAGTAATGTTCTTCATATATATACATATATATACACACACATACACACACGCACACGCACACGCGCACACGCACGCACGCACGCAAGCACACACACACACACACACACACACACACACACACACACACGCACACGCACACGCACACGCACACGCACACGCACACGCACACGCACACGCACACGCACACGCACACGCACACAGGATAAAATGATATAATCTTTATACTTATTTCCATGTAGTAGCAGAAAACAATTGTTAGCAAGATTATTGATTTATTTGATTATAAATGGCAGCGATAGCCTAGTGGGAGACCGTTGGACTGCCACGCAGAGATCTCGAGTTCGATCCCAAATCCTCTGACTTTTTGAAATTATGCGCGTAATAAATAGTTAATTATGGCTTGCTTTAACGATGAAGAAAAACATCGTGTGGAAACCTACACGTCTGAAAGTTCTCCATAATGTTCTCGAAAATATGTGAAGTCTACCAACCCGCACTAGGCCAGCTTGGTGGACCATGGCCTTACCCTTCCCACACTAAGAAGAGAGAGTACAGCTGAATAGTTTAATATAGGGCTGATATTATTATACTGACCCCCAAAATACAGGCACTCGCCTAGTTTGGGGGAGCAGTATCAGTACATTTTACTAAAATACAACAACAATGTTCAAACTAACTCAAATTGTAAGGTGTAGCATGTTTGTATTATCTGAAACAATAAAGATTATTATTATTATTATTATTTAACTACGCCTTTACCTGCTGTCTCATGGTTGGATTCCATCGACAATACAGGGCCTTCCAAAGTTTAATGACCCTGAGCGACGCGACTGGCACCAAGACGACCTGCGGCCGGGAGTAAGGTGACGGCGGTGAACTGGCCCCAAATGAGGAAGGGCCCCAGTATAGAGGGTTCAAGTATAAGTCTTGGCGACTGTTTATGTATGACCATAGCGAAACAGTCTTGATTTTTACTTCTGCAAAATAATAAATTTTAAGTAAGACAAATTTGATGACCTAACTGATGTGATAGTCGAAAAACTGCCCAAATTATGATAACCAACAGTGACTAGATCAAACTGATTAATTAATTGAGCTTTAAAATTTTTGGTCGTGAGCTGGTAAATTATATTTCGTACCGAGTGAAAAATTGATAGTTATATCTAGTGAAATAATACTTGAAAATTAATATTAAATTTGATATATGTTAATGTCTTTATTCTATACGTTTGCGCATCGTTCATGCGATTGAACTCATTGTTGCCAGTTGCTTAAAAATATACGTATTCTGTTATAATACCATCAACCCACTATAATAGGTGGCAAGCATAGTTTTAAATACTATTAATAGACGGCAGTAAACAAGACAAAAAACTTCTAAATTAAACATCAACCTACCTTCCTTTGCCCTTTCCCTCTCCGTATTAAACAAGAACGTGCCAAATCTGCACGAGTACAAGTGATCCACTATAGTAATGAGCAGTCTCTCTGTGAACTCGAACGCTGTAGGGAACTGCTGCTGTAGTTGCCACACGCAGTCTACCCACTGCACGAACACGGGGGACCGGTCCGCGTCTGAATGTCGTTCGTCGCCATGACCGATGCGCTAGAACAAACAACATGACAAATAAGGTAAACATACATAGTCTCACAGCTATACTTAGACTGGCCATAAATACTATATATTACAATTAAAAACAAAAATAACATTACATTTGAATTTGTAATCTGTCATCCTTATTATGAATATTTATTGTGTTTTCTCATTTTCGCACCAAACGGTATTAAATATGTTTGTGATATTAAAATAAAATGGAGTGATAAAGAGAACCGAGTTACTGTGATAACATTAGGTACCCAAAGTAGGTATGGAGCCAAATGCAATTTTTGGAACTCTTCTTCACTTGGTATTAGTTGAATTTTTGTGTACCGAGCTATTGATAGGTATAATGAAACCTCCTGTGTTTGTGACAGAAAAAGAACTGGCCGTCCACGTAGTAGTATTCGTAACAATATTTATGCCAAGACTAGGTATTAATATGAAAAGATAGGCTGAAGTATATTACATTTACTTCGCCATCCACATCTATGGTTTTAGGTCCCACGTATTAGAGGGCCAGCCTTTTCCTCGTTGTGGACACAATACTAGACTCCATGCGCCTACGAAGTGCCCTATGTCTGATCTGTTAACTGTACTATAGATGGCAGAGGCATACTATAGAGGCAGTCATAAAATAATTATGACTAGTGATTTTGATTGAAGATATTGGAGTCAAAGCATATCACGCAAATCAATCAACCTAAGAATTTTCATATCTGCTACCGCAACCGTGATTCATAAACATTAATTATGGCGCAATTCGGTTGTAATACTAGATTTAATAGGATTACCGGAGACGGAGCCGACGTTATACACGAGCTTGTATTTTAGTTTATAGACAAAAATACTCATCCACAAAATGGCAAAACATTTTGATATTTAACTTCAACGCAGTAAATGCTTCTCTGCTTATACGGTGCAATTCAGTTCAATCTGCGCATTCTATGAATTTAAAACACACATTTCGCCAAAATTGTTAAAATCTGCCATTATACGTGAGCTTATTCCTTTCTAATAGAAAATCTCCATCTAATATGACTTCTAACGATCGACAGTTAGGCAAATTACTTACCCTAATAATATTACACCAACAAGACAGATAAAATGGTTTTTTTTAAACGCTAAATTACTAACCAGTTGGAATTTATGTCCGAAAGACAGCCACTCCTTCTCGATGAGCACTTCGAATCCACGCAGGGTCCTGTAGTAGGGGTCCAGCATCAACATCGCCAGCGCTGTCAGCTGCGCCGTGCGGTCCCATCCGTCCGAGCAGTGCACTAGCACTGACGTTTTGTGGTTCTCCACCTGAGACATACATACCATATGTCCAAATTAAGAAAGTAATAGAAAGAAAGAAGAAGAAAGACGGTTCTATCCGTCCGAGCAGTGCACTAGCACTGATGTTTTGTGGTTTTCCACCTGACACATACATACCATATGTCCAAATTAAAAAGTAATTTACTGCTGTACCCAGGAACATTGACTACTAGATACTGCCCGCGGCTTCGTTCACGTGAAATTTAACAAAAAAGTGTATTTTAGTTCTCTGAGATATTTTTCTAAAATTAAAGTAGACTTAGTTACTCCTTATAAGTTATCTGCTAGTGTAAATCCTGTCAAAATCGGTTCAGCCGTTTCAGAGATTAGCCGGAATAAACAGAGACAGACAAAAAATTTAAAAATTGAGAATTATGCACTATATACCTACAGGTACAGGCATTTAATCAAAAGCTGTTATTTGGACATTACAAACAGACACTTCAATTTTATTTATTTGTATAGATTACCACTCATGTTCTAAGCTTCAAACAAAAAAAAGATATTATGAATAAGATAAAGGACTAAGTATAAGTAGTACTTAGTAACGTTAAGCATTTAAAACTTACCTTGTCAACAATACGAACGGCTCCAGCCAATATACACTTGATGTGCTTTAGCCAGCAAGTAGCTTCTATACCACTGAACCATCTGGAAACATACATATTATCATTTATTTTATATGTACATATATCGAGAGCGATAATTGAATCTAGTTGATGGATATTAAAGATTACGATTTTAATTATTAACTAAGTACCACAAGGATTACAATAAGAAGTGGAGCACAGTTGTATGCTTACTTAAACCCTAGTCTGGCGGTATCTAGAAATTGATAGAAAAGATATTATTATGCTTTACGTTATATAGTGTATTTATTTTTCATCGGAAGGTTCAGATATTTTCTGCATACGGGGGATTAATCCAGAGCGTCCGTTTACATATCGAGCATATAGGCAAGTCTCTCAACCCTATAGAAAATCCGAGAGTTGAATAGAGTTTCAAGGCTTCTTAAGGAGATACGTTGATATCAGCAGGGGAAAAACCACCAGTAACTTTTGCGCTGGCAACAATGCAATAATTTTTTTAAAGTCTATAGCACGTAATTTTATTTCTCTATGTTGAAAAACTACGATGAACGCCTTCATCAGGTGGGCCACCGCTTGTTTGCCGTAAACGTGTAGTAAGTGTAACGTACTTTGTGTAAACGTATTAAGCTATTAATTAGATTACCATATTATTAGATTTAAATTGCGATTAGATCACAGGGCGTAGAGTTCAATAACTGTTTAGGGATTAAACAAAAGCAACTATATGAATATTACGCCATACTGAGATTCTCAAAAGCGACTTTCGCTGATATTATGCCTTTACTCACTGTGTTGAGGTTCTAAGAAGCGAAAGAATCGCTAATAGATACTAAGAATATGCTTGAATACCCTATATCGATAATCATAAGTGACTAGGTCGCAGGGCGTAACGTTCAATCGCTGTATTAAAACACTAAACAAAAACAATTCACCTAAGCGAAATAAAAGAATTAACACGCTCAGTTATATTCTAAACATAATAGTTTAACAAATGCAACGAAAGAAAGTCAAAAGAACTCCATATAAAATATTGAACCAATATAAATATATGGGTCGCTCACCTGGTCTGGTCAATTTGTGGGAAGCACAGCTCCTTGAGTTTACGCAGGCTCTCCCTCATCACGTGTATGTTGTGTATGTCTAGGAACACGAGGTCGGCGTTCTGGTATGCATCTTCTGATTCATAACTGTAAAAAATCATATGTTTACCAGACGTCTGTTAAATTGGAATTACCTATAGAAAAGTACTTTTAGTATTGGAATTATATAAAAACAGCGATAGCCTAGTAGGAGGCCGTTGGGGTCGCAGAAATCTCGTGTTCGATCCCAAGGCGCGCATCTCTGACTATTCGAAGTTATGTGCTTATAAAATAGTTCGTTAATATGTTAAAATGGTTAGACATTCCTATATAAAACATACAATCGTTCACAATCACCGCGCCGTACCACGTGGGTTCGCCGCGTTCAGAGAAAAAAACTCTAGACGGCGACAAACGCGCGTTGACGCGCGTTTGGAAATACAGGCAATGACATTGTACTGTTCAGTTAACCGTGTGTTTCTGGCGCGATCGGTTTTATATTTTAGATAGGTACTTTGCTAGCTACGAAAAATTTATGAATCTGAAGATTCGTCGACCTACTTATTGACGAAGTAGAAAAAATGCCCGCAATTTGGGATATAGCTTCAGATATGTATAAAAATAAAGTGTTGAAACGCCGTGCTTGGGAAGAATTGGTTTTGGATCTTCTATAATGAAAACTCTCAAGATAAAAGGTCGAATATGGGTAAGATTTTTTATTAATACGATAGCTTTATTTAAATCATTTGAAATTCGATTCTGCCTTCATTAACAAAATAGTTGGCAAATTTAGCTCGAACGTTATCAGCTTATGACATCGTCATCGTGCATCGTCCATGGTGGGTAGAATTTAAGCTTCTCAGATTTTCTGTAATTAAATCCATTTCTTCATGATTAAATCCATCTCTTATTCGAACATAGTTGTAAAGTACTGTAATTGCTTTTATAATCTGTTCGGCACATTTCACTTCGACATCTATTGGTATATGTAGTATTCTCCATTTATTACTAGCTATACCAAAATTACACTTGACGTACCTACGTGCCAAAGTAAGCCGATAATTAATTTTTTTTTTTTCATACGTTAGCTGCTTTCCCCCTTAAGGTCTCATTACATTTTCCATTAGTCCAAATCCTTCATCAGCTACAATTACGTAAGGAAGTGCTGTATCGTAGTCTTCTGTTAATGGTCTTGTATCTGGTATATCCAAAGACTTTTCAGTGAGTTTTTTATATTAAAAAGGAATTTCTGAAAATTCCTGAATCACTATCTTTTCCATAAGCTCCAATGTGTACCCAGATAAAACGGTAGTCAGAGTCACATAATGCTAATAATACCAGAGAATAAAAATGTTTGTAATTGAAGTACAAAAACCTGAGTGTTTTGGATTCACTATTCTAATATGTTTACCATCAAGCGCTCCGATACAATGAGAAAACTTTGCGTTCAGCTGAAATCTTTGTGATATTTTAATCCATATTTCTTTATCTGGTGTAGGCATCACAGTGTCTTTAAATTTAATCCAGAGTACCTACTTCACAAACTTGGCGAATTAAACCAGATATAGTAGATTTGCCAATCTTATACGAATAATGTAGTTCCACCATAGAACATCCGCTTGCAAGATATCTGTAATGATTTACATAATTATATTTTTACAGGTACAGTACGTATTACTGAAGAAATGGAAAATCTAAAAGATAATTTTGTTAGAGTAGCAAAGAAAGGAAAATCTGTGTCTGGTGCGTGCAAGAACAGTTACAGTTATTATAATAGGCTGTTGTTTCTAAAGACTAACATACCAGAAAAAGATACATATTTTAACACTGAGACTGAAGCAGAATCTGAGGCTGGAGGAGATATTGACTTGATTGAGAATAAAATACCTCCTCCACCTTCTAAACCAACACATAAAAAACGTAAATCCAATAGTGATGACTATTCAGATTTTAGAGAAAAGCATGGAACAGAGGAACTTTGCGCTCTCTGAATTAACATCGAAAAAAGATGAGGTGATGGACGAGTACAAATTATTTTGCCTATCTTTGGTAAATGAATTAAAGAAAATACCTGAAAACAAGCGCCTCAGAGCTAAGATAGACGTATACAATATAATAGGACAATACCAAAGCCAGTGTGACAATTCTCCTTCTTTTGCAACATCACTAGAAACTATTGGTCCACACAACAATATCAAAACCAATCTAATTTAGGCTATGGCTACACAACCAGTGCTCCTAATAACCCAGGGACGCCGTCTTCTGATGTTGCCTCGAGCGATGGTTCACAAATTGAATTATTTTTAAATTAACAAAAACACTTACCTTAAAGTAATTATGAGTGTTTCTTTTGATGAAATACAGTATCTAATAGTGTTCGGGTATGCTGTAATGTCATCCTGGATGAGTTGAAGCAAGACGTCAAATGATTTTATAGACATTCTGAAGTAGTTAAAGAATTTAGATTCATTGTCCCTCAGTTTAGGATATAATGTTACAACCAAACTGAAAGAGAGTCTATTTTCTATAACAGGATAGACCCAAAATGAGCAATTTCGCTTACGGTTTTTTTTATAATACAGCTATAAAATTATAGCTTCCTCCACATCCATTTTATATGCTCAACCAAAACAGACTGAGCTATTACAGAGGCTTGCGCGAACCGCGCGCTGTCCCGCGTCATCTGAATATTACATCTGAACATAGCCTAAAGGTTCGCTATCTATATCGTTAATTTTTTTATACTACTCCCGCATTATTCATTATGCTCTATATGTTGTATACGAGTATGTTCAAATGATTGATCTCGTAGATCGAACAAATACCTAACTAAGACTACAATAAAATAACTATGGCGTCAACGCTGTTTTCTTACCCTCCTCCTTTGGCCTTATTAGCAACAGCATTGGCAGTAGGTCGCGCATCCATGATGAACAGCTTATGTGCTTGAGCGTTAGCGTCCATTATTAGTTGTATATAACGCTCATCTTCACGGCTGCGTTTGCCACTCACCTGAAAATTTTTAGAGAGATTATTTGACTAGTTGTTGCGCGCGGCTCCGCCTGGGTGGCATCTACATCAATAAAACCCAAAACCCTATGTCCTTCTCCTGGTTTTAAACTATCTCTGTACCAAATTTCATTTTAATCGGTTGAATGGTTTAGCCGTAAAAAGGTAACAGACAAACAGACAGATAGACAGAGTTACTTTCGAATTTATAATATTAATATAGTTAGGAGTAAGGATTTGATTTATAAAAAACAGAAGGTAAAGTGGAAGGAAAGGGAGGAAGGGGCAGATCCAAAAGGGCATTCACAAATCAAATAAAAGAAAAGACGAAGATCATGTCTTATAAGGAGGTCAAGGTATTGGTCGAAATCAAGAAAGATGGCGTATACTCCACCGACAAGAACAAAGCTCTTAAGTATAAAGAAAATAAGGATGTAGTATAGTAGCGTTGTATGGAGTCGTTTAAGTATTACGTAAGTACCAATGGGAGGGGACGGTCTTTGCTATGCTTATTTTGGATGATGTATTATGGTTACTTTTGCTGACGAAGAAAGGAGGTATAACTTGAACGGATATGCATTCACAGCTAGCTGGGAGAAACCTTAGTTTAAATAAAATCAAAGCAGTGCAAAGACTGCCTACTAGATTTTAACGTCAAGAAATTCTTAGAAGTATGTGTAATACTCTGCGGTCTTATGAATCCATAGTTAACAGGGTCGGACTAAGTCCGGTAGATGGCAATGAACTAACCTTGTGGCCAAAATATTGTTGTAGTACAAATCTATCGATGCGAAGCATTAGCGATGTCGATGGTAAATTATATTCGTATAAAATAGACGTTTCTGTCAGTCAGTGTGTTTATAACTTGCAGCGTACGGTATAGAATTCTCATGATTAAGAAATGTTATAAATGTGTTCATGCGTTGTCAATACAGAATGTTGTGTGTTATTTAGTATTATTATGACAATGACTACAAAGATGGCGTAGTGGTTCCAGTGCTGTGCTCGCCTCGCTACTGCCACCATTTGCTACACGTCTGCCACTCTCCCTCCGAACCGATCATCCCCTCACCCCGCACCCCGCATTGTAGCCGTAGTAATATAGAAAGAGAAAGAAATAATATCTACGCAGCGTATACGCTGTGTTGAGCAGCAAAAACTGCTATCTGACTTACCGGGCAGGAACTAATCACTTTTATATATTTGTATAAATAAATTATTTCTTAATTATGTTTTTTCGAATGAAAATAAATGTTTTGTGTCCAAGGAAGGTAAACAAATTTAGAACACTAAATCAATCCCTGGATTAAAAAAGGCATATTCATATTAAGATTTCGTAGTAGCATATTTGACGTCATTTGGTACATTAAAACAGCGTTTTCTTGTACATAAGCTGCAAAAGCAGGTTCATTTTCAGGGATGTTCTCTCTTAAAAAGTGACGCTGAAATCTATGATTGTACAGTCCGCGTTGGCACATAACGCATTCTTCCATGTTGAACAAGATCACAACAGCTAATTACTAAACTAATTTAAAATGCCGTTTTCAATAGGTAGTAAGTAACGATAGTCCAATATCAAAGCGGGATTAAAAATAGTCATGGGAGTTGAGAACACAAAGCAATTCACTTGTAACGTACTCACAAAGCGAATGCAAACCAATAACTGCGCAGGCGGTGCGGCGTGCGGGGCGCAGCGCAGGTAGTGCCCCTCACCCCGCACCCCCCAGAAATACTCATAAACATGTTTCAACTTGCATGCACTATAACGTCATAGAATACGAAATAATTCATTTTTATTGCTTAAAATCGTCTATGAAAATATGTTTTTTTATATCACCATAACTTTTTTCTCACAGTGAATTGAAATGAGCTCCCATAGTAACTATTGTTGTATATTGAAATACCTTTCTAATGACATATGTCATGTCGTTATTGGTTCTTGGACCAGCCTCCATACATTTTTGTCGGTCCTCCTTTATAATAATTGTAAATGAATACAACATTGTGCTATTTGGATAGTGGAGGGCCTAGAGATTTGTAATACAGGCTTCGAGCCTAGTACAGACTCCAGCTCTCAACAAGGCAGTCTGTATATTGTTTTTTAAGTAGTTAACCCATTGTACCTTGTGAAAGAAATAAAATCTATAATTATTGTTACGCCCAGTGCCATCTCTCGGCATTCAAATCAAACATTTATTTGCATAAATCACGTACATAACGTTGGTACATAGTCGGTAGGTATATAATATAGAACATACTGAATTATAACCTCAAAAGAAGTGTGCAAATATTATATATTTAAGTACATACAAATCTTATTTGTGTAACCATTAAAAGTGTCAAATAATAAATATAAGCATTGTAATAGGTATAGATACTTATAAATAACAAAGATAGTATGCATATAAAATTGGTTGATACAATATAAAATAATAATCAAAATTAATGTCACAGTTGAGGAGAAGACTCAGAAGTTACGTCTTATAATTTATTACACCGCCATCTATTGACGTCTTACGGAACTACGTACGACGAAACGCGAAGCGTAGAGAGAACGCTGCACATTTTCGAATCTTCGTACTGTGTACATACCGGGTATGGCGTTACTAGAAAACTCTAGAAACGCTTTAACCGCGTATAAAAAGGAATACCAACGCTCGCCGAGTCAGTTTTACAATCGTAAGGTCAAGTATTCATCGAAGCAAACGGAAGCGGAAATACTACGGAGTTTGAAGCAGTTAAAGTGGAAAAATGAAGTATAGTGTTTGTTGTGTTTTAAATTTAATTGTGTGTTTGAATAAAACGTGTTTTAGTCGGTAATATTGTTTACATTCTTATCCGTTGAACCCAACACGTAACATTATTATTGTCTATCTAAAACACCACAGGCCCAAAACCTCTTTTTTTTCTATTATACAAATAAACAGAGAAGTCTGTCTACAATTTCTAAGTTTTATTTGACTCACAAAATAATAAACCGAACTCTGGTTTCAAACATAATGGAATTCCTAAAAACTAGGACACATCAATAATAATGACTTCATAAATTTATCGGAAAATGACCCACGGCACGAATAAAGGAATTCCCTGCAAGGTATTTAAGGGAATTATATATGTTACAGTAGGTTAAAAAACAAACATTGCGTCAATGATGAATAACTAAAAAAATACTAAAGACTAGTGACGCATGATTACTCATTTCATAATAATTAGCGACGATATGGAGAACCGGAAAAATTACTAAATTGTGCTAACAAACCGATTCGAAATTAGGTATAACCTTGATGTTTTACAGGAAGCTAAAATCAGATTATTAAGTTATTGCTTACAATTTATAATCTGTTAATAATAAGCTTGTTCCTTTAGCAATTTATCACTTTTTTTTTTTTACGTGGCGGAATGCTTCACGCATACCCCTCCGCGGGGGCGGGCGGAGGGATTATGTCGGACTCGCCGGGGTAAAAGCAAGATGGAATTAAAATAATGTACCTCCCGGAATACCGACTAAACCTACCACGGTGTTCCTCGACAAAACCACTACCGACGGGGCCGCGCGAATCACTTGCGCATGCAGTCGCGACCCCGCCGAGGTTTCGGCCCGCCGTGTGAAACGGCAGGCCACTACGCAAAGAGACCTACCCAAAGGCACTTACTCACTTATTAAACCCTACTGTCTCCCCCCTAGAGGAGAGACGGACTCGAAACAGAGGCGCGCGTGGGAACACGCACGCCGCCTCTCGGACCTGCTGCTGAACGGATGGCGGGCAGGCCCACAAAGCCCACCACCCCCAGGTCAATCCTCAGGGTGGCTGGAGGTCATCTCGCGCCCTCCGGCGCCCGGTTGTGCGGTTGGGGAGAGGGTTTAAGCGCTCCCTCTCCCACTCCGCCGCCTCCTGGATGGAAATGACTTCCTCACAAAAGGAGGCGACGGCGTTCCACGACCTCTCACCCCGGACCATAGACTGAACTACGGCCGGGAGCGAGAGGGCAACCAATCCGACTGCCGCGATCAACTCACGGCGCTGCGATGCCCAGGCGGGGCAAACCACCAAAGTGTGCAGCGCCGTGTCCTCAACTACGTCGCGGCAGTCGCCGCAGTGGTGACAACCGGGCGTCTCTTGCCGGCGTATACGACACAGGAACTGGCCAAAGCAACCGTGGCCAGTCATTACCTGTGTCAGCCGGAAGGTGAGGGCGCCATGCCACCTCTCCAGCCACTCCTCAAACACGGGACTTACCGCCACGATCGTGGCGTGCCCGAGCAATTTATCACTGACACAGGACTTAACAAATATGTACGCGTATGGACATTATCAATTATATATCTTCACCTCAACGCTTAACCTGTAAATTATTGCAGATATAATTGAAAAACTATTGTCTGGCCGCCGGTGTGCTGTTGCGACTCAATAACTTAAAGTTGGCTTTAGATATAATGATAAATGGCAACAAAAGAAAGATTGCAACCAGATAACCTGAACATTCGTTCCTACAGTGTGAACAGTTTCCAGAGCTTCTTATGGAGATACCATTCAGGACAGCAGTAGTATGGCTGCCATGAACATCTATGGCAGTCGTTATTGGGAGAGTGTCGACACAAAAGATCCCACTGGGTCGAAGTGTCGCCGGTCTGCACTGACTGGCCTCCACATAAAATACATACATACATGAGCCCTGGCAGTTACCAGTCTTCATATTTTAAAGTAACCTCTTAAAAATACTCACCCCAACCAATGGCTGGCTACATCTCGTAATAGTCGCCTGTGAACTTGGATGTATCCACGCCAGAACTGGTATCCGTCCTCTTGACCTGAAGGTGGCCACTGCGCGCAATAAATCGTCATTCGCGGCTGCCGGTACCGCCCATACGGATGGGTAGCTATCGCAGACTTCATATTTATCGTTGATGCGAGTGATACGCCACATATCATTGTTGACACCCTAAAATTTTATTACTAGTATTATTTTATTTAAGATTTTTAGTTGTTATAATTGAATCGAATTTTAAATGAGTGGCTGCGATTTTCTTGCTGGCATCGTTTCATAGGCTTAACCCTTTGCCTGAACCTAGCAACTAACACAAATTCAGCAACTTCACTAAACTCACTAACTCATAAATAGATGTTCATGTAAGTCACCAACATGAATAAATGATATTTGACTTAAAAGATTTGAATCTAATATAACATTAAAAAAATCATTTATAGTGCAAGACCCGCTCACCCATAGTCCTGTTAAAGAAAACATAAAAAAAAGTTACATATAGTAAGGTATTGATATCCAATAACTAGCACTTGAGCAATTTTGACTTCATTGCATATTCTATTTTCTCATATATCCCTAACTTGAAATATTGGATTAAAATCATTATCACCATTGCCTAATATTTTCAAATATAAGTAACTTTTTGATTAAAATGTTAAGAACTATAGAAATTAACTTTTTATCTTGTAATATCTTGGTTTTGTAGTTATTAGATATTGATACTACACCATCCATATTATATGTATTTACATAGTCTCACACATGTCCTTAGAGGCATGCTTCTTAGGCCGTCAAGGTAGGGACTTCAACATCGCCTCAACTGCTATGAAGATAGTGTGAAGGCCACTGCTCTTAGACCACATGATCGCTTACGGAATGTGGTCATTTTGACGAGCAAAAAAAAACAAAAACACTATTCAAATAGTCATACCATTCTCCTGAGTTCTGCAATAGGTTCATACACATGCCAGCCATCTTCAGGAAAGCACTCTGAGTAACTGAATGCAAACAGTGGCAGTCTATGTGAAAGCGGAAAAGCCAACTGTTGCAATTTCTCAAATATCCCACGTCTTGAGTGATTTTCTTGCTTGTGGGCAAAACGCAAATTTCTCATATCCTGAAATAATTAATTTTTGTTAAATATGTTAGAAACATGTAGTATTAAATATATGAGTTGGCTATTTCTTTTTTCCTTTACCTTACAAAATATTTCAATGCCATATGAATTTTCTCCTTTTGAAGAAGCTCCTCCTACTTTCTCAATTCGAGATACCTGTAAAAAATAAAATTCCGATTATAGGACTACATGAGCATTTCATTTTTCCTATACATATTATTGAATTAGTACTTAAATTATATTAATGTTAGACACAATCTTGATAAAAAATATCAAATAAAGCAGAGAAGAATATTAACCTCTCCGCTAATGCTAGGACACTAGCATCCATGCTTAACCACACATTATTATAGTTGTTTTTTGTTTGAATACCCTTTTTGTATTTATTTACTTACTGTTTGTATTTGCACAAAATATTAAATATTAATTTTAGAATATTATTATCTACATAAATTGCCACAGTTCAATAGCAGTTGCAATAGGAAAAGGCCAAGTGCAGGTTAAATATTTGACTTGGCAAAATAAGTAATTTATGAAATATAATTATGTTTAACTAGATGTGCCCGTGGTTTCACCCACGTTTATCGTTACTGCACCACCCCAGTGGGTCATAGGGGGATGTTACATAGCCTATAGCTTTCCTCGATAAACAGGCTATTCAATGCTAAAAGAATTTTTCAATTCAAACCAGTAGTTCCTGAGATTAGCATGTTCAAATAAACAAACAAACAAACTCTTCAGCTTTATAATATTAGTATAGATGAAAATTATATATGATACTACATATGATATAATATATTATGTATAAAGATTCTCACTACAAAATCAATCCTATAAAACTATTGTAGATCAAACAGCTTCTACAAAGTGAATTTAAATAACATAAAGTAAACATTGTTATCATAAACAGCTCCAAATATTACGCAGACTATGGATAAAATAAACATAGATGCATTTAATGGCATTTAACTACTGTTTACCAGAGAAAGACTAACTTGAGCTTAGCATACAGACATTGATGGATCTGTTGATGATTGATATCATCCTTTTTACGAACCGTTAAAGATACATAATTTTGACTTACAACACCCAGAGGTACACTAAGAGTACTTTGTAATGCAGCTGTATCAGTCGGCCTGAAGTGTAGCTGATAGTTAGTCACTTTGAGTACACCGCGGGATGGACCACTGTAGGGACATAGGTATGTCACATCACGGGCTACACTTGTCACTTTTTCACCATCTAGTAGCTGGATATCCCCCAGTACATGAGGCTGAAATATAAAGTTAAAATTAAGGCACAAGGCATTGAAAAAACGAGTTTGACACATATATTTAAGTGCTTCTTGGAACCCCCTTGAATTAGGTCATACACTAGCCTTGGACAATTCCTGATGTTGCCTATGACTGTGTATACAGTTAATGAACAAGCAAATATGAATAGTTCTGCTTTTGCTCATTGCAAAACAAGGAAATCTACTACTAGCACTAAGATTTAACTGGGAACGCGCTGTAGCGACTAATCGTAAGCTTAAACTAAGTTACAGGAAGCAGGTAGGTAGCTGTTATAAAATTCAATAAGAATAAATTAATCCTTTTAGGCAACTTACGGAGTCTTGTCCGTGTTTAGAATTCAATGAACTCGATTTTGAGTCCGAGTCCAACGAGTCTGAACTGGCATTTTTTGACAATGAAAAGTCCGAATTTAATAATTCAGAGCTGTTATGTTTGTCCATTATATTGAACACCAGATTTCAGATTTACAAGAAATTTAAAAATATTTAAGTTTTTTCTTTATTAAAGACTTTTTACTTTATTTTCTTGCTTAAACATAAAATTGGTATTGAAATTATGACAGTTTTCTGATTAGTGATTGCCATTATCGTTCGGTGACGTTCGTCATACGTCAACTTAGCGTACGTATGTTTGTAGCACGATCGAAAACATTTCAGCGTGGCGCTAGTGTCCTTGCGATTACACAGCTTTTGTACTAAATTATAACTAGTTTCACTGCCATGCCGCAGCTACTTTGTCGTAACGTTTAATCATTCTTGAACGATGTTAAATGACATAATTGACATAAATTAATTCCAAAAAAAAAAAAAAAAACAACGTATCTATGTACATATGTATTTTGTTGAGTAATTAATAATTCATTTTGGTAATTACAAGAAATTAATCTTCAATACATACGTTACATTATAGAAAATATACCAACAAACAGGGTTGCTACTATAATTATTAACCACTTTATTAATGGGACTCTATGGATACGTTAACACTTCCGTTGTTTCTTATGTAGAATATATTTTAAATTATATAGATCGCGATGAGTGCACCTCATAATTATTATTGAATAAACAATAAATAGTTGCTATGGTCACAGTTTGTTGCTATATAATACTAGATAAGTAACTACTCGCTTAGTTATAAATTTGTTACTTTCGGCACACAATCAATTGTTTTTAATAATGAAGTTTCCAACAAGTGTTAAATATAATACTTATTTAGCCTATAAGCATACTGACAACTTAGAACCAAGAAGAAAAATAAAGTCAGAGGTATTTGATTGGGATTCAAATATTCCAAAATCACTAGTTTCTCTTTGCATAGAGAAATTAGCTGAAAAATGGATGGGTCAGTGTTTAAGTTTGTCACTCAAGAGACAAATTATTTTTAAACTATACGAGAAGAAGCAATCTGCTTACTGTATATTACAATAAGAACCTCTGTATAAAGATGCAGGAGTGTATTGTATTTATATACGTAAAAATGTTTACATTCATGTGTTAAAAAACAGATATCTATAATCACTTTTACTTTACTATAAAAATAATGATAGACTTTATATTTTACAGGCTATCCTAAGCTAAAAGATTTGATAGCTAAAGATCGTGAGTTATTCCTACAAGTATTGGATACAAATGTGCCCCTCCAGATTTTAGTAGACAATATAAAAAGCGATATCTTTTGGAAAAGATGTTATCAGTCCAAATTTACTGATTCGCCACTTTTGACGGATGGCAAAAAATGGATTAATGTATTCATGGAACGGCAATTTGCTGATATTTTAGAGAATTTGAACCCGCGGCACTATGATCCTGAAAAGGTAAAAAAGGATGACATAATGTCATTAGGTATTTAGTTGGATTTTAATAATTATTTAATAGTACAATAAAATTCTATGTTTAGGTGACAACTTTGGTAAAACTTTGTGGACCATATATTCAAAAATTATCAATTCGTAGTTTAGTACCGTCAGATATTCCGGTTCAAAGAATGGCCTCGCCCGAAATGGCGCATTTAGTTTCAAATCAACAACTCAGTGAAAAAATCCAAGCGAAAAGTAATGAAGTACTTTCTAGAGGTATGTCAGAATATGAAAGCGTTTTGAACTAAATGTGTTTAAATGTCATATTTTAAAACGATAACTAATATAATTTATTTTATTTTAGATCATATTTCACTACATGCTGCTTTAGGTAGTTTAACAAACTTGGTTGAATTACATATTACATATCAACTGCATTCGATTGGCGTTGAATACCGCAAAGATCAATTCCAATTTACTAATAATGATGCCAAAAATTTAGCCCGTGGCTTAGAAAAGTGCAGGCAATTAAGAACTCTCAGGTAACTAATTATAACTCTAATCTACATAGATGCTCTTTGGAATCAATCTTATAATAATATATTTCTGTGCAGAATAACCAGGAGCAATATGAATTGTCAGCGAGTTAAATATATACTTCGAGGGTTATCAGACAACTTATACCTAGAAGTAATGGATTTTAGTCATTGCAAAATAGGAGACGAGGGTGCATCTTCCATCGGGAAATTCATTATGAGACGCGATATTTTACGAGAACTTATTTTGGCGGACAATGTATTTGGTCAGTCCATAAACTATGCAACTTCATCCGAATATAATGAACTGAATGGAAATTTTTTTATAACTGCTGTGATTCTTCTATTAATAGGGCCGTCTGGTATCGATAGTGTATCACATGCACTCAATCATTCAGGATGCGGAGTACGCACTCTGGATTTGCGACTAAATACCAAACTTGGCTCGGAAGGAATTGCACATGTGGCAGTCGCTATAGCAAGAGGATGCAACTTGACTAGGTTAAGTTTAATTTATTAAATTGTGACCTTTAAATTTGCATATTACTAATGCCACTATCGTGTCTTAATAGTTTGAACATTTCTGGATGTGGCATTACACCTGGACCTTTGCTCAAGCCTCCTGCTGGAGTATGGTCAACTACAAGTGCTGAAAAGCCACCAACATGTGGTGACTTATTAGCACGTGCGATTGGATTGGTGAAAACTCCTTTGCGTTCTTTGGATTTAAGTGTTAACAACATTGGTTCTGTAAGTATTTACAATATTATCTTACATTTTACCAAGTAGGTTTTCACCGCGGTATCGTATGAATTCTATAATTTTTATTGCAGCCGAGTGATAGTACATTATCTAATGCTATTTGTCTAAGTTACATTGTTGACCTTAACTTGAAGAGATCCGGTATGGGATCGATGGCAGTAGCTATAGCAGAATCAGCAGCTGCAGCTCAGAGGTTAAGAAGGGAAGCAGAAAAGGGTATGAGATTTAGAAGAAGTGCGGGCAGACTTGTACAAGCTCGAAGAGTAGCAAAATGCTTGAATATTGGTATGTAAGGAAATTAATAAATAACAAAGAAAGTAACTGATAGTTTTACGTATTACATTGTCTCATTTCATATATTTTTAGAAACTGATACAGTGTTGCTGGCGCAGCAATTGTCTGCTCGGCCTTCTATAGTGTCTGTTGCATCTGAAGAAGGCACACATAACATATTGACGCAGCCGCTGCCCTCTGATTTTGGCTTCATTCCAACTATTAAGGTACTTAATTTATTTAAGGTAAATCATAAAATTAATGATAACTATAAATGTATTAAATAATTTGTAGTAACAACGGACACATTTATATTACAGAGCCCGTTGCCATCTTCACGAGCTTCGTCTATTACTGGTCCACCGACGTCTAGAAGATCAAGTCATCATACTATTATGGAGCCTGTTAAAGTAATACATACCTAATATCCTACTTTTATTAACAGTAAATATATATTAAGGAAAAGGATAACTAATAAAAACAGACTATGTTTTTTATACTTTAATTTTTTTTTTTAGGAAGTTCGGCGTACAGCTCTTGTTCGTCGAGGATCTGACGGCTCTTTGTTGCAGCCTCGTAGCGCTGATAATACCCAGAGACACATCAAAATCTTTGTATCTTAATTATAATAATATAAAATTAATCGTGTATTTCTATACACCTTGTCAAAAATATAGTACAGTATATTGTAATCAGCACGTTTGTGTCTCTGAATAATTAATATAGTGATTATTTAATAAGAGCTTCATGTATAAAATAAATATTATGCTTATGTAATAACTAGAGATCGGATATGACAGTGCATATTTACCTAAGCTTTGAGGAAGCAACATAGAGTGGCTAATACCACCTCTAACCGGATTTAAAATCATTAATTAATATTGATTTTATAGAAACATAGTAAGGTACAAATTATTGATTTGAAGAATATTATTCAATTTTTTAGAGTGGCGTATTAAAGTGGTTTTAAATTAAAATGTTTTGTTTTAATTACGTAAAATAAAACTAAGTTGGCTTTGTTTAAGTAATTATTAGGTAAACTTATGCTTCAAATACTTACCATATATGCATATGTTTTGTTGTACATAATATATTTGTGGTGGTTTCTAGATATAGTAGTAACTATTTGCTATCCCTTTTACTCAATACATAAGCTGTGTGAAGGAGATAGCAAATCAAGGAATGTTATGCATTTTATAAGTGTGCGAGTGAGACAGCAATTTTTACCTGCTTGTATCCAAGTAGCTATTCGAAATTACAAATGATTTACTACATTCGTCTTTATGCTTACTATGTGTTCATGCCAATAATAATTAATTCTTTTAAATCCCGGTATTAAAATCAGTATACCGGCATTTTAGAGGTGGTATTATCCACTAGTTACATGCTTTCTCAAAGTTTAGGTAAATATGCACTGGAATATCCGATCTTTGGTAATAACTGATGTAAATTTATTAAATCTTCTGTCAATGTTTCTTTGCAGCATATTGTATATAATATAGTAAACAAAATGCTTATTAACTTTATAAATATATTTCCTATAATTGAT
This sequence comes from Catocala fraxini, assembly GCA_930367265.1. NCBI lineage: Eukaryota > Metazoa > Arthropoda > Insecta > Lepidoptera > Erebidae > Catocala > Catocala fraxini. The sequence continues at coordinate 11,697,008 of OV884026.1, read as the reverse complement.
GGTAAAATTTCCTTACTAGGCAACATATTCCATAGACTATACTAATTTGCTTTTTTGTTTTCGTACTTCCGTCCGTCACTCGATCAGTTTGCAATGTAGCCAGTCTTTCGAAATGTCATGTCAGTCAGCCATGTTTATTTCTGTAGAATGTGTTTTGAAATGGTGGTAGTGATAAAAAACAACATATTTGTGGAATTATTTTCGTAATTTAATTTGTTAACAACTGTAGTGTATCAGTGAAGCTTCAATGTGTTTTATTGTGTAAGTGAGGATTCTATTGCCGTGAAAATGAATTGGGGTATTGAGCTTTGGGTAAGTGACTGCGACGTTATGATTCCGTGTCGGTTGTCTGGCAAATTGTTAATTGTAAAGTTGCTGTTGTTATGAATTACTACACGTAAAATATATACCAGTACTCAAGCCAATACATAAATATAAAAATAATTATTTATACGATAAACACTTATTCTTTGTAGATATTAGTAAAGATCTCGCTAAGTAGAAAGTTAATGATAGTTTTCTTCGAATTAGCTAATAAAATTATCATACATTACGAAAGTCGGAAAGTTTATCAGTTTCATTTCGGAGTAGTTAATACTGTACTATAGATTACAGCACTATCCCACATACGACGCAAATATTAAAAATGATGTGCAAAATATTCATGTTTTATACTTTCAAACTTTCTACATTTTATCAGGTAATGGATAATACAATGTTTTAAACCTTTCTACAAGTTTTATTAAAATGCTAAAATGCAGATTTTGTTTGTATTAGTAATATTATAGGAGTTTTAAATTTATAAATGCTTGCTGGTGGTTGATACTAAAGTATATATTTTAATTGGTTTATTATTAGATTAATTATAAATAGCTAAGGTACATAGCTATTAAATTCCATGTATTATAACTTGGTAATTTAAACATTTTGTACTGAAATAAAGTGCAATACTAGCAAGCTATAAATACCATAACTTTTATCTTTTATATTGTCATATTTATTGTTACTTTATTATTCAAAAAGTCATTACATTTAAAATTTTGATAAATTAATCAATGCATACCTCATGGACAATGTTTCTTCTCATATAAAACTTGAAAGCGTCATTGGCAAATCTTTTATTTACCATATAATTTACTATCCAATGTTTCAATTTTAAATAGTTTTAGCAATAAATAGCACTTAGGTAATTCATGTACTTATACAAGTCTTTTTTGCTTAGTACCTATATCAGTTGTAAGAATATTATGTAGTAGATATGGGTATAGGTTATGCTTGAGAACTTTTTTATAAATAAAATGTCAAAGAAAGAAATAAAAAGGTTTATTCTGAAAAATCTTATATAATATGTATATATATATATATATACTAAGTGCAGTCTACAAGCTATACTCTGCTTAATTAAAATATTCCTTCATAGATTGGAATAAGTTAAATTTTTAATAATTAAATTGAAGCAAATTGTCTTGATTTGCTGGTTGGTCAGTTGGTCGCTAAAGCCAATCAATATCGATAAAATTCCGTCGTTTTAAACGATATGTAGCTGTATCCGATGTTGTTATAGGCAGTATGATTACTTGTTTATATAGGTTTCGGCCGGGACCTTGCCATTCGGTCGTAATAACCGATCTGTCGTTATAAACGATGTCGTTATATTCGGTTTCGACTGTATTTATTATTCAAGTACATTAAAAGCAAATATAAAAATGATTATATCTTAGAAACGGTAATAATATTAACACAATATAATAATAAACTAATTCATTCTCGCATTCATCTGGATTGTCTAAGCATCCCCAATATTTAACTTAAGAGTTAATGCATTATATGAAGCCAACATTAATAATAATACATATCTAAACTATCCTAAGTGATTTACTACCATATTACTTATTAATTTCCAAACATGCAAATCAATTAGGTAATTACTACCAATGAATCATACTATATAAGCGTTAAATATTACATTAAGGTTTGGGTACATGCAATGAGGCATGTTTAAAAAAAAGTGATTCATACATGTTGTTATACATTCTGAGGAGCCTTGGCATTCATGGTCAAGTTATTAAGTTGTATGCCAACTTGACATCTAGGCCAGTGCATAAATGTGATATGATTGCATATTGTCCTATGCTTCATATTCAGAATACTAATGATATTAATAACAAGAAGCTTGGCTCTGTTTTAAATAAATGTATTTCAAGGCAACAAACTCTATATGGTAGAATGGCTTTAGATTATTTTATTTAATATAACTCTGTTTTCCTTTGACACTAGCATTATAGAGATAGGTATTCAATGTATTTATATATACTATTTGTTCTTGGTAGTAAAATTAATCAAGCTAAAAATAGTGGAAACCTTACGAAATATATAGAATATCAATATTATAATGTTCAGTTAATGTATGAGTCACAGACATCAGCCTTTACAGTTAAAGTGGATGTACATATGTATGTATTTATAATATAGTACTAAATACAATGTCATAGTTCCTTCTCAATTCCATATTATGCAAACAATTGATGATGCTTGAAATACTATGTGTCTCTACCACTACATTGTGTGTTAATTCACTCTTCCACCCACAAATAGTGCCATCTATTAATGTTTGTAGAGCAAGCTCTATGCTGACTTCATAATGTTTACACAGATTCACAAAGAAACATCAATATTTTTCATCATTGAACTCAATTTGATTCAATTACAAATATTAACCGGTCGTATACCGCCGGCTCGCATACCAGCCGGCAGATTTGTACCCGTCGTAGGCCGGTGGCTCGCATGCGAGCCACCAAATTGGCGCCAAAACGCCGCGCGCCGCCTTCGCTTTAGCTTAAGCTAACGTAAAACCAATTTGGTGGCTCGCATGCGAGCCACCGGCCTACGACGGGTACAAATCTGCCGGCTGGTATGCGAGCCGGCGGTATACGACCGGTTAAAGGCGAATCTCTGTCAAAGCAGCAAACATGTCACTTTTTAATCATAATAATTGACATAGCTACTCATTTAAATCAATATGTAAGTAGGTATCAAGTTTAAATCGTAAATTATACATTTTTGTACCTGCTCAAACTTGAAATGTAAGTAGGTCGAAAATACGCCTTTTGTCGCCTAGGTAAGTAATGAATAATTCAAAGTCGCAAATATTTTTAAAATTTCTCCGAAGTCTAGGGCAACATTTAATGACCAAATCGACCGACTCTTAGGTGAGCTAGTAAATAGCGAAGATTGACGTCGAGTTCATCGTCCTCTGTACGCGTACAGAGACACTTGATGTCGCTGATACTGTATCTATTTGGATCTATAAGTGTGCGAGAGTGGTCAGTGTTGGCAAGCTGCAAGGCCGGTGGCTGCCCGCATTCCACTCGACTTGCTGCCTAGTTGTGAAATGGTCCATTCGTCGCTCACCTATCATTATCATTATGTAGATAGACTCTTGGAGCAAAAATATCAGATATTTATTTATTTATTTTGTAAGAAAGTGAAAATATTTACGACGATACGATTATAATATAAAAATGCACAAAGTTAGTCGCCTTGCAAGGCTGCGTTAATTAGGTGATTACAGAATGTATAATATTCATTTCTGCAGCTCTTACTCTAGAGAAAGTTTCGTATTAATACGTATAAATAAATGTGTTTTCTTATTAACGTACTAAGAGGCCGAGCGACAGTTAGAAATTAGCAGATCATGAATTTGCGAAATATATAATTGTAATACAGTAAAATAAACGTTAAAACTGCAGTAAATTGACATTAGTGCAGCAAGTATACAATTCAATTACGACGGTGTCCCTGAACTAGTTCGCTAAGCGTTTTGTAACACGACCTGGATAGCGGCCACAGTCAGATACAACGAACATAGGTACAGCCAGCGACAACTCAGGCGTCAGGCTTCCAACAATATCAATATTACTCTTCTGTTATCTCACATTTCTATATCAGGTCTTGTATTTTATGTAAATAATGCTGCTTTTTCCGACTTATCGGCAGCATTTTACTAATACTCTCAGTTAATTATTCAAATATCTGAAAAGTATTTATTTTCTTCGTTACGACAAAACACCTTGCTCAAATGGATATTTTCAGCAAACTTGTTTATAGAACATATATGCGTATACTTACTATAAATACATTATCGCTTTAAATGATGCCTATTTTCTATAATAGTACCTATCGTAGCACTGTTCAAACATATTTGACTAAGATCTGATACTTTGTCCTTGGATCATCTAAATGTTTATTTCACCTAAATATACATCATAATCAAACGCGTAACGCACAGTGCATTAAGAGTTAGACGATCAATTTGCAATAAACCAACTGTGCAGTTAAACTCTTGTACACTTTACTATTAGAACGTATTGGTAATGCAAAATCTTGTTGCATATACCGGTAACTATTAAAGTAAGTACTCACTAAGCTGTGAGGCAAGCAGCTAGTTTAAAATTACATGCACGTAGAAATCTCTTGCTTTACCTTCTGCGGTATGGTCGCCAGGTTATTGCGAACTGTTGCTTATCCGTATGAACGAACTCGAACATCAGTCAGTACATGCCCTTTGATTTTAGACGCTATCTGTGTATACAGTTACTTTGATTACTTTAGACAACGTGTATGTATTACCTACTTTTATGACCGATGTTGAAGCAAATCTACATATTATATTGTAATATGTACAGTTATTTTTTAAAGTAATTGTAGTTTCCAATGTCTTTTATGGCGGATGTGTCATTATAGCATTTAATTATTATTTAAGTACCTATGTAGGTTTTAAGCGCAATAGTGAAAATCTATGATCACGCGTGCGGCATGTGGTAACAATTAATTTAATGTTGTTAATACGTCCTCAGTGAGTGTAGTTGTTTTTCATTGGCTTCTATTGACACGTGGATATTAGGGCACTGGGTTGTAATAAGAAACCGAAGTCACATTGAACATTTAAGTATCAGTATTATGTAGGTCAGACAATCGTTGGTCGGCAGTACGATATTGATCAAACCGAACTGAAGATCTTATTCAGGATATCAAGTTCAACTTGCATTGTAGAATGTTCTATCGATAAAAAACCGTTTAAATCGTATCCTCAGCCTCGCCTCGCATTTAACGAGACTTCCTGCAGTCTCGTTAAATGCGAGGCAGTCTAGACTTGACGAAGACGCTAGATAAGTTTTCCTTATACTTACGAAGAGTTACGCGATTGCTTTGCTTGGATATAGTTTCATATTAAAACCAAAAATGTATAATATTCTGAGGCAAGATAGAGAGCTTAGTACGTTGTTAAGATAATAGCATAATGTAAAGCGTTTATTATTATTGCTCATTGCTATGATACAGACACAAGGCATAGTCTTGAGAAGCCACGATGTGTTCACGTTGTCATCTTGTGATACCAATAATTGCTTTGCTATAGTTACTCGCATTATACTATAATTACAATTCGTCACATATCTGATTACAATTTGCTTATTCTACGTTGACATAAATAGGTTCAAGCAAAGCTTGTTAATAATTGTTAATCATTAACTCGCTGTTCGCTCTTTTCCTCAATAATGTGCGACTGTTACAGTTGTGTACATATCTGTTTATAACAATTCTCATAATATATTTGCCTGGACAGATAGGCTGATATGCGTTTCATCAACACAAGAATAGTTCTTTTAGTCTGAATAAAAAAGGTTAGGTCCCAAGTACTTTTGTAGATTGCTTCTATAAAACACTACCCATTATAAGTTCGTTCACTATGGTTATGAATCTATGACCTTACGGAACGATACAGCAGACAAATATAACAAGAATGAAACTTCAGCTGTGCCACTACCATCTCACCTGTAACATAAGCAGAACTATTAATTCGAAAATCTGTATAAATACGCTCCTGATTTAATTGTCGACTTCATCGAAAGAATAATTAATAGGATACGTTTCATTACCATTAAACATTAGAGGTTTAATTTTATTCTAAATAACAATGTATCTGATAATTTGTATGATAGCAATAATTAAGTACCAACAATGACACAACTTTAATTCGTTTTTTTTTGTGTTATGTTCTTTTACAAGAAAGTAATTACAGCATTGATTAATTATTAGTCATCCGTAAATATATATATGTTATTTAATTATGGTTGAATAATTTGCAATTCTTCGTATAAGCGACCTTCCTCAAATAATCTCTTCAATAAGTATTTTTCATTGTTAGTAATGGGATATTCTACGACGAGTCAAGATCATTCAGTAAATATTCTCTTCACATACACATTGTCAACAAATTACATTTATGAACCAATTTCCTCATTGTAGTATACTGATTTCTTTGCCGTTCGTATCGTGACCAACTCACTTATTGAAGTCGCGATTGTGGGCTGGCCGAAATGAAAAATGGAGCCTGCCTATTATGGGCACCTTGTTGAACGATGATCTCATCATTAAAATGTTTTTTATTGTTTACTACGCCAAACCGCCGCACGTTATTTGACTGAGTAGAATTGGAGAGGATGCCGAAATTGTTTGATTTTCTTAGATGGGTATTCTGTAAACTGTATTATTGCAGATTTGCTGTTTTTGCCATCTCTTACCTAGATAAATTTTACACGCGTGTTTAACTGTTTACCCTACATCTAATAAGCTCAGTGATTCGTTATAAAATTTTATCACGTCTTATGATTACAGAAACGTATTCATATTTTAATATCAATCATAAAACCGCCTTAGTTTCTCAAATATTAATGACAGACATAAATATGCTGAAAGTGAAACCAATAAAATCCAACCAATTTGTTTGATTCGTTCGGAGAGATGAAAATTGCTATAAAATTTTATAGAAGTCGAATGCTTAAAATTCGGCTAGAGATTATAGTGTTTATTTCATTGTGGCTTTACAAACACATCGCTACGCTCTCCGTAGGTATAACAATTTTGAATTTAAAAGTTGTGTGTTCTATTTCGGGAGGCCGGGCCCGCAAAGTGGTCCCGCTTAATTGACCCAGGTTTCGAGTTACTTTTAGGTGTGACCTTTAGGCACTGCCTTCAATAATCTTGATTGCAGCCACACCTGCGCGTTTTTCTATTACTGCCTTCGTAGTTGTGTTTCAAGGTCTTATAAATCTCTCTTTTGTGTATATTGAGCTAGTAGTTATGGAGTGGTGTTGAAAACTTAACTATTTATTCGATTTGTGTTCTGTTGAGTACGCGCTGCCATAACATATTTCAATATTTGCGACGTAGGCGCGCACACGACTCATTTGGCGAGTGGTAGCAGGTCCAGTCTCAGACCCAGGCCCAGAACCGGTTCGACCAGAATAAACAGGACCGCGCCAAATAATGGCTAAGTATAACGTGAATAAATACAAGCAAAAAACAATTCTATTCACGACGTGTTAAGGTTTCGTATAAATAAATTATGACAAACTCAACGGACGTCAAGTTGTATTAGCATCTTGCGAATTGTGTTATTTTTGAGATACCATCCGTTTGAATGTATCCACCCTCACTATCTTTTGCACCTTTATCTGGACGGCATAATGTATGCGCGCTTTAAAATAGCAAGTTTACACGTATATTATAGATGAGTTTCTATACATAAATTCGTGTAACCAAACACTCTGACTTCCTATAATTAATATAACAAAGAACACATTCTTGCAGTTTCGTCATCCACACTGCAGGCGGTGTATTTGCGTATGTAAATGGTAACGTAATACATATTAATAAATCAAACTAATATGAATCAATTGAATCATGATAATATGCAATCCATTTCCTATGGAAGCGGCTGTTCATGGTTCGCTGCCTACGTTTACTGCGAAAGTTAAAACATATGGAATTTGTACATTAAGAGAAAGTGTATCCAAATGTATCGGTGCACAATGTTCAGATCATATGCGAAGTGCAGTCTTGAGGCGATGTTGTCGAGCTAAAGCGTCCTGACAATGTCAGTTCATAAATGTCACGACCTATTCATAGTACTATAAGACACTTAGAAGTCGAATCATATTGTATTGAATGTCTTGTTGATGACATACGAAAGCAATAAGTTGTAGCGCAATAAAACCGAAGACTATTCATAGACGTTTGGTGAATTTATTGAAAGTTTTTATTATATAAGGGACATGCACACGGCGTCAAAATAATTCACACTGAGAATAGAGAAAACTATAATAACGTACGATCAAACCCTACTTGTTAGCAAGACCATGAGAAAAACAAAGCCAGTCCCGTATGAGGTCTGTTGAATGTGAAGCGAGCAATTAGAAGGCGATGGAGCAATTACAGTTGATCCGGTGCGCGCGCGCTCATTCGCTAAATGCGGTTCCGAAACTCTTGTGCACTCACACGCAATCACTTATAAAGTGTATTAGGAAGTGTTTAGAGATTTCATTTGCTTTTAATTGAAATAATTGTTCGAGAATCTAGTGTATTTTCGAATAAACATATAATCATACAACATCGGTTACATAAAAACAGAAATGCCGAAATGTTGCGTGAAAGTTATACGATTTTCACTGGTGATATCACGCGTATGCATATTGGAATTGATAATAATTTACTGATATTACCTTGCTTGTATTCAGTAATACCATATTAATTCCAATACTTAATTAATATAACGACATGTACCTACTTATAATGTTATTATATTATTGACTAAACGCATGAAATAGGAATTGTGGTTAAAACTCACCAGTGTTACTGTTACTTGATTAGATATTGATTTACAATGTAGAAGATCCATAAAATTTATATTAGGAATATATAAACTTAGTAGCAATTGTTAACTAATTAATTTCTCACGCAAATATTATTGTAGTCAAAATTGAAGGTCAATGTTTGATACAGAGTCAACCATTTTATCAGAAACCAATCAATAGCGAAACTAATACAGTCTATTGATCTCCCCTTGAGATTCGACACCGCGAATTGCTTCTTTAATTAAATAAGCCTGAAGTGTCTACCGCAATCTTTGTTGTTTTAGCTATGTATTTTCAATTCAGTTGTCATCAAATGAAATGTGATCGTCGAATTATAACATCCTATTGGTATTGACAAGTCAGGTCATATTATATTAAATGTATATAGCATCATTCACATGACAATCATCTCAAAAACAAAAAGTTGGTAGATTTTAATTTTACTTGAATATCTGTCGTTATTATATCATAGTATATGTTAGTCTGCTTTGTTTGCTATGCTTGCTATTTAAGTTCAGTCAATGTATAATTTAATAAATAACTGACTACGATGCGGTGATAGTATTAGGTATCCTGCTAAATTTTTCAAAACTGCGTGGTGGTTAACCATAACCTTGTATAGTGTCGCTATTTAAGACCGAACTTGTGGAAGTAATGACATACAGCAAATTATTGGAAAGTGACCAAATTAAATCAGTATCGCCATACTTTTCTATAACAGGACGAATCGATTCCATCTTAATATAGAAAAAAACAAGTACATTTACCGAGATGGGCATAAGCTACTTATTTTTCATCTTGTAAAAATACTTAGTTACTATGGTAGTTATTTTTACTTAAACCACGGGAGTAGTCATCTACTACTTAACTGCAACTGCAAAATATATATAACAACCAGTTTTCACTCACAAAATCTAGTTGTTATATACATACATATCTATACTAATATTATAAAGCTGAAGAGTTTGTTTGTTTGTTTATTTGTTTAAACGCGCTAATTTCAGGAACTACTGGTTCGATTTGACAAATTATTTTAATGTTGGATAGCCTTTTTATCGAGGAAGGCTATAGGCTAAATAACATCACGCTACGACCCAAGGGAGCGGCGCAGTAACGATAAACGCGGGTGAAACCGCGGCAACATCTAGTGTATATATACAGATGCAGTTAAATATTAGTTGACTGATGGTCTGCACTTTTTAGGCCAACGTGATTAAGATACTGCAAAGAATTTCACGTTACGTGCAAAAGAATGTGTACGAGTTAAGGAATTATCCCATTTTTAAGTTAACGGAATGTTGCCGTTGCGCAGTAAAGAAAAGCAGTTGTTGCAAAACCGTTAGTGACGCATGGCGCGCAAAGCTCAAAGCAGGAAGTTTGAAACACGTGAACTAACAAGCTGGGTTAATCGTACTAGTTAATATTACTTCGAGAGTTATCTTACGAAGTTGCAATCCTGTCATCTTATAAGACAGATCGTGTTGCTTTCCTGCCTTCGATGCGCGAGATACCTATTTAGAAGCAACGTATCTAAACTTTGTATTGGATGGTGAGTGAAGTTTGTAAGGCATAGTTAAACTTGTATACAGTTTTCAGTGGTAAAGAACGTCAGAGAAGTATTCGTTCTAAGATGAGGGTTGTGGTTGACTGGCGTGTAAGTGCCTTAATGTGTTTAATGGACACATGTAATACGGTCCATACAGGGTGCATATTAACTACTATTTGTATCCGAATTGTACCCCAATCGATAATAGTAGGTTCGATGTAGCTTGAATATTATAGAGTTAGCACGACAAATGCACTAAGCATCTAATATACCGGTTTGTTTGTTTTAAAAGCACGTTTAAAATAAAAATAGTTTGCTTCTTCGTATAAACAGTTTAACCTGGTATTACCATCATATTGCAGTCGTGATGCAGTTAATAAGTCAGTCTGTATACAGCTGTAGCTTGATTTCTCTTTGGGCATGTGGTACTCGGTACGCGCTCCAGACCGCACCTTTCGTCAACAAGAACATCATCTGCCTTCGCGCTTCTGTTTACATGTTGCAACTGTTTCTGCGTTCAAGTTCGAGGTTATTCACTCTGCTATGCCGTAACAAAACTAGTTATTATTTTCAAGTTAAATAGACAATGAAACCGTTTAATTTACATTTTCATGGAGTATGTCTAAAAACTAAAATTGTATTGAAGGTCGAATTGGATCACAATGAAAACTCGCGGAAATGATCTAACTTAAATTGCAGTGCGAGTTTTCCGCTGGCAATTAGTATCAGGATAAACGTGATAATTACAGTTTGTTTTGTTACGAGCCTGGCTAATTGTTACGCAATTTTAAAGCACATTACACATAATATACCAAGTGATGAGTTACTTGAATCATCGTCTATATTTTTATACATTTTAATGTCAATTTACCTGAATAACAGCTGATATGATCATGTGCGCAATTCTTGTTGTGTTTGATAACATTCTGTGTACTAAAACTTTGTAATCAATGTGATCAATTTTACATAATCTTTATCGAATGTTTTTTTATAGATTACTAGTAATTCGAGTTTCAAATAACTTGTAGATATTTTTGTTAATCTAAGCAAACAATGCTTATTTTAGGAATGAATTCACGTCAGTAGTGCAATGGGTAATAGCGACGAACCTACCTTTTATTTTTTGCGAGGTACAGAAATTTAGAGCTACTTTTATAGGTATAATTATATTATTCACCACAGATGAGATGTGTCGGCTGAGCCCGCTTCGTGTTACGATCAAACGTTGCAATAGCTCCGACGGAGCTGGTTAAAAGTTGGAGCGATTCGCGATAGCTTGAAGTACGGTTACGAGGTTGCTTTTATAAATTCATGTCTGGATTGCTACTAACTAAGGATATTTTTCTATAAATTCGGATATTATCTATAAAATTCGGGCAGCAAGCAGCATTCAACGACGAAGTTGCTCCCTCTACTGTTTATAATTTAAGCCTGTCACATGAATAGACATTGCATCGCGTAAAAGTCTATGCAATCGATTATAACTCAGTACGGAGGGCCGAGGGCGTCCTGCGCCCATTACTTGTGTTTACATAGCCATTAGCCTCTGGCATCAGATCGATTTCCTGTTGCTTCAACCATACCGCCGCACTATATAAGGAGGAACGTTATGACGATTACATGAACTCGAGTTCAACTAACGTTCTAAAAGACATCTTTCATATCTTATCATCCGAAATTATATTTTGTGTCGCGTGTTTGACGACTTAATATAACACGTTCAAGGGAACGATTGACATTTCAATATCTCATTTACTCACTCGTGAGAATATTCGTTATAGATAAACTACATTTGTTTGATTAGATAAAAACTTATCGGATGAATCTTCAACGTGTCTTCGTACTTTTTGTTGATTCAATAATTATGTGCTGTTAGTTGATACACGCTGTGTATAGGTGCTATTTCGCTCGTGTATTTCTCCATATTATTTACGATGTTGCAAGAGGTTAAAGATAGACGACCGGTTTGGCTTACACTAGCTTGGTGCAGTTGTTAAGCATCAAAAGCGCATCGATATTGATTTCACTTGTAATATTAGAATTCAATATTTAAACTCGTTGCCTTTTATTTAATTCTTCTTGTGTTTATTTAAATAGCCATCATGCTACCATATGCTGGTCATTACAGAATATTCCGCGACTTATACAAGGCCAGGCTACTACACAACGTAGGTACATGATAACTGTGGCACTTCATTCTTATTCATATTCGCAACACCGGCTGCTATAAAGATATTATCGTTATAACGAATGCCTTCGAGTGCGTCGATCTTTTCCAGCGTCATATTGCGTACTATAAGATGTAGATGTAGTCATGTGGCGATGTTTTATAGTTTAAACAGGGTAAGTTATTTGACATCTTGAAACTAATTTAGGTCCAACTAATAATATAATTTTATCTTCCAGAACTATGGATATGTAATATGTGTTATATTAAAAGGGAATAAAAAAAGATACATTTAGTATTATACATGTTCAAGACTTTAACTTCATTAAGTATTTTATATGAGATAATGATAGTATGATGAGCGAAAGTGGCGATGTGAGGACACGTCGCGGACCGGACCTCCCTCACGCGTCTGCAACTGGATGATGTGTCGCGCTCCACCTCCACTCGCAACGGTCACACCTGACTCGCTTTCGTAGAAATCCTCATTATGGCCACTACTACATAATATATATACCTGTCATATAACCTCGAGATTAGCTACTTACTTTAATTTATATGATACGCATTGTTAACGGTGATATTTCTTGAAAATATTTTCAACATTAGCTGTTAACAATTGTAGAAGTTCTTTACGAGTAGAAGCGTTGCGTCACTGTTGATGTTTCAGTGAAAGGTGTTGGCCAAACTCTACAGTGAGATATAATAAATTGCACTATGTAATTCAATAACGGTGGGACCAGGCATATATATGTACATTTTATTGTAGCAAGAGGTAAACTTGATGGAAAGGTCTTCACAATCTTTATCACAATTACGCGATAATTCATCTTATGGAGTTAGCTGTAAAATGGTATAGAATATGATCCTAGGTACACCATGGGCCAAGGGAATAATCTGAAGGATTCAGATAACTGTTTAAATAGCTCTTGGCAAAATGTGTTACGGATAAATTATATTAGTAAGTTTTAAGATTGCTCTAACATGTTTCGAAATTAACAGAAACTGATATTAGTGATCACATAAATATTATCGTGACTCACTTCCCTAAGTAATAATACTTTTCTACAATAAGTATGATGATATGTCATTAAGGGAACTCATCATAGATAACTCTCCTTGCTCTTGTGAACAATGGTGTATGTATTGAGTTGCGAGTATGTGAACTGTTAAGGTTACGACTGCGCGCATTCCGTGAGAATTTGCCTTCGAATGATGTTACTGACTTAACGTTGTACGTTTGTCTGCGCAGCTGCTTACCGAGAGTATATTTCAAGGTTCAATTGTGAAAGGAATCTACGTCGAATAACAAACGTATATTACTCAAAAATTGTTAGATTTTTGTAATTCTTTAATATTTGTATGCTTTAAGTGTAAATTATAGTGGCAGCACCCTTAATTTCTGGAAAATGTCTTGATTTCGAACACGTGCAAGTGAATTTCAAGTGCATGTTATTCTGTATATGTGAGTATCATAACTATATAGACAAATTGGTTTAGTGAAAATTATTTCGTAAGTTTATCATCACACCCGCCCCTAGCGAAGGTAAAAATATGTCTGATATTTCTACAGGGACCATGACACAATCCTAAAGTGAAATGACACAATTTTACCTTGAGTTTGTCGATAAGGGTGTTTTGTCGTGTTGCTTTGCCATTATTTATTTATATGCGTTTATATGTAACTGTGGCAGTTTAGTCAAACATTTATCTCTCTAGGTATGATGAAAAATTTGAAAAATGAATACTGAACTTGTTCGTTTGATGAGAGCATGTGCTGTTTTGTGATTCAACCGATCGAAAGAATCGTTGCATACGAAGATATTGCCATATCGTTCCTATTGCGAAAACTTTGCACATTGGAAGTGCATAGTTGATATTAGTTCCCGATATAGGTATTGTGAATCGGTATATATCCCGTAGTTTTATGAATGTCAATGAGTCAACGGGATCTACTCAAAACGCACATTAAACAGTAACTTTCTTCAAACATATGTTTCGAGATTTTTTGTCATGTGTTGTTGTGCGATGACACGTGCTCAAAATGACATGCACCGCGTTAGGAAGCCCTTCCCAATGACAAGCCACATGTTGCACTCGTTGACTTGTGAAGCTGAAAGCGAATTTTTACATAGTGCTCTTTAGTTTTTTATTTTCTTCATCAATGTATCACATATATCTATGTATAATGATGACACGCGTAGAATAACATTATGGATACTAAGAAATACCTACTACAAATGTTGTTTTTTTAATAGGTACATTTAACATTTTTAAATTGGTTTGTTTACACGCGTATCTTTCAGTGCCAGGGGAACCTGCGTGTTACACATTTAGTCCATATTATTGTGAGCAGCGGCCATCGTTTGGGTTAACGCACTCTTGCTCATCCGATCCGTTGTATATTCTTCCGGGTTGATTTCATTTAGCATCTAAAATTTATTTTTAACCTACGTTTTTATTATATTACTTATAACAAAATTCCACCAAATTGACATGGGAATTGTCGATTTACACTCTTGTATTATAAACAAGAATATATTTTTTCATCAAAGGCGCTTTGTCACGATCGATCACTGTTAATGTGTCTGCTGTAAACACGTACAATCGGCCTAATGTTGTCTCGTGGGAAATATTTACCACTCAAGAGCATTATAGTATGAACAAATACAACACTTTATTATTATTATTATTACATATTTGAGACGTCATCCGTTATGAATGTTATGATAGAGGTATGAAGGTTAATTTTAGCACCGATTGTTCATTAATCGAGCTATTCTGGCCACTTGAAATGCCGAACGTTTTTGCCAGTTCAGTCATCATAATATGGGCGCCGCTGAAACCAAAATAACTGTTTGATCGAATTTTCGGCAAATGCTGACGTCATACAGGGGCCATTTGCACAATGTATCAGAATTAATGTTGTCTTATAAGTGTACCTATGAAAGAAACATGTTCTTTTTCATTTTGAGAATGCAAATCGTATAGTAGCTGCTATTTGTTTTATCAACGCTCTTTTCACAAGCACAAACATACCTATATTGTACTTATAAAACATGAATAATTCTATGTAAAAATATAAGTTCCGTTTACGTTTTTCGTTGTCAGATGTTGTGGCTTTAAGTTGTTTCCATAAAAGTTTTAAGATATACTATGATGTAGTTATAATAAAAGTTTGTCTCCAGTGACGACTGCGGACGTTCCCGAGTATTATCGTCGGACTATGCCGATGCCGGTGCCATTACACCTGCTGCGGTTGCCCGACCCCTCTGACCGGTCCCGCGTCCGTTCTACTGTGAAATTATGCACATCTGCTCTTACAAACATTATAATGCCTTATTTTCATATATTATTCACCTCTACGTCGAATATTATGAGGCTTTGTTTTTATAACAAAGGATTTAGTTACTCTCAAGGTAAAACCATAAGAAATATACTCTCAGTTTAAGATCTGTTTAGACGTATGATTTGAATGGATGCATTGAATGAGTGCTATGATTATTTAGCTGCTATAGTACACAACTACACGCTAAAGAGATTTAAAAAATTACATCGTAGGTTGTAAACGTAAAAATGCTTTGAGAAGTAAGGCCGTAGTTGATCAACCGCGGGCGGTCGGGTAAATACGTTAGTGTAATTGCGCTGCTCACATTGAAACGTCTGGAACAGTGGGCTCTTGTGGACGAGCGACGCGGCACGGCGCCTGTCTGCCGCGAAGTATCGACTACACGGGCACCCATACTTCTTATTACATTGCCTTTAAAGTTTTATCCTTTTTAGGAGTTCCCCATACATTGTATATTTTATAACAAATTCGTTTCGTTCCATCATAAATTACAAAAGCTACCAAGTAACAGAATTCGCGAAGTTGGGTATTTCCAGAACGCGATAACCTTCACAGTTCTCAAGGTTGACGCAAACGGGCATTGGCAGGGCTAGCGTGTTCTCTTTTAGCAAACGTCTTCACTTTCGAAATACTTACCAACATTTACACAAAACTAACCATGATAAATGCTCGATATGTTAAGTGGAATGAATACGTTTATATTTCACGTTCTGGAAATCAACTTGAATGCTTACGTTTACTTTCCAACAATGCGCTTGCATTTTTCCACGAGAAAGCGGAAACACGCGTGTCTGTCTCAACAATGCCTCGAGCTCGTGCTAAACCACATTCTGCGTCCCTACTGTGTATTATTCTTATAACTATCAATAACCTACTACTGATGTCGAAGGGGCTCGTTTCGGGAACACTGTTTATTCACACAGTCGAGAATTCTAAACAAACCTATTGAACATTCTCAGTTAGCTATGACGAATTTTGGTTGGTCGTTAAGCTAACCACCGTATAAGTGGTTGAAATTATAGAGATTTCAAGAGTTGTTGGTTCAAGTATTCTCAAGGACAATCAATATCACCTACGGATTCGCTCTGACTCAAGTGCTCGCGTTCCCTAAGCGAAGGGGTAGGAAATCTTAGGGCTGCTAATCCAATCGTGCATCCCTCTCGTAGGGGCGATCCCTGAATTCCTGTTAACATATTATATTGTGATTTTGGTACTATCTACTCTAACTTTATCACAGTTCACGGCAAGTGATCGTATCTCACGACACCGTTATGTTATAACCTGTATTACAAAAATTAATAAACTGTTACCTGCAGTGCCTACTACTGATTTATCACAAATCAAATTCGATTAACTAAATGGGTTTAATATTAACTTCAAATTAGATTTTGTTATTACACCAGTCAATGTCGGCGTTCCGATACATATACATATATATATGAAATACATGTATTTTATATGTATTGTACTTATATTATTATGTAAAATTATATGATGCTCTGAAATAGATAAATGTTATTACACAGCATATATTTTGTTCAAAGCTACATATTCGGCGTTGTTTAATGGAGCTGAGTGCATACAGGTCTAACATATTTTGCTACAATATCTGAAAATGTAATGACAATCACGACACATATTGTAATGTGCAGAGTATAAACTTAATAGCAGGAAACAAGCCCTTTGTGTTTTAACAATGCGCAATAGAATGACAAAAACTTTTTTTAGTATCCAGGCCTGGCACAATGCGCCCGCGGCTGTCTTCGTCCGCCTTCCCACGTACTTCTCTACTGTAACTGGGTGTTTCGTAGCATACTACCGACGTATAATCATCTCTTCAAAGACATTTGTACAGAACAAAGTCTTTAGAATTTTAAGCATGATCCTCATTCGACGCTGTTTTCTATACATTCAATTAAAGGATGTAAATATCAAAGAATAGACATGTAACGATACTATAGTATGAATAATTATGCATTTTGACTGCGAAAGGGCATTCCGCTTCAGTAACTTGTAAATAATTTTTCATTCAAACGTCAGAATTGCAATTGTTAACATTTGGTGAGTTTGAGGCTTGCCTGTAAATGCAAAAAAAGGACTATTTTAAAACTACGTTAATTACGCAGTCTTATGATGCACGGTAGTACCACTCTAATAAGGATAATGTACAAATATTTTCCTTTTGCGAAAAAACAATACGTATTGTTTTGCAATTCCTGTCATTAGGCTCACAATAACACCTTTTATTCTATACCTATTTCTATTGACCTCTTCAACGGAAAGCGCACTAAAACTGCCAACAATCAAATCATGTACGTATGCGGCGATTGAACGAACACTTTCGAACATATTTTTATGTACGGATGCGAATGAATAATAACAGACTTGTAACTTGAACATGTAGAATACTAATTTCCAGTGTTCTTTTTGGTTTTGTAACAGATCGATCGGTACTTATGTAATGGCTATGTTTGGCACAGTTTTGCCAAAGTCGTTGCACCTAGCAGATCTTGTGCGACTTTCACAACTGTTTTGTTATGAAGGCCTTGTCTGTGCATACACCGTAAACGAATTACTAATAAACGTTTATTCGTCACTTGGTTTTACATTTTTGGCAATGATATTACTTTATTAGCGTCCCGTGTCGTTTTGTTAATTTATTAAAATTGTTGTATCATTAATATCATTATTAATACGAATCGGTATAAGCGCATTACTTTCTACGTGCGCGAGAGTTGCTTTCCAACACTTTTACCCATCAACATACTATGAACTCCGTAAACCACGTATGGTCAACACACACACTTGTTGTTTCATTTATACTTTAGTACTTTTTGTTATGTGTGATCTGTGACAGTATAGCAATCTTGAATCCCTATTGCCTCATTTGCCTATTACTTTCTTTTTTCATGGCTAATATATGGGCGTATTCAGTTATGTACTTAAGTTATATAATACTCTAGTTTTCGCTGTGGTCGTTCGGAATTTTGATAAGACATTAATTTTCTTACCGCATTGCATAAACCTGCAGACAACAAAAATAGTGTAGTGTAGAAAGTACCAAAAGTTACGACCATAAAAGATCGTACGTGCTTCTTCGGTTTGATTGAAATAAAGTTGGTGCACGCTTCTCGGTAATGAGGGCACGTTTTGTTTAGACATTTGCTGGGTTTCATACGAATTGTCGTGGGTTTTATGCGAAACAGGTATTCGGAGCGCATTTTTATCTTGTAAAACCCTTTCAAACCCACGTCTGTTGCAAAGTGCAAGAATTGTAACTTAAGGCAACCATCGTTAAAATTTACTATCATACGGGAAAAATTGGCACGAATTTTTGATCGTGTAGGCGTTTGATAGATATACTGGTGAAGTACCTACTTTCAGATTTTATGTAGATGATGATATTTTATGATACATGAGTGTGGTTGTGTGCAAACCATAGGTGGAGTAGGTGACTAAATGTTTAGGAAAACGGAAACAAGAGTTGGTCGTAAACAGTTTGTATTTTACGATCCTTCTAACAATATCGACAAGTCGATTAGTAGGCACTAGTAGCCAATTATAGTCTATGTATTGTGTAAGTTAATTTATATTTCGTTAGTGAAGATGAAAGTGAAAATGTTACGTACGTACGGGTTCACGTATAGGACGCGTGGCTTGCATTCGAGTATGGAGAGTATAGCTTCATAAAAAGAAAGTTTTGCATGAAAGTTATGTTTAATGCATTTAATTCAACGTTTTTATAGCAGTACATGCATTTTATTTTTGTTAGATAAAATGTAATAACTTACACACAACCTATATAATAACAAAGATAAACGCCAGAAACAGGCCGAAATTCGAAGTCAGCTAAATCAGACGACGAAGGTGAACTTTGTGATAAAGAAGATTTCTGACCTAGTTAGTGAGGCAATGACTGTGTAGGAATGTATTGGTTGTATAATATGTGTAGTATACCTAGTTTATTTGGGTAAAATGCCGCGTACCTTTTTGGTATCAATTTATATTTATTTGCGTCTGGGTTGTTGTCTGGACGAGCGGGCGGGGGTGCGACATTGAGTCACGCAGGGTGACGCAGGTTGGGGTGCGCGCCCCGACACCCTGTGACGTCATCAATCGTGACTCACACCTACCGTTATAGACTTCGACCTCGCTTCGAACGAACCAAAATTAGACTGCAAATGAAATGTGAACCGTTTTGAAAGGAAGTCGTCGGGTTTTATTGTAATTTCACCCTTTCCAAGCTTATTCTCGCTGACGGATACAATGCTACATCAAAACGGCAATGATACAATTAGCCGCTGCAAAACTGATATATTGGCTGTTTTACTAATTCGACCAGATTTTTGCGTGCTTTTAGATCATGGTCGCATTCAGTTCTAAATGAATTCGTGTCGCTTTCTAAAAACCTTCACAAAATTGTTCTGAATTATTTATTAAATTTAAATAAAATACGAAGTAACGACTTTTAAACTGTCTAGCAACTTTGCATATCAAGAATAATTATGTCACACTTGTAGTTTATTATACTTTAACTGTGTCAACTCATCAATCATTAAGATAAATTTTAAATGGACATACCCACGTACAAATTAGTTTTTAAATTAAGCTAAGGACACTTCTGCGATAAAATATCGATTTGGTTTGGAATTGTAAGTCTATTTGTTGTGTGTACAGAGGTTTTTGAACTTTTGTAAACGTTCAATTTGGCTCACACAGTGAATGTTGTTAGTTAGCAGACCATGAAGATAAATAAACCTGAACGTATTGTACGACCTGAGGTTTTACTCATTTGAAAGGTGCGATAGGTGAATATTATGAATAGCCATTGGAAAACATATTAATTGTTTTGTAAGTTGCTATTCGATCGAGAAGTCTTAAGGTACGGGGCGGGGCGACCTTATGGTGCGAATAAAACAGCTGTTGTATCGGCGTTATTACTATTAATTATTATATATTCTATTTGAATTATGATTCACGCTTTAATTAATCAGTTTTTGTATATAACACATACATAGTTTTACGCGTCCTTCCTTCCTCTAAGGAAGGCAGAGATGTATTATATTTTCGTCTACATTTCAGCAGCTATGGTTTTAGATGCCACGTAATGAAGAGCAAACGTATTTTCAACTAGTTTCAGACTTCGTGCTACAAGTGGAAAATCTTGTCTTAAAAACAGTTAAAACTACCCAACCCGCACAACCTTAATAATTATCATTTAATATCCTGTTCCAAAAACATGCTTAAATATAAGTAAATTTTGACTGTCGATTGCTAAGATGGTTTGGTAATAGTTTAAACGGCTGTCTACTTCCAATGATTTTATTGCACGGTGAAAATATTTGTGCTCCTAGATAATCCTAGGTACTTTATTTTATTGACAGATATGATTGTTGCCTTAGAATATGTGTATTATTATGCGTAGTTCATTGTACACGGGCTTTACGTACTACATCGACATTTCCTCAAATACACAGCAAATCCCTTATAACAGAAATGAAGCCTATTCCAGACTCGAGAGTACAGACTGTAGGCTAAAGTAAAGACAAATCAATCGAACAAGAAACTTCTGTTGAAAACCATAAATCGAGTAGGGTGGGGCTGGTGGTATTATCGAAATAAATTAAGTCACCTGTAGTGGGTGGTGGCATTATGCAAGTTTGTTTCAATTACATAAAGTGAAAGAGAACTTGTATAGCATTGCCATTTCAAAGGGCTCTCCATATTTTACTGGTTTTACCGCTTGGGGACAGTCATTATCGGCGATGTAATTAAACACACCGTTATATATAATTGCCAGCTACCGCCTGCGGGTCAGCCTAGCACTATAATCTGAAAAGCTATAGCTAACCTAACTTAGCTTAAATACCTTTAGCTATCTCCGTGCCAATTAAAACGCCTGTGTTTAAGGTAAAAATAGCAAGCACGTTTAATATTTACCATATTCGGTAAAACCGAAGTTCTTTTTCTCTGTATCGTTGAGCAAATGAAGCTAGCGCAGGCGTTGATAACGATTGCAGTCGTTCGGTGTAAACGTGTTGGGTCATACTGTGACTCACAAAGCCGATTGCTTTTATAAGCAATATTGTTAGCAAACTGTTACCTGCTCGGAGTATTCAAATATCCCAGATAATTTCGATGTTATCGTTTCAAGGGATTACTAGAACAATATCAACGTTCCATGCAAATCTTTCTTACAACAGTTATAGAAATCTATTCATCACTGGCTGAAGAATGTTGTGTTCTTTTTTATGAATTAACATTATACGATGATAATTCTAAAGCTTTTACGAATACTCTGGATATATCTCCGAACAGTTTTAGTTAAGCGTTTGTTCATGTTTGGTTTGATATTACTACCGTCTTGCCTACATTTTCTTTCTTATTTATTCATATTTGCTAAGCATATACAATAAAAAAATATGTAAACGTAGGATAAATTATTCTTCTTTTTAAGTCAACGCTACAATTTAAATTATACTAGCTCAATAGGTGGCCACGACAATCGGATTCTAGGCGACATTCATAAGGTCATATTTAAAACAACAGCATCGTATTTCAATTATAAAATACTGATGAAATTGGTTTCTTTTTAGACTAATCGTACTGAATATAGCTTTCATCAATATTTTATAATTGAAATACGATGTTGCAGTCTCGTTCTCGCGCTTGCAAAAACAATGCTTTGAGATATGGTGATTAGGTCCTCAATCCTTACTATGTAAGCTAACTTATGACGGATTTAGTTTACTAAAAAAATTGATTTCATTTTTATTATAAACTGCAGGCGTATCTGAGAAAGAGTACATGGAAAATTAGTTTTATTAGCTAAGATAACAACTAGGTTCAACTAATTCACGGATTACTATGACGCAAAGTTTACGAAACGTTTAAGGCATTATGATGTTTACCATATAATGTTTATAGTTAGATCATACACAGCTTTAATGTCCAACCGAAATATTCCATCATATGCGGAACAGTTGTACCGTTGTACGCGAAATAAGAATATACAACTCGGCTTTTGCTGATATTGAAATATGTTCATAGATGATGTTAATTTTTACGTCTGGTGTAGGATTGAAATTTTTCGGGCCGTGGGATTCAAAACGACCGCGCATTTTTATAAATTAATTTTATTTGAATATAAATCAAAACAAGTAACATCACTAGTCTGGATGGTTATTAAATAAAACGACTTTACGGGAAACATTAACTGTTCAAAGCTTTACTTACGTTCTTTTCAAAATAGAGAGGTTCATCATTGGTAAATCATTTAAATATTAGGTGTATCTATAGCGGCATTGAACCCAGAAAATTAATAGACGCAATCGACTTCCACTTTTCCAATAACTATAAATGGTATGAATCATTAACTATCCAAGTAATAGTGTTGCGTTTTATATCAATGGTTTGCATGATTATCGCAAAAAAACGAGTATCCATGATTTTAATTAAAATTTAAATACCTAACCCATTTAGGCGTGATTAGAAACTTTTCTTATCAACCGTATTTATGAAATGTACTAACTGTTAATGTAGCAAGTAATTTTGAGTTGTAATTGCTTGAAATTGATTTGATATAATTTAGAATGAGTATCAATCGATTCATTTCTTAATACATGTGCATTTTAATTTGCTTTGGCCTACTTAAGACCACTCGATAATGTGATATTGATGCATGATATTTTCAACCGACAAATAAAATTAAAGTGCTACATGCACACCTGCCAAATTTGAAACCTGTATATTTAATATAATTAGATTATACAACTATAATAAAGCTCGTTTCTAGAGAAACTAATATAAAATCTATATTCACGAAAATAAAAAATGAAAAATATGAAGTCAAAAGAACGTGCATTCAGTTCAGAGATTCAGAAATAACGCTAGCAAAATTTTCTATTGTTTGAAAACCCCTTATAATGTTGTCTCTATTCCGATGAATACTTTTTTATGGAAGTATTTGTAAATAACTTTGTAGGTTCATTATTTACTAGATAGTTACGTTACAAGCCAGTAACGGGATACCCTAATGTACTTTTGACTATTAATACAAATGTAGTAACTTAGTTTATTTTACACAGCATGACATAGTTTTAGCCTATTAC
Source organism: Catocala fraxini (assembly GCA_930367265.1). NCBI lineage: Eukaryota > Metazoa > Arthropoda > Insecta > Lepidoptera > Erebidae > Catocala > Catocala fraxini. Next base: position 11,673,142 of record OV884026.1, on the reverse strand, counting down.
ATAAACTCACGTCTATTGCTCGGAGTGGCACTGTATAGTAATGTAATAAAAAATAACTTGTCAAATATCTTATTGCATCAACATGATATGACAACTATAAACATGACTTACTTAAATGTTTTTTATAATGATGATAAATAGAGGTTTTATAATTACCGAGTCGGTTGGCGGTCCACGTGCAATATAAATCTTGTAAGATACACTGTTATAGATCTCACTTTCTTTGTTCATGTAATATATTATTAAAGTGTTATTATTGTACTTATATTTATTAGTCTGAGACCATATTACAAATTAGTTTGGACTTAGCCTTAGTAATCATAGCGTAGTAATAATCTAGAGTCTAACATAGATAGATATTGGTATTTCCTACCAAGAAACATGCTCAAATCAAACTTTAGATAAGAAACTTCCGCTTACAGATCAAGCCCCAAGTAGTGTTACAGGATATTCGTTCTGCGATCTTCCTATCTATAGATAAAGGTATGTTATAGCCACTAGTTCTATAGCGATTCAATCTGTTTGATGATATCATAAAACTCATAGGATGCAAATGAATGAACCTAACTTCGAGCACATGTGACGTAATACCTAAGAATGAACCATTTCCATAAAAAAATATAAGATATTTGTTTAATTATTGCGCTCGGTAATCATACATAGGTATCTGTGTGAGCTGAATCGGTTTTGATATAAATGTACTGCTCGAGTAAATCTTAAAAAGTCCAATAGGCTATGTAAATTAATTCTTCTTCTTACTTAATTACTTACATTAGCACGATGATTTCCACACTGCCTACTAATATGGTTAAGCGAGTGATTGAATTACGAAAATATAAGAATTTCAACTGTGAAGGTGGAGCATGCTTCAACTTGAAGAATGAAATCCGTAATTACGTTTCGCTAAAAACATTAGCTACGTTACTAAAAGTGGCCATTAATTAATTAAACAATGTGAGTAAAAAGTAAGCCTCACCTATGTTTATTATTAATTTTCGTCACGTAATCTTATCTACAGGGGCGAGTGCGTATTGTTGTCTGATTAACAAGCGATGAGTAATGAGTGCTAATCAGCAAAGGACGGGGCCAGGGCGTTCCTCCAATGTGACTCACCCCCACTCTATCAAACAAATCGCTTACGTTGACCGACGATGGTCGCCTGTTCCGGTATGACTCCGCCGACCACAGTTCCAATAAACGCTGATGCGCGAGACATAACGGAAGTAAGCATTGTGCAAAATGCATGAGAAAGGTTACAACCAGTAACTCCCTGCATCAATAAACATGCGTGTACAATGCATGTGCCAGTCTTCCACTCTTCACGAGTCGCTCGTCGGTAAATGATATACGAGATAAAATCTCGTAAATCGTTCGCGTTATGCGATACACTTGTCGTGGTGTGTGTGACATTGGCATTCAGGTGAGACGTTCAGATACCTAGAACGCAAGGTCATTTGCCATACCCGTTAGCATTGTAATTATATTGTTAACAATATAACGATTGACCCTAACTAGATATTTTTTTTGATTATTTTCGAGTTATCCAATCGTTTAGAGAAAATTGTTTTGGCCGAGTTTTTACAATTATGGTGTGTTCAATCAGCTTAGGCATCAACTCTCCAAATGTTATATGAATTTTGCAATTTCTAATTTATACATAGAGGATTGAATTAGCTTTTAAGTTACAAGTCCGGTTAGGCTATGTCCGCTAGACGTTGTTTATAGTGTGTGTAGCTATGACAATATTTGGTTATCGCGTGAAGCGACGTGCCAATTACAGAGTATTGAGTGTATTGACGGCGCGGCGTCGGCCGGTGGTCGCATGCCGCACTATGCACGACCTCTGTGACAGGTTCAGTGACACGCCTCGCCTGCCAAATATGACACACATGTGAATTGTCAAGTACGAGAAATTTTTGACAGTTTATTTGACATAACTGGTTATTCAAATTAAGGCAAAAAGTCCATGAATATGTATGTAAAGGAGATTGATTTCAACTAGATGCCTTGTTTCGGCTAGTTCTGCAGGCATTAACATATTTATTTTAAATATTATTATGCTTTCAACGTATAAATAGCCCTTGTCCTAATATAGCTGGCATACTTGATATGTAATGTGAACTAATACGGCAAATTGTCTCATATCGATATTCAAATATGAATTTGAATCGTAGTAATTAGCTAAGGTGGTCGGTGAGTACATGTGTCGGTAACCGCGGCGACTGTGCTCCGCATACTGATGACTGCGATCATGGTCTGAACGTTGCGTGTGCGCATTCCTTCGTCAGGCGCCGCCCACCAACCGCCTTTTTGAACCACAGTCATGAGGTACGACTCGCGTCTATGTGATTCCAGATGATTTGTAATTTATAACTAGACCAAGACGATTAGCTTATTGTATTCTTAGCTAGGCATACTTTCTGTACTGTGCAACTTGTTTGAATGTAAATGTTTCTAGATATAGTATATGTACACACGCCTTATTTAGCAAACGAAGTGAGTGAATAATATGACGCGCTCTTAATATTTTCTATTAATTAGTCTTATAAATGAACACGTCTGTCACATCTTTTTCGCTTATTTTCACAAGCAATATTGGTAGAAAGAGTTTCTATAAAATAAAAGTTATAAAGTTTTGCCATATAGTCGTAGGTCCATTACATAAAGTATATCCATTTAAAGAAGTGGGCATGTCTGCTTGGTTCCCATCGTTTGCATTAACATAGTAATGCACAAACATGCTGCTACACACGGCGCACTCAGTAGTTATTCCAGTAATTAAGTAAACGACGCTAAACGCAGACAAAGTAATAACCCGTTAAATAATTGCACATGGTGTAGTAGTGAGTACGATTTTCGCACTAAACCTTCGTGAAACGTATCGAAGCTGTCACAGATCCAGTTCTCCCACGTCCAGTCGAGGCACTCGCAGCGTCGCGCAATGTTGCTCCACCACCAGGGTTAACGAACTGACCCACCACACAACGACCATTGTAATTTTTTTGTACTTCTCCATTATACCTACGACACGTATACAATATCTTTACACATAACTATAAAGTGACAAATTAATATAACTTATATGCTTTATAATCAAACGTAGTCAAAGGTCCTCCCTTGACTGCACAAGACAAGTTCGTAGATGTCGGATACGATAACATGTTAATTTAATACGTAATTTACAGCTAATCATAATCTATTCAGCGTCGATCGTTTGATTTTATATTTCAATGGTAGAACGCTGATGACAGCTGCTAGGAATAACGGAACTTTTATCTGCCTGCTCATAGACACATAGTTGGTGATAGTATCGCCTTTGTCTATGTAGTATGTACCTACTCTGTATTACGACCACCAAAATTTATTTTGAGACATTTTTGTGCCCTTAATTTGACTTACGGCGAAAACCGGCTGATTGCGTATCGAGCACGCTTTAACCAATAGTAGTTGTATAACCCATATTATAATCTCAAATTGCCACTCTTATGGAGCTGACAAAGTTAACCGTGCCTACTAACCTACTACCCAACAATCAGTATAACCTATTGTCTAATAACTCTAATAAGTAATAAATATCTTGTTTGGATGAAGACGAAACTGTTTATGCATATTTTGTATAATTCCATTTAGACTTGTCTTTATCAATTGAAAACCGTTATAGTATATTGATAGATTTGGGTTTCTGTAACACAATAAACGGTTTTCTCATTTACATTGACTAATCATAGATCTGTATCTAGAAATATTAAAAAAATATGAGGGAGTGTTATTATCCTTTCACATTTTGAAAAGTGGTTTTAGTTTCGAAAATCTCCGACGTATAAAACAATTTGTAGTTACAATCTTGGACGTTCATTTGTGTGATACTTACATCAATTTATACCCATTAAGTCCGCGTCTAAAGTAACATACAATACATTGTTCTTCGTCTATTATTTCTTTATTGCCCTCTTCACTTTTATTAATCTGTCGACAGTTGAACTCTTTGTAGATGGAGATGCATAATCGCTTCAACGTTAATGCTTTAGTACTTTTTTGTACAAGTATAAATGTTTGCGACAGAGTCATGTCTAAAAATATTCTATTCACATTTCATATTATGCGTGGCTACAAAACGCTTGCTGCAGACGAGCAGAGTCGCTACGCTTTTAATTAATGCTATTAGACGACCAAATATTATCACGTCCGTTATTTGAACGTTGCTATTTTATTGGTGTTGATATCAAAATGTTTCATATACTATAATGTAATAATAATGAGGTATGCAGGTATGCTTAAATTATACATAGTTGGAGTGAGAGCTGTGTCGTTGCACTCGACTCACGTCACTGAGGAGTCAAGGGCGGCTGGGAACTGCAATCGCGTGCGCAACAACACGCGATCACAATATTCCCGTCCTCTTGATCACCCTCTGTGGGAATAGGAAGACCTTTAACAAAATGTGTACACGAATTCATCTTAATCTGTCATCTGTTGGATGCCAGAAACTGAAAACCTATTGTATCTGGCCGCCCGGTGTGCTGCTGCATATGAGTTGGTTACTGTACATACTTATTGACTTAAAATCAGGTTCAGTAGATTATATTGCAGCATATAAATAATATATGTCTAAATTTGCCTGTCAAACATCTCTAAAAATAGTCTATTCACATTTTATGCTAAATTTTGTATTGAGCTAAATAGGTACTGAAGATAATATGAGCATCTGTTTACCAAATATATACTATTTATGAAATATTAAAGCGACTAAGTTATCGATATTATTCACCAGTTTTCCGCTGGGCCTGGCCTCGTATCGCTACCCGTTTCCTCTGACTTGATTAGGTACTCCATTGTGTATTGCTTATTAAATTATTATGCACCAATGTGTACTCGTATTATTACATGTGTTATTACTAATATGTGACCACAAAATTTAATAAGCAAAACGTAGTAATAATAATATTCTTAATTGTATTTTCTTTTGTTCACAGGATCAGTATGATAACTTAGCCGCCCATACACATAAAGGAATTGATTTTTTAGACAAATATGGAAACTTCGTTAAAGAGAGATGTGCAATTGAATTAGAATATGCAACAAAACTCAGGTGAATAGACTCATTAATAATAATATTGTCTTCTGTTTACGCGAATGTTATTCATTAAAATTAAACTACTATATATACGGATTTGATCGCGTTGTTTATTTGACACTTTATTACATAATTCAGAAACTACTAATCTTAAACTTTACAAATTTTAAGCTAATTAAATTATTAAAAGTATTAAAACTATTTATATTTAAGTATACACTTTCCCCGACGTTTCGATTGCTTTTCAGCAGCCATGGTCACGGGGAGACTAAGGTGGTAGTTGTCTCAATGTTCCAGTGTCTCTCCGAGGCACGGAGCAGGCGATAATTGTCAATCAATACGCACATAATTTCGAAAAGTCATATAACTTCCGACAGTCAGAGGTGCGCGACTTAGATTCGAACCCGAGACCACCTGCATTGCAGTCTGTTGGTCTCCCCACTGAGCTACCGCTGCTCTACAGAGTAGTAGTTTCTAAATTATGTAATAAAGTGTCAAATAAACAACGCGATAAAATCCGTATATAGTAGTTTAATTTCAATCATTAATAATGCTTAAACATTTTATATTGTATCCTACACACAAAGTTATAAGATTATTAATTATTATTTAAACAGTTCTGTTAAGAAAGTTGCCATGCGAATATTGTCTGTGTTTTATCGCTTTTTAATGCTAGTTGCTGCAACACAAAAAGCGACCATGTAATTATCATATTATAATATATTAATGCATATAATAATATTTGCATTGATTATCGCTTTGGTTCATTTTGAATATAATTTTTAATCTCAAAACAAATTTTAATATTGTCATTGGTCTTTATTTAGGACTGCCGTATTTTTTATTTGGTTTTGTAAATTATTTTATTTTTGCAGGAGGCTTGTCAAAAATTATCAACCAAAAAGAAAAGAGGAAGATGAATACCAGTGAGTTCTTTCTTATTATGTAATCTAAAAAACATATCTTGGTTAGGCAATATGTCGTTAAATTAAGACATTTTTAGAAATACTAATGTGACAAATTTTTTCATTCTCAAAAAAGTTTAAGTGATCCATTCGAATAAATTATCTAAACTAAACCCAAACAGTATATCACCATTCAACAAAATTCATCAATGACGAATATATAATTGTAGTATCACCTCAAAAATGTGTGAGAATAAGATAGCGTAGAAAATATGGGGGTCAAAGGCTTTATTACTGCACGAACATTCGAATGCCTATCTATATTCTATGTTAACCGGTATTTAAAAATAAAAACATCTTTGTCTGACATTTAGGTGGACATGTGAATAATCAAGCACTGATTTTCCGTTTAAGAAACTGACAAACAAAATAGAAATATTCAGAACGGAAAAGATTATATTTGTGTCCTAGTAGGTTCGTTTGTCCTTCTTCAAATTTTGGCTAAAAGTTACTGGTGTAATGAATTTGGCAAGGCATCATACAGAAAAAGTAAATTTATATTGTATGTATATTGCCTTATAGCTCTACTGCTTTGAAAGTAGGCTATACTTATGTATTTTAACGCAAATGTTACGCCCAGATCAGGGTACTTTAATCTAACTTAACCTAAAATTTGAAGCAACTAAACCAAGCTTTTGGATAAATATTAAATGGTAGAAGCACTTTGACTAATAACCGTAACATGTTATTATGTTACTTGTCTGGGTAATCCCTGTTAGGGAGAGTAAGTATATTGCGTCTGATTTATAATTGTGGCTGCGGTTTTTCCATGTACGCAAGTCATACCAAAGATAGAAACGCCAAGGACATCTCCTATGTAGAACCAGACCACTCTGCTTTCGATTCTTATGGGCGGAGTAAGTGCCAACCATGACGTCATTATAATTTTATTGCAGCTAGTACTCCACCCCTTATTTATTTAAAGGAGCCTCTGCCAATATCTTCCCCTAATGGCATTTCTTATAGGGGCTGTCAGAAGACAAAGTATTATTCCATTCGCAGAAATGTAACGCAAGCGTTTTAAAAAGCGTTATGTGATGAAATTCTATTTAAATAAATTTTATCATATGATGTCGCGTAGGTCCATGACTTGTTTAGTAAGAAAAGCAATGGAATGCTACGCAGAGCCGATGTTGGCGATTTTGAATCATAATTTATGGTTAAAGGCTTTCGTCTATTTATTAATACCTACTGTTTTACATATTTACATACATAGGCTGTCCTGTTTCCTGGAGGATTAGGCATAGACTACAGATTCCTCATTGCTTCATTCACTTTCATTAACTTATACAATTGTCCGTTGTGCGTCCACCTATGTGCGTAATGCGAATGGATATATTGTGGTCACATACCTGCCTTCGATAAAATTATGTTCAATTGGCAGGCGTAAAAGTTACATTACGGTTTTCCCGCCATATGTTCAAATCTGAGAGCTCTGACATAGCTGTCCAACGGCTTTCCATTCAACGACTCTCCTTATAATATAAATACAATGTGTGACAATTCTATGCGTATTAAATGGATCATGATCATAAATAGCTTTCATTCTAGCCTTATTATAAAGCGTAATATTGGGATCGGCCTTCTAGTCACAATATCAGTTTTCTATAAAACCTCTGCCACTGCTTTATAACCGATTTTCTGAAGTTCGAGCAGGGGTCAGAATAATAGAGGGAACTTTTAGTATCGATTGTCAGAAATGTGACGGCCGGGACTGACGTGCAACGGCTCTGACTGACATGATGACGCCATGGTCTCCGGGCCACGAAAAGGGTAGCGATTTTTAAAAATGGTCATCCATCTTAAAATAAGTGGTGGCGTTGGTTAGTTAGTTAAGCTTTCGGTTCGATAATTCTACGCGGTTAGCATCCCACGTTAAAGCCCAAAATCGTTTCATTATTAGCGAAACGAAAGTAGTTGTTTTCTAATAAGAATTTACTTTTTTAGGTATACACCATGTAAAGCATTTAAACAATTACTTCAAGAGTTGAACGATTTCGCGGGACAACGAGAAGTAGTCGCAGAAAACCTACAGTCAAATGTAGTAAGAGAGTTGCATCTACTCGCCAAAGAGTTGCGAGAAGAAAGAAAGGTGAGAAATAATTTAATTATTTTGTTGTTAAAGCCTGTTTCAGGTGATTTCAGGTCATTTCAGGTTTGCTAAGGTGCGTTTACGTTTACGTAAGGTGCCTTTTAATTGTATCCAACAAATTCATATTTTATAGTTTTGAGATTTAAGTACGAGTTGTAAAAGAGTAATAATAAAACGTTAGATTAACGCTTGTCTCTATCTGAACATACCCCTCAATAAATAATCCATTCGATTGCTTTTAACATCAGTGCTCAAAAGAATATAAAACGCCACGTTTCATATTTAAACCTTTGCAAATAATATGAGTAGCATTAGGCCGTAAAATAACTAGTTTTAATTATTTATAAATCTTTGTAAATATTGTTTTAATATTATTACAGTGAAATATAGTAATAAAAATATACTTAATATAGATAAATAGATTAATTAATTATTTGTTGAGCAAAATAGGTAGACTTTTTTATTATTACTAGCCAAGGTATTTTTTTTTGCTTTTTTTACATTTTACATATCATTATTTATGGTGGGAAGTAGGCATCTATAAATTAGGTATGGTAAGCATGTTTGTGAAGAAATGTAGATAATAATTTATAGTAGATAGTTGACATTAAAAGACAGTAATATTTCAATATTTAAAATGTTGTTTCTACTACCAGACAAGTAAGTGCGCTCTTTTCGTGTTAAAATAAAGTGCAGCGTATTTTTATGAAAGTATAAATGATTACTGTAATGGACATTACAGTAATTAAGTACATTACATGAACAACCAAAACGTTTATTGTTTCCAATATATAATTCTGCACATATTCACCATACGTTTCGAGACATCATATGGTTATTGTCCGTACCTTAAGCCGCAGGGTGTTCTAAAAATAACCATGACATCGAGCCGCTTAGAATTTTAAATTCGAACATAAGCGAGTGAATTAACTTTGAAACTTAGTTTCATTACATTAAAAGTATTAAATTATAGCATTAGGTGAGTAATTATAGTTTAGATAAAGCCAATTTATGATACAGTCTGCTAACGAACAAACATGAGCATACCAATCATGCGGAGGTTGAAAAGCAAAACGAGTGATGCAGAAACCGGTTAATCAATGGATTATTTATTATATGAATGGACATTAGACTGGAGTCATGCGTTTTGGTTTATATTGTTTAATCTGTAGTACTTGTTTCTTCCCTACGAAATCAATATCTGCTATGTTAGTGTCCATCTCTTTGACACAAAACGATGTTATGGAAATTAAACAAATTGTTAATCTATGAGATAATCAAACCTGTAATACATTAAGACATTATTTTGCATAACGATTTAACGTTCCGATTGCTTTCAAAAACTGTATTAAAACTTGTTGGTGTTAGAAATGATGTAAAACCCGACGGTGTTGCCAAAAATAACTAGAATTTTTATAATCATCTATTATTTAAAAAATCGATATGATCAAACAGATATAACTTAAGACTGAATGAGTGTTCTATGAATATAGAGTAGTAGCGAGAATTCAAAATCAGTAGTCAGAATGAACACCAGTTCAAGATAAATTCGAATCGAATTTATTATCAATATTTTGTCTGGATCCCATAATATCGATTTAGTAACTATTATATTTGGTTTTTAATTCGTACACGAATATGATTATTATTGTCTTTACTAATATAATATGTCACACAATAAAGAACTAAGTGATTGACACGTAGCGATAGTATAGTTTTATCCCGGTATAATATAAGTTCTCTGTGGCATAGTTGATTTTGCTTAGACCTACGGTTGCGCCAAGCTGCGGGTATAGCTAAAACAGAATAAAACTGTTATTACTATTTGAAGTACATGTAACTTTAATCAGAACCTAACCTTATCTCATTTCGGATTGTCTAATGAACAATGGTTGCATTTTTTATAACATCAGATGTGTTAGTTCACGGTAAGGTTCATACTGTGCTAAGATCATGCGTAATCTGTCCGATCGTTTGGGCTGAATCACGTTTACATATCATGAGTTAAGGTTCATATAATGGGTAGGACAATTGGCGTCAACAATCTAAGTCAAAGGCAAATTATTGATGAGTATTTCCTGATAGAAAAACGCAATGACACTTGGAATAACTGAAAACTAAGAAGACTCACACCTATTGCCAAATACATAAATATTGCCAAATACATAGATATTGCCATATACATAGATATTAGTGATGTAACGAATATTCGCATTCGCGAATATTCGCATATTTCTTGACATTCGTATTCGCATTCGCATTCGCTTTCGCAAATCTTATGCGAATGTTTTGCGAATATGAACGTCCGAAAAAATAAATAAGATGTCAATAACAAAAAGGTAAATCAAACAAAGTTATATTAATTTCTCGTGTTGTTGTTTTGTGTGTTTTGTGATGGATTAAAGTGCTTGGCAGTACATTAAAGCGTAAGTAATTGCTATTTTATTTATTATTGTAATGATTCTAGAAGCAATAGCAATGTTTTAATAATGTAAACGCTAACGTTATAAAAACTTAAAACAAATAGTGGCCGGCGCGTGCTTTTGCTTGTTAGTTTTTTCTCCGTGTCATTATGCTTTTATCAATCTAAACTAACAAGATTCTTCTCTGTATTCTTATTAGAATTCTAATAATATTAACGTATTTGTAAGTAATAATTTGTAATATAATATTATAAAATATATTAAGAAATATGAATAATTTGACTCTAAACAAAAAACGGACCCTTGACGCGCAGTTTGAGAAGCTGTTTTTTTTATATTTTATTTTGTCTAATGATGATATATTATGTGTGTTATCATCTATCCATCCATACCATCGTTAGAAAGGTATTGTTTTCTACTTACAGAAACAATATAACTAATAGTAAATTGTATTATCTCTAGATATATAAAACGAAGAGAATAATACCGGTGATTTTATCATGATTATTTGCCTATTTTCATAAAATGCCTTTTTAGATTGAATAATAAGCTGTATTTCTTTATTTGATTATCATAATTGAGTAGATTTCATACAATAAAAATCTAAAATTAACTATATAACGTAGGCGCCGGATCGGCTCGACAATACTCGGAATGAGATGCAAACGATGACAAATGTGTGCATGTGACTCGCGCGCTGAGTAGGTAAGCTTTCAAAACAAAGCCGCAATAAAAAAAATTATTCGCATTCGCAAATATCAACGGCAGATATTCGCATCCGCATTCGCATGCCTAAAAATTGACATTCGTTACATCACTAATAGATATTGCCATATACATAGATATTGCCATATACATAGATATTGATATATACATAGATATTGCCATATATGTAGGTATATGGCAATATCTATGTCTATGCCATGTGGCTAAAGGATATGCAAAGTTAGCAATGTGCAATTCGACCAACATACCGACCAAATCACAAGTAGCATTAATTTAATGTTCTACTGTTTTTTATTACAGCAACATTTGAACGAAGGTGCGAAACAGATGGGTGTACTGCATTCATCGATAGGTTCATTAGAACGAGCGCGGAGAGCGTACGAACGAGCCGCCAGGGAATCGGAACGGGCTCTAGAGACCTTCCAAAAGGCAGACGCCGACCTTAATCTGAGGTGATTATCTAATAGACCACTCCACCGATAATGTTGTCTTGACCCACTGAGTTCACCAGCTGATTAAACTCTGCGTGTTTTGAACACCGGCCTCGATGGTACAGCGATAGATACAATTGCTGTGCCGTAGGTCCAGGGTTCAATTTTAAGGTCTCGGGCCTATAAAAGTTTAACGAATTTTGTTTTTAAGATGTTTTTCTAACTGCCTGGAGTCTGGAAGTTGAAATTGTTCCATCTTATTTGCGCCTACACTAATATCCCTTGCGTAGATGGTCAGTGTCCGCTAAGATCGCCGTGAACGAAATTCGCCCTGGTGGTCATTGTTATTATATAAAATTATTCTAACAGTTGCCTTAGCGAGTAATGTTTTACAATTTAAACTTCAAAGTTAAAAATGACATTAAGTATCTGATGGTCTTGTCAAGATAGATGTCCAATGACGCAAATTGACTACAATAAACATTTACAATTCTACTATTGACCTCGTAGACAATGGATTGGCAGACGTTCAGTTCTCAGTAGCCTAAACAATACGTTACACACACCATATAGGGTTCATGCTATGTACTAAGACAATGTCATTTTAAGTTCTTATTTTATGAATTACATTGAGCAATTACTAGTAATTCAGGTTAAAAAACGTTGTTACGTGTTATAGAAATACATAGACCAGTCTATGAGATATGATGGTCAGTAGTTGATTTTTAAACTGACATTTCGCTAGTTATAATTTAGAACCTACGTAAAAGAGGGTGAGTCTATTCTGGACTGGCCATTAGACTAACAGGAAACCTGATTCAGGATTTGAACTTGCATTTTCAAGATCGGATGTAACCGTGAGCATAAACTAAAGTCACGGGCATCCTCGATGCAATGTTATAAATAAATCTCAAAATTAAAATTTATTATAGTTGAAAACAACCATCCAAATTAAATCTAAACCATTAGCTGTAATAACAACTAATACGATCTGCCGATCAATTTGTAAGCAGACAAGATTTGAATAGCTAAGCAGTTAACGACTAATCTTAGCTTAGAGTACATCGTGCTTTCGTCTGGTTGTCGTAATTCAGAACGCTATAGTCAGGATAGCTTAGCAGCATTCGTCTACACTACAACATCTTCTTCTCTCTTAGCCTTTATTATTCCCAAGTCACTTGGGGTCGGCTTTTCTGGTCTAACCAGATTTGACTGGTATCAGTTTTTACACGGAGCGGCTGCCACCTGACCTCCGAAACCCGAAGGCTAACGATACCCTAAGGCTAGACCAGTGTCAGGATATTAGAGGGTACTGACTTTCCCAATAACGACTGCCATAGATGTTCATGGCAGCCGGGACCGACGGCTTAACGTGCTCTCCGAGGCACGGAGCAGGCGATAATTGTCAATCAATACGCACATAATTTCGAAAAGTCATATAACTTCTACACTACAACATGAAACTTAATATTAATTCCGACCACTGCTGGCAGTATATATAGTTTTATGAACATACATACATAATAATAAAATTAGCCCTGTATTAAATTGTCCAACTTCTGGGCATGGAACTCTTTCTAGTGTGAGTAGTGTTACGCCATAGTCAACCAAGCTGACCCTGTGCCGGTTGGCAGTTTACATATTCGAGAACATTATGGAGAACTCTCAGATATGCTCGTTTCCTTACGATGCTTTCCTTCACCGTTAAAGCGAGATTTAATACGCACAGTCAGAGGTGCCTTAGATTCAAACTCAAGATCTCTGCATGGTTGACCAACGGTCTCTTTAGACAGTCCATATTCTAATAACGGCGGTTTATGGCGTTGCAGTCGAGCGGAGGTAGAAAAACAGAAAGCGAACATGAAACTTCGGAGTCAAGCGTGCGAGGACGCTAAACAAGAGTATATGGATCAGTTAAGGAAGACTAACGAAGCGCAGCGGCAGCATTATGAGCAGCGGCTGCCACACGTGTTCAAACAGTTACAGGTTCGTAATCATTCATTCATTTATTCATTCAAATATTTCATTAAAGATCGATTCAGAATTTTACGATAACACATACTATACGATTTATTGATCAACCAATAGATTAAATTCTAAATCGGAGAGTAGTGTTGCGATTTCGCCTCGTTTTACTTTCATAATGAATATATTATATTACTAAACATAGATAATGATCCAGTTAAGGAAGTTAACGTGTAAACTTTCTGTTAATGTATGCATTTATTTACCGAATGTATAATGTGAGAGAATGTGAAATAATATGTATATCAGTATTGTCATATTATGACATCAGGCAAAATTAATTCAGTTTGCTGTTTAGGATAATAAACAAGTTTTTGTTGTAATTTATTTATATAATTTAAACCGGGTGTTAAACCCGGTTTCTAAAAGGCAGATCAAAACAACAATTATTAACAGACGGTGAACCGAATGTCGACTGCTGTGATTGGCTAACTGAATTAGCAATGGATTAGCAATCAAATCACTTATCATAAGTTTGATTTGACACGTTATTATTTAGCCTTTTAAAAATGGGTGTAAAACAATTATTATGTTACATTATTATATTTTCTTTAAAATATACAGCTGAGTATTAAGTAGGTTTAAAAGTGGCTCAGAGTCCGACGCAATCTCGACAGTATCTCGTACCATGCCTGATTGCATGGTACCCGCCATTTCTATTTGTATAGTAGCCCGCAGTAGCTAGAATTCCTATTTTTCTAGCAAGGCAATTTGATTGACAGCTATACAATGTTATTCTATACAATGTTAGTAAACAAACAATGAAATTCTAATATGGTGCATTTGTTTACTAATAATTATATTATCTATCTCCGACCACTGAGTCACTACGACATTTTTATGTGAATCATTGATTTTACTACTTTGTGTTATATATATTTATAAATAACTGTTAGCAATAAGATATTTGTGTGAGTCAGAAGATTAGGTAAAAACGTAGTGAATACATAATGAATTGATAACAATAATAGTGCCGTTCTTTATTGGTTCTAGAATTAGTTAACATTTTCGTAATATAAAATAGATTTTAGATTTTAAATTCGGGACATCACAAATTAGTATCTAGTGACTAATTTTATTAGACCGATTCCGCAACATGCATCGTTAAACTAAAAATAAAGTCAAAACGAAACTCGGCCGGAGACCCCACTAATAAATAACGTGCTTAATGATTTACTAGCACACGATAATGTACTACAATATTTAAATAATATGCAGCAGTTTCTATACAATTTATCACATTATTTTTTTCAATAGTAATAACCAATTTGTCTCTTATGTGAAATATACATAATATGGTCGTCAAGATAGTGTTAATTGAATATTATTTATGGCGTAGTATTAAAACATTAACTCCCCAATTCTTCATGTGGGCTGTTCGAATTACGAGATGTCCGGTTATGTTGTAATATTCAACGAATTAGTAGTCATAAACTTTCTCTTGCGTATGTTTGAGTCATTCTGCCAGTTAGAAGAATTCGGGAATATGTTGTGCCGAATAGTGCAGCGAACACAATGTATAGTGCAGCCTGGCGGAACGCCAACTGGGTCGAGCGGGAGAGACGCATAACAACATCTTACTATTTTTGTTTAATAATGTTTTTTTTATAATGAGTCTTTACGTATGTTTCCAGGATTTAGACGAGAAACGGATAAAGAATATAAAGAACTTCATGATAAATTCTGTGGACGTGGAAAGGAAGGTGTTTCCGATAATAATGAAATGTCTCGACGGTATGGAGCAAGCAGCGAATAGTATTAATGAAAAAGAGGTGAGTTACTTTATTCTATCAAAGCAGAGTGGATTTTGTGATTTGTGATGTAGTCAAAGATTTTAATTGAACATCTAATAATGCTATAATTACTCTAGCAATTTTGCTATTGCGCTTAGTGCAGTATAATTGCAAATTTTCTATCGGCCTACGACATATTTATTATCTGTTTTATCAGGCTATATAATTTATTAGATAAAGAAAAAGAGCAGTATTTTATTAATGATATCTATTTTGTGTAGAACTCTATTGGATTAGTAATAACATAGTGAGATAGGGTTAAATACATGTAGCTGTTTTTATATTCTTCTCGATGCAAAGCTGCCATGATATATAAATATGTACCTATTCTAATGGTGATTACACTACTGCTACGTGATATTGACACGTGTAATGAATATAATTACGTACACGTTGTTGACAATACATCTCGTAAGTTTACATAACATTTCGAGTCACGTATGGTGCAATATTTCGATGTTCGTAGGGAAACAGGATTTACCTGTGTTGTATTCCCACATTGAATAACATACTAATGTAAACTCTATTATTGTCTCTTGTCTATCGTCTGAGAATTATAAAAGCCTAGTTTCATTTCATAAACAAGTCTGCTTAAATATTTTTATAACCTGGTCATATATTATTATTAGATTTGTTGATGCGTTCATAACACTCAATATTCGATAGTTGAAAAATTCCGTTATATTTATAATTATAACATTAATTGGTATTTTATTAATATTGAATAAATATACCTACTATTGCATTTTACATAATAGGTATAAAGAAGATGGCATATGCCAATATATCTCTTAGTAATGTGGTTGTAGATCTGCAAATGTAGCCAGTGACGCATGACGATACTATAGTTAGTTTAACATATGCCGCTCTGTTTCCAGGACACAAAATTGGTGATAGACAGGTATAAATCAGGCTTCGTGCCCCCCGAAGATTTCCAATTCGAGACGGCCTCAGGAAGCGACGCTACGGACTCAGCCACCACCCACCATCATACATACAACCATCACACAGCTGCCAGGGGAACGATTTCAGGAAACAAAACAAAAAAGCGATTCCTACTGTCGGCTATCTTCAGTTCCAACAAGGTGAGACAAATGTATATGTTCTTCATTCGATGACCGAGACAAGAATATTATGACGTAATCTCGACGGTTAACGTTACTAAATGGAATCGATAAAGGTATCATGTAGTTAGTACTGTACTTTTTATTATTTTGAAGACAGCATTGTTACGTTAACGGCTATTTTTATATCATAATTATGTTACAAAGTGTAATAATAATTTCGATTTCGCAGATGTGCGTCGCAATGCTGGCTTTATAAGTATTTTAGGATTATTATTGTTTTATTATGTTACAGATTGTCTTTGGTACTCAGACATATTGTTCGTCTTATTACATTTTAAAGCATTTATAAGGTTATGGGGCTGTGCTTGATTCGATGTTATGGGCTTCATATCAGCTTCTATGTCATGTTTTTTTAAATATTATCTAGGTACATGCATGGTATCGTGTTTACTTTATTGTACAATACGATTCGAAGTTATATTTATTTTTTTATTTTTTGTCCGTAATTACACAACTGGCTTATAGTCATGAAACATACTTTATGTTATCAAATTAGTCGTACAGTCGGTCAACAGCAATGAAGTATACCTATTAATATGAGTATTGTATAAATATTATAATAAATTATCCGTAATATTATATATAACACAGCAGCCAACAGTAGTCTTGTTGTAATCCGATATCAATTATAAATACGCATAACATAAGAGGCAAAATTTAAATCCTGAATTAAGGTCTGTGCGTTTCGGCTATTTCAGACATATATTATTTTCTCGAAGATTATTTCTGCAGCGTATAGAAAAGCTGCATCAAAAAGAAAAAAAAAAAAAAAAGATCATATTCACAGTGATTAACCTACTTGGCAACATATTATAAATAATACTATACCAAGGTCTGTTTCATCCACTACCGAAACTAAGATGCTTTAAACAATACACTTACATACTAGCAGCTACTACCAAAATCTAACCAGTACTCTTTATATTAAATCTTCACCAACGTTCATATATATTTCATTACACTTGATTGAACATACAAGGAAAAGTAACCACATGATTATAGGCCAGTTATATTTATCTATGTGTATAGTTGGAGGTACTAATTTATTTTTATCTTTCAATTCCTGTTCGATCCGTACCTAACATGGGTTCAAATAACAACCAATTGATATTATTGGCTGTCGGCGGCCGGTGGCTTTTCGTGTGGAAAAAGTAAGTCATCCTTCGGTGTTGGGCAAGTCATATAAGCATGACTCAAACTCACACAGCTTCTATTACTTTGACAACATTACCAAGCAATTATCAATAACACCTTCTTGTAACAATGTCTTTATAATACTTTTATGTTCTTTTTGTTTTTAACTTAAACTTCGTTCATAAACGTTGTTTTATGACTCAAGATTACAAACATTACGTACTGAGTCCTGTTACGTAAACGCTAATGACTTTTCTTTGAATGACTTCAAGTAACAAAATTTTTATAATCCATAACGGCTAAATAATATTTTGTTTCTAATCACTTTGTGTAAAATAATCTTATTTCGTACTACGGTCTGTAAAAAAATTACCTAATAAATCCGCACGATGAATGTAGACGAAGAGAATATTGTATGAATTTATTTATTTCAGAATTTTATATACAGTCAGTAAAACCAACCGCAATTACCTGCCAGTAATGACGAATCATTGCTGGTTGCCATAACTTACTGAAAATATAAACAACAAAGGAGGCTTGTCATAGTCATAATATTATTTATAGGCTGCCTCGTTATTTATATTGTTCAATAATTCATGGACAAGGAGTAATCATTTGGTATTACTGACAGCTGTATTTAGTTTCTCATCAATTGCCAAACATTACTCAGTGACAAAAGCATATTATCATTTATAAGAATCAACAAACATAATCAGTTAGTTGTATTCAATACAAGTCGCTAGTTTTCATATTACGTTTTTTAATTTTTCCACTGAAACTAACGTAGTTAAATATTGCAATGAACAAAACAACACTGAAATTTAAAAGTAGCAGTTGGAAGAGTTCGTTACTAAATAAATAATAACGCTTTATTAAAAAGCAGCCTCACGATTTGCCTAGTCAGTAAATATTAGAATTACAACATTTTGTAGTTTTTATAATAGTTGATTGATTATTTACGCATGACTTGATAATTTATTTTAAATGTGTTCTGATGACGTAAAGTAGTACTCAAAATTATATTGTAATTATGTACATATAATAAAATGGTACCCCGTTATTAAAAAGTAGCTATTACTCGACGCGGTAAAGAAAAACGCCCTTACATATCTCGTTTCTCTCGCAGTCTATCTGTGTCTGAACCTTCTTATTCTTACTTGTCTTTAAATATACCAGGGCTATTTCTTGCTTCGTCGTGTAGTATTCTAATTAACCTGAAACCTGTTATACAATAGTTACACCAACATTTATTTCGATCTCACGACGCTATCCACGTTTATGTTATGTTGCGATCTATCGCTTGGTGAAGTCCGGCGACCTATTCTGTGTTTATTCCCTATGTTAATGTTGTTTGTTTGCCTTCCGTCTCGCGCGCGGCTAACGCTTTGGCTACAGAAGATTGTCGAGGCGTGCAATTCGATCAAGGTCAGTCCTGCGTGACGCATTGGGTTCGTCTGTATGCTTGAGGGTGTTTATTGGTCGCTTTAAATCGTTCGATATCGCAACGATATAGCCGTTGTATGTTTGATTGTTTGTTGTTGGGGATATAAAGTATACTACGTAACCATGTCTGGTCGTGATCATAGATCATGAAAATTGTTTATCTGATGCAGAAAGAAGTCTTAACAAGCAAATGTAATATCCAGAATTAGTCCACTACCAGACCAGGCTGCAAAGTATTGCTAAATTCCTTATTGTATTTTAGAGGCTTGGAATATGATTTTGTTTTAAGTGATGCATGGTTGGATTTGAGTATTCTTTATCTAAAAAAAAGTGTTGTGACATTTTGATGAATGGTTTATTAATGTTAACCAGAACACAGTTGGTAATTAATGTGAAAATGAACAACGTGTAATGTTCTAATTAATTGATTTGAAGGCATGTTTTAGTTCTGATATTAATGAGCTGTACGAGTGTGACCAATAAGCGTTCTCTGGTGTTCAGACCGTCGTTGGTTTTGATCGCTTCTTCTAACTACCATGCTATGCACGGCTTCCATTGTTTTCAGCGCACTTCGCAATCTTATAATTTATTTATTTGTTTTGTGACTAAGTATATGTTTAATGTTTATGGATAACATGTATGGATTACTTTTATATTTGATTGAACAGTTGCGGCTACAAGGCCACTATAAATTGATTGATTCTTGCCGGTTATTTTGTGTGAATCACGGAATTTAGCGATTAAGTTAAATTGAGGTAGAATTGTCTCAACTAATTATTACTATGTAGTATAATATTGGTGAGGTTTTTAAATCTTTAGGTACCAGTTGTTATGCTGCTAAAGTCAATAAATAAATCAAATGAATCATGCATACGTGTGTTTCTCAGACGTTGGCGCGAGTAAATACATTATAAAACGGTACCAAGATTTATTAATCGATAGAGGTACATATTATATGCTTGGTGGTGACGTACACATACTATTCGTTTTAGATATAACATTTCAGAATCTCTGTATTACAAAGTGTATCGTGGCATTCACAACAAGCAGTTTGTTATTATTTTGCCTCTAAAAACAAAAATAATAATGCATAAAGAATCTATCGACGTGTATTCAACAGAATAGTACACAATGTGCAAACTTTTATGTAAACTATAGTCATCGACTGCATACAATTGCGGTATTTTTCATACCATAGTGAATCACCCAAATATCAGTATGAAGTTTCAGTGCAGTGGTATATGAAGAACCCATTGTAGCTACATACATGTATTTGAAAATAGAAACCATCACACTCAGTAGAAAATGGGATCTGTATTGGACTCTAGAAGCTTTTTTATAAGGTTTTGTTCTCATTGAATTAGGTCATAAATTGATGAGATAACAAAAACGTAGGAACTGAAATTAGTTGGATAACTGGAGTGCCTGTGTGTGCAGGTAGCCAATGGTATGTTTTTAGTTTATCGAACATTATTTTAGTTAGAAACGATATTGAAGGTTCTAGCAGGGTGGTATTTAGTTAGCAGTTGTCGTGGTGTGGTGTTCACAAATTAGAGAAAACTTTCTGTATTCTATGAGCTATAGTAAATCTGTCGGTTTGTATTTCAGAATAACATGTCTACCGATGGAAAGGAGGATTATTCAGACTTGCCACCGAATCAAAAGAAAAAGAAGTTAGAGGCAAAGGTGCAAGAATTGAGTAAGCAGGTGAGTATCGTGTTTAAGATCCCGTTTGTGGTCCTTTGTACGTTGTAAGTAAATTAGTTGTAAAATAAATGGCTGCCGTTATCTATAGTTTTCTGTGAAATATCAAACTGCTGTTACAAATTCCCTGTATACAAATACCAAATAGAACCTATTTAGGATTTGTATACAAATTATTCATATACAGCACAGAAGGTGTTAAAAGACGTGCCAAATAAAAGTTCATAATTGATTTACGTCATTTAATCACACACATTAGGTATTAGCAGAAATGTTTTAAAATTTTAAATTTCTAGTAAAGGCTTAAAGTATAAATAAATTGTTGCTTTTTAATTAACTACCGACAGTTATGTTCCTGACAGATTACATCTTTTAGTTCGTATCTATACCACCAGGAGGTATCGACATCGGTACGTTGTAAATTAATAATAAGTAATGATACCTATTACATAAAAAAATGTCTACTACGTTTCGTAGAATATAATATAGTGGTCACATTTCACTCGCGGTGTGTATGCACAACATCCGTTTATGTTGTTTATCCATTCGTCAGAGAGATCAGTTCCTAAAATTGAAATTGAACACATAACGTCCTGGAATTTTTTACATGCGCAAAACATCAACAAAGTATTTTATGCAATACTTTGTGTACAATTTATCAAGCGTTTAATTACTTTAACGATCATCGTTTACGAATAAACAGGTTTGATACGGCTCTTATCCGAGATTTATTTATGTGTGTTTAATATTTACATATATGCTGTAGGTGGCACAAGAACAAGCTGCTATGGAAGGACTGATGAAAATGAAAGGTGTATATGAGACAAGCCCAGCGCTGGGAGATCCCATGACGGTTGAAGGTAATTATTATGGTATTTATTTATAAAAGTGTTAGGGAAAAACCGTTATATGAATGTGTCATTGACTAGCTTAGTGGTATATGAATGTAAGGCGCAGAAACAGGAGGAAATATAATCGTTTTTAAACTACCAATAGTTATTTATTTGTAACTAATACCACAACAAATTGTAATGGAGATTGTTTGTTAATAAACGATTTAGTTTTTGCACAACCGATGATAATGCTAGGTATTTACATTTCATAAGGCTTGCACATTCTACACACTATCTTTTAAATAATGTTATTGAGTATACAATTAGATTATTACTTTGAAGGAATTAGTTATTGAACGTATTTGGGACCGTAAGGTTGTGTGCAGGTTTAAATCTGTTTACTACTTCGATCAAATATACCCTAGCTCTTACTTTTCCTATTGATACAACGCACAACAAGTGAGAATCGGCAATGAATTGCCGTAAATCTTAGAGTTCGAAAAATGGTTCAAGTAATATGCAATCACGTGACACAGGTTAAAGGTCATAATAATTGCGGGGTTATATCGACTATGCTAAGTCTGGCGTTGACCGCGAGTCTCTAGCTCTCACTGTTCTTGAGTTGAAAGTTATATAACAGACGGACGGACGGACGGACAAAGCTGTTGTATAAGAGTTCTTTCGAACTCTAAAAACGGCTTGAGTTTATACTATACTTACCTATATATTGAGATGTACATAAAAACCTTAAAATTACACAAAAATATAACAAATATATTTAAGTGTTTGAATAATAATCAGCCTTATTATAGTTTGATAAGGTTCAGTTTTCAATTATTACGTAATATTAGCTCGTAAAATTTTATTACCGTCTGCTGTGACAAAACATAAAATCCAAAGGAGTCGCTATGTTCTTACCTCGTCCTAAAAATATAAATAGCAATAGTTTTTTTTGGTGACATTTATAACTGGTATTTAACTCTATCTATGTATATTAGTCAATTAGCTTATACACCTTGGTTTCGCACGGTTGGAAAATTTGTGCAGTTGCTATTACATACGGATGTCTGGGAATGGAAAAGGGATTTGTAATAACAAAATCAGAATTTAAATTATTAGATTTATATTAGTAAGAAAATCTTTAATACTTATGGTACCTACATGTCAGATTCGGCAAAATGGTCCGAACAAACCACACTGGAGTCATTAGGTTTAAAATAATCGTCACCTCTTTCTTCTTTAATTATCACCCGCTACTTTTCTCTTTGAATCTCATTTTGAGGGAATCTGTAACAAGTAACAATGTTAAAAAAAACTTTATAACAACCTAAAAAATCGGCCCACAACTGACGGATAATCGTTATAAATACATAACAAGCATTAAAATGCCTTCTTTCTTGAAGTCGGTTAAAATATTAACAAGAACACTAGAATTTGAAAAGGTTTCGAGGTGTTTTCTCAGTGATACCTCACTTGTAGCTCGTATCAGTAAGCTAAACAGTCACACTTACACGTATTAGTTCATATCATTAAAACTAATGAGCTGATTTTGATGATTCTTGTATTGTTCCCAAAGTTCAAGTAAATGTTATAGGCTTTATAACAAAAATACGTGGACAAACATTGTACATACATATTATGTAGGTACTCACACCTATACAATATTGTATATTTGTTTGAAAGCCCTAATCCATATCATATGTGAATATATTGCAGTTCCAATAATATTACATACATACGTGTCGAATTGATAACCTCTAATTAATTCCCGAGCGCTATGATATGTCCTTCTTCAAACGAGGTTTAAAGAGAGTTCTTCTTTCACGGTAGGCAGCGGCTTTGCTGTGTCCTGACATTGCTGAAGTCCATGAGCAGCGGTTACCACTTTCCATCAGGTGGACCACTTGCACGTCTGCCACTGAAGGCAATAAAAAAATAAAATAAAAAAAATAATTTAAAACAAATGCCAGTTCAAGAAAACTAATAGTGTGTTATGGCGACTCTAATAGACTTGTTCGGAATCTATTCTTGTCTTATATATCTTATTCTTGTCTTGCATGTGAACGTTATTATGCGTGTGAAAGAGTTGTATTATATATATGTTATATTTGATCGAAGGTATACTAATTAAACAGTGATAGTACATTACTCGCGAATATAATCTATGTCGCGAATAACTAAAAAGAAATATAAGCCGATGTATCGAATATTATATTTTCTTAAAGCAAAATTACAAAATGTTATCTCGAGAATTTTACATCCTAACATTTCGGCAATGTGACGTTGGAGGTTTTGGGCCCTCAAATTGCTCTTTCTCAAATAAGGAACCAACGCTCACAATCAAATTTATTAACCTAAAACACTAC
Source organism: Catocala fraxini (assembly GCA_930367265.1). Lineage (NCBI taxonomy): Eukaryota > Metazoa > Arthropoda > Insecta > Lepidoptera > Erebidae > Catocala > Catocala fraxini. The sequence continues at coordinate 11,649,006 of OV884026.1, read as the reverse complement.
CTGACGTAATTGTATAATATACTATTCAATCTTTTATGTAGGTAGTATAATATTGTTATTTTGTTGAACAGGTCAATTAAATGAGTGCTGTGACAAACTAAAAAAGTTGCGAGCACAGTTGAACAAGTTCGAGGAGTTGTTGGCGGAGGCCAGCAGTCAGGTGGGCGCGCCGCCGCTACACCCCACCGCGCGGACCAACGGACAGGCGCCCACGGGACACACACAGGCCACTAGGTATGACTGAAACTAAAAGTATCGCTTATATTGACAACGAGGAGAGTCCCTCCTTCCTAGCGGCAAGTCGCAGAACTAACGTTTAACAGATATAATGTGCTGATGATAAGACACGGCGATTTTTTTGAATATTATATAATTATACTATATTAATTTCATAATAAGTATACTTAAAATTGCAATTAAAATATGGTTCTGTTCATTACACGGTTAGGGAAATGTATCTGTCATTAGTAAGTGCCCCGTAAAGAACTACTAGGAAAATGTATTGCTCTTCAATATCAGGTATTGTTATGTTTGCCTAACAGTATATAAATGGTAAATGAGGTCTAGGAGATAGAAGAGCGGGCTCAAGTGCATGTGCTTAAACGCATCTGAGCACGCCATATGTGAATATTATATAATATATTATTAACGTTTATAATATATAATGTGATATTTATAGTTATTAAATAAATGATTTGATTTAGTAGTATAAAAAAAATGGGATTCCATAGCCCTGTAGTTTACTTTTAATGGTTAAAATATATTTATTGGGTTGAGTAAAGAATCTTCGCGAATCATTCGGATAAAATATTAATCATAATTTGGTTAAATAAATTAATATTTCCGGTTGTTTGGATATTGTAGAACTAAGACGAGCTTTAGTGAATGATATCGCATATCATGTGCCTTCCAGTCTATACGCAGTATGCTAAGACAAATTATCTCTTTTGTTTAGCTGGATTTACCATTTATCGAGTTTATGATCACTGGTACTGGATAAAGTGAAGTTAGTGATAGATTAGAAAAACGTTTATTAATAAGAAACGCTCATTTACGGTAGTAATATTGTAAATATGTTTCTCAGTATCGGGTCGAACAGCGAGTCGTTGTCGCGTTCGGCGTCAGAGTCGTCAGTGAGCACGGGCACGGGCACGGGCGCGGTGGGCGTGCGCGCCGCCGGCGGCTCGCCCGAGTCAGGGCTCGGCGGCGAGCTGGCGCAGGCGCACGCCGACCACGCCAACGGACACGACCACGACCACGACCATGACCACGACGACCACGACAACGACCACGAGTCGGACTTTGACTATTACTACTGCGAACCGGACCTGCAACCTGTTGGATACTGCAAGGCGCTTTACGCCTTTGAAGGTTAGTGGCTTGCTTTTATTTGATTGATCTTGCATGTTTTATGTTTTATTGAGTCTACCTTTTTTGTTTTGTCGGATTAATTTTTATAGATACATTCGCCTCACACATGCGCCTCTGTGAGACTGATGCAATGTTTTTCTCATAGTGTCTAGATATGGTTATATTGAATCACACTTAACATAAAACGATTATATTTATCTTGCCTCGTTCTTTTATGTATTTTGGTTCCAATTACTACTGACGTGAACCCAGTCCTAATACAAGCATTCTAGCTTAGCTGGAGGGGTTAACAAGAATACTAGTAATTTGAAACCTATATTGCTAGTATAGTATCTATTTAAAATAAATAGCAATTGGAATTTTTATATATATATACAATTTACAATCATATTCAACTAGCTACAAGTTGTGTAGATGTTATTTTGTCTTTTTGATAAGTACTCTTATTATGTAAAATTTATAGTGTAACTTAGAAATCACAATTTTCTACCTCATATTTGATTGTAGTGGAACTCTGTAATTGGCTTAGAGTTAGTCTTAAGAAAATGTTTGATGTATCTGTGTAAAAAAGTTGGTGAGTTTTCTTAAAATAAAAAAGAAATTAATAAATAGAATACCTTAAAAGCAACATAATTTTTATTGAATTCATATCAATTAAAATATTGACCGTTACATTATAGGAATCGGTAGCGGTTCCACGATGAAGATGGAGTGCGGTGAGCAATTGTTGGTGCTAGAGACAGACGCGGGCGACGGCTGGACGCGCGTGCGCCGAAACCGCACGCGCGAGGAGGGCTTCGTGCCCACCACATACATCGCCACTACGCTATACGCTGAAGCGAACCCACACTAGCCGGTACATCACATAGTTCATCTTATATATTTCTCAAATATATTAGAGTATATTTCACAAGAGTGACGAATATCTAATATAACCCGTTATTCCGCAGATACCAGGGGCGACATTGCAGCTGGCGGCGCCGAGCTGACGGCGGGCGGCGCGCGTGTGTGCGCTCGCGCACAAGCGCATACATTAAACGTTTCGTGGCCTATATAGTAACAAGTATTTTTGCTATAATTTATCGTATCGAAAATGTTCGCATTATTTTTTTATCGTGCTCTTTCTATTCCGATTGTTGTCCTGGCGGAGGCCACCGATGAACAAAAAAGGAAACATTCCATGATCTTATTTATTGTGTATATTGTTGGTTATGTGGCATACATATTTTCATGTATGAACTATACCGTAATAGAGTAATGTTTAATTATAATGTGGTGTAACTCATCTAGATCTTCATTGTGCCAGCTGTTTACGTAATAAGTTTATATTTCGTACTTATGATAGTTGTAATCTTGCTTTTATGTTATTTGCCATTGAGTATTTTGAAATTATAGCAAAAATAGATAGTTGTAGGTGTTATAAAGATGTAAAATATGTAAACTTAGACGTAACTGAATGCTATCGACATATTATGATTACGAATAACATGTAATATGGATTCCTGTGTCAACTATCACACGCGATGTATTGTATAATACTTACTCTAATTGAATTTTATATAGGATATTATCTAATAAAGCTAGCTAAAAGTCACGATTAGCCAATGTTATTTTCTGAATATACGCTGTTTGCGGGAACGTATATATAGTTCATGTATTTATATTTAGGTGAGATGATGTATGAGTGTGAAGCATACAATTTTTCTACAGATATAAAATTATGCGACAATTAATAAGTGTCTTTGATTTATACCTAAATATATTTATCTTTTTACTATACAGCGTACACTGGTTATAACGAAGAAAATATTTAAGGACACAACAAATATTACTATTACGTTACATACAAAATTGAAAAATTATTTATTAAATTATTAAATACTGCAATATTATGCCCATAGTGGGGATACCCCATTACCGCCTTGAAGATTGGTTATTGCTGACTCCTTCAAGATATCTCTCGTTTAACAAGTAATGCTAATAATATTGTCGTAATTAGTTCACTACTCACTACGTACGACAGAAAGCATCTAAAAAAAATTTACATTTCTTGGAAAGAAGGTCTTGGATCATTACCTTGGGTTTACGTTTACAGGTAGGGTAGCTCGGGTCGTGCAATGTTGTTGAGTTTTTTTTTATCTAATACAAAGCCTCGGCATCGGTGATGGGAGTTGGCTCATAGCAATATATCATTGATCATTGATAGAATCGAATTACATAACCAATCGTCGGTTGGGGGGGTTTAGCTATTAGTAGATCCATGTGAGTTTTGATGGATAGATAGTGCAGTATTAGGCATACTGCAGTGAAGATCCATCTACCACTTTAAGAGAAAGAAGTAGAATGATGTACGTGGTCAATCATGGTTGTAAAGAAAATCCAACAACCCTGTCTTACAACAGCGATGTTTTATATTACCAATCTGTTTCTATTGTAAATATTCCATTAAAAAATGCAAAATATTCTATTTACATTTTTTCATTAGATTGCAGTCTTACTCTTATATTGCCAAATTCAACATGTCAAAGTAAGTAAATTTTACAATGTCAGGCATTCAAAGTGATCACAACTTCAATCTCCCAATATGCTTTCTCTGAATTTACTCCAAGTGTACTAGGCTGTATTGGAAAATGCTAATCTGTAATTTTAAATGTATTCCATTTTGACGGATTCTTTGCTTGTGCATACCAACAGACATTACATCTAAAAATATTTGGATATGTCTAGTCTAATAAGTTAGTAGAGCGTAAGAAACTGTATAGTGTTCGTCAAGGAGGCCGGCGGCCAATACCAACGAAGGTTTGTTGACATCTCATTGTGCAAGAAGTTCCTTTCTAATTGTAAGTGCGGCGGACGCAGATGGCTTCACGAGCCTACTTACGTCATCGACGACCTTAATAAATTAGGTATTATTTAGTCTTGAAATTGACCTATGCGAAAATTATTTGTTTACGATGTTGTTATATTAGTACATTGCTTTAGCGAATACACGTGTGTAAGGACTTATACCGAGTTGAGTATTAGGTTTGTATAGGCAATTAATAAGTATTAATAACAAAGTGCGAATAGGAAAAGGCGTATTACTGTTTGTGTCGATTTTGGATTCATGAGGTGAATGGAGCATTACAAGATATAAAAAATTAAGGCGTGCATAGATGTTTAAATGGACGCTTTACCATTGCTATTGCGACGAATGTTGTGGATTCGATCCATACACGGGGTAAAGAATAATTGTGTACCTAATCTACCAATACTTGTACCGGGTCTGGGTGTTCTTTGCGTCCTTTGTTAATATTTGTAAAGTCGCTAGCTACACAGGATTTATTCCTATACTGCCATTATGTGACGGTGACGAGGCGGCTACATAAACCACTATGCCGCTCGTGCAGTTATTGTGTAGATAGATGCAATACTTTACGTTAGTCCATATTCATTCGTAATATAATTTGTTTATTCGAACAGTATCTTCTATTTATGATACTGCCAATCGTAAGGTCGCGCTTCTCTAATTCCCGCTTTGCACAGTAACGATGTAACAACCCCGACACTTTATACAAATGAACTTGTAAATAAATCCACTACTACCACTATGGAAACACCGAGCTGTTTGTTTTCTCTTGACATGTTCTGCTCGGTAAAAAGTAATTGGTTCATTCTTTACTACATGAGAGTAAAACATGACTGTCAAAATGTGCGTGTGATACCTTTTAGGAAAAAACAGTGGGCTTTACATGAAAATGTCTATCTGAAACTTCAGGCCGTATAATACCTACATGAAGATCGTTGGGTACTTTTCTTTCAAAGTGATATTTCTGCGTTGTTCGGACGACGGACGTTTCAAACCGTTAGGTAGGTAGGTGGGTACCTACGTGTTGAAGTTGAATTTCAAAATTAACGTGGAACGTATAGCACGAACAATCGGCGTAAAACTTCGGCATTTGCTTAGGTCTACAATTGTCGAAATTATATGTGTTACCCATTGCGATTACTTATTCATTTATGCTATTTTTTATTCTTCGTGTCTATATATACCTACCTACCATTACAATTATACTTACTACTTTTATTATTTGACTAGTATTGTACTTATCTACTACATATGCTTACATTGCTTACCTAAAGAGTTTTTGGAACGTCGTTTGCAAACAACGGACATTATGTTATTTGTCAATAACTAAAAACGTAAATATCAGCAAGCAGTACATTTAGTTTGCCGAGAAAAATAACAACAAAATGCGTCACTGGTCCAATGGCTTAAGTTTAAATCCTGTCTGGGGTCATTAAGCTCGACGACCAGAACCTTGTATTTTGCTAGTATTAAAATAACGACTGGCATTAAATAGTCTGCAAAGTAACCCGGTACCTACCAGCCTATTATCATCCGGTAATAAGCTCGCCTTAAGTGGGCTCTTTCACGTTTTATTTTTCTTTAATAAAGAAGAGTCGCCACAAGGATAATCCCTGCGGCTCTGGGCGAATAAAAACGAAAACAAAAAAAAAATTAAAGTGAGATACAAGGAGTACCGGACGAGAAACAACTAGGTACCTAATAGTTATAACTACATGTAGGCAAATGGGTATAATGAGTTGACAAGTTTTATTGAACAACAAGACCGAAACGTAAATTCTTCTACATAATTATGTTCGGCTGTCGTTAGACTCTATTTTTTCTCTCTGTCAGAGATTGTTTATTCCTTGTAGGTATAACTGCGGAGTCGAACAAACATTTTTTTACTCATATTCGCTCCTACCGCACAGAAATACTAATTCGGATTTGGCACATGTTTTACTAACGCGGTAATGAAATTCGCAAAACTCGCCGTTAATGTGATTTAATTCTGTCGTATGCGGCTTGAGGTGAAATTACTACGTAGACTATTGCCCTGTATACCTATCTGATGTTTTATGAGAACTTTTTAGTAGAAGATTATTCACCGCAGGCACGGGGTCAGGGTCGTTTGGATGAATCTACATATTTGGGATAAGGCTATTTACCTACTGACTTCAGTTACCAGTATTAATAACTATAACAATTAGTTGCAGTTACGCTGGAAGCACAGGGATGGATTTTTGCAGAGAATTACAATTATTTGCTTTTGCGGTGACAAACTTTGTCGTATTCCTATGCAAGCCGATTGGTCGTCACTTTTGTAACATATTACAGTGTGTCAAATAGCCAGATTTATATTCACTGCACGTGTAGATACTATCCCCAACTCAATATTCAGCGTTCTCCAATCAAATGCCCGCAAACAGAGGTACAAAATAAAAATTCGAACCTTTCCGCTGATTTTCCCTTCAATGACTGGGCAGTTCCTAACTCAGTGGTTTTGTTTACTAACGCTGCTCAATATAAATAAGTGTAGTTGATAATAGAAAGTGTGTAGAATTAATGGATAAGTAGGTACTTCCATATAGTAAGAGATACCAACTACCTAATATCTATTTTAGTATTGATTCACAACATTGATGTCTATTTATAGCAATACTAGCTTTTGCCCGCGACTTCGTCCGCGTGGAATAGTTACTTAGGGCAGCATTTTTAATTTCGTAAGAAAATTATTTTGCATATAATACACTTATAAATGCTTTGGTTTACCGCAAATAGCTTATTTTAATAAATTTTTGTAAACAAAGTTTTTTTCCACCCTTTGCCTTTGGGTTTGAACCTCGTGAGTATGCCACATAGAGGTGCCCATGGAAAACAGTTATGTTTATTATTATCGTAAATGCTGCTTTTAGGGGAATCTGCACTCTTATAAACTGAAATGACAAATTGCTCGGCATTATCGGAATACGGGGAATTAAAACATTTTCTCCTTTTGCCATAACCTATATAGCCTTTGTGCGGCAAGATTTCTCATCGACAGGATTGAATACCAACTTTCAGCCTTAACTTATGGGAAGGCACTCCCGATAATTCTAAAGAGTACTCTATAGGGTTCGATGACACTTGTTCAATGTTCATAACATTGTCTACTGAGAGGTACACGACAACATCTTCCTCAACATCTCACATAATTTGTTCGTTTAGATAAACGACGAACGAACGAAAATTTGACCAACAAATGAGACAGTAAGCCATCTGGCTTACTGTCTCATTTGTTGGTCAAATTTACCTGTCACACAACCATTCTCGATTGCCTATACTTATTTGTAGATCTGGACAGACATATTATTATTTAAATCATCTGTGTTATCGACAATTTGACAGAATTCACGTCTTAGTGTAATCATGATGTTATTGTCTGTAAGCATACAATCTCCTCCGACTTTTAGAAGAGTAGCCGCATATTAATAAATCCCCACATACAAACTGTTTTTCTGCCAGAATGTTGTGTTCCTGTATGTGTTCGTAGATATATTCACTTAAGCAAGATGTTATAATTTTGTATACGTTCTCTAAGTATGTAATAGGGCGGTATTTAGCAAGGTTTGCTGAGTCTGATCAGTCTTTTGGTAGCATATATGTGATACCTTGTGTAATATAATGGGGTATCATATCAGGTGTAGTGCAGCGATAGCTCAGTGGGGAGACCAACAGACTGCAATGCCCTCTGCATTGCTGTCTGTCTCGGGTTCGAACCACGACGCGCACCTCTGACTTTCGGAAGTTATATGACTTTTCGAAATTATGTATGTATTGATTGACAATTATCGCCTGCTCCATGCCTCGGAGAGTACGTTAAGCCGTAAGTCTCGGCTGCCATGAACATCTATGGCAGTCGTTATTGGGAGAGTGTCGACACAAAAGATCCCATTGGGTCGAAGTGTCGCCGGTCTGCACTGACTGGCCCCCACATAAGATAAGATCGTATCAGGTGACTGAAGGAATGCGTTGATGTGTATGTGTAATAATGTGTGAGTGTTTGTCAACTTCTTGTATCAAAAATTGTGTATATTGTCGGAGCCTGCTGCTTTCCACTTGTGCGTTCTAGCTATTACTTTTTTAAGAAGGTCTAACTGAATATGTTCGAATTTCATTTCCGGTAAATCTCACAATTTTTTTTTGTCTTTTTCTATCCAGTGTGTTTGCTGATGTTATATTGGGTTTGACCAGATATTTTTTGACCAGAATGTATGTAACGTTTCAGAGGTAGGTAAATTAGGCTCATTTTCATGTAGGTTATAATATAATATTCTATCACATACACACAACACCATCTAGCCCAAACTAAGCAGAACTTGTACTATGAGTACTAGACAATAGATAAACATACTGATATACTTTTTTTTTTTGTAAATACATACATATTATACATAGAAACACCCAGACCAAGACAAACATCCATGTTCATGCACACAAATGTTTGACTTGTGCGGGAATCGAACCCGCGACCTCAGGTGTGGCAGTCGGTTACACTAACCACTACGCCATCGAGGCCGACGACACTTGTTGTGTTGTTGTGTAATTAGACTGTAAAATATTTTTCATTGTTGCAGAAACGTTTGTTTTGTGTTTTCCTAATCGTAGTCTGCTTATATCTTCTTAGTCGGCTTGCTAGGGTATTGAGTTTCTGTTTTAAAGTGTCTAGAAAGTGTGTTATGTCCGTGTTTTGAGTTTCGTGTTGTGAGTGTATTTTATATATCTGTTTAATTTTTAATACGTGTTTTCTAATGCTGGTGACCTAACACCCTTAGTATATTCAGTAAGTCTTCCAATACTTGCTCTGAGACGGTTAATCCTACTTTCTAGCCGTTTTTGCCACCACGGTGCTCCTTGTGGTTTATTAATAACTGTATTACATTCTACAATTCTAGCACCATTAAATTTGGCTGAAGTGTAAGCCGCACTATAAATATATGTCTGTAATGTTTTAAAATCTGTATCGGTTGTTAATGTTTTTGGGAGTATGTCAGTGTTAATATGGCTGGCATAGATGACAGCTTTTTAGAAGATTTTAATTTAGGTATGTATGGTCGTGTTGTTGGATCTATTTCTCAAACTCAAACTCAAACTCGAACTCATTTATTGCGAAAATGGGTAATTTAGACATAACATATATACATTCTATATATTTATTAAAAAAAATTCAATACATTTCTTCTAATTGTTGAAGTAGTTCTATGGAAAGGTTTGGAGTATCGTGTGTTGTTTGTGTGAGATCTGGATGTTGCTTATTGGGTATTGTTGGTGTGTGTGTGTGTAGTGTGATAATCGTTGATGGCTATTTGTATTGGTGGTGTTATAAAAGATTTAACGTTCAGTTTTGTAGGTTGTGTTGTGTCTTCAAGGGCATTAATAGTAGGTACTTAACTCGATTTGACTTCCTCTTTAATTCTGTTTAATTGATCAGTAGATAAAAGTCGGTTATTGACGATAGATCTACGTTGGTTTGTTATTCTTTGTTCGGAAAGATGGGCGACTGAAGGACATTTAGGAATAATATCCTGATGTAGTAACGGTCTGTAGGTAGTTAAATCGGTTTCAAGCTTTGTTAGTCGGTAATAACTTCTCATTATGATTTCGTTAAGGGCGTCTGTCTATCTGATTCTACGGGATGGGTGTGCTCTATGGTTGTATATTGTTTCTGATGAAGTCTACGTTGGATAATAGCACGGCGTTGGTCCCCTATTCTCTGCTTGCCTATTTCCATTTCAGGAAATGCTGCTATGAAACGTGCATGTAACGGTGTAAGGTATGTTGTCGTGTTTAGTTTAAGTTCTGTGAGGATGAAATAATAGCGCATGATGAAAATATTCATATCTGTTGTCCACGTTTTACGTGTGCGCCGTCCACTACGGGCGGGTGCAGTAACTTTAGCTAAAGCAGCCACCTGCACAACATCCGTGGTGGATTGAAGTGATGATGGTGATGAACTTGATGAACTTATCTCTTGACGGTGGTGATGAAGGAATGGATGAAAATAATGACGACGTTGGTGAAACACAAGGTGAGGTTTGAGTGTGTTGAACTGCGAGAGACTGAGACTGAGCGGTTTGTTGCGATACGGTGCCCACCCCAGAATACGAAGTGCAGCCCGGGTTGGAAGTCCCGGGGCGAGATTCTCCATCACAGTTAGCTCCGGTATCCGCCTGGGGTATTATTCTATTTATTAGACGCATCGCATTTAAATTAAGAGAGATGAGTGTTGGGCTAGAGTAGAAAAGGTGGTTAAAGTGACGTTTCAAATGAGAGCAGTTTGAGTAAAGCAAAAGTATAAGTAAAAGATGGAAGAAAATGAGAAAGGAAAGGAAATTGCTCTGAGCCTGTGACTGGGCCAAAAGCTTTGATTGCATCCCGCTTTGTCTGACCTCTCACCCTAGACCTGTCCGGCATGAGTAACTCTATCCGGCATAGCTCTAGCGCTCATTAAGGCGCGCAAGCCCCACCACGACGGCGACGTAGGGATACGACAGGGGGGTTATTATTATTATTATTATTATTATTATGTCCTTTCCAAAGGTCTAGTCCATCTCTGTACCAAATTTCATCAAAATCAATTTAGTGGTTTAAGTGTGATAGCGTAACAAACAGAGTTACTTTTGCATTTATAATAGTAGGGATTGCGTTACGATTGATGACGATCAGGTTCAAAACAGTTGTAACGTTAGGAATATAACTTTTTGGATTGATTACGCGAGTACATTAGGATGACTTGACCACTCAAAAAAGTTTCTATAATAAATAATATACTTTATAATTGATAATAAAGTAGACACTTACCAATATCTTAGTGGAATGTTATAATATATACTAAGTAGGAAATTATGAATTAGGTTGTTAAAATTTTAAGTATTAAATAGGTTATCAAATGCTGGAGTAATTTGTCTGCCCGGTTAGTATTCTTATAATGTTAATAGAATTAGTTAATATTGGTAGGCATAATTGATAAAAACTCTTTATAAAACTGAATTTTGCAGAAATGGCATTAAATATTGATTGAACATAGCTTTAAAAAAAGGTTAGGTAACAACGCCAGCCTTTTTGGATGAGGTATCATAGAAACACTTAACCTATTGAGGCACAGCGGCACACCGGCGGACAGACAGTAGGTTTTGAAATATGTCTGGCATTATAACAATTAACCAGTAAATATTTAGCAATCGTTATTTTTATTGATAATATAAATACTACATACCTACTTATTTGTGAACTACCAGTTTCCGCCTGCTACAGCCAATTCGCAAGGTACAAGGATACAGCTGGCTTGATGTTAAGCGGTTACCGTAGCCTATGACCACTTGGACTACCTGGGATAGGTAGGAATAACTCGCGCTTCGCACCGAGGGAAAAGGAATGACGTGATAAAAGCAAGGGATGGCGGTAAGTAAGCCCCGGTGGCTTAACGCTTGCAAAACACAATAATAGTGTTAGCACTCCACGCTGTCGTCGGTTTCCTGGAAAAGATTGGTACTTCGCCCAGCGAGTAAACTCATCCATACCGTCACCATTTAATTAATTGGCAACAGCGCCGGCGGGCTCTTTACTTTTAATTATTCTTTTTCTGTTACTTTAACTATTACAGTAAGAAAATCATGTTGCTTATTGTTTTTGGTCGACGAGACCAAGTGAACACACTTACACATTTATAAATTGACAAAAATATAAAATAAGTTTTAAAGTTTTGTTTTAAAAAAATATACCAACGAAAATAGAAACTAGGTATAAATAAAATAATAAAATATACGTTTTAGTTTGGCTGTTTAGGCTATTATCGACGACATTCCCGCTTAATCATCGGACCCTGAATAAAAGTTATTACCCAGTTATATGTAACTTCTCCTGCATGCCAAGATTCAACATTATCGGTACATAGTCAAACAATCGATAGGTGAGAAATCGATACTGTCGCATTTTGTAGACTAGAAAACAGTAGGTATTCACCTATAAGACCAGCTACGCAGAATACCCTTTCAATAAAAAAATATTATTACTACTTGATGATTATTTTTCAACAAACCCTTTGCCTCTCTGTAAAACTTATGCTTTTTTGTCAGTTAACTATAAAAATGAAACTATGATTGATTAAAACATAAGTACGGCATTGTCTTCTTCTTCTTCTTAGCCTTTATTATTCCCAAGTCACTTGGGGTCGGCTTTTCTAGTCTAACCGGATTTGACTGGATATCAGTTTTTACACGGAGCGGCTGCCACCTGACCTCCGCAACCCGAAGGCTAACGATACCCTAAGGCTAGACTAGTGTCAGGAAATTAGAGGGTGACTTTCCCAATAACGACTGCCATAGATGTTCATGGCAGCCGGGACCGACGGCTTAACGTGCTCTCCGAGGCACGGAGCAGGCGATAATTATCAATCAATACGCACATAATTTCGAAAAGTCATATAACTTCCGAAAGTCAGAGGTGCGCGACGTGGGTTCGAACCCGAGACCCTCTGCATTGCAGTCTGTTGGTCTCCCCACTGAGCTATCGCTACTAGTAGTACTAAGTACGGCATTGTATAAATAATAAAAAATATCTGCTGAAACCATAATCATGGTTCATCGGTGAATTATGATATCGAACTTGAAACAACTTGTACGTTATCCATATACGACTATGGAGAAGGAAGCTATGATACAAGAAGTGTATGTTACGTAGTCCTAATGTTGTTGACTAATTTCGGTCAACCAACCTTCCAGACAAGATTGATTGTCTTCTGCAAACAGTAAGAAGATACATTGGTCGTTCCCCTTAGGTGTCACCTTAAAGCTATATCTTATGATACGGGAGCTATGACTGCGTATAAACTAAATATTGATGTATTGTACTGTGAATAAATACTTTTTCTTTTCTATGCAACCTTAACAAACAGTTTGTAAACCATGTCTTTCAAGCTCTAAGTTATAAACACGTGCAATAAAAATTGTCATAAACATAATATATAGATTCACGCCTAGAATATTGGGTAAGGAGATATGTAAAACACTTACATTACACCAGCTTCGATTTAGACCCCACGTAATAGTGAGTGCTCTATTCTTCCTCACGTCGGATCTTATAATGCAGCAGGAGTCTGAGAATGTTCCCACTATGCACACCGCATGGCGGGCATGTACCCAGACTGCGGGTTACTGAGAATTTTTGAACAGTATAACCGAATAGCGCTTAGCTTGACCCCGGTTGAACCTTACGTTACCTTCCAAATATAAGCACAAACTGATACCGAGGCAGCCATATACTTATATTATGTAGAAAGCCTTCATTGTGCCGTAATTTAATATTAATATGTTTTAATGTCTTTGTCAATATGTAGAGTGGCTTAAAAATGGTGATCCTAAATTATAAAAAAATATGTTATTAATTATTTTAGTTTTATGATGACATAGCGTGCCTTTTTAACTTGTTTATAAAGTCTTTTTTTACTAGAAAATTTGTCAATTTATTTACTTTGTTTAAAATGTTATTATGTTTCTAGTGTTGGCCGTGCTTCGCTGTAGCTCAGTATGATATTAATTATTAGGCAAGTCAATAAAATTATTATACAGCACGTTCAACGTTGTTTTAAAAATTCTAGTCTATCCATTTACTAATTTTCGAAATTTACCGACTAATAAATACGAAAGCTGCATTTTTATATATAATTAACTTTTGTCTGCTACTTCGTACGTGTAGAATTTGGCTGTAGATACCTTTCTATATTATTATTTATTTGCAACAAGAAACTAATCTATACACATAATACTCGACTTGTAGGCGGCGTATCAAGATGTTTTTATTTATAGATTACTTGCAATTACTTTTGACGACTTGATGGCGTAGTGGTTAGTGTAACCGACTGCCATGCCTGAGGTCGCGGGTTCGATTCCCGCACAAGTCAAACATTTGTGTGCATGAACATGGATGTTTGTCTTGGTCTGGGTGTTTCTATGTATAATATGTATGTATTTACAAAAAAAAGTATATATGTATGTTTATCCATTGTCTAGTACCCATAGTACAAGCTGCTTAGTTTGGGCTAGATGGTGTTGTGTGTATGTGATAGAATATTATTATTATTATTATAATTTGGGTGACAAATTACTAGTATTCTTGTTAACCTCTCCAGCTAAGCTAGAATGCTTGTATTAGGAGTGGGTTCACGTCGGTAGTAGTGGGTGGGATTCGACCCGATCGATCGCAAGTCCAATGCCTTATCCATTGGGCTATCGCCGTTTTACCGTATAACATAAAACATACCTACACCAGATTTTAAGTTAGACCTTCAGCAGTACAATTGTGAAAAGGCATTTAATTTCATACAGCTTTTGTGTAAGATATTTACAAATACAATTCCAAAAACAATTGTGTTGTCTACTGTAGCGCTTATTATTACCCATCCCAATGTTTTTCTGAATATCGTTTATGTTCTGAAATCGACCAGTTACCATATGTATAGAAGATAGGTCACAAAGGCATTAATATATCCAGGCATAATGAGCACGGCTCACGTATTTAGATAGTCCATAGAGAGATTGTGTTTGAATATTCAGTCAAAGCTTTGGACCACTATCATGAGTTGGCTGAATTTTGTTCTGATGCATTGATTAGAGTGGATCTGTAATATGACGGATTTCGCCATAACTATCTTAGTTCCGTGTTTCATGGGAGCATGACCTTTGAAATGACTATGTCTCATTCCGAAGGTTTGTGGCTTGTAGATATTTCTATCTTCTAGTATACAAGTTCACTCTCAATTAAAATGCTAATAATCTAGTTAGCACTAGTTCCTAATTCTCTGATGAGAAGATTTTTTATGCTCAATACTTATCAGTAGATAATTTATAAAATTAATAATTTAGCTATTAAGTTAGAACGAAGTTTTACGTTTTTTACTATCATACTTTGACCGTTCGTCTTCTTAATACATACGTATATAGTCCGGAGCCTATAAGCGTCAGACCATACCTATTATCTGCCAGCTGCTTACTCTTTCGGGAATATTGACGTAAGCTTACGGGTAGTCTCTTCCGCGCTGTCTCTACTCAATCTGGTAGTAAATGTGTCAAGGACCTTCGACTTGTAACCATGTTTACGATAAGTTAGTAGATCTGTTACATATCATGTATACCTTCGTACCTTACGTTTCACTTAATATGATAAGTAGTTCGTATTGTTTACTATGGTTATAACATGGTTGTCAACTAGTAGATATTTCTAGTATATTTCTATTTCCCAAATTCAAGCGACACGCTAGTTATGACGTTTTTAAATTTGTATTATGAAAAAATAATGTGATTGCTATTTGTTTTGCACTTATCTATTCACGTACCCTCTTCGCATTCAAATAAATATTACGTTAGATAATCAGGTGAAAGAAATAAAATAATAAAGAAAGATGAAAACTTCAACATTGCTAAACTTCTGAAATCATAATTTTGGAAAGCTAGAACCGAATAATAAAAGGAGAGGATATTGCAGACGGAAGCTAAACTTAATCTAAAGAAGCAGTTTCAGTACAATACTTATAGAAAGACGTTTAAGTAGAATTGATTACAGTCTTAGATATTTTGATCATCAAGAATACCAAACTCCTCAACTGTTAGTTAGAGGCGTTATGGTTCCAATTTTACCCTATTCGGTGTCAAATCATCCCAAATATGCTCTACGTAGAATTAAAACACGTATCGATCCGTAGTGTTTATTGCAAAAGCGGTATACAGAATGTCGGATGACGCCGGCAGGTCTACAATGCTTCTAACCGCCACAGATGAGTTCGCTATTGTGAAAGTTTCTTTTGGAATCGTTGCTTTTAACAAACCATGGGATACACAGGATGTGTAGACAAGCGGAAAGTTATTACTCTACCATCCATAACGAGCTTTGAACAATTTGTAATGCTCACAAACCGGACGAATTACATTCAAATGTGGTGTACCTATTTATATCTAAGTAATTTAGTTAAGGAATCTCGTTCTGGTATTTTGAAAGAAAGAAAGAAAGAAGAAAGAAAGAAAATAGTTTATTTTAATCTCTACACTGGCATAAAACAAAAAGAAAAGAACAAAAAAAAAAAAAAATTTTTTGAGATACAAAAATAAAAACAAAGAAAACATAAAATTAAGCTGTTTACATAATTACATCATACCGCCAGTGCGAGATCAAAAATGGCACTTATCTCAGCATAATGCTGCAGCACCATGGTAGGTAGTGCAGCGCTGATTTTCTGATAAGTCCAGTGAGGCCACGGACAGCTACGCTTGCCAAATAAAATAATAAACATAAAAATATTACATTATAACATAGCTGTTTCTAAAAATAATTGGGAGTTTCGGAACGCACCAGCATTCCACATCATTTGTCTATGACGACAAGCGAAGGGACGCCAGGTTTTCAGGTGTGTTATATATATATGTATTTAATTATGCTTGTGATGTCCGCATGTTGTGATTATATTAACAATACCATACCTACATAATTCCGTGAGCTATCTTTGATCATATAAAATAATTGTCACGTTGTACACAGATATTTTAAAAGTAATAGTGGTAAAACGTTTATTCGAAAATTATCCAAATGAAATATACCGCATACCTAATATAAATATGTCATTTTTATTTTATCAAAGCATGTATAATGCTATGCATTAGTACTAGTACTGATGCATTGTCTTGTCGGTTGCATATTAAAAAATCAAAACTTTCTCGAGCAAATTTCAAAAGAACAATAAACGAAATAACAAAATTTAAATGACCAAATGTTTTATTTAGAAAAATTTTAGAATCCCAATGTATGTGACATCAAATGAACGACTGATCAAAAGTTGCTAGATGTAATTTTAAAATATCAAATTATAACTAATCAAATTTTATAATCACAAATGATTTCTTATTAAGAATTATTAATTTAAATGTAGGATTTATATTTAAAGTACATCATTAATTTTAACACATTAATTTGTCCAAAAATTATGATAATAATTGTTTTTCATATTTTTAATTGCCATAATAATTATTAGACATAATATTTAAACGCCATAATGATTATTAGACATAATATTTAAATGCCATAATAAATATTAGACAAATATTTAAACGCCTTCATTTTTTTTTTTAACGTGGGGGAATGCATGACGCATACCCATTCGCCCGCCCCCGCGGGATATGTCAGGGTTATGTCGGACTCGCCGGGGTAAAAGAAAGATGGAATAAGAATAATGTACCTCCCGGAATACCGACAACCTACCACGGTGTTCCTCGACAAAACCACTATCGACAGGGCCGCGCGAAACACTTGCGCATGCAGTCGCGACCCCGCCGAGGTTTCGGCCCGCCGTATGAAACGGCAGACCACTACCCGATAAGACCTACCCTATAGGCACTTCGCAAATATAATCCCTACTGTCCCCCCTAGAAGGGAGACGGACTCGACACAGAGGCGCGCGTGGGAACACGCACGCCGCCTCTCGGACCTGGTGCTGAACGGATGGCGGGCAGGCCCACAAAGCCCACCACCCCCAGGTCAATCCTCAGGGTGGCTGGAGGTCATCTCGCGCCCTCCGGCCCCCGGTTCTGCGGTTGGGGAGAGGGTTTAAACGCTCCCTCTCCCGCTCCGCCGCCTCCTTGATGGAAATGACTTCCTCACAAAAGGAGGCGACGGCGTTCCACGACCTCTCACTCCGGACCATAGACTGAACTACGGTCGGGAGCGAGAGGGCAACCAATCCGACTGCCGCGATCAACTCACGGCGCTGCGATGCCCAGGCGGGGCAAACCGCCAAAGTGTGCAGCGCCGTGTCCTCAACAACGTCGCGGCAGTCGCCGCAGTGGTGACAACCGGGCGTCTCTTGCCGGCGTATACGACACAGGAACTGGCCAAAACAACCGTGGCCAGTCATTACCTGTGTCAGCCGGAAGGTGAGGGCGTCATGCCGCCTCTCCAGCCACTCCTCAAACACGGGACTTACCGCCACGATCGTGGCGTGCCCGTAAATATTTAAACGCCTAACCTAACCTAACCAAACTACTTCTGGGTGGTTTATAAAAAAAATAACCACGAAGGGGATGGATTCTAACCTAACCTATCCGAGTCGGGGGCCCTAAAGTCCCGATTGCATCCAGTTTTTCCTGATATAACAACCGTTACACACCCAATGTGGATGGCAAATGATGTTATGGCATGTGATCCCATTTTGACCTTTAAACGATTTGGTCAATAGTGTAATAAATAATATAAACATTGATATTCCAAACTTTGGTCAGCTAAACTTTTGATCAAATAACCATCGTTATTTTAAACTTTGTTGATTTGTACATTGTTCTTTTGAAATTTGCTCAGTAAAGTTTTGATTTTCTAATATGCAACCGTCTTGTCATATTAATTTTTATTATTCTGACCAGTAGAAATATGGATAGAATACTAAGGGCTTGTCCCACCACCTCCAAATAGCATTTATCTATAAGATAGGTAAAAGTCTCGCCATCTCTCTTCTTTAACCTAGCAAGAGTGAGGCAGCATGCGATTTATCTTTCGGATAACTTTTACTTATTAGTTGTGGAACTGGCCATAAATGTATGTTTGTTGTGTTTTACTTGGCTAAAGGTTTTAGAGAAAAGTAGAACAAAAGTGATAAACGAGGGCAGTAGAAAATATACATACATATCTAAGATAATAAAAAGGCTTGAGAATAACCGGTGCAATGAATCTTACGCTATAGCTAGTTAACTATCGGATAATTTATTTATAATCAACTTCTTACTGCACTACACAGTGTTAACCAACGCATGCAGCAAGCCATATAGTAATAATATCTGATGATAGATGTTTGTTATGTATCAAACAAGCATCGCTGAATCAAGTGTAGCAACCATAATTAATTATGATACCGCGAATGTATCATAGTTAAATGCTTGATAAGTACTGTGCTTTAACATTATTCTAGTTTAAAACACAAAAAATGCATCGAAGTCCTTTACCAGCAACTGATTACAAACTATGTTAAATGCAGAGTAGCTGTTATTTCTTCAATTATTGTTTAGATGTCTATAATGGATGCATTTGGCTTCATCTATTCCATTCGCATTATGTACCATTATATAAGTTAGTAGAAGTGAATTGTAAAATACCAGCAAGTTCTTGACAATAATGAAAACAAACTGCCTTTGTTTTCCGTTTATATTTTTTACTCTATCTTTATGAAACGAATACGAAACAATACTACCAGCGTACTTCACATTTAATCGAGAAGAATGAGACTTGCCGGGTTAAAAATGAACTACACTACGCCTTCTATAACTGTGTAGCAGGCAAGCAATTTGTTGTTTTTTATATGTATAAGGTGGCAGACAAGCTCGCGATCTGGCTGATATTATTGAGGTGAAAATGGTGAAGTCGTATCACTAACGCATTGCAAACGAGAAATGTGAAATTATTTGAATAATGCTTTGCTTATAGCGATACCTACTTTGCAAGGACAAGGACCATAGAAGGTTTATTTAGTAAGTCTGCAAAAAATTCTCAAGTTTATCACGCACACAGAACATAATTTTGTCTATGGTGGCTGCGATCTTCCGTACGGTGAAGGTACTTTTCCAGTCCTGTTACCGCAAGGCCTCAGTTTGAGCGATATACCAGATAGACAATTCTGCCTATTTTACTGTGCACTACCCTCTCATATTATTCATGAATATAGTGTTCTGATAATGACAAGACATTGCTAATCGTCTTAACTTTTAATTAAGGTACACTATTGAAAACCTTTAAGCATCTATACATATGTAGTTATATCAAAAGTAGTATTTTTTTATTTTAATTCAGTAGGTATGGATCGTCCATACCTACTATATACTAAATTGTAGAAAATTTTAATAACAACAAAAAGATTTGTCTGTCTAAATTAATGGAATAAACAGGCATTTAAAATATGTGTCATCATCTTACACTTAGAACCTACATATACGCTTAAATTATCATATTATTCAATTTACAACTGACTGCTTGTGGTCAAACTGTGCTAGATCCTGTTTGTTAACCTTGATGACGACAAAGTTAGCTAACAATATATTTAAATGTCACTTTCTCGACTTTGAGTTTGTTCATAAATAATCAAGTTTGTGGTTGTGATAAATTGAAGACTTATCAAATACACACTTGTCTCCGTATCAGTTGACAGTTTCGTTCGTAAAAGGTCGTTAACGAAAGAAAGCGTCAATGCTTGTATCCATAAACCACTTGTTCGAAGTTTCGTAAGTGCATCTCTTTTATAAAATTAGCATACGACATATAACTCACATTAAACTGCCTTTAAACGCATTATCTTATCTAAAAGTTGTAAATCTAAAGTTAATGAGGTTTGACTTTACAAATTTTAACACGCAACCTAAAAGAAAATTTGGTTACTTCACAAGCAACAAATATCTAATTATTCGTTGAGTAAAAACAGGGACAGTAGTAATTAGTCGGTTATTCACATACATACATCACGCTTAATTACCCGTTGTCAATGGCTATAGGCCTTCACGCATTTAGGAGACCTATTCAGCACAAACCCATTATGTCTCCGAAGATATACAATTTAAATCTATCAAATAGGCAATAGATTTCCGACTTATATATAATAATGCGATAACGTGAACACATTTAAAAATAGGCTTACGAAATATGAATGTGCATTGTAACTTCTAATCTAGAGATAATTTTATTGTATTATAGTTTTTAACTCTGTATCTCATTATAAGCGGATTGTATGTTCTTATGAGAAATGCGATGATTTTACTATCTCTCTATATCCTAACTAATATTATAAATACGAATGTGAGTTTGTTTGTTGCGCTTTCACACCTTAACTAATCGACCGATCATCATGAAATGTTGCATATACGTTGTCAGGGTAACAGAAGAGGCCATAAGGTACATTTCATTCATACAAAAGTACTGTTACTAATATAACCTAATCTAATTTAATCTACATTTATGCGAGCGAAACCGCGGGCAAAATCTAGTAATATATCTTATACTGTTTAGCTCAGGAACAAACATTTTGTTTGTTTTAAACTTATTACTAGTTGCAGGGTTGTTACAAGTTAGACAACTCTCCGCTGATTATCGTTGTTCCGTGGTTCCGGCCAAGTATGGTTCTACTATCAGGCAGTACTTAGTAGTATCCGTTGCCTGTAACTATAAATTGCAATAAGGTTGGTCCTTATTGCGTGGGCTTTAGACAAATCTTAGGAAATATTCAATGTTTACCTATCCTTACATACCTACTTGCAAAATAATTTTACGGGGTTTTACGGCCTTACAATTATGTGACATTAGATTTTGGTACAAAGGTTGGTAGAAAGGTACCCTATGTCCCTTTGTGTTCCCCAGACAACGTGTATGCTAAATTTATGATCGGTCAAGTAGTTAAGGCGTGAAAACAAACAAAAAACCAACTCACATTCGCATTTATAATATTAGTTAGGATTATAGCAAGGAGTAAAAGGATATTGCCTCTATTTTTTATTATCTCTATTTGATATTTAAAAAGTGCATTAGCATCTAAATTTAAATAACATTTTGCTCAACTTGTTTTGTGTTATTTTATGATGTAAGGAAGTTCACACTACGTAATAACATTTTGTGCAACCATTTCCAGTTCACATAATTGTCCGCGTGATTTGAGAAAAACAACACATTCGTGACAGGATGCAACTTGCGAAAAAATTACGGACGTGATTTCCGGATACAGAGACTACGGGTTTGATAAGATCCGGACATATCGCATTCTTAATAAAACAGCGACTTAACTCGAAATTTGAAAGTAAGCCAATTTGAACTCTAATTGTATATGTTAAATTCTAATATTATATTTGTGTTAAATCTTTTCAATAGAGTTCAAATTTGTTTAATCAAAAATACTGAGATAAGTCTCTGTTTTATTAAGGATGCGATATGTACCTACCTGCTATGTATATTCGCTTATATCATATTCTTTATACACGCTTGTTCAATGACGGTACTTTTAAACTAGTAGGTATGTAGACTAAAACTGTTTCACCTAGATCTTTCCCACCCAACTATTACATTCACAAATCTCATATGCTTCCACTTTTACTAAACTTGGAACCACAATAAGTAGTTATATGTGATGACGATGAGTAAGCATTAATAAACACTGAGCGTCACTATCGATTCGGTGCGCTATTACATCGATTATTTTGATGCATTCGTAATCATTTCACGCCGAAATAATTAGGCATCTAAATTTAAAAAATAACTTCCCTCCTCGCGTATGTTCGCATGAGACGCGAGGTGCTTACATTGCGTTCGCTGCTCCATTGGCCGAGTGCTCCGTCTTCCGTGTCTCGCCACGCAATGATTGCATAATTGGATTCGCTAACCATCAGGCATTTACACGCATTAAACATTCATTGAAAGCTAGTTAGCACCTCCCGCCAAGTGCACCCACATGCAGAAGTCGATGTACGGCATTGTCAGCGAATTTAACTTCATAAATGAGGCACTGTAAGTCGCCGAGCTAAACGTGTTTTACGGGAACTGTGGCTACACCATCCAGAGGTCGAGGATTGTGCAAATATTTAAATAGTTTTCCTGCTATGGCTGGAATAGACTGGGATATTACACAACAGCATTCCAGAGATAGAAATAATGCAGATATTATCGAAATACAATCGCAGACTGTTATTAAAAATAAGTCTCGAGGAAATGTCTGAAGTATTTATTTTCTGCTGTTGCATAGCGTTAAAAAAGTAATGGCGAGTAAATTATGTAATTCACATAATGCAGACAAGTTCTTAATGGGGCTAGAACTAGAACTAAGGTTAAGTAACGTAACTTGCAACTTGTAGGCGTAAGTGAGCTATATGTTAAGGCGTCCGACGTATTTGTATAAGTAATACTAAATGAAATGTTCGCGAATGAAGATAATATATTATCATTCTAAGCCTGCGTAGATACGTAATAACTCTATAAAATTGCCTCAGTGGTTATAATTTAGTAATAAAGATGAAAATATGTGGCCGTTATCATGCCAAAAATACTGGCATTACAACTTTTGATGTGGATTTTAGGGTAATATTGGTAGCTGCTGTTATTTTCGTACCCTTCTCCGATTTGTTCATTCATCGTCCTTATTTATTAAACGCAAGCCAGTAATTTTTTTTTTGAAAAATTAAATTAAATTATGAACGTCCCGGCAGATATTTTTTGAATAGTTAAATTAAAAAATATCCGCATTGATATTCATAATTTGTTGATCGGTTAGTTAAAAGTTAACTCGATGTGCGGTCGCCTGTTTGACGGAGTAAACTTATTATATAACGCTTCCATCTGTTAAACCACACCGACAGGTTTGAGTATTACTACTACTACACGCAAGTGAAATGTTCGTTTGTGCGCGTGTAATACAGCTATGCGGGTAACAACGGCTTGTTTAGACAATGGCTTGTTGATACCTCGAAACTAGAATAGTTAGTCAGCTAGTTACGAGTTGACTTTAGAATTTTATTATTTAAGTCAAATAGTTACCCTGCCGAATGAGATGCAAGCGTTTCAAATCTGGTTGTAGGGGTTAATGTCAAATTACAGAAAAAGAACGCACGATACAACCTATGACGTAACCGCTATTTAACTCTTTGTCTTGGTAGTTAGTGTCACTATCCACCTCAATCAACAATCAAGACAATCTGTAAATTATTATGAAAGTTCGAACCATGCTTGACAAGATGCGAATGATCGTCTGTATATTAAATAAATGAGAGTTAATTTGTGTTAAATTGAATATTGCGCTAAAGTACTTTTATTCGCGGGTTAGATAAAAATAATTGTGAAACGGTTAACTAAACTTTTTCCTATAATGTTTTTTACTCACTCATATATCTATTTTATACGTGTTTCACATAAAAGTACTATTACTTTTGTGTATTCACAGCGAAAATATAGTGGTTAGTAAACTAACCACCATGACTGTTGCGGATTTAAATAAGTATTTTTATCGAATTTATTCCAATATGTCGCACCGGCAAAAATATAAAGAAATCGCATAATAGCGAAAGTATGACACAACCTCGCCTTCCACATACAGGCCAATCGAGTTGCTGGATGACACGGGAAAGCTGCTAGAGAGAGTGGTGGCTTCCCGTGTCATCCAGCACTTGGAGGGGACTGGGCTGGCGCTATTGCAGGCCCAGTATGGGTTCTGAGCGGGGCGGTCCATGATAGACGCCCTGCTCTGGCTCAAAGACTGGACGACTGGAAACAAGGCGTTGGCTGTCTCGCTGGACATTGCCAACGCCTTCAACAGCCTCCCGCATGGAACAGTGCAGGAGGCGCTCCGGTATCACGGTGTGCCCCTGTATTTGCGGAGGCTGTTGGCCGACTACCTCCAGGACCGCGAGGTGTTTCGGGGCACGCTTCCCGCCGATGACACCCTGGTCGTAGTCAAGGGGAGGGACATCGGGGAGGCGGTGCGGTTGGCCGCAGTGGAAGCTGCCCTAGTGGTCGACCGTATCCGCGCCCCGGGATTGGAGGTTGCCCTCTCCAAGACGCATTTGCCCGCCTTCTCGCTCCTGTATAGTGGGGTCACTGGTAATAGTGTCGGGTGACTCTCTACCGGCTTGCACGGCCCCACACGTCTGGGGGATGGCCTTGGTGAGCAAGGCTACCCCTCCACAGGTGCTGAGGCCCGGTCACCATCAGCCGAGCCAACCGCCGGGACGGGATGGTGATTGCTAAAGCGACCCCATCCCGTCCCCCCCCCTCTCCCCGCTCGTCGGTGGAGGGACTGCTTACCCCAGGTTTTTAGTGTGTATACCGACCCCTTTCAGGGTCGGAGAGTCTCACATAACCATCCACCCCTCCAGAGGAGGGAGTATCCATAAAGGATTTTCCTGGGTCAGAAAAAGTTGCGAAAGTATCTGTAGCGATGAGAACGATGAAGAAGATACAGAATATAAGCCAAATCTGCTGGTGTTAGGCAATTTATTCTAGAAGTTCAAGTAACCGATTATGATAACTTTCATTCCGATGATGGTCTGTCTCTCTTTGTGCTTAGATCGCTGACATCCTGATTCTACAGAATCCAACACCGTAAATTCAAACAGACCGACAAAATAGCTCTAAAATGGATAAAGAATTATAGGATGGACATACCCGATGAGTTTTCTGAAAGTGTGGGAAAACCAATCGAATGCTTAGCATGGAAAATGTTACACCTCTTTCATTAGTTCGCCTGTTTTGAACAGAGCATTTACAAGACATTTTATGTTTTCTGTCTAACCTTTACTCAATCCGGCAAGCCTTATACACACACCACAATAGAAAAGTTTGATGTTTTATTGCTTTAAATTTGTTATGAGTATGAAAAAATTACCGAGCTACAGAGATTACTGGTCTTTAGCACCTGCTTTGCATGGTAGCTATGTTTCTAAGTTTATGAGCTTCAATAGATTGAGATGGCTTTTGAATTACTTGCACATAAATGGCAACAGTGTACTGACCAACAAAAAATTGCATATGCTTTTGTTAGATTTTGACAAACTATAAAATTAGATCCCTACTCGACATACTGCGAACAAAGGTTATTTTTGCCTGTAGAAAAGTTCATTATAACTAATATTATTAATGAATAATATGCATAATTCATCATGGCTTTGTTCATGTGTCACTAACCAGCCCGTTCTTTGAAAGCCTTAATACCTAGAATTTATTTTCCTACTTTTTGTGATTTTAGTTGTAAATGAAGTTCAAACTACAATATAAATGTTTAAAATATTCTTTATATAAAAGCGTGACTGAAAGAGTTAAGCGTCTGAGGGAGACAGTGAGATAACTTTTTTATAAGGTGGGTATATGTTCCTGGCACCCTTTCGCCACAAGGGGAGGCGAGAGGGTTATGTACGGCTCTCCCGTACTCCAAGGCTATCGATTAAAACCATCACGGTGTGCCAACTCGCTGCTTTGCATGGTGCGAGGATTTCTGGAACTGGAACTACATCAGCGACCACAACGATATCCTACTACAACCACATATTTCAAATATTAATTCCTTACTTTACAACCAATTTTGATACTGTTTGCACAAAACCATTTCTTTAATTACTGTGTGCTCTTGTATCTTTTATCCTTAGTAATATTATAAATTTCGAAAGTAACTCTATCTGTCTGTTATCTCTTCACGGCTAAACCACCCAACCGATTTGAAAGAAACTTTGTACAGAGATAGTTTAAAACCTGGAAAAGTACATAGGCTATCATCAACATAGGCATCTTTATGAACCTAGGTACCACGCAGGCGGAGCTGCGCGCAATAGCTAGTAATCTATTATTTGCTATTCACGACCCGCTTCATATCGCATTGCATGAATTGTCTCCACGTATGCGATTATCGTTCAAGATCATGAAAGCCGCGAACAGTTCTCGGAATAAAATTCTCAACTTTCGACTTGAAATTGAACGTGTACATGTATATACTTATTCAACAGAAAGGTGGTTTGAATTGTATAAAAGTGGTGTCAATTCGTTGCATGCGGTATCTGCGTCTTATGTTCCTGACAAGGACTTAAATGTGATGCAGAAATATATTCTTTATAAAATCGTATATCTTGCTTTTATACTTTCTTTTTATTTCTTAAAGATTGTTTCGATACTGTAATAGAAATGTGTTATTTGAAATTGTGTTTATATTTCCTCGGTAGCTCAGCGGTAGTGTATGCCACTGTTGAGAATAAAGTCTCGGGTTCGACTCCCGGTTCGGGCAAAATTTAATGTGATTTTCTGATAACAAATTCTCAGGTGCATGAGTCTCGCATTGTATCCGTTAAGCGGCAGTAAGCTCGTTCCATATTACGTGGGACCTAAGGGCAAAGTTCTTAAACAAAATTCTTTAAAAGACAACTTTTTTTAAAATGCAAAGCATAATTCGTGTGGGGACTTTACAAGAATTCAAACAACAGACACAAAGAACACCCAGACTCGGAACAACCGTTTGTGGATCACACAAATTTTTGCTCCGAGTGGGATTCAAACCCACAACACTCGGCGCAGTGGCAGCGGCGAGGCGACCATTTTATCCGTTACGCCATCCGTGCACTCAAAGTTAGCCAATGGGTGTATTATACTTCGGGTATATACCTACTTCGTATGTGTAAATACGTATGTTTTTCGAAATAGTATATTTTCTTAAATTAAATTTTTATAATAATAATAAAATAATAACGATTTTATTTCGCGTGGCATAGACGCTTAGATAAATACCTTATAGACTAACATACATACAATTTGTGTTAGTATTTATGTAACTTATTAACTATGTTAGTAATGCTTCACTTTAAATCAAGAGTGCTTTTGTTGGTGCAGTAGGTCCTATATTACAAAAAGTTTCATATGTAATTTGCTGCAGAGGCTTACACAAATTTTATATATGAGGGGTAGAGTACGATCCCCTTTTAAAACCGGGGCAGCCTAACTGGGGCATGATCTTCACCGTACAACACATAGCAGCGAAATAATTTTGTGTTGTATTCTTGCGGGGTTTCCTAAGGACACACTGCACTGTCAGTATAAGGACAGGTGGTTTCTAGCTCTACCTTTATGCATCAGTATCCTTAAGGTACAGTCATCGTTAAAGTTTAAGCAAGGAAAGCGTTATCACATTTATAGTATTATACATATTATTTATCGCCGAGTGCTCGAAATTCGACCAAAGTTTGCCTGTAAGATATTGCTGATATGTCATTATATATTGATGTATGTATGTAACCATAGTTACGCGCTTCGACTGCGTGTGTCTAATGCATGGTTGTATGTGCTTAGTGTTTTTTCATTAAGTTAATGTATTTCTAATGCATATTTTATATACATATTAGGATTTGCCCCTCCTTCTCTATATAAACTTTAACTGTGCCAAATTTCATACTCCGCCGTCCACGCAACTTTCGTTAAAAGGGGTACAAAGTTTTTGCTTCACGTATTAATATATAGATATCTATACTATATAACTATATCTATACTAATATTATAAAGCTGAATAGTTTGTTTGTTTGGTTGAACGCGCTAATATCAGGAACTACTGGTTCGATTTGAAAAATGATTTTAGTGTTGGATAGCCCATTTATCAAGGAAGACTATAGGCTATATAACATCACGCTACGACCCACAGGGGCGGCGCAGTTATCATAAATGCGAGTGAAACCGCGGGCACATCTAGAATTATATATATAGATAAATAGGCTACCAACACTAAAATAACTTTTCAAATCGAACCAGTAGTTCCTGAGATTAGCGTGTTCAAACAAACAAACTCTTCAGCTTTATAATATTAGTATAGATTATACCAACATAAAGCCAGCAATGGTTTTAAATACTACGTAATAGAAGGCGAATTTATTGCCGGCCACCGAGCATAGTGCCATACTCCGCGCTACCACTGTGAATTTTAGACAAAAGTAAATAACATTATGTGCTACCCGGGAAACATTATAAAGCAATATTTTTACGTTAAGGTATCAACAATAACAAAATACCAATTTCAATTTCGTTATAACACCTTTACTTTACAGTGTGTGTTGGTATGCTAGTTTTTAATATAGAGAAAGCAGCCATCTCATCTCACGGGGATACGAGTATAATCTCATTGTCTACGACCGTGGAGGCATGCGATATCTCATGTTACGGCGAGCTTGCACCTCAGCTTGCATCGCAGTAATCTTACACGATACTCTCTAGAGTAGTAATCTCTGTTACAAAGATGCAAATCATTGATGTGGGCTTATTGGTTTATGTGGTCGGCTCGCCACTGCTACTCCGCCGAGTGTTGTAGGATCGAACCCCATATGGGACAAAAATTTGTGTGATCCACAAATGGGTGTTCTGAGTCTGGGTGTTCTTTGTGTCCGTTATTTGAATGTTTGTAAAGCCCCCGTGACACAGCGTTTACTCCTAGTGTGGAAGTTAACTTTATAAAAAAACAAATAAAATAAAAAACAATAAGCTGATCGCGTGCCAGTGAGTCCAAAGGAAAAGTAAACTCACACGTCATTAGAAAGAGAACGATATTATACAATTTACGTTATATTTAAATATTCTATATTTACTTATATAATTTAAATTCGAATATCATGTTGGCTGGCGTTGTGTCTACTGAACATCCAGAAAGGTGCCAGTTGACGTAGTAGGCCGCATTTATGATTTAAATATTTGCTTTGTTACAAAGTCTAAGTCAAAATGAATTAGAAGCAACGATAGCCTAGTCGAAGACCGTTACAGTACTGAGTTATTGATTTATGTGCTTTTAAAATAGTCAATTATAGCTCGCTTTCACGCGTGAAGGATATGACAGCGAGGAAACCTGCATTACTGAAATTTCTTCATAATGTTCAAGAAGATTTGTTAAGTCTATCAATTCGCACTGCGACAGCGTGGTGGATTATGTCGTACACTGAGAAAACGTCCGTACCCAGCAGTCGCACAGTTTATATAGGCTGATATTAGATATTTTTTAATATAAAATAAATTAATTGTACATTAATCACGAAATCAGAGTGGGCCTTACTTTAATCTTGAAACAAAGAACGTAGAAATGATGATGGGGATTAAATATTTTGATGTACAAAACGCTACTGAATATTAAGAAGATTCATTAAGGGAGGTAATCAATTGGATTTTCACTCAAACAAACTAAAGCTCCACCATATTTCTGACGAAATCCAAATAAGGACAAATTCCGCGAAAACGGATGCCCGTGTATATACACAAAGTAAATTGTGTTGGCTTGGCGACACTTCTTATAGCTACGATAAGTAGATAACGAGTAACGTTTTTACTGTACTTCTTATGTTTACGCAAATGTTATACATTGAATTAAATAATTGAATACTAGTTTTATTGCGGTTTTTTTAGATCATGTTGAAACTATCAAACATATTATCATCCGATGTTTCGGTATCTTTTCAGCTCCTTGGTCACGGGGAATCTAAAATGGTGGTCGTCTCATCTTCATCATCTTCAAGATAATGAAACGAACACCATCTTAGTCTAGTTAGCAATCGAAACACCGGGAAAATATAAATTTAAATACTTTTATAATAGTGTCAAAATATTCTAAAATTTGAGTTCTCATATAAACCGCGATAAAATCCGTGTAAAGTATTTTTATGATTTATTATTGTTTCAACCATAACTAATGTTTAAAGGTATATCTCCGAGGGGGTTCGGAAGGGTTTTAAACACACATTTAGATCCCATACAACAGGGAGCGAGCCTTTAGCCATCTACTGGTCACAGTTCCAGATTCCGTGCTTCAAATGGTAATTTCTTGACAGAAAAACCTGATAACAGATTTTCACTCGGAAATCAGAGGCGAGACCTTGAGGTCTTGAGGTTAATACATATACAGTGAACAAGACATCCAATAGATGATAAAGCTACTGGTGATAGTCTACTTATCCACCAGTATCGTCCTCAGTAATACAAACATTTCTTCACCATACCACGCATTAAGAGCAACGATGATTCCCTCAGTGCTATCAGAAGACCCATTTAAGATAAAGTCGTGGAGACCTTACCAAATAGGAAACGCCAAAGTGCCATCGGAAATACATGTAGAAGATGGCGCAACTAAATCTGTACTTTTTAAGACAATACAAACATTTCATGCAGACAAATTTGATTGCAACGGCTGTGCTTGAGCACAACAGTTGCAATCACTACCGCTGCACCAAGGCATTTTAATAAAATCATATTTTGTAATAACATCTATAAGTTTCTTATTTTATGTTTAACACAATAAACTCTGTGCTACATTGCCAACCGCAAAATGAACTATGTACTCAGCTGTCTACATCATGTATAAGTAGAGTTTGCAACAAGAAGTATGCTAAGAACTTAGAGTTAAGATTAAACTATGTAAAGATTGAAGTGTACTTGCAGTTCTACATTGGTAGATACTTTTATTATAGTAATCGTACACATCAACTAATATTTAAATAAATGTGAAAGTTTGAATGACTACATGTTTTAAAAGTCTTAAACCGCATAACGGACTTAATGAAATTTCGTACGGCTTGCGTCATACGGTCATAGGATATAATATTATTAAGATACACAGCTACATCATCACTATCACTACATATTATAAAACAAAGTCCCCCACCGCGTCTGTCTGTCTGTCTCAACTCAATCAACAACAATCTCAAAAACTAGTGAACGGATTTCCATGCGGTATTCACCAAAAGACAGAGTGATTCATGAGGAAGGTTAGATTAGGTTAGGTGTATAATTTGTTAAGGTTTAGTACTACCCGAGCGAAGCCAAGGTGGATCGCTAGTTTTAAATAAATGTGAATAAGGGCAGTTATTAGATACTGGTGTTACTGGTTACAACATGTAAAGACACTCTAGGTAGGTACCTAGAGTGTCTACATAGGTTTGTAACAAGATAGGTCAACATAAAACGTGTATCATTATTGTTTCAGCCGCATGCCGCCCACTATGCTTTTAGAGTGTCTAAGGCCGAGTAAATGCATCCTACGAAATTCTTCCCTATCCATGGCTGCCACTCAAGAAAATGTGTAGTTAAAATTAAATATTTTATTCTGCCTCGGTGGTGTAGCGGTAGTAAAATCGACTGCTGTTCACACGGAAGAGTATTTATTTTTATGTGGCTGTGCATGATATCTCTGGTTCTATTCTAGGGTGGACAAAGTGTTCTTGTTCCAGAAATTCTTTCTTTGTAGCAGCACGGAGTCTAGAACCATAGCTAGAACTGTGCTTGGTAGACGATAATAGGCTCTAGCCTACAAGCACAGTAATAGATCTCGTGAGACTATAACTAGCGAACTGGTGACTGTAATTAATCGATGACTACCCCCTTGGGGATATAGAAAATGTATGTATGGATGTAATTCAGCCAATTGAATAATGAAGCACACTTCAACGTTATAAAATGAAGTGATAAAGGCAGCATGTGTATAAATATAATAATAAAATCAAATACAATACAAATATGCATGTCAATGACAAGTCAATATTATAATTTAAAACACTTAACATTTGATTAAATAATTATAAATTCTGCATTGAACAAGCAACCGCCGTGACATTTCATAATTCAAATATTTGTCAGTTGTGCAATAACACTCAATAGATTTTTAACAGTATATTTAAACAAAAATATTGGTTAATTCTTTTTATTAATGTTATTAGCAATTTGGTTTCAAATTACTAGTATTCTTGATAACCCCTCCAGCTAAACAAGAATGCTTGTTAGGAGCTCCAGCTAAGTCAGGAGAAGGTTCATGTCGGTATTGCAATGGATGGAACTCGAACCCGCGACCAATGCCAATGCCAACATTGCATACCAATGCCATAACTACGGGGCTAGCGCCGCTTATTCTGTTATTAAAATAATATACCTACAAAGTCTCACAGCTAAAGTTGCTTCAATAAACGATATCGATTATACGTAGGCACCTACTAATTTATATTCACTGTTATTAGCTCAATTTAAGTAAAATTCAATAGATAGATCTTTCGAAAGCTTTATTAAAGATTGTGTTTATTTTATTAAAGGTTACTGAGGCACTAGCAATGAACCCTGTATTACGAGGAGGTTTCGTAAATATTGGAAGAAGGAAGTCAAAGTAAACTAGGATTTGGAACAACTAATTCAGTATCATACATTTTGTCTCAAAAGTTGAAGTATCGGATTTAATGTTCTTTCGGATTTGGAACATATAATCATGTTCTATAATTTTATTCACTGACGTCTGAACAATGAAATTAAATTACTCTGAGATTTGGAATAAACCGTTCCTATCATACCTTTTTCACTAAGGTTTGAACAACGGAGTTTAAATATTTTTGAATTTAAACAACTGACTCCGTACCATACAATATTATTCACTAACGTTGGAAAAACGGAGACAATCTATTCTCGTATATGGATCAACCAATTCTATGCCATACAGCTTTATTCACTATAGTTAGAACAAGTGTGCATCTGCACAGTACGCATGGATTTGGAACAACTGAACGTATATAGTTATACGAAATCCGTGGGTATTTTTTTTTTGTACGACGGTCAATAGGTGTTGTACTTTTGTCGGCCTCGATGGCGTAGTGGTTAGTGTAACCGACTGCCACGCCTGAGGTCGCGGGTTCGATTCCCGCACAAGTCAAACATTTGTGTGCATGAACATGGATGTTTGTCTTGGTCTGGGTGTTTCTATGTATAATATGTATGTATTTACAAACAATAAGTATATAAGTATGTTTATCCATTGTCTAGTACTCATAGTACAAGCTCTGCTTAGTTTGGGCTAGACGGTGTTGTGTGTATGTGGTAGAATATTATAATATTATTATTATTATTACTTAACGCATTTGCGAATTGTTTACTAAATAAGTTATTGTGCCATACGTACAGATTCATACCATATAGTTTATGTCTTTATATCCTCGAAGCATTAGTTAGAGGTGGATCATACCCATATTTCGTTAGCCATGTTTTATTTCCCAGTTTCTAGAAAGAGTGTGTATTGCTGTCTTACGAGAACCATTTCATACTTTGTACTGCTGCTAAAACAATAATTATAAAACAAAAATACATTGCCAGGAAGCACCCAGCGGTGCCAATTATATTTTGTATGAATGTGGATGACATACGCTCCCTCCATATGAATGCATCTTAACCTAATGTATATTACACTCCTAGTCTTAACTATATTGTTTGTAACTTCTTTTTTTATTTTTTATTGTAACGTTCACTTACGTAGTTGATGCTGTATAAATTCTAAATGCTGTGTACAGTAGTAATTGGAGTGCAGATTTAAAAATGTTTTCATGTAAAAGTAATACTAATCACTACTCGGTCTGTATTTTGTAACTATACTTTTTATAAATAAAATATCGTCATCGTTTTACAAAAAATAAAATAGCTGCTTGCCCGGTAACTGAGAATTTCGCAAGATCACATAAATACATCAACCAATGTTTTCCTTTTATCCCATTGTAATCATAATTATTTTTCCCTGCAGGCGGCAACGTAGTCGATTACATGTAATAACCATAGTAGTAACTATTACCTAAGATCATATGCTACGTTAAACACTTACCATTAACCGAGCCATGTGGTTGTTACACACCTTTGAAGTTAAAAATAAACTATTCACGACACCGGTTTCGACTACCGTCGCTTTACGAACAATCGCAAATAAAATAATACCTCGGCACCGGATACAACATTTTGTTTCCTATGATGGCATACGAAGAAAGGCGCAGCGGGAGCGTCAGTAAGTCTAACCAAATATGTAATTGTAATACATATAAAAAACGATTATATAACATTATTAAATAATATAACAACACGCTAATATAAATGTTAGGCACATTACTCTTGAAACATGTTTTATGTTCTTCGAGACTAATTTAACGTTATGTATTTCTAATAACAAGTTGATAATCAAGCTACAAGTTCATGCGTTACATAGTCTAGAGCCTGCGGCTATGGAGTTGTGTTGTGGCCTTTTTTCCAACGAATAAAGCCGACTAATTAATTATGGTTTATCACAGTGAAAGTCGTCTGAAACGTCTTACCCGGAATGCTTTGGACAACGTCCAAAACGATTAAGTAGTATATTTTACATACAAAAAGTACATAGTATAGAATCATGCCTGTGTATACAGGGGCAATGTTAGGCTAATAGGCATGATGATAGGCAAACATTACCCCAGCTGTAATTTAGTGGGAAAATCACGTAAAAATAAGTGGACACTTATAAAAACTTATTAAGACCTTTGTCAAACATAATTTACTTTCAATATTACAAAAAAAAACTACCTAATATTATATATGCGAATGTGAGTTTGTTTGTTTGATACGCTTTCACGTCTTAACTACACGACCGATCATCATGAGATTTCGCAAACACGTTGTCAGAGGTACAGAAAATGAACCTTTTATTCAGGTAAAAGTATCTACTGTTACTAACCTGACCTACATTTACGCGAGCAAAGCCGCGGGTAATATCTAGTGTCTTGATAAATATGTATTTTCTCAGTAGTAGCATTGAATCTGATATAATAACATAATTCTGCTAACCCATTTGAGGATATAGACGTAAGATGTATACAGGGTGTCCCAGAATATGTGAATCAAATTGTAACGGAAGATTCCTTAGGTACAGAATATGCAAATGTGAAAAAAAAAATTATGACAATTGAGTTAAAATAAAAAAATAAAAGCTTTTAAAAACGTATGAGTTTTCAGACTTTTAACTACAGGTACTTCGTTTATCGCTAATTTTCATTTTTTTTACAATTTTTATTTAGAAGGATTGATACTCAAAGTAAAAAATTTTTTTTTTTTTAAAACTGACGTCATTTTCAAATCGCAGCATTATTTTGGTGTATTTTTTTATTTTTACACAAATGCCATAATATTTTATTTTGCACATTTGAAAGGTACCTTACCTAAGGAATCTTCCGTTACAATTTGATTCACATATTCTGGGACACTCTGTATATGTAAGTTAGTAACAAAAGCTTAAAGAAAAATACTTGAATGAGAATAAAAGGCTAGGCGCGGCAGTTTTGTTCGAATCAAAAGTAATCTCTTGTGTAGACGAACAATATGTATAAACGACTATGTTATCGTGTAACAAATATGTAAGGTCTAATATCAAAATAGAACAGAGGATCAAGTCTATAAGACTATTTATAGACTGTCTCGATTACGGTCTCGTGTTTGATATCGTAAAATGATACTTAGCGTTTCTATCTATGAACTCGATTCTTAGAAATGAATTATATCGATCGTGTGTAAATGGTAAAATCGATACTACAAATATGATGTAGGGTATACTTTAATACAGGAGTTGTCTTTTTAAAAAAAATAAGATAAATAATTTTTGCTCGACATAAAATTGTGATTGTGATTTACAGCTAGTTTTCCGAGTCTGGTTGTATGTGCATATCCTTCATCGTATCGTATTGTCTTTAAAATGACGAGATGTTATAATGATCTTATAAAGTACGGGAGGAGGTTTATTTAGGAATATGCCACGTACGTTTATGTTACAAAAGAGCGAGCCTTTTATTGTCTATCGGAGAGGCCCATACTATATACTACTAATAATTTCCTTACAGAATAACTCAGTATGACTTAGCCGAACTGAGTGATTGTCTTTAGTACTTCACGATTGGCATAATCGCTCATATCTAAGCCAGTAGAGTAAAGAGGTTGTCGAATGCGTGATGTGTTTTTGTTTAATAAAATTGACAGTTAGTACATTATCAAACAAGAAATGGTTGATTTATTTTCATTTATCGTGAGAATTAGAGTAGAAACCGATGATTGCATCGGTGCATTGGGAATGTTCGTTAAATCTACACTTAAGATGAAATCCCTTGATGGAACAGAGTCTTTACAATCCGATATCTATAATGGTAACATCTATATTTTTATATCACACTTCATATTTCAAATATGTTTATATTTTTCGCTGCTTTCGTGCCTTTTAGTGTAGTAGTAATTGGTGCATAAGTTGATAGGTATTTATGTTTACTGCCGATCAGGGGTACCTTTTGACGTCCAGGTTGGCTGAAGTGTAATTTGACCTTGTAATTGTAATTGTAATTGGACTCCCTTTTCCGCATTTGAACTCTAAGTTGGTCCATTATGCGTGAGAGTCGGCCGGTTACGGAGATAGCCAGCCCAACTCCGCCCAGAAGCACAGAAGTTTCCTGGGGTCTTCGCAGGCTTCGCGGAGTGACCTCGGGTTGTTGAGGATTTCCTTACGTTGTGCTGTTACTCCCACACATTCCAGGACTACATGGGCAGCAGATTCTTCTTCGGTCAGACATCCCCTACAGAGTGGGCTGTCTGTTGCTCCGATGTTGTAAAGATGTTTGTTCAGGGGACAGTGTCCTGTTAGGATCCCCACGATGGTCCGAAGGTCCAATCTTTGTAGGTTGAGCAGGCGGTGTGTCAGACGTGGTGAGATGGCCGGTAGGGCTGCTCTCGACTGTCTACAGTCCGTTGTCCGTGCCCAGCGTTTATTATGTTGGCTCTGAGTGCGAAGCCGCATCCATGTTTTTAGTTGTGAGAATGGTAGAGGGAGGAATGGAGATGGACCTTCCGTGGTGGTTCCCGACCCTCTTCTAGCCAACTCATCTGCAGCATCATTGCCCAGCGATTCACTATGCCCCTTTATCCATTGTAAGGTCACTGTGTTTTTTATGGATATTCTTTCGAGAGCAAGGTGGCATTCGTAAACGAGCCTGGAGTTGCAGCTATTGCTCTCTAGGGCTCTAAGTAGCTGTGCTGTCGGAGAGGATTCGTATCCTGTAGCCTTCAATCCGTCTCCTATCGATCGCGGTGGCGGCCTCCGTGATGGCCACACATTCGCATTGGAAGATGGAACTGTGTGAGCCTAGTGTCATAGATGTGTTAATATTGAGATCCAGGGAATGAACTCCTGCACCCGTTCCCTGTATGGTCTTTGAGCCATCGGTGTAGACTCGGACCTCGTTAATTCCCGATTGATCTCTCTGTTCCTCATGAAGTTGTACATGGTAGTTTTTGTTAAATAAATGTTGTTTGGAGATCTTATCACACGGAGCGGCGAGCATTGGTTCATAAGCTATAGCTCGCTCTAAGATCGATGCATGTGGGCTCCTAGTGGTTACCCACAGGCCCTGGTGTTTCAGCCGTATTGCGGCCATAGTCGCTTCTTGTTTTATGTAGAGGTCTAAGGGGGCCAGCCCTAGAATTACTTCGAGGGCGGCTGTCGGTGTTGTTCTCATACATCCAGTTATTGCTGAGCATGCCATTCTCTGGAATCTCTGCAGCTTGTTGATGACGGTATTGAGTTCAGTCCGGGTCCACCATACGATGGCACCGTATGTTATTATTGGTCTGATTATGGTGGTGTATAGCCACAGTGTTATTTTTGGGGAGAGTCCCCATGTCTTTCCGAGCATTCTGCTGCATTGGAAGAAGCATACGCATGCTCGTTGTAATTTGTAGTCAAGGTGTTTGTTCCACAACAATTTGCTGTCTAGTATGACCCCTAGATACTTGACTTCGTTGGTAGGTTTTATTTCAGTGTTGAAAAGTTTCGGTAGTCTGAGGTTGTTTGAGTTTCTCTTGCGAGTGAACATTATGAGTTCTGTTTTTGTCGGATTGACCGATAGACCATGGCTTATGCACCATTCTTCGATTATTCTGAAGGCAGATCTCATGAGATCACATAGTGTGTCCTCGAAGCATCCGGTCGCGAGAATTGCAAGGTCATCTGCATATCCCACTGTGAATAGCCCTCTGCCGTTCAGTTTTCGTATTAAGTCGTCTACCACTATGTTCCATAGGAGTGGCGAGAGTACACCACCTTGTGGGCAGCCTCTGGCCACAATTGCCTTGGTTGTTGTGTTAACTGAGAGTTGTATCGCTCTGTATTTCAGCATGTTGTTTATCCACTCTGACAGCGTTGGAGCGACCCCATACGCTTCTAGTGCTTCGGTTATACTGTTAAAGTTGGTTTTGTCAAAGGCTCCTTCTATATCAATGAAGGCGCCCAGCGTTGATTGTTTTGAGGTTAATCCGTCTCCAATTCGCGATACAACGCTGTGGAGCGCCGATTCTGTAGATTTGCCTTGGCTGTAGGCGTGTTGGTGTGGGTGTAGAGGTTTGTGAGCTAGAGTGTTTGCTCTTATTTCTTTATCACATAGCCTCTCTAGTGTTTTGAGGAGGAACGACGTGAGGCTTATTGGCCGGAAAGATTTCGCTAAAGTGTAGTCGCTCCTGCCTGGTTTTGGAATAAATACCACTTTCACTTGCCTCCACTTTCGTGGTACGTATCGGTGAGCGACGCATGCTCTGAATATGTTAACAAGATGGTCTGCTAGGAGATCGCCGCTCCATCTTAGTAGGCCGGGGAAGATTCCATCTAGCCCTGCGGATTTGAAGGGAAGAAAGCTGTTGATAGCCCATAACACTTTCTCTCTGTTGATGAGGTCCAGGGCTACAGTCCAATCTTGACTACTGCATGCTCGTTCTGTATACACTTCCCAGTTGTGAGTATCGCTAATCTGGCACCCGGGAAAGTGTGTCTCTAGCAGTAGTGCACTGGTTTCAGCATCTGATTTAGTGTAGGTGTTGTCAGGTTTCTTCAGACATCCTAGTATGTTCTCAGGTACACTTGATAGTATGCCTTTTACTCTGGTTGCCTGGCTGGTGTTTTCAATATTGGTACAAAAACGCTTCCAGCATTCCAGTTTTCGGAGTCGTATGCGCTTCTTGTAGGTTGATTTTGTGGTTTGATAGGTTTCCCAATCATTTGGTTGTCGCGTATTTATTGCTCTGTTGAACAGTTGCCTTACTTTGCGACGTAATTTCTGCAATTCAGGGCCCCACCAGTGACGCTTGGGGCCTGCTTTGGGCGTCACGAGAGGGCAGTTCTGTTCATAACTGTTCGTGATGATACAGGTGAGTGTATCAACATACTGTTCAATGTCTTCGACTTCTGCCATACACAGCGGCGTGTTAGCAGTAGCGAGTGCTGATTTAATGGTTTTAACAAATTTTAAACTATCCGTCTTACGCGGGACGCGCCTAGGTTGTGGTTTGGGTAGGGCTATACGAAGATTAAAGCGTATCCATCTGTGGTCCGAGCATGACGCCTCCTTGGAGACGTGCCAGTCGGTAATGGAGTGGGATGCTTTGTCTGTCGATAGAGTAAGGTCTATAATAGTTTGTGCTCTCACGTTTACAAATGTCGGTTCCGATCCTTTATTGACTAAAAGGAGGTTAGTAGTAAAAAGATAGGTTACCAGTTCCTCTCCACGGGCGTTTGACTTATCGCTGCTCCACAAGGTGTGGTGCGCGTTGGAATCAGTGCATATGATGAGTTCCAGCTTCTCTTTTGCGCAGTATTCCACCAGGGACATCAGTGCCGGCGATGGTATGTCCTCGTCGCTTGGCAGGTAAGCGGACGCTAGGACTAGATCACAGGACTGATTATTGATTGCTGCGGGAAACCTGGCAGCTGTCAAGTCTCTAGAACAGAATTCGGTTATTAAAAGTGTTTTGGCATGTTTAGGAGCATAAATACAGGTTCTGGGATTACTTACGGTGGTGTTCACGAGGAGTTTTCCACCGATGTTGTTGAGACCACAGATTCTGCCTTTCCTGATCCACGGCTCCTGGATTAGGGCTATGGTCTTGGGGTTTTCCTCCAGCGTTCTGCGTAGGGAAGCCGTTGCAGCGAGGCTATGCTGGAGGTTGGTTTGGAGAATGGGAGTGTGACTAATCTCGAAACGGAGAGGAGTTGAGGCAGCTGTCGCTGGCCTCACTCCCCCCGAAGTCGAGAAAGCACTCTCCCACTCCTGGGGTTGTCGGGGTGTCAGTCACAATAACAACATCCATCGCGTCCTAATGTGGCTGTGACGGATTCCCGACAGGTGCCGTACTTGGTCCGGCTGGTTTCGCTGTTTGAGTTTGAGCGGCGCCTTCGGTCTTGTCGGTCTTGTCGGTTTCCTCCTCGAGGATCCGGACGTAGATATTCCCGAAGAGCCAGTAGAGGCGCCGCTCTTGCTGTTTCAGGGTGTTTACGTCCGGCTCTGGTATCCGGAGTAGCAGGTGAACGCCAGGCGTTTCACGTTCCGTCTGTTTCTCCGCACGGACCAGGGACCAGGAGTTGACATTTACGAACCCATTGTGTGCCGCCAGCAGTCTGCGTAGTTTATCAATATCCCTGTTGGGCTCAGGGATGAAGAGTCCGCAGAGGATTCTTCGCTGTATTTCAGCCTGTGGTTTGACCACAAGCTTGGTACCAGCGATCGGTGATGGCGTGTTGTTTGCGGCAGGTCGGAGCCACTCCAGCGCGACGTCGTCCTCACACCACATTTTAAGGACGCCTTCGCTGTGGTGCGCCTTGCCCCGGAAGTGTACTTTGGCCGTCTGGGTTGTTGTCTTCGGATTCAGCAAGTCCTCCTCAAACTTCAACTCCAGACAG
Source organism: Catocala fraxini (assembly GCA_930367265.1). Classification (NCBI taxonomy): domain Eukaryota; kingdom Metazoa; phylum Arthropoda; class Insecta; order Lepidoptera; family Erebidae; genus Catocala; species Catocala fraxini. The sequence goes on along the minus strand of OV884026.1, from coordinate 11,607,760 downwards.
GTGCGAATAGCGTTAGCTTGTTCTGCGGTGAGATCGTGGAAGGGCTCAGTCATAACCGCCACGCAGAGTTCGTTTGCCCTAAACGAAGCCGCGTAGCTAGCAGAGCCCCGTAGCTTGTTTGTTGCCGGCTTCACACGCTTGCTGTCGCCAGTTGGCGTGGTTGTGTCCTCTGGCCGGGATCGTTTGTTCCCTGGCATTGAACTTGCCGGAGTGGTGGGTTGGGCTTTGGCCACCAGCCTGCCTGCGCGTTTACCTCGTGGCTTGGATCGGCGGCGAGTACGGTCGTTGGATGATGGCGCTGGCGCTGCCTCAGGCGTCGCCTGCACCTGGACCTTTTCGACGTTGTCTACTCGGGTAACGGGTTTGGCTTCAGAGAGAAGCTGTCGCCCTTCATCAACAACCTTCCTCTTTGCCTGGACCTGCGCCTGGGTATCCGGTCTGGCCTGCTGGGGTTTCTTGCCCTTCTTCTTTGATTTCCTCCGGGGGGAAACCAGGGTCCATTTCGGTTCCTCAGGTTGCACCGGGATGGCGTCCTTGAGGGCCGACAGTTCTATTGCCGTACCAGTAGACGAAGCCCCTAGGGGCGCGTCAGATGATACGGCAGGGGAGTTAAGGGAACACGACCCGCTCAAGGAAGCAGCTATGTCGTTCCCGCGCAGCTGGGTCGTGGACGCTGCCTTGTTGAGGTTCGGCGCATTCGTCGGATTCGCCCTGCCCGTGCGTAGCGCCGTCTGAGACGGGGCCGCGCACAGGTTAAGCGCCTCCAAAGAACTTGCCTTACCTCTACTTGGCGCAGTCTGTGACCTGGCTTTGCTGGAACTCAGCGCATTCGGAGCTGAGGTCGTGTTCCGGATTGGCGCATCCGAAGACGCTGCCGGTGTTATGTTGGGCATTTGCGCGTCCAACGACGCAGCAGCCCGAGAGGTTGATGGAATTTGCGCATCCGAGGACGCAGCAGAGTTCCGCGAGGGAGCTGTATTTACAGCGAAAAGGGGGTTTCTTTTAGTAGCCATAGTTATTAAAGAGTTAATATCATCTATGAGGCGCTCCACCCGCCACGGAGTCCTCAGTCGGGGACGTCGTGCGCTCTACGCACGATCGCCAGAGCTACCCCATAGACTTAGGGCCCACACCCTGTGAGATGGACGAGACTCGACGCTGCGAAGAATTCCGGGGCCGTGTACGACCAAAGAACAAGCCGCACACCTACCTCCGGGTTCCGCGCCTCGCTGTCTGCCCTCCCCCAGTTAGGGACCCTCGCCGACGGCCCTCAGACGGGACGTCACAGCCGATTGACCGCTAGTGGCTAGCTAGCGGCCCCCCGTGTGAAGAGAAATCCAGACCAAAGGGGTGTGTTGAAGGCAGCGAACAACAACAACCGGCTCGCTACGTTCTCAACCCCCAGGATTCCTTCATCCTCCCGTACGGGTTCCTGCGCACGGCACAAACACGCAGGAGGTCATTACTATCCAGCGTCTGTCGTTCGACGATGGACCCGCCGGGACATGACCTCTCCATCCCAGGCAGTGGTCGTCTGGTGGTTTTAGTTACGTCTATTTCAGAGGGAATTAGACCAATAACAGGGGGCAACCACGAGAAGGGTTCCCCACCAGACTTGTCTTAGGGATCTACACGACAGTTGCGCTCTCCCCTAAGACCATCGGCACCTTACTCGTCTTGAAGAGTCGAGTAAAGTAGGTTTGCATAAATACTAAACAAGCAGCCCATCCAGTGAAGCTAGAAAGCAGAAAAAGCAAGCTAGGCAGTGCAACTATTAAAGCATAAATACAAACCCCCCCCGTAATTTGACCTTTTGTTGAAACAATATTCTTAAAACCCACATACAGTTAAAAATGGAACTGTTCTTAGTTAACGGCAACAACCTAGTGTCCTATTATGTGCAGCCTGGAAATTTGGTGTTTGGCGACAAGTTTGCTCTCTATTACGTAGGACTATGATATAGCTGGTGAAATGTATGTGGCCTATATTTCTGCCTAACTCTTCGGGCAAAACCAACGTGATGATTTTTTATATTTACTTGATTCAATAAATAGTAAACATTTAAATTATCGAATGTTTGTAATTTATGAAATCAGGTAAATATGTATACACGATCACCAATTTAATATGTTAATACCTTCAGTCAGCTATCAATAAAATCATGGCCGGCATTTCAATTTCATTAAGCTCTAATTAAATTTTACTAATGTTAAAACCATATTTGTTACGCTCCGTTTATTTATAGAGGGGCTTAATGCGATCCCTAGTAATGACCTAAATAAGTTCTAAAATGGAAAATAATACACAACTATACGCTTATAATCCTGAAGGGTTACCTACTCGGGCGTTGGGAAAAGGTAGGTAACCTCCTTATTAACTTCAGAATAGCGTTTGTTGTTGTCCTGGTATTGAATATGACTATAGGCTTCAGTAATCGCTACTCATTAGGTCAGCCGAAGGCTCGTTTACTACCTTTGTTGTACTTACACCGTGATGCTATAGAAAATTTGTTAATAGAAATATCCCATATACTTCGTCCTACAAGGACATCTACCCTGAGAGCTTATACACAGTGGTAACACACTATCATGTTAAGTCAAACCACATTTTAGTAGCAAGATAGGCAAAGCAGCAGTTTAGATTCTCACGGTCGCGTTCGGACAAAAGGGTCACACCTGCGCTAGCGTGCCATATCCATGGTAAATTCGTATTATAGGGGATTACATCCAACGCCACATTTGCGGATCGAAAACAGCGGGGCAAAGCTTACTGCATACATCCAGGTCACCGTAAACACAGAACCAAAATTACATAAATCAATGTGGAAACACAGAAATAGAACAGAATATTAAAATCGCCTACAGCGAATCTGATATAAAGCCAAATTCATTGAATATTCTCCTACGATTCGCCTGATCTGCAACCGCAAACATTCCGGCGTCGTTGGTGAGGGCCTTTCAACATTCAAGACCACCAAAGAATTCGTATCCTTTTGATTAAGCAACTAGCTCTCTAATCGAGGTTACCTACTTGTAAACTAATATTTCGAAAAGCATACGAATAGCCTGTTGTGTTTTAAGCATGAGTGACATTGGAGTAGGATTGGTATGTTACGTCGTTTTTCGTGGGTAGTTATGCGGGTTGTCTTCAGACAGTGGAGAATACTAAGGGAGCATAATAATTTGTCATGGTCGTAAATATTGGGCATTCACGTCATCGTCTCGGTTCTTTGTTATTCAAGTCTCACCCGCTTCCACTTAATGAAACTTCTGTGTTCAATTAATTTAATTGTAAATAGAGGGTGGTTCACAACGATGTCATTTATTTAAAGTGGCAGGTGACGTGAGTTATGAGATTGGTGCCAAGTTTTGGAATGGAATGAAGATGACGTATGGTTTACGAATTGGAACTTTGACGTGAAAAAGCATACGTTGACATAAGTGGCAAATGTTAAGGCAATCTGTGGTAAGTGATATTAATTTGATGTAACACACTTTCATGTTGGTGGGCGTGCGGTGGGTGGTGCAGTGCGCTCGCGCAGTGTCCGCACGACCGTCGACTTCTGCGCCGCATGCGCATGACCCTCCGCTCACCGCTGAGCTGACGACGCGAACAACACGACGCCGTTACATTTAAAACTTTGACTTAAGTTAAAATAACATCGCAGCCAGTGAAAATTGCAGTGATCATTTATTATAAAATATATAAGGATATAAACCTTCGATATCAGTAAGTATTTTATCTAAATGTTGGGAAACACTGTGTAGTTATTCTTATACTGGTACTATTTCTACCAACTACGCCTGAAACAGGTTCGTAGTGACTATCGTATAAAACAAATGTCAACGTTACATTAGGCTGAAAATTAGGACGGGCTGTATATTGTGTTAAGTGTCACATTTCATAAGGTTGAAAGCGAAATGATAATAGTTGACGGTGACATCCTCTTTTAATGTTAATTCGAGCTTGTACTTAAGTAATAAAATGGATTGAACGCGTTTCAAACCAACTTTAATAATAACATGAAAGTTTTTATCGAATAGCATATAGTTTGTTAAAACTGTTAGATGTATTGTTGTTACTAGTGGTCTTCAGCGTGACATCTGCGTACGGCTGCGGAATCTTTAACAAATGCCGTAATAATAAATATAATATCAACATTTATGTAAAACGAAATATTGTCTGCGAAATGATATAATGTTATTGATAATTTGTGATTCTTTTTCTTTATTAATATTTATGAAAATATGCTTGTTGAAATCCTTTTCTTTTACTTTTTATTTTCATAATGGTCGTGATTTAAAATATTAACACGTTTTTACGGAATTTAACAATGATGACTGCTTGTGACATTATAAAATTTAGTCTATGTGCGTTTAAAACAGCAGATTCACAAATAGCCAGGCTTTGAATGCGGGTTATAATAGAGACAAAACATCGGATACCAAAGTTCTTATAGAAATAGTGGAAGTACGTTAAAAAGAGAAACATACTCGCGCTTCGTCATTATTTATGCGCCTAGCGAAACTTGCAACACAACCTGTGCAAAGTTAAGCCGACAAGCGAAAGCTTCAACCCTTGCAACTTGCCATAATGAGTCAGTAAAGTGCTTTGTTAACTGCTTTAGACAGTTCGTGTATTAAATTTTAAGTGCATGGTACTATTTAGATACTGCATAATCAGTTGATCGTTGAATCGCTAAATGTTCGTGAGTTCGTGAAGCTTTCTGTGTCTACTCTGTGATTAAACTAATTGCTTACGTTTGTAGTGTTAGGATTTTATATAATATAGGGCTCGCCTATATTACGTGAAGCTTTAAAATAGTAGCGTAGTAAAATGCGGCTGTTATACTTTTATTTATAACTTCGGGGGTGAAAGATTGTAAACAATAATTGGCGATTCAATAAAGTGGCTATGAATTTCTTGCCAGCTTATCCTCGTGAGAGCTCTACTCCTCAAACTGGCTATTTTACATACCAAAATTTTTATTTCCTTTTTACAAGGCAAACCAACAACAAATACCGTCAATAAATAACATATTAGTGGGAGACCGTTGGACTGCCACGCAGAGGTCTCGAGTTCGATCCCAGGGCACGCATCTCAGACTTTTCGAAGTTATATGCGTATTAAATAGTTAATTATCGCTAGCTTTAACGGCCAAGGAAATCATCGTGAGGAAACCTGCATGTCTGTGAGTTCTCTATAATGTTCTCGAAGATATGTGCAGTCTGCCAACCCGCACTGGGCCAGCGTGGTAGATTATGGCCTAATCTTTCTCACATTGAGAAGAGGCCCGTGGCCAGCAGTGGCACAGTTTAATACAGGGCTGATATTATTATTATACATATATATTAAATAACTTGGACATCCAGAATTTAATATTCTTGTTATTTAGATAGAGCTTTGAACATTTAAAGTTAATTAGTGCAATAAAACAGTACAGTGTTTAGCCATATAATTGGTAATACATATTTAGTTTATGTGTGTATTACTGATATTTTTAAATGAGTTTGGTGACCTGTGACTGATCTTCGCGTAATCTCATTATGCTAGAGGCAAATAGAAGGTTACAACATATTATGAATACATTCATCAGATTATTTGTTATCCTTGGCATCATAACATATATTTCATAATTTATATTGATATTACACTATCAAATCTAGAATTTAAAAGATTATATTAAAATTCGATTGAAAGATACCTATATCAGTCACGAATTATAAAGCGCACGTAGCAAATTCATTTAACTCAATAATAAATAAAGTATATGTAATACGTTATATTTTATTTATGTGCCAATAAAATAAAAAACGAAGCAGTACTATATTTTACGACCATTTTAGGCCTGATTCAGACTTAGCGTCTTGGTTACTGCAATTAAAAATAAACCAAGCGTAAGCAAATTTTTGCCTTTGTTACTAGCTCCGACGATAATTCATCAATGTACGATTTGTTGCATTATAATCCATCATCATTGATACATGACGAAAACAAAGCCACCATGAAAATATTCGGCGGCAGTATTGGTACATATTGAAATGTTACGTTGCGTACGTACGCTCTCGATATTACCAATGTTATGTTTTTATTTTGACATGTCAGATTCGGCACATTGATTACTTCTGTGTGTTTGGTAATAAAAAAATTAAAACTCTAACGTTTCTAATCTAAACAGATAAGAACAATAGTATTTATGTATGTATATTATGTGGGAGCCAGTCAGTGCAGACCGGCGACACTTCGACCCAGTGGGATCTTTTGTGTCTCCCAATAACGACTGCCATAGATGTTCATGGCAGCCGGGACCGACGGCTTAACGTGCTCTCCGAGGCACGGAGCACGCGATATTTGTCAATGAATACGCACATAATTTCGAAAAGTCATATAACTTCCGAAAGTCAGATGTGCGCGACGTGGGTTCGAACCCGAGACCATCTGCACTGCAGTCTGTTGGTCTCCCCACAGAGCTATCACTGCTCTAAAACAATAGTAACTAGAACTATGGTACGTTTAAGTATGGCAAGCAGTATACGCCCATCGATCCCCCTTATTAAAAGTATGTTCCCTGGAAACAAAAAGCTATAATAACGTCATTTCGTAATAGTGTTTGCTAAAACTACATTCGTATAATTTTGGCATTCGATTAATTATAATGCGCACACGTTATTAAAAAGTAGGTAGTATTGCATCGTCCACTTGCGTAAAGTAGAACAAAAAGAACTAGTCCTATGTTGCCGCTCCATTTCAGACGATACGCATTCGCGAGGAAACTCGGAAAACGTAGAATACATATTTTATACAGCTTTACCCATCGCGATAGAACGAATGTGTGGGATACGCAACGTGCCCGCAGGTTATACCGCCGCGGCTTCGGACGAATGTTGATATTTGAACAACGGATAAAACTTCGGAAATAGGAGGCATCTCCGTGAGTAAATAAGAGATCGCCGGCGCGATCTCGACTCTGAACTTTCACCGTTTGTTAGTTTTGCTGCTTCGACTAAGACGTCGTGTTGCGTCACTACATTTATGTCACTAACAAGGCGTGTGCACACCTTTATATAAGTGTATAACAGATTCTACAGTGGCTATAGAATGACATGCGACATCACTAAAGGTCCACACTCAGTTAATAGTGCAATTTAAGTTTCCTCCAGCCGCGGTCATTTCGTATCAGGAACGAGGCATCGGTTTTTGTGAGCAATTGACCCAATTCGCTACGGTCGTCTTTTAGCTGCGAAGTCCGGACCTCAGCAATGAATCACGTCCATTATGCTAGTCACCGAATGATCGCAACTTAACACACTATTCAGCGACTCCGCCCACAAGAAATGTCGTGATTGCAGCATTCACTTTATTAAGATAGAAAATACCTATATTAATTCACTGGAATCACATAGTGTACCACTAAAACGTTCAAATAGAAATTTTACACAAATCAACGTAAATTATGAGAAACAATTAATTCTCGAATATATTATGATAACTAAATAAAAATAAGAAAATAATATATGTACTTCTTTACTATTTCGCGAAGTAGAAGCTTTATTTGTAATTTAAAAGAATTATAAATCGAACTAAAAATCAAGCTATGTGTAGAAGGGAGGCTTGAAATTTAATTTTAATAGTACCAGGCATACCCAGACTAAGAACAATCATTTGTGGACCACACAAAAAATATTATTATGCCGTGGATTATAATTTTGTATTACGTTCACGGTAATGTTACTCATCGCATTAAACTGATTTATAAAGATTTTATCGATAGCATTACATTACTTTATACGGCATTATATCTATATAAATATAAATAACTTTATACTTTACACGGAATATAAATTTAAAACTATGATTAAACTATTTATGTACTATTTCTAAAATAGGTCATAAATTCATAAATATTTAAGGTTCGAAATCCACACATGATAGAGAGAGAGAGAGAGTAAGTAGGTAGAACCCATTCGTAAGCTGTACAATATTAAGCGAAGTTGGGCCTCTTGACCTTCTGGCGTACATATCCTATATGTTATTTCAGTATATTTCGTCACCCTTGCTAGCTTCTGGAACAAGATACATTTATAAATACTCTCTAGAAATACAACAGGACTCTGGAGATCACAATGTACAAAGATTCTAAAGTCTTAGTTAGTTCAAAGTTCTAACATCTGTAGGAGCTAGATGAAGAGCTATATTTAACCCCATTTTTATGTCAACCTTGACTTCAAAGGGCATTTGAATAAGATTCGGTCACGCTAAAATTAATCTCTTGAATATAATTGATTTAATAATTAATATTTAACAAGGTCAAGTTGCAGCAATCTTGTGTAAAATGAACCCGCTTTCGAAAACGGCGACTGACACCAAACTTTTCACTTATTTGTTTCCAAAAGTTGTAAAACCTTTTTGACAACTTAATTAAGAACAAGCCGAAAAAATACACCGGAAATTAAAATTCAGGATTTTGGATTTATAAGTTAGCTCGGAGTTAGCTTTTGAATAAATTAAGTTGATTGGATTCATTCAATTAGGTTCAAACTAGTGGAGATAGCTAGTAATTTTAGGAACATTTAAATTGGGACGGAATAAAACAAGCGTTGGGAAAATGTTTCATTATTTAATACAAACTGTTTGTAGGTTAAATATTGCTTAGTTCCGAGCTGTAAGTTGACTCTTTGACAAATAATGGTTCGTCCACTTTATTTTCTTAGCCAGATTAATAATCCGTGTCGGATGGCCGTTTGGGATGGCAAACGGTTTGGAGTAATCGTCTTATTTCCAGAGTAGCTCGTTATCGCGTTCCGCAATTGCTTAGTGGACTTTCACTGTCTTCTAATGATAAACAAACTGCTCCTGTATGTATTTTTCGTCTTTGTAGTTAACATAATAACTGCAATAAGAGTTGTAATGATATATTTAGATTTGATTCGGTGGATTTTCAGTTACGTAACAGTGAGTAATAACCGTCATAACTGGGTTAATGATCACCCATCTGTCGCACCATACATACGTTCGTTGGACATACACACCGAACGAGTACTTCTCGCTCGCCACTCAACGCACTTCAGTTCATTGTCACCTGACGCCACTTAAACGTCCTATTTGCAAAATTTAAATATTTTTGAAATACTGTTGTGGTTTTTAATACACACGCGGGTACGATTTATGAAAGTCCATGCATGTTAAATGCGAAACTCTGTTGTTTATCTGCTTAGATAAGCATTTTTAACGTTGAACATTTAGATTTGAACTAAATTATTCATTTGGTACCTAGGTTTTGAAATGAAGCCTGACTAATACAAAAATTAAAACCTTAACCTACCCGCGTTGTTATATTGGTATGTGCCTAACTGAAGTTACTAGTGAATGCCTACCGCTTAATTCCACCAAATGCTCGACAATATTAAAATGTTACATACATATTATATAAACATAATACATATATGTGGTATCTGAATATCTATAGCTTTCAATATATAGGTATACATTATTTAAAACAAACAAACATCCCTGTGTATCTTACTTCAACAATTTCCTTTCTCATACCAACTTATAAAACTTTCAAACTGATTCCTTTTTTTTCGTCCTTCACAAGAAAGATGAAATGTTTTCTTCTGTAGTTTACTGCAATAAACGGCACGAAATACATGTGACTGAAATATTTATATATGACTATAGATAGGTACGTACGTAAAGAGGAGAAAGAAATATTTTTTCCGTCGATGATCCTTTAAGAAAATATAGTAGCAACCGGCCAATGTTTATAGAGGATGTAACGAACCATGACGTCATCGGTATTCCTGTTATGTTATTCAGAAGCAATAGTACGAATTACGAATTTGTCGAGTATAGTCCATATTTTATGGCCCCTATACGTTCCTTTAGGGCCATATATATCGTTTATAGTCTCCTCGATTAATATGCCTGCGTACAGTATACATCACGCGTTTAAAAGTCGTTTTATCGTGTATTATTTTTCTTCTGAAGCCTATTTATGAGTTAATATACGACACCATTAATAGTCTGGCCGTATAGTTGTAAGTCTAAGCCAGCAGCCCCAAATTTAAATGTATTTACCATATTATTAGAGTGCTACTGGAAATCCTACTGTACTGGGGGCCAACTCGTTATAAAAACTGTTCAAAGTAAAGTGCCAATCTAGTCTGTATGTCATACCTATACATATATAGCAAATGGTATTATTGTAAATTAACGTCAATTTTAAACATGCGTCCCAGTTCACGTATATGTTTTATTATACTAGATCGAAACTGTGTTGTAAACAGATTTTATATAAGATAAATTTGGACCTCAGGTTTTCCTAATATGTCATTAGAAAAATACCCGGGCCTTTGGAAGGCTAACACAAAGACATAGGTCCAATGTGAAGAGGCCCTTCGAGAGTTTTAACCTAAAGTGGGATGGAACACCTACAGCAGCTCTAACCACAGCAGGCGTAGGTTTATTTTTTATTATTGCTACGTATGGACTTTAATATATCTGGGCTATAGGGATGGGTGTTTGATTGACTGGTATACTGGCATATACATATACATATATAAATAATGATGTTTATATAAACGATTAAGTAGTATGTAGTGATGAAGCAGTAATGATTGGGAGGCAGAAGCATTTACAGATTTTGCTAATTTAACGTGGTTTCCGGCTTTGTTTGGTTATTGTTGTATTAATAAAATCTGCAATAAAGATCGAATTATGGATGGCTGCCGCATTGAATGGCAAAATATTGTGTTGTTTCCCATAGTTATCAACAGCATTATTAGATATTAACTCCGGAGCTGTGTATTTATGGCTATTCAGTTTTCTAAGATAAGACTGACTGTCATTGTGTGTGGATTTTATTGATACTAATAAGTGACTAGGTACTTAGTACCTTAATAGAAACTTACCTTACCTTACCTTAATAGTATCTAACGAGAAAAAAAAGTGATATCTTTTTTATTATTACTAATATCCCCAATAAAAATGTCAAATTTTAACTACTTGTAAGTAATACATGAGTCGTGAAAATTGTATTACGAAATGGAATGGGAATCCTGAAGCTTATTTTTATTTCACAACGTTCTGGTTCGAACGATGTCGTAGTGAAAATAAAGGTAATGTTATTTCTCTATTCAATCGAGTAAGGAAACGGGTCGGTTAGACAAGTTTCTGATAATGTTCCGACATTGTCATTGAAAGTGAATGAATATTGCAAATTGTATAATATCGACAGATTTTTGCAGATCAAGTTATTTTAAGAAAAATTAACTAGTAGTACTACTAATTAGTATTTTATTGTACAAGCCGCTTATATAAATATACATAATGTAAAAAAATAAGAAATTTTGGCGTGCCCAGTCCATATTGCTTAAAAAGTAATTAAATTACTGAGTAACCGCGCGAATAATGTATATATATTTGCTTTATATAATAAATATTGACTCATATATGTATTTTGACAAGCTTTTGGCCGCGGCTCTGCTCGTGTTAACGTAGATATCTATCCCTCGGGAACATAACTTTTTGTTCTGGACGAAAGGTACTCTTTGTCCTGTTCTGTACCTACCCCTGACAACGTGTATTATGATAACAAGTGAGAATCGGCAATGAATTGTCGTAAATCTTACAGTTTGAAAAAAGGGTTAAGTAATATGCAAAGGTCACGTGATACCACGTGGCCTTGAGGTCAGAGATCAAAGGTCATAGTCATTTCGGGGTATATTGATTATGCTGAGTCGAATGGCGTTAACCGCGTGTCTCTAGCTCTTACGGTTCTCAATTTAAAAGTTGTATAACAGACAGACGGACAGACGGACGGACAAAGCTGTTGTATAAGAGTTTTTCGAACTAAAAATCTAAAAAACAAACACACTCACACTCACATTTATAACATTAGATTTTGCCGGCGGCTTCGCTCGTGTCAGTGTAGATTTATGTTAAAATATTTTTTTTTGTAGTTTATGTGTAGGTAGTTGTATATGTTATATAGTAATAATATAATAATAATATTCTATCACATACACACAACACCATCTAGCCCAAACTAAGCAGAGCTTGTTTTATGGGTACTAAACAATGGATAAACATACATCCTTTTTTTTTGTAAATACCTTCATATTATACATAGAAACACCCAGACAACTGTTTGATTTGTGCGGGATTCGAACCCGCGACCTCGGGCGTGGCAGTCGGTTACACTAACCACTACGCCTTCAAGGCCGCCAAATAAACAATAATACTGTAAATAATAAGTTTCATCAAAATCCGTTCCGTTGCGTGAAAAAGTAGCAAGCCATCCCTCTATCCATCGATCCTCACAAACTTTATCATCATAGCTCTGGTCCCAATTGTCACCCGTCATCTGATCATTTACCCCTTTTTCTTTCATATGCATCCTCACACAGTTCATCCATCTTTTCCTTGGCCTTCCTCTCCATTTCGTCCCTCTACCCTTATATCCATCACTTGCATACATATCATCTCTTCGCATAACATGTCCACACAAACTTTATATAAGTATGTATTCATTTACTAGCTGACCCGCGCAACTTTGTCTGCTTCACATAAGAGAATTTGCCCCGTTTTGCAACATTTTTCATTTCTGCTCCGCTCCTTTTGGTCGTAGCGTGATGTTATATAGCCTATAGCCTTCCTCGATAAATGGGCTATCCAACACTAAAAAGATTTTTCAATTCGGACCAGTAGTTTCTGAGATTAGCGCGTTCAAGCAAACAAACAAACAAACAAACTCTTCAGCTTTGTAATATTAGTATAGATTATTATTAATATTAGTAGGATTAGTAAGGATTCGTTAGGATTATGTAATTTCCCTTTTATTATCTCGACGCGAATACTTGACAGAAGCTTGAAACAAATTATTTAATGCTGTTAGTGTAACTTTATTACTACTTAGTACTTCACCTGGCTGTGAATATTTTAGATATAGTGCCTAAATATCCTAGAATAGTTTACATTAGAGAATAATGTTTCACATGTAGGCTTGAGCATGTGGTTTAGTGAGAATTCCATTTAGGTAGAAGGCTCAAAAGTTATGTACCTACTGTCTACTACAGTGATACAAGTGGATTTAATTAAACGCTTGCCGACGTTGCTTGAGCTTGTGCTATATTACTTAAGATACTTCTAAATATAAGTATATAGCTAGTTAGTAGGGCATCGTAAGGTTTTTTATGGTGTTTATCTCAGCTTTCAATCTAGAAGCCTTTGTTATATTTTTTTGCCAGAATTAAAATGCAAGTTGTCTATGGCTTGACTTGCTAGTAGGTCTAGTGGCTATGGTACTAGACTGGGGGAAAAAAGAGTTAGTATACCAGGACAATTAAAAAACAAGTTTACTTTTAAGTTGCAGTGTTAGGAAGTAGGTAGTATTTCATACCCTTGACTAGAAAATCTTTTAAATCTGTTGGTCCTACGTGTAACTGCAAACCAGGGATGTTGCAAATATTCGCATCCGCTTCCGTAATTGCGGCGCTTCCGCATCGATTTGGACATCCTCATCCGCAATAATGAACGCAGATGTTAATACGGATCCAGATGTAGCACAGGTTGCGACAAGAAAGAAAATGGGTGGGCCGATGATTCTTCAAGTGAGGATGAGAATCAAGAAACACTAGAAAATGGTAGAGCCAAATTTATGAACCTTTGCAAAACAGGCTTGAACCTGTAGAGGTGATATTAGATACATTTTATTAAATAAGATGCACAATTTTCATCAACATCCGCATCCACAATTGCGGCACTTCCGCATCGATTCGGACATCCGCATTTGCGGATGTCAGCCTTTAAATATCCGTGAACGCGGATGTTAAAAAAGTCTGCATTCGCAACATCCCTGTTGCAAATCTCTTCGAACTATGAGAGTGAGGGAATTGAGCTTGCACTTGAGTTAGAGTATGCATGCTTGTGCATTTAAATATCCCATACGCAAACAGTCAGTAAGTCTCCGTTGGTTGGCTCCGTAAGGTTGGTCACGGTGACTGACTAATTTCGGTCTAGAGCATAATTATTAGTATATGAAGTTTTACATGCATGCATATATACAAATACATCCGATACTTCTTCTCTCTAACTTTTATTATTCCCAAGTCACTTGAGGTCGGCTTTTTCTGGTCTAACCGGATTTGACTGATATCAGTTTTTACACGAAGCAGCTGCCACCTGACCTCCGCAACCCGAAGGCTAACGATACCCTAAGGCTAGACCAGTGTCAGGATATTATAGGGCACTGACTTTCCAATAACGACTATCATAGATGTTAATGGCAGCGGGGACCGACGGCTTAACGTGCTCTCCGAGGCACGGAGCAGGCGATAATTGTCAATCAATACGCACATAATTTCGAAAAGTCATATAACTTCCGAAAGTCAGAGGTGCGCGAAGTGGGTTTGAGGCCGAGACCCTCTGCATTGTAGTCTATTGGTCTCCCCACTGAGCTATCGCTGCTATAACGAATACATCCGATAATACATAGATAAAGGACAAAAATTGGAGGTCGTGGTTTTTTAAAACCGTGTAATTTAATTTTGGTTTTGGGTTATGCATTGGCAGTTTTTACTTTGATTAACTGGTTTTGCCGTACTGATTATGAACCATAAACGTAGTTTATCGGCCGTATCTTAGCTGCAAAACTGACTGCACAAATGGCACATTGGTTTGAGTACTCGCTTTGCCATTGCGCCGCGTACTGTGTATTTGATATCCACACGAAACATAACATTGTGTAATCCACAAATAGGTGTTCATTGTGTTATTAATTTAGATGTTTGTACAGGCGGGTCAGGAATTATACTGAATGCATAAGTAAACTGGTACTTACAGGTTTATAAAATGTGAAATTTGTGAAGACGTTTGCTACTCAATTACACGTAAATTGTTGAACGGGTTTGGCTGAAAGTTGACACATAGATATACCATATCCTGGATTACACATAGGCTACTTATGTCCCGGTAATACGTTGCCGTGAGATAATAGTCCCTTGAGTACCAATTTTTTTAATAGATGGTATTGTCCACGAACGTCACTACAATTTTCATATGCGGGCGATGCCGCAGCCATCACATAAAGTGTTGATAATAATTGATAAGATTTTGTTTACAAGAAAGTAGTAGTTATTTTATTAATCTAGTAGACGCTCAGCTGACATGATGGATTATGACTGGAATAGACTGCTCAATCTTCTTCATATAAGTTTATCTCTTTAGCTAATTAGTCTATTGCAGGGATATTTAATATTAGTATTTTCTTATTGTACTTGGCTTTTCATACTCAAGTATTAACAAAATGAGGACATTACAAAATTATATAAAATAGAATATTATTACGTAATATTTGTAGATAACCGTGTAGAGAAAGACCTCGATTTAAATAGTACCAGTTTTAGATATATCAAAAGACTACCACGGTACCACGGTGTTCACTACAGGTTGTTCGGAGTCTGGGTGTTCTTTATGTCTATTGTGTATACTTGTAAAGTCACCCGGGATACAAGAATTGTTCCTAGTGCGATATTAAATAAGATATATTGGTTTTGGTCAGACTATCTTCAAATTTTACTTTCTTTCCTGCCACTTCTAAAATATCAGCCTAAAATGATGATGAATGAGAATTATGTAAAAAGGGCTAAGGCACCTTCTGTGCTCACCCTTAGACCGCGTAAAGTTGTAAAAGACATCTGCGGCTATCAACTAACTAATACATTGAACAAAAAGTATGACGTGATTTTATGTTTTGTTATGGTAGTGGTTGATGAACAAAATAAATCTATAAACAGTGTGTTTGTATAGGCTTTTAGTTAAGAAATGCATTTCAATTTAAATAAACCACACTTGCCCATGTTTTATACTTCATCATCATCATCAGGCTATATTAGTCCACTGCTGGACATAGCCCTCCCCTAATGAGTTTTATACTTACATATTTATAAATCAAATCTAAACAGATCAACATTGACACCCACGATGCACTCACAGACAGCCACGTTTTAGTTCCATTACTATAACTTGGCGTTCGAGGTGTAATTATATAATAATGATTGATCATTATAATATGCATGCTGAGTTTGATTGTTAATACAGAAAAAGAGTTATTTATGCTTTCGGCTAAGGCAATTTTACTAACAGTATGAGTCTAATAATGTCCTCGGCTGACTACAATTAGTTGTTTCTAATAAAATAACTGTTAAAAGCATGATGTGGGTGTCTGTAAAGGTTTTGGCGTTAGAAATGTATTATGAATTGAACTTATTAATAATATTTGAGTATGCAATGTAGACAATTCATTAATAAATTAATTAATATCGAAATGTTTACGTAATGCGCCTTTGCTAATTCCTTCGTACGTGTACATGTAAAAAACTAAAGCTATATAATAGAAAAGGGATTCAATAATAATAGATGTTCTTTTTGGTTTCGGTGGCAGACTTAATTAATTTTACATCAGCTTCCACACGCACAGACCGTTACGATAAATCCCTGAACTTGACAAAGCTAAAACTGGACAAGAAATTATCCGTTGAACGTGAGCCTCACAAAGATGGATTAGTAGGGTTCGCAACAAAATTATACCTACAACTATACAAGAAGGGTTATATTAACAATACTTATTTTTGATTTTGATGGTAGAACAAATTTTTGTAGATTCTGTCGTGTCATATTGATATATAATTAGTACAATTTCGGGTTATAATCTAAGCGTTGTTAGATATTGCTGTCAAGAAATTCTAGCAGTATCTACGGCATTTGAAACTGTGCACCGCAGACGTCAATAAGATCGCTTCCTATTAAGTGGGACTTAAAACCATAGCTACCGATATGCGGGTGTAAGACACCTCGATCATTTTACGGGAATATAGCCATGATAGTATGTATGTAAGTTTGTAAATTTTCGTGTTGAAGTAATTAAAACACAAATTTTCTTTGGAGTATAAATAATGAAATGAACGCCATGTTTTATAAACATTTTTATTGCGAGGCATGGATGATACTTACTGAAGGAACGTGGTCCTTATCGCTCCCATTATTTTAGGGATAAGGATACTGGATGAGTGCGGAAAGGTAGCCTTCACACCTTCACGAGACCGTTATGAAGAGCTCTCATAAAAGATTCGTCTCAATATTTTCTTACACGCTTATAGCTTGATACATATTTTATTTTATACTCGCTTATCCTCGACTAGCTTTTGCCTGCGGTTTCGCACGGGAACAGTACATTTTTCTGGATGAAAGGTACCTTATGTCCATTTCTATACCCTTGACAGGGTGTATTGTAACTGCATGATAATCGGTTGTCGAGTTAAGGCGTTACAGCGTAACAAAGAAACTCACATTCGCATTTATATTATTAGTTGGGATTTTGCTAAACTTGTAGTGCATATAACTGTATGATAATGAAATTTGATACGTAAGATATATGCTAAGCTATACCTACTTTGCACTGTTAGGGACGCAACTCAAGCACGCATGTACATAAAGTGTTGTCAATACATTCAAATACACACATGGCTACTGAATTTTGGTCATTGCAACCTAAGGCAACGCGCCATGAACGTTATCTAGTGAGTCTTTCTGGTAAAAAATAACACTTTAAACAGGTTTTATAAAGCTATACGATCATCCGCAATATATTATTCCATAAAGGTAAGGTCTACCGTATGCCAAAATTCTGGCATACGTTATGCCAAAATCCATTAAAATCTGTTTGGTCGTGATTGAGTGAAATAAAATCGGAAACTTTATCTGTGTTGTGTAGTGCAAACATCCATACATCATAACTTTTACATTTATAATAATAGTTGGATTAGTTCGGTGAGCATGTGGCCTTGGAAGCAAAACTGAGATGGAAACTTGTGAGCACAAGTCCCGCTAGACTATCACTGTCTATTTTTATTATTTTAGTATTGCCTTCAAAACGTTTATACATATTTATTTACAAAGTTTTACTAACATAACATATGATTATGCCTCCTATATACTGGTAAGCGATGGCAGCAAGGAATCACACCCCTTTGTATGCTTAGGTCACGCATAATAAGAGACAGACCCATGAACCTCTACCATGTGCAGTTCTAATATTCGTAGTGAGAATTACCGGACAGAAAAATTTAAACACTTTTTCAAAAACGTTTCATGTTATAACTAAATAGGTATTATGTAGCCTGCTCATGTAAGCATTTGGTTCAGAGTTACTCGAGCAGGCTACAAAACAAAATCTTTTCATTGACGATACTGGGTTGTTTTACTGCCTCATGTTGCATTTAACTGTTACGCAGGCAATTAATATAATAATAGTAGATTTTGCCCGCGCCCTCGCACGCGTAAATGTAGGTTAGATTAGTAACAGTACTTTTTCCTGGATGAAAAGTACCCTATTTCCTCTTATGTTCTCCTGAAAACGTGTATACCAAATTTCATGATGATCGGTTAAGTATTTAAGGAGTGAGCGTGTAACAAACAAACTCACATTCGCATTTATAATATTAGTTAGGATTACCATTTAGCGGCTTTTTATTACCAGTATGGGATATTTCGTTGGTGCCATTATTTTTCTACAAAACAACTTTATTTGGTTTTATTACATATTTGCATTTATATTTCCTTGAGAAGAAGCTATAAGTAAGCTCGAAGTACTTATTATGTTACATACATATTTCGGATCTAATCTCCAATCTTTTATTAAACACGTTCAATTTTCACGAGGTTAATCAAATTACCTGTAGTTAAACCTAAATAGTATTATAATATCAAGGTCCGCTTATATGTACATGACCTGATTTCATAACAACTAACTTCAAGAATAAGACACAAGCTTTACTTAACAATTATTCTCAGTATAATGTTAGCGAGAACGTTCATTAAAATACCTGACTGTGCAGACACCAACCCTACCTTCTAAACCTTCATGAAACATTCATTTGTCTAACTAAGCCGAGCTTAATCTCAGCTGGCTTCCATTGATTAACACGTGTTTAATACTTTTAATAATATTTAAAACAGCGTTCGTTTTAGTACTCAGATTAATACAGATTAGAACTGTTTGGAATAAGAAAAAGTTGTTTGAAGTCGGTTTTTGATTTTGATTTGCCATTATGCTTTTAAAATGATAAGGAATTTTGGTACGTCGTTGGTTAGATTTGTCAACAGCACTTTGGCTTATTTCAAACTTCGTTCTAGCAAGTCAAAATACACAAAAGAATGTTAGAATATTGAAAGAGATTTTGGTTAAACACATCTATAATTTCGATATCAATTCTTGTCTCCAAAATAAAGATCATTCGGCTATGTTTGAGTTCGCCGCAGACTGGCCCGATCGTGTTGAATGCCAGCAAAGTTCGAAAACATCAAACTTTTATAAAAATTATGCCACAAAACAGTGGTACAACTTCAATCCATCAACTAACGTTTATGATTTTCTCAAGTGAGATCATTAGTATTAAATATATTTACTATTTAGTAGTTATAATTTAGTATTTTATTACTTGCTTACAACTTGTAACGAATACTTGGTACGTTTTTTGAGTAAGGTATAATAAGTATTATGCCGATGACAATAAGGAAAAAATATACATTTACGTATTAAGACTATATTTTCTGTATAGGTACCCTTAATACGTGATTTTAAAGTGTATTAGTATACATTTATACAATATTAGAAATCATCACAAACTAAACTAGATATTACGTACCCGCATTAACTGTATAAGGAAAGTTTTACTTCGACTGCGTATTCACAACGAATTTCAATGAAAGGGGCTTCATTCAAATTCAGTGTGAGGCATAGTTTATACCTTTATCGCGTAAACTAATTTCCAAGCAAGTAAACACACGATTCCAGAGTCGCTTACATACATCTATATTTATATGTTGCATTAGAATAGTATTTTAAGACTTCGTGCATTAAAATAATGCGTAACTTAGATACCGATTGAAATTGTTTTATTAACTGTTACTGATGTATAAAGGACTGTTTGAAAGAAGACCATTAGACTGTATTTTATTCTTCTGCTTGAGGAGACTCTCAAGAAAAGCAAACGGACCGCTGCTCAAACAAACTCAGATGTCGACTTAGTTGTGATTATTGTTCTATTGTCCGTCGTATTCAATTCCATTTTATAAAATACTTTACCTTTTTGGCTATATGGAATTATCTCAACATTATTTGCTGTAATAACAAGCTGTTATTTCATATATAAGTCATTTTCAGTCAATTATTTCACAGTACGTTTATTTTCGTTCCAAAAATGTTTCATAATGTTTCTATGTTTCATAAAGAGCCATCTACTATTAAGTATATTTTGGAACATCACTCTGAAATCTTTCAGTTCACTTTATAATAAGTATAACGATTGCACAGAAAACTACGAGTCAAGTTTATATACCTATTATTGAGGCACTCATTTTATTCTTCTTTTCGCAAAGCGTATAGAATACGATTATTCGTCTGTTATAAAATTATTTCGCACGCATTGTAAACCACTAAAGCATTAGGACCATTATTGCGACGAAAATAAAGCAAAGAGAATATTAATTTTGAGTTACTAGCACCAAATCCTTTTTGAACATTTGGTAGTTGTGCAAATTGTGTTGCGAGCATTTGTTTTTAAGCAAAATGCTAAATATTACTAAGACTATAAATAATATATCGCCATAGTAGTTTCTAAATATATGGAATTTTGTAGAAATTTCTAATTTGTCTAATTTCTAACAGAAATTACTCTATTCGAAAACATTGAGATCTATCGAAACTTTATGACTTATTTATTTATTTGTGCAATCCATGTGTTATTCAAAAACGTTTTCGTGTCATATGTACATATGTAGGTACTTAATTTTTATATCCATTATTTCAATGTATAAACCTAGAATTTACGTTGATAACATATTTAATATGAATTTGGTTTAGTAATTCGTATTTGGTTGCGGGTCTGTTGGTCTCCGTAGGCGTCGTCTAAGCCGACTTAGGGCTATCTACTTATGTCCTTACTTATATTCAGTTACAGAATACCTTCATGTGTATAATCGACTTACAGTTAGTTATAAAGCGGCTTATCGAGGACAAAGTTAGCGATTGACCAATAAAATCCATTGATGAAACAGCATTTATGTTCGTTTCCAATGAAATTCATAATAAGTATAGTGTTTTGTATAAAAGTGGCGGTAGCCCAATGGGTAAGGTATTGGAATCAATCCAGTTTGTTAGATGGATTCGATCACACAAGCGACGTGATTATTATGAGTTTATCTGGAGAGGCTTACAAGAATACTAGTGACTTTTAACCCAAATTGCGTTTAAATATTTGGTCATATTTGTTGCTTAACTTACATTGCATAGTTTATATAAGTAGATATATAAATACTAGAAGTAAACCTATCGGTGTAAACTTAGCGTATTTACGAGAAGAATTGTGCAAAACATAGATATAATTCATTTCGTAAAGAGAAAAGTACATAGTGATCAAATAATAATATTCAAGTGTGTCATTTTAATGATTAAATAGATTTTTTTCGGTTATCGTTATTATATTCGTTTTGACGTATAACTGTAAACATTCTCATATATTTTGATACTATTACAAAATATAAAGATAATAACGCTATCCTGTTTACCTGAAGCGAGCTTTTTGAAAGAGTGTGGATACCCTGCCGGCAGCTAGTAGCTTTTAATATTCGTCTATTCTTACTAATATAATAAATATGCAAGTTTTTTATTATATTAGGCTGATTGATTTTTAATCACGCGTAAACCGTTTAACGGATTATGATAAAACTTGGCTCACGAATAGACAATGTCTGTAAATAAAGAACTTTTAACCTAGTAGATTTCCATCGTATTCATACTGTATTATAAGATTCATAGATTTAAATTGATAACGGTAAATTATTATGGTAATAATTTTAATTTTAGATGCATGAGGGCTAAACGTGACAAAACTTAATTTACTTATTGAATATATAAAGCAGAATATGTCCAATTAGTGCCTTATTGAGTTTCGGTAAGGTTGATGAGGGGTGAATGGTACTAATAGCCGGACGCTGATATTGGTGACCAAAACAAATTATATTTGCGTGCGTCTCGTTTGAATTGTCAACCGATTTGTGTATTTAAGTGAGACAATAGACAAGCTTCGGATGTCGGTTCTATGATTCGCGCCGAAAGGATGTCTAAGTGACACGCGCCGCGATCCAATCAGTTATACAATCAATCGTGATATTTGTATTGATGAAGCAATCTGCTTTAGAGTAAACATGCTTCAATGCCAGATACCAATTGGATGGTTGTAAGACGGTTTTGTTTGGTCTAATTTATTTAATCTTTGTGAGATCAACAGCAGATATTTGTTCAAGCCAAGTTATCTAACATGTTCGGGTGCTTTGTGTAACATTTGATTTGTCACCTTTTGGTTTAAATTGTATCGATATTTTTCTTAATTTTTAATCAGACCTTTTTAAATAACCTGTACAAATATCTGTGATTATGACATTACTTATTTAGAGGCAACGAAACACACGTGAGCAGACACAATTAGTTTTCAATTTTGTTCGGTATTCCAATAATTACAGTTAAGATTAAGTGTTATAAATCGTACATTAATTTTATTTATCTATAATATTTTTCAATAAAATATATTTTAAGTGACCGTGTAGCAAATGTTTTGCTGATGTCTAAGCTCTAACAATGTGGCGAACTAACCTGAAATATAGGTATAGACGAAAAGACATTTTTTGTCATTGATGGTGTTCAAAGGGATGTATTTCCTTTGACACCAAAACAAAGGTTCGCCGATTTATATATAGGTAGTACAGCTCCGGCAAGCATATTAATGCCACGCACATTCTTAATCCCTTTAATGTATTGACACACAGTTTCGCCAATTTAAGTGCCTCTAGAACTAGCGTAAAAGCCGTTCTGTTGTGCAATTAATGTGATTTCTAGTACCTGCAAAGCCTATAGACGTGGGCTGTCACAATGTTAGTTTGCTATCGTCACACAAAAGCACTAGTTTAGCATGCCTGTCCATTGCATTGCATTTTCTAACTGCGTGTGTACTGGCATATCGGGTCATAATGAGAAAAGTATTATGTTTGGACGTCAACGTCCGAATCACCGAACGATAGTTTATGAGTTAACGTATTGAGTGAGTGGCACACCGGCGGCCAGACTCGATAGATTTCTAATTATGAGTGGTATTCTAAGACTTGACAGATTAACTAATCACCGGTATATAGGAATACTCTCTCACAGAATATCGACTTGAAATAGCAGTATTCCTACTGTTGTGTTTCGTTCGGTGAGTGAGAGTACTGGAGGCCCAAGGACCCTCTTTTACCCTTCCCGCTGCTTCTCCTTCCCACTTCCTTTCCTAAAGGGTCGGCAACGCGCAAGTGATGCCTCTGATGTTGCAGGCGTCCATAGGCTACGGTGACCACTTACCATCAGGTAAGCTTGTTTGCCACATAGTTGTATAAAAAAGAAATGCTAATGTTTAGCGTATTATACAGTTATGAGTCTAATAATCTGTCAATTGGTGGAATGACAGACACAATTTAAAAACCTACTGTGTCTGGCCGCCGGTGTGCCGCTACGACTTAATAGATTAAAGAACTATAAATTAGTATTGTGAGACATCATGGTGAAGTTACTTATCGCCACTCAGCAGTTGTATCTACTGTGAATACCTACATGCGTGTTAATTGTGTGAACATGTGTGCTTACCAGCTTATCGCTCGAGGATCTAGCCAGGCGATCATGTCGTAATGTAGCGGTTAGTGCTAATCGTAGGTTTGACCAACATTGTGTAAACACAATTACGTTCCGTACTACTTTGAGTCTTGTGACTTCTGCATCCTATTATTATAACATAAAACGTACGTTTAAAAATAAACGTTGCCTATGTTGTAAATAATTATGACAATGGGTCGTGTTTATGTGTGTATATCCTCACAAAATTCTATTTTCCATATAATTATTTGTTTAACTGTTTGACATGAATTTCCACTTAGGTTATGAAGTTTCTATTCGTAACCGATCAATAAACCAATCGGTTTTAGATTATAAAAATTTCGGAACTTTTTTATCTATTGTGTATGTCTAGGATGGCTGATCGCAGCTATCCTAGATTATGGATAAAGATATCGAGCTTTTTCTCAAAATCGTAGTAATATATAACCACATTCTACCAAGAACAAGCAACCAATGCGAAAAGCATTATAAATGTTAAGCAAATTGTACCTACTTAAAGTTATGCATCAATGCGCTATTGTCAAATGCCTTTATGAAGAGGAATATCTGTGTAATAAAGTCATAACAATATAGCCGAGATAGCTCTGGTGGTAATATCACACCGCAATAGCATGTTGAATTCAAATTGTAGTTTGCATAAGTCGTGATAGTAGCGACGTGGCACGTTTAACTATGATCATACTCGGCAGTTATAGCTGCGAGCTGAGCTAGACATGTCTAATATAATAATATCCTCCAGACCGAATTTCGGCCACGGCGGCCAGTCTTAACGGAGACTGGCCATCTACGCAGGAGATATTATAGTGCACAAGTGTGTGCGCAAACACAAGTTCTCTGTTCCCTAACTCTCATAATCCGATGGGACGGTAATCCAACACGACCGGAGAGAGATCAGGCGCAGGACCAACGGCTTTACGTGCTTTCCGAGGCACGGGGTTGTCTAACACCGGCAACTCCCGAACTCCGGGCTGCTATTGAGATTTCTTAACAGAAAAACCCAATAACTTTTTGTTGGCCCGACCCGGGATTCGAACCCGTGACCTCATGCACAGCAGTCGCATTCACTAACGCTACGCCACGGGGGCAGTTAAATGTCTAATATATATAGTGTGAAACTAAACGCAACGTGTCAAATAAAGTTATGGTTAAGGACACATAATTTTTTTATAAAATATATTTATATTAATATATAGGCAAAGACGGAATAGGTCAGTACCATTTTCTTCTCTGTTTAGTAGCTATTGACGAGGTTTAGTGTCTTTTTGGAAACACTTTGTTTCGACAAAACAAATTTTTGTCTAGTTAATTTTGGCTTTTAATAATTTAATATAATACTTTGACATAATTGTTTTTTGGTATACTATTTCAGTTAGCATAAATATTATTTAGGTTAATGCTTTTGTCCTAATTTTGATTGTCATAAAGTTATAAGACTTATATAACTTGGGTACCATAGTATAACAATAGCTTAGGATGCGGCGGGGGTGGCCCTTGGGCCATCGCTAAGCCGCCAACATGTTCATTTTATATGCGAAAAGTATTTTATTAAATGCAAACACAAAATGTACAAAAATTCAAATTTATTCTTTAGAATAGTCTTCTTCTCTCTAACCTTTATTATTCCCAAGTCACTTGGGGTCGGCTTTTCCTGGTCTTACCGGATTTGACTTATATCAGTTTTTACACTGAGCGGCTGACACCTGACCTCCGCAAGCCGAAGGCTAACGATACCCTAAGGCTACACCAGTGTCAGGATATTATAGGGTACTGACTTCCCAATAACGACTGTCATAGATGTTCATGGCAGCCGGGACCGACGGCTTAACGTGCTCCCCGAGGCACGGAGCAGGCGATAATTGTCAATCAATACGCATATAATTTCGAAAACTCATATAGCTTTCGAAAGTCAGAGGTGCGCGACGTGGGTTCGAACCCGAGACCATTGCAGTCTATTGGTCTCCCACTGAGCTATCATTAGAATAGTATGTTTAACAATTTATTATGCTTATGGTAATTATGCTTAAACAAATTGTGTCTAAACAGTTATGGCCAAATTAATATTGTACGTAACTATTATTAGGATAAGTAAAATTATTCCATGTTAAATTATGACATATAATTTTATGCAAATAAATAGGGAACCTGTATTTTTATATTGTTGTTTATAATTATAATATATATTTATCCTCAAATTTTCAATAATGATTATCGAATTTCGACCACTGCGCGAATACTAGTATATTTAAGAATATGTATTCTTCTGTTCTACTAAAGTCTTTTGACGACTGTCAATGATTAGTGTGCCTTGGGTTCTAGAATAAGACAAGCCCAATATAAACCTTTAACACAAAATATCACACTTCATTAAGTCCTCTTTGTCATGCATTGGGTAACGAAAATATATTAGAGGCATGCTGCTTATACTGGATTAAATAATTATAATAAACGATAAAACGAACACAATATTTGAGACAGGCAAGCTTATTTTGGCCTTTTATATAAAGGTACCGCCATTGCTGTCAACGATCGTTGACAGGTTGAAAGTAGCACTTCCTTTGTTCAGCAAACCTTGCTTTAAACGCACGATTGCTTTATTGTGACTGGTTAGCAAGTTAGCAAGTTAAAAGCTAGACTGTCTGTGGCCCTATAGTAGTATTAATTGAAGATTCAACAAAGTGATATTATTATAATATACTTTTGTTTTAAATGTTATGAGTATGACGTAGACTCGTACTTACTAAAGGAAATTTAGCAATTCCATAGAATAGAAAGCAGTTTTCGTAGTATGCCCAAATAAAAGCTCGATATTTAACGCTTACTTGTTTAGACATTCACCAGCAGGCTTTTATTCTGTTAATATTTTATTTTATAAATGATATCTTTATTTTATACCTTATAGGTACATGCTAATTGTTTATTTGTTTTGAGTTATTGTAACAAAAGATGTATAGATATATAAGACTTGGATAAAACCGTGAGTCATGGCTTAATACATATGTAATTACCAATATTCTAAAGAAATACTATTTCGTTTAAATATAGATGTTTAGAGAACAGCCATGTCTAATAATTCGTAAAAAGAGATCAGAGAGAGCACCTTATTTAATGTGGCGATAGTGATGCATGAAATTGATTACATCGGCAATTTGTAACAGTTGTGCAATCTATTGTTAGTCAATTAAGGCGCCTCGATAGATAACTTACTCGATAGCAGTCGATACCACAGATAATTTGTTTGCGATGAGAAAACCATCACTGCTTTAGAAATCGGTCACGTCAGTGCGGTTGAAGACCTTTCTAACCCTTTTGGCAGTGACGGCGTCGTTTTACAAACTAAGTTGAATAATATTGGTTCGTTACTCAAGTTAATTAGCTGATCGGATGCCTGATATTCTGATAGATACTCAGTATAGAGATATAAAAGTTACTGCCGTAATTTCTACACACATCATTACGCAAACAAATGCTGCTGCGCTGCTTAAATCTAAGAGTATTATACGGAAAGTATAAGTGTAAATAATTTGTTTCCTGGTCGTTATAATAAGGTAGTTGCGGACCAAACTGACACACTGACGAAACAGGTTGTGTGCTTGTATCTGTGCTGTTTAGTTCAGCGATACTTTTTAAATTATAGGCATACTTGATTTTGCCCGCGGCTTCGTTCGCGTAAATGTAAGTTACTTTAGGTAAGGTTAGTAACCCTACGGTTTTCTGGATGAAAGATACCCTATGTCCTTTACTGTACCTCTGACAGCGTGTATGCGAAATTTCATTATGATCGGTCGAGTAGTTCAGGCCTGAAAGCGTAACAAACAAACTTAGATTTGCATTTATAATATTAGTTAGGATTTTATATATTACTTTAAAGTAACTATGACCAATTATTTTAGTGTGGAAAATAAGGATAATACTCATAATGAAATCTGTTCAAAATAGAGTTCCGATCGAGTGTAATAAACGTCAAATGTGAACTGAAATGCAATTTACGTTCACATTTGATTTGTCTCTTTAATTTGGAAGAGTACAAATTCAGACAATAATGTTATCTAAACATGAACCTGGCACACGAAATTGCGAATGCATGATTGACTTATTAATGTTGTTAGAAACAACAATGAAAGCGATACGGAACCAAGCTTTTGTGTGATGTAATATTTGATATCGTGAAATTATACTGATATTGGTAACAATGCGTATAATAGAATAACAATTGATGGCCAATCGTTGTCGTTTTGATCGTAACGATTTATTATTTGATAACTTGACAAAAAGATTTCATTGATTGATCGCAGTGCGTGTCTGTATTGATTAATGGTTATAAACCAAAATCAGAATCTTTATTTCTATGATGCTTACACAAATATTTATACAACCTTTCCATTTCAAATTGTTTCATAATTCACCTCTGGTTATTTTCTATTCATATTTACCCGCAAGATTTATTCAAGAGAATTCATATTACAATTTAGTCAATAGTCACATAGCAATTTAGTCGAATACTTGCAACCAAAGACTACAATACTGAACACTCATATTTATTATGAAAGTGCTCAGATTGTGGTATGAATGGGTCTGTTAAAACGAAGAACAGTTGTCTGTCGGTGTCGTTAGCTAAACGGTACCTCTGAACACACGCGATTCTCACCTTATTTTTTGGCCCAGCAGGCCATCACCTCTAACGTATTGTGTAATGAATACACACCGTTTTTCTTAGTAACTGATTATTTTTATTATAACATGTACAGTCAGCTATATCCATACTACTATTATAGATGTAAATGTGAGTTTGTTGATGTGTAACGCTTTCACGCTTTATCTACTCGACCGATCGTCATAAAAATGTTGAATACATGTTGTCTGGGGTACAGATTAGTACATAAGGTAGGGGTAGAAATTTATATACAAAATATACGTTACCGCGATCGAAGCCGCGGGCACAATCAAATAAATATTAAAAAATAAAAAATAAAGTTTAACTGTCAGTACTACACTGTATGTGTAACTACAGTTTTTATAGTGGTCTTATTAACCATAAGTTTTCAAGTATTAAAACTATTTATTATTACAAGATATTCCCCGCTGTTTCAGTTGCATTTCAGTAGGTATGGTCTCAGGAATACTGATACAAGAAAGTTTGTCATGTTTTAAATTGAGATATTATCTTTATTTTATGTGATAAAACCATTAAAAATCTTGCAAATATTGGTCAACTTATGTCGCTGATAGTACATGTAACGTGCCTCTCCACAAATTGCGTCGGACTTTTTATTCTTGTTGAAAACTTATCCAATTGGACGTAGCAATTCAAAACTTCGTTTAAGTCCTTTTTCCCTCATAACTATTTCCTTTGCCCGCTTGTCCTTTTGAACTAATATTCGCAGTGAAATGTATTTGACACTTCATTAGAGAATATACCCACATTCGAAACAGCCGAACTAGCGGTATTGTGATGCGAGTTATAATCGAGTCAACACATGGTTAAATTGCTGAGTGTGATCGGTGTTGCGGGCTTCGGCTACCATTAGTAGGCACCAACCACAGCCGCCTGACGCGGAAAGCGTGCCATTCAACTATCTAGGCCATTCATGCATCAGAAACACTATTGCGATAAGCCACAATCACGCACATGACCACAAAATTATTCTACTCCCACAGTTTAAATAAATTTGCGATAATACAGAGCTCTATTATGTGGATTTATGTAACTCGTTACGTGTAACTACTTGTGGGCTCAGTTGCGAGTAATGAAACATCACCTGTCAATGTTTGGGTTATTGCGGGCCATGGCCACGTGGTTCTAGCTACGGTCATGTAATTGTTGGTGGATGTAAGTCTATCGTAATATCTCATGCTGTTGTGTTGCATGCCTTTCTCCAGGTTCACATTCATAAATTTCCACACGTCTGCTCTTTAATATTACATCCGATGTGCCGAGCGCTGTTGTAAGCCAGCGAATATGTTTTAAGAAATGCATATTGAAATTTTAAATTAGGACCGTGTGTTTGTGAAACTTTGATAAACGTGCCTGTTGTTACTTTATTTTAAAGAATTATTTTTTAAAGGCGACTGTAATATTTGCCAGTCAAGCCAAGATGAAGTTATAGTAGAATATTTCGTGTTTTATAGTAACAACAGGCACTTTATTCCTAACTAATTTTATAAACGCAAATTTGAGTTTGTTCGTTTGATGCGCTTTTACGATTAAACTACTCGACCAATCATTTTGTAATTTCGCATTCACATCTATGGTACAGAAAAGACATAGGATAGGGTACGTTTCGTCCAGGAAAAGTATTGTTCCCGAGGCATACCAACTTATTAACAAAATCTAGATTAACGCGAGCAAAGCCACGGGCTAAATCTAGTCGTGAATATTCTGAACACAAAACACGCTAGCGTTAATATGTATTATTCTATAAATCATAAATCATTTATTCATTCAATTCATTTTGGGTATCACATGATTACAAAAAGGTTAAA
Source organism: Catocala fraxini (assembly GCA_930367265.1). Lineage (NCBI taxonomy): Eukaryota > Metazoa > Arthropoda > Insecta > Lepidoptera > Erebidae > Catocala > Catocala fraxini. Next base: position 11,577,522 of record OV884026.1, on the reverse strand, counting down.
TTAGTACCACCAAAATCTACCTGAGAGTATGAATGTCAAGTTTAAAACAATATAAATACAATAAATTATCAAATTACATATTTAGTTAAGAAATTAAGCAAAATAATAACGTCTAAATGTAACAAATGAAATTAAAATGTCATTAGTATGCCTAGATAATTAGAAATACATTCAGATAAATAACATTGAATGTTAAAAGCGAAAAGTTAAAATAAAAAATGTCAACAGGTAAGAGTCAATATAAATTATAATGTCAAAACGTAAACATTAAAATAAATAAAGAAATTGATATTAAATTTATTTAAAATGATTGTCATTCAAAAAATCATTAATACTATAATAACACTTTTCCGTTAAGAGCTTTTTTAATTTATTTTTAGACATTTCCCTGTTATACAGTTTTATCTTAGATAGTATTTTATTATAAACTTTTGGTGCCATATATAACAGACTTTTGCCCATCAGGCTGTTTTTGCGCTATGTATGTATCTGTTATTGTTGCGCCTATTTCGCTTCACAACATCTGATACGCGCTGAAATAATTGAGGATTTTTATAGACAAACAAAGCTACCTTCAGTATGTATAGAGACGGAAGTGTCAGGATGTTGTTCCTGATGAAATAAGGCTTACAACTATCTGATGACTTCAGACCATAGATGGCTCGTACGCACCGCTTCTGGACTTTGAAGATTATTATGCTGTTTGTGGAATATACAATACAATAAGTTCACTTTCGCAGACTCGTCTTACAGTGAATTTACAGTTTTACTTCATTCATCAGCTGTCTAAATCGACACGTCAGAGAAACTCTAGTACAGCATTCATTGCATGTTTATAATTTGTTACACAATTCAATTACATAAAGTATTATAACGCGAATAAGCTTCTATCCGTGAAGCCGAGCAGTGAGCTGTAACTACTTAATTATTACCTTTGATTAGATATTTGATCAAGAAATAATTTTACCAGCAGAGACTTAATTGTTTAAACTAATGGATGCCCATTCATAAATTCTAAATCGCGTCTTAGAATTCATAAACATACATACATAACATACTTTGACTCTTGTGTGCTTTCCGGATGAATTAGCAGAGAGAAGATGCTATGCTGTATCTCTTTTGCTTTAATATTTATTTATTTACTTAATTACGACGGCTGCAGGCCACTTATACTAATTAATAATTTAATAATTAATTTAATATCTCTCACCACTTTGTTTCATTCTTAATTCACACCAAATGTGTCAAAAGATGTGTTATAAAATAATAAAAGATAGAACGTAAAAATGTGTAACAAAGTATGCTAATAAAAGAATACAGTAGAAAACTTATTGACAGTTTCATAGATTTTAACGTGTAAAATACAAAATGTAAATTGTGTAAATAACTTTAACTTACGTAAAAGCAGTGTAATATCTGTAAATTTAACTGCACGCATGGCATGTAGTTAAAATCATCACTTTGTCACTACGCCAAGAAATATGGCTATGATTCTTATGTGGTCATTAGGCATGATAAATAAAAAATCTTGTTATCTACGTTCTAGTATCGCGGCTGGGTGTAATTTGTGACCGTTGTTTCAATATTTTATACTCACCCGCGTCATAGGAATAATTCGTAGCACAGCTCTCGTGTCTTTTGAAAGAAGAAATAATTTCCCTTTACCGAATTTTTTGCTCGACGATGTATGCACAAGGTATCAAAATAATATACAACGATATTAAAAACGGCAATATTCATATATAAAGAACCGAAACTCGCTAGCGCTTAAAGTAAAAAAAATATCGTATTGTTTAGTGTAGCTACAACAGAATGTCCAATTATTTGTTTGTTCAGTGACAGGCTCAGAATAAAGAATACTCTCGAAGCGTGATTGTGTATTCACAAGCAGAAACCACATTTATGCAAAAAAGCATCTTCAATAGCATCTAATTGCCTTTAGGTTTGGTTCGCTTTTGTGTTGTTAATCAACGCACAGCGATTGTTCCAAATCCATTGTCCTCCAGTGTTTGTTCGATCCCTGGCTTTATTACAGCATTTTTGCTGCGAAGACAACCCTGTCAGGGAATATCGCGATAAAGGAGTGTAATAAAATGTGTGTCATTTTGTATGTGCTACGTTCCTTAATATACATATATAATGCGTTTATTTCTAGTATTAATTTTGTTGAGACGGTCGCCAAAGCTAATTGCTACTAATCCTTCGCTATTAAAGGAATATGAGGCGTCGTATATTACGTGTAATTAGGGCAAACGCAGGGAGCTCGAAACGTCACGTCAAGTCGGGTGGCTTGTGAACCCCATGCGGTTATATGTAGCGAAGAGGCTCGCATTAAGTTCAAGCTCGTACTCTACATTAAAGGAAATCTAACAAAGAAACAAATTGACATTCAAATGCTTACTGAAAATCCAGTTTAACGTTACGATCTCGTAAAACTAAGGCCAATGTGACGTACTTACATATTTCTTCTGAATGCGATAAAAAAAAGCTAAGAGACCATTAAGATTTGAGGAAAATGGTAAAAATTTACGAATGCTTGCATAAATTTTGTTATAATTTTTTTATATGGCTCAGATTCAAATACTAATTTTGGCTTTTTGGGCAGATGATTGATCATTTCAATATAGTATGAATTTTCGGGCCCACTTCAATGAAAACGTATTCCTACAAATTTTAGCTTGAGAAAATAACAAGACCAGAAGTGACCTGGATTTGCAGCGGAAAACATGCTGTGTGGAAATTGCTGGTAAACCAGAAGTAAATAGCTGGATAAATATTAATTTATTTTTAACTAAAAAGATCTAAACGAAACTCGGATTATATTTACCATTCGATATTAGATAAAATCTCGTACATATGGCGACATATCCACAATCAGCCTTTTTTATTAAGCTCGTTATAACTTTGATCACCCTGTCATAAAAAACATTAATCACAAAACTTCGGGGCGGATTACATTAATTGGTTTCCCTGTAAAAGTCAACGAAAATTTTTATTCGTGCGACAAAATTATATTATGGTAATGCCCGTATCCATACAATTAAAAAGGATTGTTTATTATTGAATTACCTTTTTATGTTCGGAAAAAAATATTGATGAGGCGAAGCATCGGTGTTTAAACATGGGAGACAAATTTTACCATTATTCGCGCTTAAATTTCTTTATGCTGGCGTTCTTTGAGAGGCAAAAAGGAGCAAAGCAAACATCTTTGGGTGTTAGATCCATTACCGACATTATGAACGAAAAGAAATTGTTCGCACATATTTTAAAGCTTCCTTTTATTTGAAGCTCAGTGCTCTCTGTAGACCGGGATCATTTAAAAACAAAAGAGAATTAATCTAGAGAATGTATTTCTTAATAGTAGAGCAAATGGAATAAACTATAACGCAGCTTAACTTATTTGAATCAATTATCAGATTACACAGTTCCTTGGATTAAAAGAATAAAAGTAGTAAAACATTGTTACTCCTTTTTGGACATTCAAATTGGATTTATCAGTAGTCTACTCATAAATCCATGAAAATAAACCCTCTTCAGCATCTCCAAGTAATTTCATTGAGTACGTAATTAAAATTCGTCACTCATTGTTTTAAAGTAATTAATGTCTTTAATAACATTTATTTTAGATTGCAACTCTTAAAAATTATAATATATAAACATTCGTTAAACAACACGCTACGTATTAATATAATGTATTTTAATCCATGTTTCAAATTTCAATCACACGCTGTGTTTTATGTAAAAAATAAGCTTCCATTTTCACAATGCAAAACTGAATAAGCTCGAATATTTTAAACGAATGCAATTTCATCCCATTCATGCACCTTTTCGTTTTTAACAATAATTTTATTGTGTATTGTTACAGGTATTGCAGAATGGTGAACGTGTGATAAATAAGCTATAGTGTTGTATAAGAATGTTCGTTTGATAAATATAAAATGTACGTGAATAGATTTTGTAGCAAAACGATGTTTATCGCGACAATTTTAGTGTTGGTGAGTGCAGTGGGTGCGAATGTGAACACTACTGATGTGTTAGCTAGTTCGTCTCGTATGGCGTGGATGAAGTCATTATTGGATCACCATAAATGGATGGAGTTCTTAAACAATGGCACCCTGTCGCTACCGCAGCAGTGCGAGCAGGATTTAAAGGTCTACCTGAAAGGCCTTGAAGCCGGACAACTATGGGCCTCAAAAAGTAAGTTACCAATCTTTAATCCAAAGCACTAAAATTCATCGCATTAAGCTGTTGTACGAAATGGATGAATGATTAAATGGATGGCTTAAGATTATTAAGATTCATTAATAGGGTATTGATACACCGAGTATAAAGTATACTTATACATATCTATTACAGCATAAACGACAAAGATTTAATTGATTTGATCTTATTTTTTTAAGCCTTGCTTTATTTAAGCGTTAAGCTAAAATAAGCATAGCTAATACACGAGAGTATTTATTAGGAGTGAATTTTAGAAAACCACGCGTCGTACGGTTAACTTGCTAGCCGTATGAGATAATCGGTGATTCATAATAGAAGTTGATCGACTACATGTTATCTTCTTCATCACCCTTTTATTTTAATCAATTGGATTAAAAGTAGGGAACGATAACGGTATATGATAAAAACGATTCCGAAAATATTCAAGTATATAACCCCTTTTATATCATAAGCGTAATAATTAAAATATTTTCTCGCTGGAACAAAATCAGTTTATAAGAAATTACACTATCAGCATTAATGGCTGGTATTTACCTGTTCATAATGGCTGCGGTATTCTTACCGGTGACGTAATTTACGTAACAGAAAGATAAGAGTTGTAAAGAAAGCAAGCAGCCGGCTCGGTGGGTCGCCCGGTACGGCAATCTGTTTCCAAGTAGGTCGCAAGCGATACATACTCCTACGGCGTAAGTACAATAATATTGCAGGGACCCTTGTACGTAGGTCAGGCTGTATAGACCCACATATCGATTCCCTGCGTGTATTGCTTTCATATGTTTTTTATGGATTACCACTTGGGATCGCAATAGATAGAGATTCAAGTGCCAAGTGACGTTGAACTCGCTTGACGTTGAACACACACATGTCACATATCTACATACGGATATTGAGAAAATGTACTAATCAATTTATAGTATAGGTATCTTTATTGTAAAAATATTTCATAGTTTGAAATATATATTTTCTTAGGAGGTTGTGTTAATTCCTTTCAAAGAGACAGTGTTTAGTCTTATTTTATTAATTTATTTTTAAGGTCTGATAATTTATTAATACAACAGAACGCTGCCTTTCAATCAAAATTATACAAACATAGTTATTAGTTAGGAGTTACTTAATTTATATCATACATTGAACGGATATAGAAAGATATGGTCATTTTCAAGCGCGTTCAGTTCTTTATCACTTGATTTGTCCTGTGTATAGTATAAATGCGTTATGCCTAAGTATGTAATTGTATAATCTTCGCTTAAAGCTTCTCACTGTAGCGCAAGCGCGACTTAAGTATTCGCATCGCATTCAATCATTACAGCTCAGCCGTCCATTTTCACATCATGCATAAATACATATTCGAATATGTACATCATGATTGTTCTGTAAAAATGTATAAATATTAAACAGACGAGAATGTCGATAATTCGTTTTATTCATACTTAAACGATTTTTGATAAAATTGATCTTAGCAATAATTGAAAATCACTAAGTTATGGATCGTTTACTATTTTAACATACTTTTTTTGTGTTGTTCGGTAGGTATATGCTATGTAACCTTTTTCTTAACATGAGCCTTTCAAGTACAGCTGTCGTCTCAACGTAAGGGGTTGATTAGTAGTCGTTATTGTAGACTAAGGATACACACACGCCCTATTGACCGTAATAGGCGTTCACGACAGCTGTAATCGATAGCCTGCGTGCCATGGTATGGTCCCCTATTTCTGATTCCATAATTATGGTTATGTATATTGATACTGTCAGAAAATATGGACAGCGACAAAAGCGGCACACAGTTAAAAACTAGGCAGTTCAGCGATCGATATTTTATTCGGTAGTTTATTTAATAAATGTACATATTACCCTGCAAGTCCCTTTGCCCCTCTCTATCCCTAAAAAAAGTTTAAGTTACCGCTAGCATCACGAACTTTCATTTCCTCCATTCAATCGATTATTACCAAGAGTTGTGTGATAATTTTTCCCGCTCAGCCATTGCCAGTCCCCCTTCGTATGTCGTAAATATCCTCTCCGACCCCTTGAATCTTCGCTCGTTCCTGGACGTGACTCAAATGACAATCATATCTTTCCGTCACGGTCAATTTTTGATTCAAATATAATTTATCAGAGGTTTCACATTGACTTGTGACTAGTTTCATTCATCTTATATCTCATAAGAGGTAGGTAATAGAGCAAACAATCTTTCCCTCAGACTTAATGATTCATCACAGTTCCCGAAACGTGATTAATCATACCGGATGTTTTATTCTGACTTATTGGAAAGCTTCTCATTGTTATTATAGGTCGTTACGTAACAAATGACAGGTTTTTCCCTACGTCTACTTTCGTCATTTTGAAACCAAACTTTTATATCGAGAATAACGACTACATGTCAGAAATTTAAATTTTTGTTTTAGTTATATCATTAATATGAATATTGCTTGAATTAAATTTACATCATTTTGTTAATAGTTAGACCGTTTAGTGTTCTTTCGGATTCGTTATTTAAATTCGCCATAATTACATGTTGTTTCTTAGTTCTGATAATTTAAGATAAAATGTAGCAAAAGCGTGTTGTAGTAGTAAATAACTTTAAAAAATATTTAAAAGTATTTATGAAATTGTTTGTAAGTATCAAAGACAAAACGCTAGCAATTTTATTCATACAAAACGACAATTTCACCGCTAAAAATCCAATATTAAATCGTATATTGATAGATGTATAGTTTTACTATAAAACATAATAGTAATGATCCTTTCTGGGACAGCCGTTATCTCATAATGAGACTAACGCGATATCGGAGGGCACAGTACACTAGCTTTTAAATTACTACCTTCGCCTTGTGATATAAACAAAAAATGTATCACCAGGTTAAATAAAAGCGAGGCATTCAGCTCACCACAAACTGCAGGGCAGCTTGTGGTGAGCTGAATGTGAGTGGCGACACTGCGGTCCTGAATGCCTCAGAGAGTCGGTTAGGGCCTCGTCCCCGGCTTGCCGTTACTGATTGGCTGGGGTGGAACTTCAAGAGCGCCCGTAGGACTCTCAACTCTGGCTTGCCTTGGTCGACCGATCAGAGGGAGGCCGCTAGAGCCATATGCTTAGGGGTGGAAGTGTCATTTTCAAAGGCATAACTACGGAGAAACCCGCTCCGGGAATCCGTTGTTACGAGACCCGTGATGGTGAAACCGGCGCCGCAACGCTCGACACCCCTAGGCGCTCGCACCAGTGTTACCCTCTGTTGCTGGCTTGTATGCCTATGGTGGCTATTCAGGGGGCCCATCTAGCGACTTGGTCGATCACCGTCTGCCCATTGCATTGATGCTATTAGAGTATTCAAGGCAGACGCCGTTTTTCATTCATAGTTACCAATATACTGGTCCACCAAACACCCATACCCATAGTCCATATATTAGAATCCATACGTTGAAATAGTTCTATTCCTGCTGCGGCCCGCGCCGCTTTAGGTGTTCCATCCCACTTTTGATTAAAACTCTCGAAGGGCCTCTTCACGTTGGACCTATGTCTCCGTGTAAGCCTTCCAAAGGGCCAGGTATTTTCTAATATAATATGTTAGAAAATACCTGTGATAAGAGAAACATAATAATAATATAATAATATTCTACCACATACACACAACACTATCTAGCCCAAACTAAGCAGAGCTTGTATTATGGATACTAGACAACGGATAAACATACATATACATACATTTTTTTGTAAATACATACATATTATACATAGAAACACCCAGACCAAGACAAACAGACATACTGGAGGTCTTGGATATTTTGACACTATGTCAGCAAGTCTTTAGTTCTTAACGCATGTATTTGTTGCAAGTCGTCTTTAGTCCTTAACTATTAAATTATACAAAGGGAAACAACGTGATTTTCGGAGTTTCTGGACATTAAAACAATATATTGGACGCTTTAAACGGCGTCACAAGCCGCTTAAAAAAGTAAGGTAAAGCTTTTAAACTACAATCTGCATTGCTAATATGCACAGCTCAGCTGTGCACAGTTGGTAAAGCGCCTACATAGATTATAATCGAAGTCGTAAGTTAAAACCCTACCTTTACGGCAATATTTTCTTTTGTTTAGTTATTATTAAATACTTTACATAAGTAAGACTTTATAGCAGTATATCCTGAATCTACTTCAATTGTAAGCAATCACGTTATATTCGTAGTCAGAGGGTTCCTCATGTACCTATGTATTCCTCGACGACGAACATTACACCACATGAAAACCGTATATACTTAGGTATATATATATATATTGTAATATGTACAATACAATGTAGTATACATAGTACAATAAAACAATAAGAAAATATAGCTAAGTTGATGTTTACCAAATAGAAAGCGATGCGCGCTTTAAATTATGTTGACAAAAACAAGTCATAAATAGAACAATTTAATTCCACGGCTCCTTCGACGACGTTCTAATTTATATCTACCTACGATAGTTACATGTCGCAGAGTAATAACTTCTATACGGAGTAATGAAAACGCGTGACTATTTACAGTAATAGAATTTATATAATGGATATATAATAGTAGTCACCTTGTAAATATAAAAGTCAAAGTCAAAATAATTTATTTATTTAGGTTATAAAGTAACATAATACTGCCTTACGTTTACGAGAATGTGTATCATAAAGTATTATAAATTTACCTCAAAGTTTACTGGTTAAAGTTTAGTAAGAGAAAAATTACACATTCTGCGGAATATGTAATTTTTCACTTACTAACCAGTAAACTGGTTGGTACTGCGGTATCATAACCTTATTTATGCAACAGAGAAAGCAAACATACATAATAATTATGTTCTTGATCTTGGTCAACGTGTTATTGGGTTCAAGAAAACCCAATAAGACCTATGCTCGTATGAAAACAATAGTCTTGCTCTCTTTTCAAATCTATAAATATAACTGACGAAGTGTAATATACTTGGTCGTTTTACTTGCGTGTTGCCGACTCAATAGAAGAGGACTTCAATGAGATGAAAGTAAAGAATTCGGAGCGGTAGGCATGTCAGCGTCTAGAACATTGAAATGATACTAAACGCAGTGTAGTAACAGTATCACTGTTCTCTGTTAGTAGGTGGTATTTCCCCGAGAGAGCCCATTCGACTGTCACCAAAATAATTTGAAAACTCAGGGTTTTCCGCATACAAAGAAGAGCTTTTTTAAACTCTCTATAAATTGAAATACACATACTTTACTATATAGTTTAGTTGCTAGCAGCATATTAGTAACATGTATTACACATAGTCTAGGTACAACAGAATTGTGTGTGTAGGCTCTATAGTACTTCAATATAGTGCCTCCGTGGCGCAGCGGTAGTGAATGCGACTGCTGTGCATGAGGTCTCGGGTTTGAATCCCGGGTCGGGCCAACAAAAAGTTATTGGATTTTCTGTTAAGAAATCTCAATAACAGCCCGGAGTTAGGAAGTTGGCGGTGTTGGACACCCCTGTGCCTTGGAAAGCACGTAAAGCCGTTGGTCCTGCGCCTGATCTCTCTCCGGTCGTGTCGGATTACCGTCCCATGGGATCATGAGAGTTAGGGAACAGAGAGTGCACTTGTGTTTGCGCACACACTTGTGCACTATAATATCTCCTGCGCAGATGGCCAGTCTCCGTTAAGATTGGCCGCCTTGACCGAAATCGGTCTGGAGGAGGACACTTCAGCTGTGTAACACGCCATATTTGCGGTAAATAAGTGGCATTCTTGTATTGCGACGTTCAAATACAATTTAGTATATGAAACGCTGCACGCGTACCTCTACCAACGTCAGCCTTTAGCCTAAGTGACTCTTCAAACAAAATTATATGTTACGTATATCACTTTGTACAGCAAAATAAATATACATTACAACATGACAGGAAGGAGAACTATAATTTAATATTTGCTTATATTTTGTTGTTGGTTTATTGCAGAATCAGATGAAAATAAACACACACGAATTATTTATTCTAATAATATAAATAAAATATGTTTGGTATGGAATCAGAACTGTATCAGTATGAATTTGTATTGTGCACTTGTAATATATAATAAGAATGCACCGATGGCGTACTGGTTTCAGTAGTCATCTTGCTATTGCCACTGGGCCCAGTATTGTGAGATCGATTAAAAAATTTGTTTAATCCGCAAATAGTTGTACCGAGTCTAGCTGTTCTTGTGTACGTTGTTTGAATATTTTCAAAGAACCCGCGATAGAGGAATTAAGAAAAGAAAAGTAAAGCGGGTGTTTTCTATAGTACTATTGTTAGCTTTTGCTATTATTGTTGTATGCCATTGTGCAATAAAGTGCAATTATTTATACTGTAACGTTATCAAAATAATTCGTAATCATGTATCTGTATTATTATGTATTACACGGTAGGTAATTACATATATCATCACCCTATTAGTAGAGTAGATCGTGGTTTCAAAGAAAGTATATTTTAAATATTATTATTTTTTTCCTTTGGGAGGAATGCGTTGACTCATCCCACTCCGTGGGAGCGGGCGGGGGGTTATGTCGGACTCACCGGAGTAAAAGAAAGATATTGAAATTATAATGCATCTCCCGGAATACCGACTAAACCTACCACGGTGTTCCACGACAAAATCGCTATCGACGGGGCCGCGCGAATCACATGCACATGCGGTCGCGACCCCGCCGAGGCTTCGGCCCGCCGTATGAAACAGCCGGCTACTATACAACAAGACCTATCCTGAGCACTCACTTATTTAAAATCCTTTCTGCCCCCCCTAGAGGGGAGACGGACACGACACAGAGGCGCGCGTGGGAACACGCAAGCGCGTGTTATAAAATAGTAGGTTATAATTTGATTTGATGATTATTATATTATAATTAATTTGATTTAATGTATTTATTTAATACAAATAATTTTACAAATCATCTAAGATAAATAGATTATACAGAAACATCTATTATTTATGTCAATCATAGAACACGTGTTGTTGTGACGTAGAACATCTGTTAGTAGTGGGGCTGTGACTAATAAATACAACAGAAACGCTAGGAGCGGGGCATTCTCTGTTGGACCGTTGACTGGAGCAGATCTAACAATTGTGTAAAGTTAAGTACTATTTTATTATGTATTTAAAGTATAAGTATAATGGTTCTAAAATATATTTAATAATTATGATTATATATACGAGTAGCTAATTTGTTTTAATACTTATTAGTCTGTACTTTGGTTAATGTTTAATTTGTGAATCTTAAAATTCAATAAATATACGTATGTTATCTACATGCTTTAAGTTTTATTTCGACGCACCGAATTTCATGAATATAGTATAATAAGGGTCAAATAAGACAACGTGTGTCGGTAAATGGAGGTTATGTATCGACGGATTATTACCTAATATATAAGTAGATATCTATTATTGATATATAATAGTTAAAATACCAATATCTTTTAACATCAGAAGTGGGATAACGAATTCTAACGTAATATTAATAACGTTATATTTTCAGGTACCTATATAAAATGGATCAGACAATCCTCGAAGGGTTGCTCACCGCCATCCGTGATGCTCTTTCCAGCAACAAACGTCAGGACGACGTGGCACTGCCAACGTTCGATCCATCAACCAGCGACAACGGCGCAGCAGTATGGTGTGACAACATTGAAAAGCTTGGAGAAGAGTTTGGATGGAGCGGTATAGCAAAAGTTGCAAAGGCAGGTAAGGCCCTTAAGGGCTCTGCGTTAACATGGTACGAGACTTGGGAACCCCAAGAAGGACGTACTTGGGAGAACTTCCGGAATGAAATAATTTCATTATACCCAGAAAAAAAGAACCTGTCTGAAAAATTGTATAAAGCCGTTACATACTCATCAGATTCAGCGGATTCCTATTGCGAGTACGCCAGGGAAAAAATCCGATTGTTAAAAAATACTAGAATAGGATTTTCTGAAGCTCAACTTATTGAAATAGTTTGTGGAGGAATTCGAGAAGTAAATGTAAAAATGGCGTCATTTAATAGTAGCGTCACAACTACCTCGGAACTAATATCTCTGTTTTCTGCCTATGTTAAAACCCGAAAACGATCTGCGGATCAAGCCTCTGAATCCTTGCGTAGTACAAATGACATAAAACGGTCTAAGCCAATTTCTAGTACAGACGAGACTCTGCTATCAAAAACGTGTTTCACCTGCGGGGATAAAGGGCATTTAAGGTCGCAATGTCCTAATAAAAACAAAGCTGCTAAAGATCTTCCAACTGGGCAAGGAGTCAAAAAATGTACCGTGTGTAAAAAACTTGGACATGATGATACAACTTGCTTCTTTAAGAAAATTAACCTTGAAAAACAACAGTCATTATCAAGTGATACTAATCCTAAGATTTGACTATATTCACCCATTAATGCTTTGCCTAGTGATGCTGATTTGAAATTTACGAAAGTCTCGATCCATGATATGCCATTAAACTGCCTTATTGATACAGGAGCTGGTTGTAGCATTGTGAAAGAATCGATTGCTAAGCGACTTAATTGCCTCTTAGTTCCCTGTTCAAGGTATGCTTGTGGTATCGGGAATGGTAGAGTTCACATTTATGCGATTATCACTGTACCGGTTAGGTTTGAAGATGTTTGTATAGAATTAGACATTCAAGTAGTTAGAGATTATGATTTTAAATATGATCTTCTGATAGGTAGAAATGCATTAAATCACCCTGATGTAGAGCTAATCGTTGACTCAAACGGTTGTAGATTGACCCAGAAAAAGGACCTACCTCAGGCTATTTTAAAAGTAAATTTAGTTAATGACAGTCTGAAGGATGTGTTTGCTGAATTAAGTTGTTATATCCAACATTTAGATTTAAGTTTACAAGAAAAGATTATGGGTATATTTGAGAAATATCCAAATGTGTTACCAGCTTCTGGTAATATTGGCATCGTTCAGACTGGCGAACTTAACATACAATTAAAGAAGAATGAAGTTGTTAGTTATCGTCCGTATAGGTTAGCTCCTGTAGAAAGGCAAAAAGTAAACAATATTATTAGAGATTTACAAGACAGGCAGATTATCCGCGAAAGTCATTCTCCATACGCTAGCCCTGTCCTGTTAGTGAAAAAGAAAGGCGGTGATGACAGACTATGTATTGACTACAGAGCTTTGAACAAAATAATTGAAAAAGACCGCTATCCTTTACCTTTGATAGAAGATCAAATCGACAGGTTAGGTAAAGCAAAATTTTTTATATCAATAGACATGAAAAATGGATTCTATCAGATCCCTGTGGCCGAAGACTCGATAAAGTTTACTGCTTTTGTTACACCGGACGGTCATTATGAATTTTTGAAAATGCCTTTTGGTATTTGTAATGGTCCATCTGTTTTCCAACGGGCAATAACAAAGGCAGTACAACATTTGAAATTTTTGCTTGTCTATATAGATGACTTACTAATACCATTTTCCTCAATAGATGAAGGGCTTTCATATTTAGACCAAACAGTATCCGCACTTTCCCAGGCTGGTTTTATCATAAACTTAAAGAAATGTAAATTTTTCTTTAAAGATATTCAATATCTGGGCCGACATATATCAGAGGAAGGAGTTAGACCTAGTGACGATAAAGTGTCAGCCCTTGTAAATGCCCCTACCCCGAAAACGGTCAAGCAAGTGCGCCAATTTATGGGCCTTGCCAGTTATTTTAGGAAATTCATACCGGAATTCGCTCCCCGTACAGCTTGTATAACTAAACTTACTAAAAACAATCAAAAATGGGAGTGGGGATCTGAACAGGATACGGCTAGAAATTATGTAATACAGTGCTTAGTATCAAAACCCTTGCTATCTATCTATGATCCTGACCTGCCAACGGAATTATACACTGATGCTAGTTCACTGGGCTATGGCGCAATTTTAATACAGAAAGACCAAAATAGAAATAAAGTCATTGCTTATTACAGTAAACGTACTTCACCAACTGAAGCGAAGTACAGTTCGTATGATTTAGAGACATTAGCCATATACAATGCGCTAAGACATTTCAGAGTCTATCTTTTGGGAATAAATTTCAAAATTTTCACGGACTGTAACTCTATTAAGTCTACCGTTAATAAAAAGGATTTATCACCACGTGTAGCGCGTTGGTGGACATACTTACAAGACTTTAATTTTGAAATTATATATAAGAAGGGAAAATACATAAGTCACGTCGACTTTCTTAGCCGAAATCCTCCTGAGACTCCCACTGATATTGTAAATCGAACTGCAATTACTTGTAAACCTCTGTCGGTGAACCTCACATCAAATGATCCTCGCTCTTGGTTGGAAATTTCGCAACAAAATGATCCAATAACTTTATCATTAATTGAGAGGTTAGAGTCCGGAGATTTAGACGACAACCAATATACCGTGATAAATAACTTATTACATTACAGAATTATCCCGGACCCCCGACCCAAATTATATGTCCCTAAGAATAGCAGATTCACTATTCTAAGACTGTATCATGACGAAAACTGCCATGTAGGTTTCTACAAGACTATAGAAAAGATACGTGAGAATTATTGGTTTCCTTCAATGGCCGCTTTTGTAAAAAAGTACTTGTACCACTGCCGAATATGTATAGAAAGAAAGAATCATTCAGGTCCTAAAGAAGGATTTTTACACCCCATTATTAAATACGCCGTACCGTTTCACACTATCCATTTGGACTGCACTGGTCCTTTTTCACGATCACCTGAAGGCTATAAATATATCTTAATAATGGTAGATGGATTTACAAAATTCTGCATATTGAATAAGCTCAAAAGTTTAAGTGCCTCCGAACTGCTTCCTATAATTCGCGACACAATCACATTGTTTGGTACACCATCACTAGTAATTACGGATCGCGGCACAAATTTTAGTTCGAATTTAATACGTAATCTATTTAGAGGATTGGAGATTGAACATCATATGATTGCTACCGGAACTCCTCGTGGAAACGGTCAAGCAGAAAGATATGTTTCCACTGTAATTAACATGCTAACAACAAAGTGTAATAATTTGTCAGATTGGCCGAACGAATTATGTAATGTACAGTTATCCTTAAATACTACGATTCAGAAGTCAACAGGGTTCTCTCCTCTTCGTTTATTAATAGGTAGAAACGCTAACATTCCGTGTGTACAGGCACGACTTAATGAAGTTCTTGGTGAGGATGCCAACCTTGGTCAAAATTTTGATTTACAAGCAGACCGTGAACTAGCCTTAAATCGTTTAAGAGAAATTGCACAAAAATTTAAACAACGTTTTGATGCCGTACGACGTAACAATAAAACTTACCATGTCGGTGACACTGTATACGTTTATCAAGACCATCGGCGTCACGACAAACTTAGACCAAAGTTCAGGGGACCATATGAAATAATTGAAGTTTTAGATAACGACCGTTATCACTTGCGAGGTTCAGGTCAAAGGAACGTAGTAATATCTAAAGATAAGTTACGATACTGGCCAGGAGAATGGGTCGATGAGGACGCTGCTACTAATGATGCTATTTAAAGTAGACATTTTATTCTAGTATATATGTTTTCCCTTTAGTTTATTAAGACTGATTAAAGTTCAATGGATGATATTGTTATAACTGTGGCTGTGCCTGTGGTTCTACCAATGGCTGTGCCATTGATCACATGGCTGTGCCTGTGGACCTTTGGCTGTGCTTTCGTCCTATGGCTGTGCCTTTGGTCCTGTGGCTGTGCCTTTGGTCTTGGGGCTGTGCGTTTGGTTTCACCTGTGGCTGTGCCTGTGTTTATAGATATCTGTCGCCACATGTATCAAATAAAATGAACAAATATCAATTATATTGTAAACTGTGTAATGCCTAAACATATTGTATAGTAGGTATAAGTGTGTATATATAGGTGTGCCTAAATAAACAGGAAAATCCATAATTGTTAATACCTACATATTTGTGTTGTACTCCGAGAACGTAGTACATTTCAGAATGGCCGTGTTATAAAATAGTAGGTTATAATTTGATTTGATGATTATTATATTATAATTAATTTGATTTAATGTATTTATTTAATACAAATAATTTTACAAATCATCTAAGATAAATAGATTATACAGAAACATCTATTATTTATGTCAATCATAGAACACGTGTTGTTGTGACGTAGAACATCTGTTAGTAGTGGGGCTGTGACTAATAAATACAACAGAAACGCTAGGAGCGGGGCATTCTCTGTTGGACCGTTGACTGGAGCAGATCTAACAATTGTGTAAAGTTAAGTACTATTTTATTATGTATTTAAAGTATAAGTATAATGGTTCTAAAATATATTTAATAATTATGATTATATATACGAGTAGCTAATTTGTTTTAATACTTATTAGTCTGTACTTTGGTTAATGTTTAATTTGTGAATCTTAAAATTCAATAAATATACGTATGTTATCTACATGCTTTAAGTTTTATTTCGACGCACCGAATTTCATGAATATAGTATAATAAGGGTCAAATAAGACAACGTGTGTCGGTAAATGGAGGTTATGTATCGACGGATTATTACCTAATATATAAGTAGATATCTATTATTGATATATAATAGTTAAAATACCAATATCTTTTAACACGCGCATCTTAGCTAACTCTTTATTAATTGTGTCTGGCGTCCGGCTTATTGATAAGTTAACATCTTGAGTTAAAGCGGTCCACCGGCGGCCAGACCCAAGGGTTTATCAATTATTTGAGACATTCCAGAAATTATCTGCGTAAACTACTTTATACGGATTTCACCACGCCATATAATATGAATTACAAAATTTAAAATCTGATTTAATTATTAGTAATGATTATTTAATTAACACTTTTCCCGACTTATACATACATATGTAGGTTGATTTTTAGTAGCCATGGTCACCATGCGACTAAGGTGGTGTCCGTCTTAATTTCGTCATCGTCACTCAGCTTAATCGGCAGATCTTATCTGTAAGTCGGACAAACACATCGATCATATTCTTATAAGTAGTCTTTTCTCTTTTCATCGTAATTTTAAAGATGATTAATTTCAACTGCGGTGATTACGTTACGTCGAAAGCAGTATCATATTATTATTGAATATCATCAAATTTAATTCATACCGATCTCGATAAAAAGTGAGAAAGCATGCAATATTGTAAAAATTGCGTTTAGTTTAAATCGCCATTCATCATGGGAATATCACGTGCTTGATTGAGGGGAAAGTGATGACGTCAATCAGAAAGAAGTATAACCGCTTGTCATGCGCTGACACAGACTCATTAGCCGGTGCATATAATTATATGGTGTGAATACATCAAGCTTCATAACTTTTTTTTTAAAGACTACTCCCGCGTTAGGGATAATTCCTGTATCACGGGGGACTTTACAAACTTTTAAACAACGGATACAAAGAACACCCAAACTCGGAACAATCATTTGTAGATCACACAAATTTTTGTCCCGTGCGGGATTCGAACCCACAACACTCGGCGCTGTGGCAGCGGCGAGGCAAACACTTAAACCACTACGCTATCTGTGCAGTCATTAATCTGGTATTAATCCGGAGCCAAATAATAATTACTATCTATGTATGTCGTCAAAAATATCTTGATCTATTCTTTGCCATTATTAATGAAATTTTCATGGTTCAAGGTCGTAAGTATTTAGGGATCAATTTAATAGTATAATGCGCTGGCGCATAATGCCAAAATATCGCATAGACCGAGGTTAGTCACTGTCAATCTGGGGCTTTTCACATAATCCAGGATTCAGAGAAATGTTTAAAATTTGGAAAATACACGACTTTAGCGTTTAACCCTTTTTTCGTATATAGTAATACATTAAATATTTATTACTTAAATATCAACTTAGTTTCACGGCTCTATTCGTGAGGCGGCTGATAGATATGTATTTTGCCACCTATGGTTTTAGAACGTAATTAATGGGTGCCTATTGCGGTTAACTGACAATTGCTTGCCAGCAACATTTGCTCAACCCGGATATTGTACAATAGACTATTCACTACTGCTGCACTGCTACTGCGGCCGATATTCTAGACGTTTATGTCGATGACATTTATGTATGAAATGGGTGGCGGAGCGGCAGTGTATGTGCCTGCTGTGCATAAGGTCTCGGTTTTGATTTCTGAGCTGGGCAAATTGTTATTGGGTTTGTCTATAAATACATTGTTAATAACAGCATGGAATCTGGAATTGTACCCAGGAAACCACAATAGACTGGCCTTCTATTAGGTATGAGCTCAAACCATAGCTGGCAAAATGTGTAAGTGCTATTCACCTCTTCCCCTTCGGGAATATTGCATTCGCCACCATTGAATGGTAGCGAAAGAAAAAAAGTAAGCTTGCGGCAGCAAATTTAACTATTATAGGTGAAAACTTTATTAATAATCAAGTAAATAAAAATAGTTCCACGTCAAACTTTACAGTTTCACATTATTGGAAACTAGCCGGCGAGTGTTACAACTGCATCCATAATAGCCAGTAGATATTTCCGTCGACATAGTTGAGAACTGTTGGAACCAGTTTATTTCACTGTAGTATTGTATAGCTGTTAGTTGTGAATTTTTAGGACTAACGTCGTTAATGTGTCGAAATCGACAGGTAAGCATCGGGTTGTGGGTTTGTTTCTCACTCGCAATAAAAATATGTGAGATCCACAAAATTAAATTGGTGTTTTCTTTGTTCGCAATATAAATGTTTGCAAAGTACCCCATTACACAAAATTTAACAATCAGTTGTATCCTTGGTATTCTGCGTAGTTATAAGCTTACTACAAATTGCTCTTGATCAGGTAAATACCATGTAAACTAATTTGATTATTTTAAATATTTTGGTAAGGGCAACACCGATATGTTTTTATCATGAAAACATTACACATATACTTCACACCAGTGGCGTACTCAATAAAGTATAGATCAATGCATCGAAACTTGAAATGCCGGCTTAGAGCGTTAGTACTTAATGGATTGTGAACTAGATAAGTCTCAATGTGAGTTCGAGTATATTCGAATGGAAAACAGTTCACGATTCTTCTTTGTCATTCAGCCGTTCTTAAGGCGAGATGGAATAAATTGAAAGCCTACAATTTGTATAACTATACAATATGACCGCATATAAACATAGTTTTGTCTTAAAAACAACTCCTATACGAAAAAGCAAAGAAATAACCCTTGTATATAAAAGTTACACAACCATTCAAAACATATACCCGACTCGTAACTATTATTTATGGATCACGAACTTATGTTTCGTATTCAGAACACGAAACGAGTTTCTAGTTATAAGGTGATAATCAAAATCATTGCGCGACCATCTGCAGCCAAATGTTCAACGGATCCACCCTTTAAAAGTACAACAAATTATGTCAACGTGGGTTAGCATAGCATTTTCCATTTTCTCTCTTCAGTGTTTATACGCAGGTGTACATGAATAGAAGAAGGGAAAGGGGAAAATCTATTGCGGCGTTACATGCAGTGGGGAAAGATTTCTGGGAAGTGGTTTGGAATATTTCAGATAAATGAATGGAGGAGGTGATGGCGCGCGACCATCCGCAGGAATGTGCAACTATCTCGAAATAATGCTTATTGTGTGGTTGTATTGTTCTACCGTCTCATTTATTAATGCGCACTTGTTCGCGTGCCGTGATATAATCTCGTTACGGTTTCAGCACAAACATTGTAACATATATAGGTTATATTAACTGCTAAATGTTGCAATCAGTTTCAACTTGTACGCGCACCAAGATATTGATCGTTCTTTATAATCTAAACCAGAATATAAGCCATTAGAACATACTTTACTGTTATGATCCATACCAACTTTAAACATTACTTTTTAAGACAAATATGGCCTTCCTTTGCGGAGTTCATTAAAAGGTACATAACTTACATCATGTTATCGTCTTTTAAAGTTTTAAGTAGATATTATTCAGCAACTTTTTTTGTAAAGAAATTTTTTCGTAAAATTTATCATAAATCAAATAACATTTCATATTAAGTTACTAAAGATTTAGTAGCAACTACAATAACTAACATTTTCTCTGCTAATAATCATAGTGCAACTATTGTGGTTAATTGTAAAGTTGGCGATTTTTGTTTTATTTGGTACCACACTGAATGTACCTGTCTATGAAAATAAATAGGTAAATAAAATTAGCATTGTCCTTGATTGTTAATTCACAATTTATCAATGATTGCCGCAGTTTTATTGTAAATTTCATTAGTAAGTAGGCTCTCTGACTGCACCTTTTGGAATAAAAAGAAATATTATTTTGATATATGTAACTTTGATGACGTCATTCTGTTAATAGATTATATTTAAGGGCTTCAGAAATTATAATTGTGTAATAACGTAAGCCTGGCATTTTGCTATAATTATTGTACTGACACTGTATTGTTAAAATATGTTTTTTTTCATCGGTGACACACGAGCCAGCAGCCCACCTAATAGTAAGCGAGAACCATGGCTCATACACATGGCTGTGTTTTCTTAGCATTACAGAAGCAATGTCAAAAAACACAACCAAGTCGCTGCCTACCGGAAGGAAAAGGGGAATGGAGCAGGATGGGGTTTGAGAAGGGAAGGGTGATTGGGCCTCCGGCGCTCTTACTCACCGTACGAAACATAACAAATACTGTTATTTTACGTCGATCTTCTGTGAGAGAGTGATACTTCCCCGGTCGAGCCGGCCCATTCATGCTGTAACCAGCGTGGCCCTACCACTCAATTTTTTATATATTTATGTATGTAACTATCCCATACATTTTTCACATTACTCCAAACAAGTACTCTATAATTAGAAATCAAGCAGATGACGACAAACAATAAACGAATGTTTGAAAGATTTATGAAGCCTTTCCCAGTTTTGTTTATTTGGCACGACACGAATATGATTACATTATTCACAAAAAAATAAACCGAAAGAGATTGCTGAACACCGCGCTCCATAAATCATCAGCAGACATATTGTGAAGTTAACTCAACTCACCTGTAACTTTAGTTGTAAGTATTTACGCTATTTTGAGAGAAGTTCACCAAGTTCAATATAAACCTGGATATAAATACATAAACTATTGGAGTCTGTGTATTTCCTTCCAGGTTTCGTTTATTTTATATATAAATTATATAATTTTAAAGATTGGTTATGTTGGACAACTTCGATATATATACCTATCAAAGATTTACAACAATTACTAGTAGGTATAGTAAATACATACAATTTTGCTATTTTTGTAGTCTTGTTACGTTGGCTATTATAAATTGAATCAAATGCGTGCCGAATTTTAGCGAAAACATATAACAATAAAATGAAGTCGGCTACTTAATTTTCATGGCAGTGCAACATTTGACAAAATTAATCTTTTTTGAAAAGTCCGCCTTAGAAATAGCAGAGCAGACTTCAGTGGAAAAGGAAAACATCTCACAAATATGCTTATTTTTCTTGATTAAATCTAAATGTTTAATCTTGCGGTATCTGCTTATAAACTGTTCTTCCAACAAAGCAGAAAATAAGAAATATACACTGAGAACTCGTTGCAGAACAAATGAGAAGGCAGGTGAGATCAGATCACGGTAATCTCACCTCTACGATCGTGACGCGGGTCCCGTACCTAGTCAACTTGACAACCGATTATCATGAGAATGTTGTACGTACTTCGTGCCCTCCCAATTTTTATATGGGTCAATTTACTACGAGTGTTTGTTTACCTTTTTGGCTGAAATATTCGAACAATATTACGGTTTTGTGCACGGGAATGGAGAGTAAACACAAATCTAAACAATTGAAAAGTGGATTTCAACATATCCTTTAGTAAAGTATTTATGTTTGCGGCCTTACAAAGTGATAAGTTCATTCTGCAAAGAAAGCTTTTTCCATAGGATTTCAAAAGATCTGTTTATACTTACTTTGATATTTAGGATACAATAATATATATATGTATCACCAAATTTTTAAACAGACGAAGTTATTATTTCCAAGTTTGACCACTTTAAATAGTTTAAATAATTCTATGCCGATGGATAGACAGAGCAAATAGCTTAAATCTTGTTCATAAAATCATCTTAAGCGAGCCATGTATGGACATGTGAGATCACGCACGCAAGGGACGAAAATGGTCTGTTGAGAAAGACCATGCTCACTTTGTGCATATTATACAGCCATATTTTCATTTCATTTATTCCTAACTGCATTTGCAGCGGCCGGCAATTCAGGTCAAAACAGTTTCATAAAACTACACTTAATATGCTTTCGGAAACTCTCATTCAGAATAATATAAACACTGACAAGAGTACAGTTTGTTTACAACAGTAACAAATAGTTTTCGTAGTAGCGTGTTGTAAAACGAGATTAATTCACAGGTGAGAGCAAAGTTAAATTATACTAGTGACATTGACATAAGTTTGCATAGATTCGTTTCGGTGTTTGTTAAATGGCATACCATTATTTGAGTTAACGTTCGACGACATTATTTGTATTCGTGAACATTTAAACAGTTAAATTAAGCATAGAAGTGCCAGTTCGACTTGTTTCTGAAACATTCGCGCGCGTGTGTGTGTGTGTGTTGTGTGTGACAGGGGTTAATGTATTGCATTCGTTTAGCATCTGGTATGACTTCGGGTCGGGTTGGATGCTAAGCGGAAGAGCTTTAACATGATCGCTAAGTAAAACTCTATGTCAGATGTGTTTACAGTCCTCCGAACCTGTTCGATCCTCCTCTTCCTAGCTGCAGTTATATATCTATGTGGAAGTTATACAGCTATTTTTATATTGATGCTTTAACTTAGTAAATTACTTCTAAAATTGGATAATATTTTAGAAGTTTTCTTCAACCTTCGAAATTATTAATGGTAAAACAGCAGTGTGCTATGTCTGTCGGTGAAACGTTAACCTTATATTATGAATAATCGTTTCGTTGGTTCATTAGTTTAAACTTTGAACTCCATCTCGACTCTATGAAGTAATGCAATGTTTTCTGAGTCGTTTTTTGTTGTTTGTACAAGAGCGGTATCTAGTATTGTGTTGCTCTTTATTACTTGAAACCTAAACACAACTAACAAAATGTGAGACGAGGACATAGGTTTAATGTCCAACTATTTTATCACGTTTCAATAAAGGTCGGTCTGACCTTATCTCGTTAAACCGTCTCAGCAAAATCACACAGCCAATTCCAATATGTGCACAGTGTAAAGTTCTTCATGTGTGCTTACCTACTAGTCATGTGTACTGTCGGTCGTAGGTAGCTAAACTTCTGTCCGAACTTGGTGGTTTCAGACAGCGTCGTCCCTATGGACGCACTTCGTGTAATTTATTTACAGGCGACCTTTGTCGCGTTGTTTCACAACCCTTCCTACCGTAGCCGGAGCACGCCGTAGTCACCTTTATTTCACAATTATTTACCTACAAGACACTTCAGTTAAAGAAGATTGCTTTTTTAATTTACGCTCTATTTCGTAACGTTCAAGTAGAATTAAGAAAACAGAAACAAGGGCGCAAGGTTGTTTGTTTAATTGTTTTGGCATTGAATGACGTTAACGTAACGCGGTACGACGTTTGTTTATCAAAAAAGGGGTTAGGCAAAGGTGTATTCAATCTATATTTACTACGTTTAAGACAGCTCTAATAAACGTAATGAGCGATGATCGTGCTACTATTGTCAATTTTCAGGCAGAAAATTAATTTACATTTTGATCTGTGAATCGGAATTGGATTAAACGCGAAACACTACAAAAAAATACAAAATAGCTATTACCTAGGTTTATACATCTATTGATACCTGTTTACCGAACAGATGCATAGAGATTTTCACTGGCTTCGCTTGTTAATATTAGAGTGTATTAATGTCTCTAACATGTTTACTTTTAATTGCAAGTTTTCACTTGTAAACTAGAACAGTACAATACGTATGTAAGTGTATGCGTGTGAACTTAAGTACTTAACTGATCCGGAAATATTAAATAATAAGCAGCAATATTATATAAGTTCAGAGCATCGTTTCATGTTGTTGAGATAAGAAATTATTATATCGTAACCGTAATAACGGTTAGCATAGTTCTTGTGAAGTTGAGCAAGCATAAAAACGACATGATTCTATGGTATTAATGAGCTGACTCAGTAACTACCGTTAGAGTGGTAATGGTTGTTTATGGTTTGCGTGGGGATGTCAAGGACTTCTTTAAAGATACTAAACTTCAAAGAGTGGAAGCCTAGCTATGTGAAATTTCATTTTGAAATGGTGGTCGCTCTTAGCGCTGGAAGCCACGGAACTGGTGCTTTAAAGTATCATTTGATGCTTTCCAATGGAACTGTATTTTTGACGCTTCTCAAGGGCTGCTGGCGGTTAAAATGATAAAGGGAAATATCCTTTTTTATCATTGTACCTGTCAGCAGACGTCTATAGTGTTGTATAAAATTGTATTTAGATTTATGTACTGGTTAATGCTTAGTGTTCGCTCTTTGTCTGATTCTCATTCACGCGAAAAAGTCATCTATGTCAAGTGAAGAGTTTATTGGACCAGCTTGTCTAATTACCCCTTAGAGTAAAATAGGTCGTTGGAGCACATGTTAACTATAAAAAGGTTATTAGTAAATTATTAATATTTAAGTAATATCTAGCAATACGATATATGAGAATATAATTTCGCATGATATAAATTATAAAATGTATTTTACATACATATTTGTCAAACTATAACTATTTAAAAACTGATCAAGCATTATATACTCAACTGTGAAAACGTCTTAATGGTTTATAATTGTATAAATAGCTTATAATTTTAGTCATAGCATACTGTTTGTTTTCCTATTAAAATAAAATAAAATAAAATAAAATATTTTAAGTATTGGTGGGTGTGACACTTCTAACATTTGCCAATATCAAAGTAGACAATTTGCAATATATCATCCGTTTATATCATCTTTGATAACAGTAGGTAATCAGCTTGAAATTATCTGCTTACCTAGAAGAAGAATATTAATGATCGGCACATAAACTGGCAAGGGAATTTCATTCATCTCCGAGCAGAGCAAAGAACAAAAAGTACCAACATTTTTCTTTTGTTATAACAAAGGTATGAGTGAACCGTAATTGCTTTTAAAAGTCACTGGAGCTGAGGCGTGCAAACTAGAAATGTAAATAACCTTTATCTCGAAGCTAAGCGAGAAAGTTATTTGTTCCGTCCAACCTTCATAATTCCTTTTCTGTTTGTATCCTGAACACAAATAACAATTGGATTATGTAAATATGATTTATAATGTAACATTCTTTTTGGTGCATTTGCTAAATGTCACGTGACCAGCCAGAACAAATCATCGCGGACGTACCAGCACAGTACCGATGGGTGACCTTAAGAATCTTTCTTTAAAAGCTTTGTGCTTAAAGTGTCGCCCTAGTTATATAGAGTCCTTTTCGGGCTTTTGTATGAAGTCACCAACTTTCACACAAGGTTAACCGCACAAAAAGAATTCTATGCCCCAGTTTTATTGATGTATTCTCTGTGCTACATTGATGACCGAATTCAATGCCAGCCACAATCCGAATTTGATGTGTCTACTGACATAGCACCTTTATAATCTTCTCAGTGAGTGCTACCATCTCATTTTAAATTAAAGTTCATCAGGTGCTTCCGTGAGTCAGGCTTATGTTGGTTAAAGTCTTTCGTACCTAAAAGATAATTGGATCGCAGATTCGTGGTTCTTTATTAGTAAAGAATTCTGCTGCTTGACTCGGTTAAAAGTTTCTTTATAAGTCAGTCTTCTTCAATTGTTTTCCCAGTAAACCTCTTTTAATAGATGGCTAGCGATTTTTTAAAATTCAGTATGTTTGTTTCTGCACTAGGAATAATTTATGTGGCACGGGGGAATTTTACAAACATTCAAAGAACAGGCACAAAGAACATCCAGATTTGACACAACTATTTGTGGATCACATAACTCACGGTGGCAGTGTCGAGGCGACCACTTAAACCACTACGCCATTCGTGCAGTCATAATATAAACATAGGATTTTAACAAGCCAGTGAAAATGAAAAATGAAAATGAAAATAGCCTTTATTTAACTGACCATTAAAAACCAAAAAAATATAATTAAAATACATAATATATTATCAGCAACCTGGTTCTTTATAGTCAGGCTGCCTGCCAACATAGGTCTTCTCTTGTTCCTTCCATAAACTTCGGTCTTAAGCTAGTCTTCTCCAATTTGGTGGTAAATCATCCTCCCACCTTTTGTGTTGTCTACCTCGTTGTCTTTGTCCGTTTCTGAGGTACCATTCTGTTACGGTATTTGTCCATTTATTGTTGTTCTCATCATATACCCAGCCCACCTACATTGGAGTTTCTTAATTTTACAGCGACGTCTTCTACTTTTGTTATTTTAGACCCCCATTTATCTTTTAACTTAAGATTTAGCATGCTTCTTTCCATTGCTCGTTGGCAGGTCTGGATCTTTTGGTTTATTTTTACAGCAGAAGGCCAAGTTTGGCACCCATACGTAAGACATAGTAGAATGCAAGTAGTAAATATTTTTGTTTTATTTGAAATTGGTATTAATTTACTTTTCATGACTTCGAATAGCCATTGAGTTGTATTCAAATAAATAATGAATAGCAAAAGTAGAACACCGATTGTCATTTTTTATCGACGGACAAAGCGACTAAGGCAGACAGCTCGACTCAGTAAACCTAGTGAAACTCAATCGATCGAAATCGTAAGAATGAAATGTGAATTGATTTGCATGACTAATCACGTGCTAACTCATTGTTATGTAAATATTTATAATCGCTTTATTACCTGTTGGTCACCATGTTCTAGTTAATAAATCCTGTTCAACAAAATGTTGAGTAACAGCAAATGTGTTGACATAAATATATGATGTACAGATATAGTGATTTCCAATTACTTACATAGCTAGCTTCGTTGCCAAATCTGCTACTTGAAAATAAGACAGACATTTCACATTCCATTTGTACACGTCAAGTTAGTGGATAACACTTTCTCGCCGACCTTAACCTTTTCGTTTATGATCTCCGTCGTTTACTTTTTCCGTCATATCACTGAATTTCCAGCCTTGTCTAGATAGCTTTTATTTTTACAGCGAAACTTTTATGTGCCTATATACTAAAATATGAATAAACATCACGCCAATCCGTTGTTGTGTTCAATTAACATTGCATTTCCGTTCCATTAAGTAATCTTACGTATACTCATGTGATTAACATCTATTGTTGGTTGCAAAACCGAAAATCCGTCGATATAGAAATGTATTTCCTGTTCCATATTAAAATCCGCGTCGTATGAGTAAATATTGCCAAACTGTGATATCGAACACATACTAATTAACGCAAACAGTTGAGAATACATTTCCAAAGCGCTTTCCATTGGACCTACTGTTGCATAATACTGAAACAAGTTTACCTACCTATGAAGTTGTGAATGAAGTTATAATAGCCGACCTAGTTGGCACCTATTTCGTTGAGATGATCATGTTCGTGAGATGTAGCGGCGGTATGAGAAGCGGCGGCGTGCCTCTGCATCTCGCAGACGCCTCAACTTGATGTGTCAGGCTGCTCCTCGTAGCCCCTGGGATAATAACTTTCTTCTAAAGCGAATTTTAAATACATGGAATTTTATTTGAAAATTTTAACTTACAGATTCCACGAAAGTTTATTTTTAAGAATTTATTTAATTACGTTAAATTCTGAGTTGCTTTTCAGATTAAAAATATTACGTAAACTTTTTTTTGTAGATAATTTCTCGGTGTACTAATATTAAAGCTTGCTTGTATTTAAGTAGAGATTATTTGAAGCGATTCGTCGAGCTGTTAGTTGAGTGTATTCAGTAGAGGCAGCGGGAGCTCATACAAGTCTGTTAATGCCTGAATAATGCAAACTGTTCTATACTTCTTTGTGTCCCACCTCTTTGTTCTTTGTGAGTATATTTCATTTATTCGCTGTCTGCTCTGCTTAATCCGTCAGAATTAGATAGTTACAACTAGAGAAGTTTTAAGTTTCTGTTTAGTATAAGTGTGTCTATATTCTATAAACTATCTAAATAGTCTTTAATTGATTGTTGACTGCATTGCATTTAGAATAATTTGTAGAGTGTGGGTTCGATCTCTAAGCATTACATTACTATCAAGACACTATTTCTGTCACAAGCATTTAGCCCACGTGGCAGAATTAATAGGAAAACAAGTCATTTCCAATAAAAATATTTTTATCTTGTATTCATTCAGTTACAATTTCATCCCAGGCGACAAGCCAATACTTAATTTACTAAAATATTAACTTTCAACAAGCAATCACATGAAAATATATGCATGTTTACTTAGATAAACGTCACATCAGGCAAATCCACAGAATATTAAACACACGTTTGCTGTATTTGGTAAATATTACCATTTGCGACAATATTTCTCCGTGTAGTGCTAAAATTATTACTGACGTTTGTTTTATTTGCAAAGCTACAACGAACATTCTCTATAGTTAGATGGTATAAACGAAAACATGCCTGGAGCGGCGAGAAACGTAAATAGTAAAATAACTGCGATATTATTCGCTGAACAAGTTTTATTTGACTATATTTATACTTAAGTACATAAATATACATGTTATATATTTAATTTCTTACCGCGACAGTCTAAATGGTTCCGTTTATATCTCATTAATTTTCGGCTTTGTTCAGCTTGTAGCTAACATTAGGGCAGAATTATTCAAATTTGAGTGAAGGCCTCGCCGTTGTCACTTATTTGGTGATGATACAAATGAGTCAACTCGCTCTGAGAATTACCACCCTTTTAAAAGAAACCGGCGTAAGATAAATAACGCTGTTACTGCGTTCTGCCAGGTATATTATAGTTCCGGCGGTTTATATACCTATTTCTGCCATTCCTTTCCTTATGCTGAATATAATCACACAGTCAATTATTCCATTTATTACGTTAGCTGTACGTGAATGTTTTGGTGCAAATAATTACATGTTGTAATCATACCGGTTTAGTTCACGAACAGTCGATACAATAATCGCACGAAACTGACCGACACGCGTATAATGTGGATTAAAAAATATTATCCAGTTTACGTATGAAAATTATATTTTAGTATGTCAGTCTATGACACAATACTTATACACTAAAGTCAATTTCCTATAACCTTATTATGTTGTATAATGTAGCTATTTTTGTATCTTCGTTCCAAGGACACATAAGCTGGATTTGAATATTTAACTAGAGCATAAGTAATCACTTTCACATTTCTGTGGTAAACAGCTAATATGTAGAGACGAGACATATGCAAATTATTGCATAAGATTGATAATCAGATAAATGTTGTTTATTAAATAATAGTTGTGGAGAAGAACCTTGGCAAGTGAAGTGGAGATTGAGAAATGTGCGCGGCTTGTGACATATCACATAACATTAGCGCGGCACGCCGGCACGGGCGCACCGCGGCCGCCGGCGCGGCGGCGCTCGCGCAGCGGCCAGCCATGCCGCACTCTTGCGCAAAATACTCATAACGTGTAAATCGCAAATTTCATAAGTAACCCGTGAAAGTAAGCGATTCATTTCACTCACACGCACCGTTGCGGTGTATTGACGTTTCTTGTTAAACAAGCCACGCTCGCGGTGATATAATCTGCGTAAATCCCACACAATCAGCTGGACATTTCTACGCATCCATAATGTGTTTCTAAACAATTATTGGTTCCTTGCTAATAATTAACAAGCAAGTTGGCATAGGAGGAAAATGTGTTCTTTTATTGTCTGATGGCGAAATTGGGTGAGCTCCGGTTGAGAAATTGCCACTTAATTAAAGAAAAAAGGTTTATAGCTTGTTGCGCTGTTTGTTACTTACCACCGGTTTACTGACAATAAGGCAATGCACGAGATTGACACTTTATTAATCTTTCATTCATTTTTTGTTGATGTTCTATTCAAATATTGGTGCGGACGAATTTATGTAATTTTTTGTCTTGACAAAACAGTTTAGATAGTTTAAGACGACGATTATTTGTGAAAAATAATTATTCTAATCTCTTGTGTAGACTTAAGTTATAATTAGAAAGCACTCTTCAGAGGATATACATTTTATTACACCCACACGTATATATTATGTGAGGTATTTTATGTTATTTGTACGTCCAATGACATACCGCAGTGTTGCCGCCGTTTAAACCTGGAATAATACTATTATCAATCCATGTTAATAAGTTTATTAACTCTACCACCTCTTGAGCTCTATTATGTTGCTTTACATTGCCACGGATTCAATGCGGTTTAGCTAATTGTAGCTAATTTGATATGACGTAAAAAACAGTAGCAATAAAAGTTACCTTTTCTAAGTTGATAGGTAATACCTACGACACAGAATTATTTTTTTTTACTATAGGCGTAGCATTTCTTTTAAAGTAACAAGTGACGAATATTTTTTTTAATTTGTTCATGCTGTGTTATGCTTTTTATGTAAGCCGTCGCTATTATACCTATTTTAATATTAATCTAAGGAAACGGCTTTTACTTACAGCTCTTGATATGAAATGACCCTAATGATTCCAAGGATACTCAATATCCACCTGAAATAATTGAAATCATTAAATATTCACAAAAGGGATTCAATGGGATATCCAACTGTTTAATCGATTCAAGATATTAATAGACTGATGTCAATTACCTTCGATTAAACCGCTCGCTCCCACCGTGTATAATCGGGATGACAAGATCAATTTAACATTATAGAACATGTATTGTTATTAGAGTAAGTAATGGAGGATGGAACCGCTTTACAATTAGATTATATGCCTTGATTAGATGCCTGACATCGCCCCATTTAATTCAGTAGGTATATTCTATTCGATAAGTGATTTGGGATTCGCTTACCAAAAAAGTTTTACGCCAATCATTTTAATGATTTCCCTTAAAATTCTTGGGTTGGATGGGATTTCAATTAGTACTGAGAGTGATAGGTACTGATGGATTTTTTGCGATACTCTATTTTATGATCGGCCTTAATAGCCTACTACTATGAACTACTATTGGAAAAGTTCCAGCAAAGCTAAGCACATAACAAATTGGTCTACACATAGTGTCAATGAGGTAAATTTAAAGTGTATATTGGGCGATTTAGGTTATTTTAGAAGCAAACACTTTTAACGCTTTTTCAGGCATGCTGGAACTAGCATTAACAGCAGCCTATACAAACATCAAGGCGGTTTCGCTTTAAACTGCTAAAAACTGAAGAAGATAGGGCCTAGTTGAATACCAGTGCTTGATTCATTCATTGTTGGAGCACAAGTGAGATAGTCACCTGTCATAGATGCGTGGTGGTATATGTCTGGTGTTGTTTTATTTAAATTGGTTGACTAAAAATATATATTGCCTTTTCTTAACAAAATACTACGAAATTCTAAAACCTCAAATAGTCTTAAGAAATATATGTGCACTAAATTGTGAAGATGTTGACACAAAGCCGTGCTTCAATCGAACATGCATTGCAAACCGCGGCCATGTTGCGACACTGACTATACGCCACTACACAGCGACTGAATGGTGTAAGCCAATCGGTCAATTAACAGGAATTTGCCCAATATTGGCCAACACTACACGTCAATGCATTGTAATGAAATATTAAACGATGTTCGAAACTGGAACGGATGTAACAGAAACCAATATAACTTATATATTGGCCTAGGCATTTACTGATGCTTGATTTATTGTGATGGGTGAAACACTTTTTATATATAATTGTATAAGTTTTTATCGTACTGTATGTGAGTAATTAGTATACTGATTGATGGATTGCTATGCTTTCGTGATATATAGATAGATTCAAGTCTGTAGATTTCTGGAGGGGTAAGCAACGGTAATATATAGATACAAAACACATATTTCGACAGCCGTGTTTTTAGATCCGATGGCATAGTGGGCGAGCCTTTTGTCTAATACAATTACAGACTCCATGATTTCGCTACAGAAAATATCTTAACAGACCATCCGACTATTGCATCGTGTTGGCGGTGCCCAGGTTGGGTCTAAAATTATGACGTAGGCCTAATCAGTAGGCCACGAGACCTGTTCTATTACTCTTAAAAGACTGCAATTTCAATATAGGTACCTATTCGTTGTAAAAGACTTCCCATCGTAGATTAAACCATCTCGCGGGTTCGATTCCCGCACAAGTCAAACATTTGTGTGCGTGAACATGGATGTTTGTCTTGGTCTGGGTGTTTCGATGTATAATATGTATGTATTTACAAAAAATAAGTATATATGTATGTTTATCCATTGTCTAGTACCCATAGTACAAGCTCTGCTTAGTTTGGGCTAGATGGTGTTGTGTGTATGTGATAGAATATTATTATTATTATTATCTCCTAGTTGATTGTACAGTTCTTGAGTATCTGAAATTTTGGTTTATAAGAATAAGTAAAATGAAAGAAAGAAAACAAAGAACAGCGTAGTTTTATGTTTTGATTTCTTTATATCCACTAATCGCAGAGGTATAGAGCACCCACGTTTAGACAGTTTTGCATGTCCAGGTCCCAGGCAATAACAGATAGAGTGATTGACATATGGTTTGATCTGTTTATCTGTTTTTCTGTTTTCTGTTTTGATTGTTAATGTAATTAGAATTTATTATTTAAAGTAATTCATACAAATTTATGTGACTGTAAAACAAATGAAATTTACTGGATTTTGATATAATTTAATTTTAAATTTAACTTTATTATTGATATTTCTTCACTTTTAATATCTATCTTTGTTTCTTATAAGTCATATTATTTATGTAATATTTAAAATGTAACGCATGCTGAATTCACCTGTAATTAGTTATACAATTGGTTAGACTCAAAATGGTTTTCTTATGTGTATGCGATATTGTAGTAACTGTTGGTGAATCTTAATAAATAAATAAATAAATCTGAATTGGGAATAGAATCGATCATTAAGTTAAAACTGCTAGTTTAAATTAATCGCTGTCAAAGTTGCCTAGCCTAAAACGGTATTTTTAAATACTGGGTGAAACATTTTAGCTTCTCTCGTTCCTTTTTAATTTAACTACGACATCTCGGTATTTACATACGTAATCGTTTCACAGATAATAAAGAAGGTCCTTAAAATGTTTGTATAGGAACAAACCGTATTCTACAACAATTTGTCAATGTTTAAACATTATTTTAAAAACAAAGCGAGCTTTATTAATGCATGTTAATAGGAATCGTGTATGTGAATGTAGTGAGTAATGTTTGAAAATGTTTAATAAAATAGGCGGTCTTTAATAAAGTAAGATGTAATAAATACAATCTCAATAATTTCCTACCATTTAAGAGTGATTGTAGTGCGTGAGTTCTCGAGTTTGATTACCGATCGGCCTAAGATTTATAAGACATTTTCACAGTAACAGAACGGAGTCCAGAACTATGCACAGTAACAGCATGGACTCTAAAACTGTGCACAGTAAACGGCACTTACCTTTATTACGTGATATCTTAAACCTAGTTAAGGGAATTGTGGTTTATTAGAGCTCTGCTTACCCCTTCGTGTAAATAGACCTGAGACTTGTATCTGTTTTAATTCTACTGAAACTCATAGAAAATAGAATTCTCTTTCTCTTGTTTTCAGTGCACAACATGCATTCGAATCCAAAAATAATTCATCAAGCTTTGATCACACGTGAAAAGGCCGAAAAGCTTTTAGAAAGCTCCGCAATGTTTTAATATTATCATGGCCGCAGTCGTGTATATTTAAATGAAGCTAGCGATGCATATATGTATATGTATAACACGGTCCGTGTTTATGAATACACTGCCGAAAGAGCAGACCGAGACGACATCACACGAAATGGAATTTGAGCAATTTGCGAAGATATGAAGTGAAGCTAAACGTTTCATTACTTACGTAATAAACATAAGAAAGATATACAAGTGTAGGAATGACCGCTAAGTGGAACGTCGTCCGACCGTGACTAGCGCGGTGCACGGACGACACCAGCCCGCGCCGTGCCACTGACGGTCGACGCACCATAATTACCTCTTAAGAAACAAACCTTCACAAGCGAGCCTTCAAATATCTTGTTTTCCTTGTGTGTCCTCTTTATGTGTATGTGACTGACATTGAGAAGGGTCCCTGAAATATGTAACATGTGACCTTTATGAGACAAATGTATGCGTGTTAGAAAGCCTTTGGCTATCAGATGGACCTCGCAAAAGTACCGCAAAAGGAACTTGCGGCATTTAAAGAATTCAAGCTGAACAAGATCTCGCTGCAAACGTAAAATTCATGGCTCTCGGAGCATCGTAATTCAAAAGGTTCAAACGGCTCCCCTTTCAGCATTGCTCGCAGCTATATTTCTTTCTGTCATTTCAAAAACTCCAAAACACGGTCCCAACGTAGTCGTTGGCATTCTTCCTTCCATTTATTTCGTTTTTTGATGTAGATGGTATTTGTACTCACGTAACGACTTTAGGTCGGGCCAGAGTTAGAGTATGCCGTATCAGGGATTGAAAATGCAGGGAAAACACGCCTTCCTGTACTCAATGTTTTTTGCAATGGTTTCTAAATATCAGCGTAGGTAAAGTAGATAGGGTCTGTCCCTAATCAAGTAAGTATATTAATATGTAGTCTTATGTCTATTCTCTGAAAGGCTAAAAAAGGCATTAATTTAAGGTATTTAGACATTGTTAGACCCCTGTTGCTACTGAGAGTTTCTAGATAGAAAAAGTAAATAAAATTTTGTCCTGGCATCAAATCCGAGACCTTATGCAAAGCAGTCAGATACACTCCTGATGTGCCTCCGAGTTAGTCATTATATGTAACATAAGGCGATAAATTTATATCTGTACTTAAGTGAAAAAAGAAGTTTGAAGAATGTGGGAGTTGTTGTATTCCTAACTACATATTCGCATTCATATATTATGAATGCAAATGTGAGTTTGTTAGTTTATTTGTTACGCTTTCATGCCTTAACTACTCGACCGATCATCATGAAATTTCGTATATACTTTGTCATGGACACAGAAAGGGACATAAGGTACCTTTAATCCACACAAAAGCACTGTTACTAACCTACATTTACGCGAGCGTGGCCACGGCAAAACTTTAGTAAAATATAAAAGCAAATAATATTGAATTAAGGCAATTACATCACACCACAAGAGTGCGCCCCTCAAATTCGATAAAAATGACCGGTGAAGGTGAGTGCTCATGTAAATAATACCTAATTAACAGGCGCAATTAGGCTTATCACCGTATCCGAAGCGATATTGGATTTTCAATTAACTCGACAAAGCTAATACATGGCTGTATATAGCTTGATCTCGATATTACATTACTACATTCATGAGATATTGCTGTGTATTTGAATAGTGTGCTCTCGCGAGCGTACACATATTTGTGCTGGTTTACCAACCCACACATATCTATATCACTTGTAAGTTATATCAAATAGCAGAGTAATCGATACTATATCTAATGCTTAATTGAATATGCAGCTACTTATTTCGCTCACAGCTCATTTCAATGGGAAGAAATCTGTTTTAGTATTACTTCTTGTTTAGTTATACAGAACTGTGTTACCGTTACATGGATAGGAAGGCTTTACAGTCATTATGATAAGGGACATAAATAGCACCCAAACTCGAGACAACTATCTTTGGATAACAAATTTTTTACGACATTAATTATGTCAGTTGTTACGACGAGATGAATCTAAAGATTTTTGATTAGATTGATTTAATTTCAATAAGCTAATCAGATCTGCAGTCACATAAAAAAGAAAGTTAACTTTAAAAGCCTTAAGTGTATTAAAATTGGTAAACGAAAACGTGGTTTCATTTGTAACCAGAAAAGCTGTGGAAAATTATGACCCTCAGTAAAAAGCCAATAAAAAAGTTATTTTTATGACGCCTCTTGTGATTCGGATATCAGATAGAAGCAAATAAAATAATGACCGCGCTCAAATAGACAATGGATTTCGGAAATACAGTGAAACTTCCAGAGGCTATAAAGCTTAAGCAAAAACAGGAATAAAAATATTCGTCGCGTCTAAAAGAACATACATCAAAAAGTTTGCATTATTAAGCTTACGACACAGGTAACAAAAAACTTCTAGGATTGAGTTTCTCAAAGTTGCCTTATTACAACGATGATATTTTAGTTAATGGAGAGATTTAAACTGGCGGTTAAAGTTCAATAGTCTACGGATAAGATTTTTGTACAAGTTAAAACCATGGTAAAATTAATCTGACCTATTCGTACAAACATTTTAAAGTAGATATTCTATTGATTTTAATGTACATTTTAAGTAAAATTTTTATTTTGTTTGAATAACCACCTCATTGGCGTTTTAAGACTGCGCCGGGCGTAAGACAGATAATGACAGAGCTCGTGCGGCGCATATTCAAATCGGCGCGCGGCCGCCATGGTAAAATTGTATGGAGGATTTGAATTGCTTTTTTGATAAATATGTATCTTTATTGTCAACCAATAATTTAAATATTTGGGCTGGACAAATTGTAATATAACTATTTATGTTTCGTTTAAACTGTGAAATAGGATAGATTTCTACTGTTATAATCTAAAAATCACGTAACACAAATTTGTGTGCACACGTGCAAATTTACGTAACTTTGTAGGCGAATATATTAATTATTTTGAGTTTTTACATGGAGTAATTGTAAACACATTAATTATTATGGTAAATGTATATTTTATATTTGTATTAAACAAAAAGTGTTGATTTTATTCACTTAACTGTGACCGCCTGTTTTGACACATTTCGCTCGGCGCAGTCGTTTGCGCTCATATTTGCATCGTATTGTGAGGTTAGGTTATGCCAGGCAAAGTGTCATTGAAATAATGCGACCCAACAACATAGATGAAGGCGCAATTTGGTTGCATTATATACCTTCCCACCCACCTAAGGATAGTCCTTAGAAATCTACAGGCGTCAGTAGCAGTTATGTAGTTTGTATTCTTGACTATGTTATAAAAAGTGTATTAAGGAAGGAAATATGTTCATATTTAAAGGTCGTAACGTACATTTCAAAAGTAATCTGATAAGCCTAAGGATATTACGAAAATACTAATAAGCCTCATTTAATAATAATTTTAATCAATCACTCATAATTCTACGATAGCCTATGCCCGCAACTTCGTCAGCGCGGTCTCGAATTCGCCCAAGACGTCGTGTCGTCTTACATGAATCGCACTATGCGCGATTTTGCCGATCCTACTTATTACCATACTTATAACCGTTTAGTAGATTTTACGTGATGCACAACGCACTAACAGATAATCAAAATTAAAATAAACTTTTCCTTGAGTACAGCCCCTTTCAAATACTTAGTCGATTCTAATTAAACAATGCTTTTGTTTGTGCACTGTATAGATATTGCTGCCTACAGTTTTATAATTGTTATTGATGGAGAGATTGACATTCTCAAACCTAACCAGCCGAACCATTTATCTTAGAGCTTATGCTTTAAGTAACGTTAATTCATATCACCTGTTTGCTCAGAGTTACTTATTTTTATCGGACAAAATAACATTGTTAAAGTTAACATAAATTCCACAAAATATAGTTTATCATATCATCCATTTTTATAGTAGTTTTACGATGCTCCTATGAAATATTATTGGGTAGTAACTTTATCCTCCTACTTATCTTGTTTGTTACTTTGAATATACTCGTACGAGGTCTGATAGTAACTAAGGCATCGATAAGACGTTTGCATAGCAGATGCGATATTTGTTTAATTCCAATTTAATCCTTATTTAGCGGTTGTTTGAAAATAATAAGAGTAAGGACCATTTTTATTAATACCTTCAGAGTAGCTTATTGATAATTTAAATTTTCAGTTATGTCTCAATTTAGATTCTTATCGAACAGCCTACGGGAGTCGCATATGATACATATCATACGTGGCTCCCGTAGGCCGTCGTATGCTTAATATATACTGCACTCTAACTCTCTATCTCAATAGACAAATGTATGCAACTGTTTGTTATGTACTATATAATAAGTACGTTTCTACATATACATGTAAGTAAAGCTTAGATAATCCTGTATTCTAACGCTGAATACTACTCGATATGTTACAAATAACCTCACAAACATAAAGCGTTCGAAATGTCGTCAGCTAAACAGTGAAAAATACTTGCGAGTAAGTATCTACAAAGGCGTGTTTTGTCACAACGTTTGCATGATTTAATATCGCCAGTGTTTTACTGTCGCCGTTCGAATCTTGTTTAACGTTCGGTTTTACTGCACCTGCGCTACATTTGTAGTAGCCTGCGCCGTAAAAGTGTTCGTAATAGAACCCAAATTTCTGTCGCCCGTTTCAACAACAGCTGCTACATTTTCTTAGTGAACCTGTATAAAATGGGAACTGCAGCATGCACAATAAAATCATACAAAATATTGTCGCAGACATCGTTTAGCTTTGCGTTTTTCAGTTTTGCCTCCGTAGCACAGCGGTAGTGAATGCGACTGCTGTGGATTCGAATCCCGGGTCGGGCCAACAAAAAGATATTGGGTTTTACTGTTCAGAAATCTTAATACGAGCCCGGAGTTAGGAAGTTGGCGGTGTTAGACACCCCCATGCCTCGGAAAGCACGTAAAGCCGTTGGTCCTGCGCTTGATCTCTCGCCGGTCATGTCGGATTATTCGTCCCACCGGATCATGAGGGTTAGGAAACAGAAAGTGTACTTCTGTTTGCGCACAACATTTTTCACAAATGACACATTTCTAACAAAATTTTGAGGTGGCCAGTCTCCGTTAAGATTAGCCGCCGTGGCCGAAATTCTGTCTGGAGGACATTATTAGCCACAGTATTTATTAGACGGTAAACGATTTAGTTAGTGAAAAGCGCTGGTGCTATATTTATATACTGTAACAAACGCGAATGTTTTATACAAAGTCTCTATACACATTTATTGTAAGTACAGTAATACAGAACACGACGACAGCCTAATATTTTAGGCAAATTGAAATTGACTACAGTTTATTCCGTTATTTGTTTTAGACATGATTTTAATAACAATTTACACTTGCCCGTATCATTAAAAGGTCTTAAGAAAAAATAGTGCTATATGAAAGTCAAAAGTAGTCAAATAACAAGTATTTATTAATTATATTATCACATAATTATCAAAATTTGTGAAAAAGTTTGTATTATTTGCCACTGATATTAAAGATATCCATTCTGTATTAATAATAGTTCATAACCAAGAAAACAGGTTCCATATATTCCCAAAATGAAATCAGGGCAAGGTAATAAATCAGTAGAATTATGCAGCTGTCTACGAGGTGGGTGGGTACCCGGATCACGTCACAGTGCGCGGTTATCCGGCTGTTCGGCGGTGCCGGGAGCCAAACGCCCCGAATGAGATTATGAACAGTTTGCAAACAGTTTAAGGAGCACATTTATCTGCAGTTTAGACGGTAATTGATTGTATAATATGAGCCCGTAGTTACAGCGCCTCGTATAATTTTACGGGTTCGTTTGACTTTAGCGGACACTAAACTAATATTTTAACAACCATAGTTAGTTCTGCAGTTTGTACGAGAAGCTCTTCATAATTAAACGCTTCCTAACTAGCTATATGGTTAATTTAAAAATTTTCCTTTCTTTCACATACATAAAAGTTGTTATTATGTTTTTAATGTTAAGGTCATTCCGGCAATGGTAGTATTTTAGAATTATAAAAGATCTTCTTCTACAAATTCTTTGGTTTAAGAGAATTGCGTCGTTTTAAATAATAACTTCGATGAGATAGCGGCGCGTCCTGTAGAGCCGTCACTTTTTACTTTTCTCTTTCTTTGTTTCAGACATGATATATTAATACAAGCACAAAAATCCACAAAGTTCTGAGTAAAAATGAAAATGAGTCATTTTAGTCATGATGTAGTGAGGATAATATTTTATTTGTTATTATTCCTTGATGTACTTGACCTTAATGTTAGATTATGTTTTTGGAAGGCCTTTCTAACAAGACTCTATGGTTATTACAAACGTTCGCTGCATGCTAACCTTTTATCTTAGAAGTTATCTTAGTATTACAACTGGCCTACATTTTTAGCGTTGTATGTTTGTACTTTGCCATAATATGCCATTTTTGAATTTCAAAACGACAGGCTAATTAAACTAATTATTTTATTGTAAGCATTTTTGCTGTGGTTGTTACAAAGATTGAATTTGGAATCCTCTTTTTGGTTACATGTAAATGAGGATAATTCTCATTCTAAGATGATGCCTATTATAATGACAATGTAATTGTTGTCGGTTGTGATGGCGCCTGTTTCAAATTTAAATTATCTTTCTCTTTACTTTGAGCTTAATTTGAACTCATTAATGTAAGCTTATGCCCAAAACGGTCCCGGCATTTTATTTTTATTAAAACAAATTGAGTCTATTAGTCTTAATTGTCACCGAGCTAAATTTTCATGAATATTTTAAATGTCTAAGCGCTATTACCAATTTGGTGAGCAGCTTTAAAAGTAGATATAATTCACTCTGATAGTACTTGAATGTAAGTCTGGGAACATTAATTGCCTAATTAAAATCTATGTAACTAAGAAAATATTACTTTAGAGCACGCGATACAAATTAAAATGATTTATTAATAATGTCTTGGTAGCATAGCGGTGGCGTATGCGACTGTTGGCATGAGATCTTGGGTCCGAGTCCTTGGTGCGGCAAATTGGTATTCTTCTCTTTAGAAATTCTCATTAAGCAGGGCTGGATATGTGCTCGCTTAACGGCAATAGGTTAAACAATGAAACGATGGCTGGCGAAATATGGATACACATCTATCTACTGTTTTTATCGGAGATGTAGTGAGACTATGTATTTATGTATGTTATTTACTTAATTAATAGATAATGTTGCAACACATCTGATCATTATCATTAAAAGAAAAATCATCATACATATTCTGTTTTCATCAAAATCATCAGTTACATCGTATTAATCGTCGTTGTCGGCCTCGACGGCGTAGTGGTTAGTGTAACCATCGCCACTAACCACCGCACAAGTCAAATATTTGTGTGCATAAACATGGATGTTTGTCTTGGTCTGGGTGTTTCTATTTATAATATGTATGTAATTACAACAAAAAAAAAGTATATATGTATGTTTATCCATTGTCTAGTACCCATAGTACAAGCTCTGCTTAGTTTGGACTAGATGGTGTTGTGTGTATGTGATAGAATATTATTATTATTACATCGTATTAACTGCACGGATGAAACATTTTATTTTCTCTGTCAAATTTCAGTGCTTTGGATTATGCCGCTTATCTTTAAATATTTACCAAAACGTAACGGATATAGGAGCCATTAATACTGCGTTAAGTAAGCTATAAGATGTTGAAAGAAAGCCATTAAAGTAAAAGGTACCGGCAAAAATTTTCCTTGCAGTCTATAAATAATAAAATAATATTGATGCCCTAAGGCTTTCCTCGCAGAAGCATGTACTTGACAACTAATCTTCGTAACTTTTCAACCGTGTAACTTCTAAGCGAACCTGTGTTTTATACACGACTAGCTGTCTGTCGGTTTCACCCGTGTTTATGGTTACTGCTCCGCTCCCGAGGCTCTTAGCGTCATGTTATATAGTCTATATTACTCTTGAATAAATAGCTTTCTGATGGTAAAATAAACTCAGAACGAGTTTATTCAATACAAACAAATATACAGAAATATAAATCTTTCTTCTTTATAATACTATTTTTTACGCACTAGGAATTATTCTTGTGACGCGTGGGACTTTACAAACATTAAAACAACGGACACAAAGAACACCCAGACTCGGAACAACCATTTGTGAATAACACAGATTTATAAAAAAAAATAGTAGGTTTAGATATAGATTTCACTAATGCATTGAAAGAAAAGTATGCAGTTATATTTTTGGCATCATATTAATCGCAACATTTTATCAGCATTGCTGTGTTCTGTTCCATTTAGAACTATGAGAAATAACAATTCTACCTAAGCTATTAAGATTGAATAAGAACAGATGTTAAATGTTCGACTGAAATAAAAGGCAGTTGGCTTTATTACCTTCATACTTATTTTAGTTTCAATGTAGATCTGCTTACTTATACGCTAACAAAATTACATACTTAA
This sequence comes from Catocala fraxini, assembly GCA_930367265.1. Taxonomy (NCBI): domain Eukaryota; kingdom Metazoa; phylum Arthropoda; class Insecta; order Lepidoptera; family Erebidae; genus Catocala; species Catocala fraxini. The sequence continues at coordinate 11,535,193 of OV884026.1, read as the reverse complement.
ATACATCATCTTAACATTCGAGCGATTTGTTTTAATTATAAATTTTAATAGCAATAAATATTTAAGTTGACACCTTTGGCAATTATTTCAATAATAAATTAAAGGTATGTACATAGTCCTGCACCTGCAATTAAAGTTTTCACATTAAGAAATGATTGATGTACTCAATAAACAGCGTGGATACTTATAAAACATGTAAAAGTATTATGATAACCACAAATAAAATTGAAATGTTGCATATAGATGACAATTATAGTTGATACGGGATTGGACTATCGATAGTGCGATCAAGAGGTCCTGGTTTCGATCTCCACCTATTGCATTATCGACTTAAACGCACTCTTGTAATTTATTGTCCGTTATAGGAATGTAAGAAAGACACCGATTATGATGTATATATATTTGGCAATAACCGTCGCTAAACAATATTAAAGGCATAGCTGATACTGATCATAACATACCTACACGCAAGGCCTATATGCAAGGACCATTTTTCAACAAGACAATACCTCTGGTGTGTCTAGAGATCGTAAAATATTTAGGGCGGTCATTCCTTCATAATTTAAAAATAATTTATCCACAAGTACCCACATAAAACCCTTTTTTTTGTATAATGAAGTAAGCCTGATTTTACCTCATAAAGATATTTGGACTCTTTTGTAATTAAAATACTTACATAAAATACTACAGAAACACCATTTTATTTTTGGATGAAAGGTACTCTTTGTCCTTTTTTGTACTACTGAAAACGTGTACGTGTATGCAAATTTTCATGATGATCGGTCAAGTAGTTAAGGCCTGAAAGTGAAACAAACGCACATTCGCATTTGTAATATTAGTAAGGATATCATCCACAAACAGTTGCACAGTACTAAAATAGCGCACGTACCCCAATACCTTTTATTTATTTATTAGGAAGACCAACAGCTTTGAAATAAAATTTGCGTTAAACATTCTCAAGATATTCTAGTCTAATGCTTTTGGTGTTTTTATTAATTTAAGTTATTTGTTTCTTTTCCAGTGTTTGATGCATCAGGCCAGTACAGTCCTAACGTGTTGTTCGGGAACGAATACTGGCTGGGTTCACTGAACGCGTGCAGAGACCTACAGCTCACGGAGTACTATGCCATTACACCTCCTTTCGCCACCACCTTCTATGTAGCCAAGATCAACCTGACAGTTGATAATGATCATTTGCCACAGGTAAAACCTTTTACAGTTATATTTCAATAGTCATCCTCATCATCACAGCTGAGTGATATCCACTGCTGGACATAGGCCTCCCTAAAGGTTTTCCACACAGTACGGTCTTGATCCACCCGCATCCAACCGCTTCCCGTAACCCTTACCAAGACGTCAGTCCACCTTGTGGAGGCCTACGCCTACTGCGTCTTTCGGTGCTTGGCCGCCACTCTAGAACCTTACTGCCATCGGTGCGCGCTATGTGCCCTGCCAATACATGTGCCTTTTAATAGTATGACTACAATACTAATTGATATATATGGCTGGAATACTCTGGTAACTTTCACGTTCAATTTTCCTTTACGCTACTGCGACTTTTCGAAGTTATGTGCGAATGAAACAGTTAATTATCAGTCACTTTAACGGTAAAAGGAAAGTGAAAGAGGCGCACAGAACTCTTATATCTAAAAGTGTTATATTATTCTCTAAAAGATAAGTGAACTTATAAATATACCATTCTATGCCAACCAGTGGGCAAGTCTATAAACAGGACTGATATTATAGGCTGCTGATATAGTTAAATGTGAGTATGTTTATAGTTGCAGGATGTTCTCGGCTTTGGCTGTGTGTTTAGCCTTAATATACGGATGTTTACCGCGTCTGTTACCCGTGCCTAGAATTTACACTTACATTAGAATAAATAAACCATTTATTATATGTACACTCAATTAAATATATACATAAATGTAGCGGAAACTGTATATGTTATTTTGTAAATTTATAAGTATCACAACCGCAATCGTATAATATAAATAATATCAGCCCAGTATTAAAGTGTCAGACTATATATATATATATATAGATAAATAATTAACCATTTAATACGTTAATACGCACATAATTTCGAAAAGTCAGAGATGCGCATCTCTGCTTTCGAAGTCGAGACCTTTGCGTAGCAGTACAACGGTCTCCCATAAGGCTATCACTGCTTACTTTCCCCGCAAAATCCGCCAGTCTCTACTATACTGTAATATAAATAATACAACATAATCATATAAAGACTTTATTGGTCATGCTTTTAAGAGTGATATTTGTAGTTTTTTTCTCCGCCTGCTTTTGTGTCCCACTGCTGGGCAAAGGCCTCCCCTCTCAATCTCCACTGCTCTCGCTCCTAAGCAACGTCTTGCCACCTCTTCATAAATTTTCTATGTCGTCCCGCCATCTCCTTCGTGGTCTGCCTCGTCGCCTACGGCCACCATCCGGTATCCACTCGGTAGATAGTTTGGCCCACCTATCGGGCTTCATGCGGCAGACATGTCCGGCCCAGTTCCATTTCAGCATAGCGGTCACAGCACCTACATCTTTGATCTGGGTTTTGTAGTTAAATAAATATAAATATAACTATAGGTGAAAAGTCATAATAGTTTATGAAGAAACGCATCAGCCGATAGTGGCTTGTTAACCCCAATGATCGCAATATAAATAGGTTAGGAATGTTGAACGCAGCTGCTGGAATTCTGCGAGATCATGCCTTTTTGCACGTTATTTACTTATGCACATTTCTTTGCACTACACCATTCTGTTTATACAGTTGTTTAAGATTGATTAGAATTGGAAGCTCGTATGAGACGAGAGGAGACACTGGGCGTAAAAGCAACAATAAAAATAATTGTAAAAGTAGTAGTAATTCAAATAAAATATCTCTTGAGATATTGTAATCATATATTAGGGTACACAAACTACTAATATAACAAAAAAAAGGAATTACATTCAGTATTACATTCACAATACGTCAGAAAATGTTTTGTATTGCATGCAAGATAAACACAACACAAGCCTATTGACGTCTATATATTATGGACTCCACTCTGCTCATAAGAGTTGCAGGGACGCAAAATAACACTTGCCCGGACCGAAGACTTAGCTCGATAACAAGCCCAAACTTATCTAAAGGACCAACAACGCAGTCATTGTGTTTTATACATAGCACTCCATTGATTTATCATATTAATAATTCTTACATAAATATATTATCCGTTAGTTAAAGACAAGCGGTTATGAAAGCTATACCTTCAAAATCGCCGGAGTTTTGCTTATATTTCTTTGTCTTACCTATAAGTTTATTTTCTTAAATGTACATTTATGTTTGAACCAAGTTAAATTATATTGTTACTCAGTAAATAACAAAGCAACATGTGTTTCTATTATATATTAGACAACAATATTTCAAGAATAATCTAGCGTTAGATCTGACGATAGAACATCTTAATCGACTGTCTTCAACACCCGTTATCGACGTCAGCAAGATAAATGGTATCGATGGATTATCGTACTACTAATAATGTATTACGTCCATCACATGACGTCACGCCTGCTTCGCTGTAAAGGGTTGAGTAGAGTTATATTTTTCTAAACTGTTTAATACATCGTAACCGTTGTTTACTGATAATGGCTACATCTCATATATTGGTCCTACGTTTATAGCATTATGCTGATAACATCAATATCAGCCACTGTTCCAGGTTTACTATGATCATTATCTACATAGTCTGAAACCTATATAGGTTTGTCGGTGATATCACCTGGGTCAAGGGTGATCGGTGATATCAATGGGTTGATAAGAGTGTATTATTACACATTTCTCTTAAGTTTCCATGCTGTCTCTAAGAATTTCTTGACAAAACCCTGATAACACTTTATCTGAACCCGAGACCTCACGCACAGCTTTATACATCACATGTTTCGCCACCAAAGCGTAGCACTGTAAGTATTTATTATACAGAAATACTTTTCTTACGCATCTGGACGTATATTTAAATAATATTAATTGAAATAATATATATTTTGTATAATACGAGTACCATAACTTGGTACTAGATTTTTATTTTATCAGTGTCACTAAATAACTAAACGCTCTCACCACAAACTAGCATTGCGTGTATACAATAATAGCTGGTAGTCTCTCACGCCAGATAATTTGGTTGTCGCATTTTCACTTTCTTGGTTCACATGGCGTGAAGTTCACACTTTCCCTTGATGACTATGCGATTACGATGGTAATGCAGTAGATACCACGTAATATTATGTCTGAACTCTGAGGTCATAGCATTAGTAATGGAAAAAGAGATTTATTTATTCAAAGCCTCCCTCGTAGCAGCATTAGTGAATTCGAAGCGTTTTTGTAAAGATATTCTTTAATAACAGCACGGAATCTGGAACATTGCCGATAAACGGCATTAGGTTTGTACCCTGTTATGTAGGACCTAAGAATATACCTGGAGAAGTGTGGACGTGCGATAATATATCGACCTATTTCCTCAAGGATATCCTTAAGATGGCATAGCTGCAAGCCTATACGGGCGTAAAGCTATGTATGTAGGTTTTAAAAGTAGCTATGGAGATAAAGCATGAATTATAAACGCTGACATGCTTATGATGAGAATTATGCTTAACGATGTGTAAATATTGCTTGATTGCTCTGTCGCTTCTCAGATTACACTTATCACTCAGCTGGACAGTATATCTTAGAAGATGGTAAATGGTGTGGATAAGTTCATACAACGTTGTAGCTCGAAACTAATTAAATTGCCGAGGTCGGCATCATTTGTGGGTACTACGCACTAAAGTGTTTAAGTGGTGGCCACATGCTTTCGTTTTAATTTGTCCTTTTTTATTTATCGTATGATTTATTTTTGTCATTATATATAGGACTAGACGTTCCCGCGGTTTCACCCGCGTTTATCGTTACTGCGCCGTTGCGTGAAGTTATATAGCCTATAGCCTTGCTCGATAAATAGGTTATCCAACACTAAAATAATTTTCTCAATTCTAACCAGCTTTCTAATTCTAATTCTTCCTTCTTTCTTCTTTTTAATTCTAATTGCTGAGATTAGCGCGTTCAACCAAACAAACTCTTCAGCTTTATAATATTAGTATAGATTGATGCCACCGAAATTGTGCTCTTCTTATTTTTAAAGTAAGACGTTTTAGGTATAAGAGCCCTGTGTCGTAGGGAACTTTACAAACATATAAATAATAAAGGCAAAGTACACCCAGACTCAGAACAACAATTTGAGAATCACAGAAATAATTGTACCGAGTACAATTCCAACAATACATTCGATCTCCATTTCAACTGCAATATGAATAATTACATCATATAAAGTGATTTTCACGCCGAAAATACCAGCCAGCAACTTTATTAAATACCTCTTAACTAATTGCTATTTTTAACAAAAATAAAATCCAACCAGCATTAAAATAATATGCCAATGTTATCAAATTAATTGCGTGTAATATAAACTGTTACACTCACTCTGTAATTACTAAATAAACATTAATTAGAGACTCTTGGTCATAAACACAAAGTACAGCGAGTGGGGCTTCGAACTGAACAAGCGCATAAGGTCGTGTTCTTATTTTAATTACAGTCGTGTATTATCAAGTCATAAAATTAATACTTAAATGAGTTTCGTAAGAACAACAATGGCGACGGAAAACAAACAAAATATGAGCACAACTCAACTAAAAGGTTTACGGTGAATGTTATGGCTTGTAACTTTGATATTGTTAGCATTATTAGGCGTTGACTAAACACAATTTATAAGATATGTAACACACAAGAACTTGCTTTAGTCTCGTGTAACGAGCACCTAATTTTGTCTTATGTCAGGCCAGTTTAATAAAAAAGTTTTGTTTCCTTACGGCACTTAAACCTCTTTCGTCGATAGTCAACTTAATTTCTTACGATTTATTCCCCACAGCATTGTGCGCCTACACCAAGTTATTCCCAATTTAATAACATATATAAAATAAAAGCTTTGCCGTGTGTTTTGCTAACTTTCATCGACAACTATCCTCATGGGACGCTGTGGATAATATTACCCACTCCAAAATCTACTGCAATAAAAATATTAAACGATAAAAATTGGAGTTATATGTTCATTTATTTATTTTTACTACATAAGAGAAAGTTGACCGGGTATAACTGTACATGCCTTGGAATTAATTTACCATAAACATATTCTGCCCATATAACCTCGAAACCATGTTTTAATCTGGAATTTCCGTTAAACAGCCGGGATGCATTAATGGATAGGATATGGAATTCGTTTAGTAGTCAAGTTAATATAATAGAATATAGTGTAAAATTAATGCCTAGGCTTTTACACTGATCCCAAAAGGCCTACATATTCCACTCCTGTATTATCACCTGTGGTAAATGAACGTAACGATCTTTAAAGCCATGATATGAATTTATATGAGCATAATAAACGTTAACTTGAACTACTTTTTATAGATAGTATACCAGAGAATAAAGGTGCACATTTTAATAAAACCTTCTCGGGATCACTGGAGATCATCAAAGGTTATTAAATAGCTTGGCGTAATAATGGTTGTAATAAGTTTATGAATGGCAAATTAAAAAGGAACCTCTATTTAAAAAAGGAATTTCGTAAGTAAAGATAATAAGTAACTGACTCATTTAAATGCTTAAGAGATGTTAGTTATTCAAAGTATTGATTCCCACAGTAGACCAACAATCGTGTGACTCCCAGTTTTCTTTTATTTTTTAATTATATTTTGTATGTACATTTATTATTTGATAATTGATAGATAGATGGAGTCGTTTTCCTCGCAGTGTAAATTTGTGCCTCACCTTCGGCCGATAATGATAGATATATATATATTTATTATGTAATATATATTATAACAATAATAATAGTCATTTATTTCAGGTTCTTGTCCCATAAATTGTTAGTAGTACAGTGGAAGCTTAACCTATATTGTTAGTATTTCAATTATAATGAATTATTGTTACATGGCAAGTTTTAATCCAAATCATGTCAATTCTGTTATATTATACATTGTCATACAGTTCTTTAACCGGTCGTATTCCGCCGGCTCGCATACCAGCCGGCAGATTTGTACGGCTATTCGTAGCCAATAGGCAATCAGTTTTGATCGGTAAGGTTGGTAATATACGGTTTTAAGCGAAGGCGGCGCGCGGCGTTTTGGCGCCAATTTGGTGGCTCGCATGCGAGCCACCGGCCTACGACGGGTACAAATCTGCCGGCTGGTATGCGAGCCGGCGGTATACGACCGATTAATTAATGAATTTCGGCATTTACTTAATCTTATAATAAACAAGCATCCTTATAATTGCATAAAAGTCGTCCACCCTGGCGTCAGCAAACATGCCTGAGGCACTACAGAATTTAGGTAGGCGCATAAGGGTTCTAAAAGCATTATTATACTGAATTATGTTTTTTTTTATTGCCATTGGTGGCAGACGAGCAAGTGGTCCACCAGATGGAAAGTGGTAATCGCTGCTCATAGACTTCAACAATGTCAGGACCCAGCAAAGCCGCTGCCTACCGTGAAAGAAGAACTCTCTTTAAACCTCGTTTGAAGAAGAACATATCATAGCGCTCGGGAAATGTTACGATACACCTACGTATTTATTTAGTATGTCGTATTAGGCTACCTGAACCTATTAATTATAACCTTTCAATGTATAACACATCGCGTAATCGTAAGACAATACTACTAATTATGATTATTAATTATCACCAAAGTCTAGTAACTATTATGCGACTGAACATTTTGACTAATGAATATAATTATAATAACAATGCATTTAATGTTCGCCATATTATTGATACGGAATTAAGCCGGCAATACTACTTAATTAAATGTTGCTGGATAGCATTATAGTGTTACGTATTATTTAAACAGCTTTTGATAATACGGTTTCACTGTATACGAGAGACAAAATTAAGTGAGTCATTATTATGAATGCACATTATTCTCTTTTTATTTGACTCCAAAAAATAGTTTCTATTTCAATCTCTTTGAATTTTAAAAGACTTTGCCTGTCATTCGAATAATTTTGGTTTCTCGATGAGCTTTACTAACTTGAAAACGACTTACACTAAGTGACTACTGGCGAACTCGGTAAAAATCCCTAAGTAACACAATTATAAGTTTTTGGTCCTGGTGGTGATCGAACTTACAATTGTCGGCGCACTAAAGTGAATTCCCCGATGAATTTTCGCGATAAACCTTTTAAACCACTTTATTATCCGCGTTATGTTAAGTTATTAACTTTATGACTTTTACTTACTGTAGCGCTGTTATTATGCTGATGTGTGCTTTTCGCTACTTACTTTTATTTGAATAAATAGAGTTATGAATATTTAGGTAAGTTTGGGATTGTCACTTTTAAATCAGGGATTACTAAATAAAATTTGCATTTCTTAAAAAGGTTTACTAAAAAATCAGACAGGACTCGCTTCATATTCAATTGTAAACTTATTTACACAAGTTAGGGCGAGTTCAGAGAAACGGCAGTGTCGACTCCGGCGCGAGATTTCGCAGGCTAAAACTAACTAAAATTGGCATTGTTGTTTTTAACCTAAGTAGGTAAGCTAAATCTAGTGGGGGAAAAAGTGCCTGTTTGTTTAAAATTTTAATGAAATGAAGTAAGCATAGTACATATTTTTATAATTTACGTTTGGCTAAGCAAAAATAAATTATCAAATTTGAAACTTATTTTGTTAACGCCATCTTTCTTTTGTCAATTATATGTGATCGCAACATTATGACATCATATGCCAACGCAGAGTCTTTTGTAACTAATCGGAATTCGTCGGTGCCTGACCAGCTGGGAATAAGAATACATAATTATCGCACTCATAGTATGAACACTGTAGTCGACGCTTATAACCTTCCTACCTGAACGCGTCTTAAAACTTTGTGAAAGAGATGGTGAGAAACGCCACCTGGCAGCTGTTTCTAAGCTCGATACGTATGTACGGTAACCATAAGTTGTCATGGTTCTTCACTAAGCACTGCAGTGTAGTAAAATATGCATTATAATAGGTGTATGTGCTTTAAACCTTTTACAACGTCATAAATTGCGACGCGAATGCGACGCTTGTTATACCTTGTAGAAATTAAAAATAAAATAGAAATTAAAAATCTTATTTTGGTTGGAAACATTTTAAGGAAAGTGTTTTGTTTTATCCTTATGTTTGTAAATATTTAAGTGACAACTTCATTCTCAAGGATTTTTTGTATATCCTTGCAGGTAGATAGCTCAGTGGGGAGACCAACAGACTGCAATGTAGAGGGTCTTGGGTTTGAACCCACGTCGCGCACCTGTGACTTTCGAAAGTTATATGACTTTTCGAAATTATGTGCGTATTGATTGGCAGTTATTGCCTGCTCCGTGCCTCGGAGAGCACGTTAAGCTGTCGGTCCCGGCTACTATGAACATCTATGGCAGTCGTTATTGGGAAGTCAGTACCCTATAATATCCTGACACTGGTCTAGCCTTAGGGTATCGTTAGCCTTCGGGTTGCGGAGGTCAGGTGGCAGCCGCTCCGTTTAAAAACTGATATCCAGTCAAATCCGGTGAGACCAGAAAAGCCGACCCCAAGTGACTTGGGAATAATAAAGGCTAAGGAGAGAAGAAGCCTTCATTCTCAAGGATTTTTTGTATATGCTTGTTAATTATTTGGTATGGTTAGTGGTGTATTTAGGCCATTGTGAGACGATATATATAGAGTCTTTACTATAAATTCAAATAAACTGACTGTTACCTACGACATTTTCAATATAAAGTCCTATAAAAATCTGTTTAATGGCTTTAAAGCAGCCAAGAAAGTGTATTAAATATAATAGTATTGTTTTGGAATTTATCATATCAGAATGTGGGTGTACGAAATTTAAATATTAAGTGTTATTTTAGGTACCAATATAATAGAGGGCATGTTTTAGTATGTACATTGTCTACCATTTCAACTACCATTTATTCGTCATGTTCAGTGACATTCAATAACGTATAAGCTTAAGCAGACTGCGATTCATAAACTCGCAATGGTCGATTGTCCAATCATTGGTATAAAATTATTGCAAAAATCTTGATGTTAGTTATTGTGGTATTTTTTCGCTTTATTAAATAAGCTAAGGAATCAGGCGTTTGCCAAAAATATTTCTTTCGAGTATCCTATCATATTTATATCATCGTTTAGATATATATAAAGCAATGTAATAAAAGCCATTGATATATATGTTACAATAATAACTAAAACACTAATTTAAGTTATTTATTTCAAATACAGAGCCGATTAATGCTGGTTGGTGAATGCGTGCCGGCGTCGTGCGATGGGCAGGCGCTGTCCACGATCCTGGGTGCCGCGGAGGCTGTTGCTTCAGAACATGCGGCCACCTCTGGGCTTGAGGCCTCCTTCTCAACTGTCAACGTGCGACCCGTCCCAGGCAGCTATAATCTGTTTGCTGACCCCAAGCTTCATATACTAGGGTAAGTTAACATTTTATTATTTAAATAAGGAATGTACTAGATGCTACGGATAGGAGCAAAGTAGTTAGATAGATGATATAAAGAAAATCGGATGCCAATGTAGATAGACGCAAAGTTACACTTGAGATAAGTAGTATAAACGAAGCGAGATTGAACCTAGCAGTAGTTCAAATTAATATGTCTGTCAAACCTAGGTCACACCAAGTGTAAAAGATTACTTACAGATTTTGAAATTTAAGCCTTTGCAAAACAATGGTGTATAAGAACAGGCTACTAAAAAATTTTGAGCTATTTAGCTTTTGTGTTTTTAATTATCAAGATACATATTGCTAAAGTTTATGAATCTATTAACCCACAAACGGTAAAAGTTAGTCTGAAATGGACTCGAATCTACAACCGCTAAGTATTTTAAGACTAAGCACTAGCAAGATTTACCAACTTCTTGAATTGGTCATGAAACAATAATGAGGGTCTTATTTAACTATCACATATTAACTTTCAAAAATAAGACTGAAGGCTAAAATATACATACAAAAATATTGTTATAACAAGGCAATTTTAAGTTTTATTTATAATTGTATATTGCCTCATCAGATTTAGGATAACGAAAACATGATAGCGAACGACATTGAGGCCGAAAGTGAGACGTTCTGTAATAAATTAAAGAGGCTCTGAAAAAGATACATTCATAAATTAATTTGATTACATCGTAATAAATAGGTAAAGCAACGCTAATTAATTTTACTGTCTGTAATCACGGCTAACGAGATATCCAGCTTATTTATCTCACGGTGGCGATTAGGCGTGCTACACATCTAATTGGACCTGCAAATATCGCAGGTATCGAGTAAAAATACTTAAGCGACGGCTTTATATGTGTACTGTATTCGTAAAACAAGGAAACTGAGTTAGTAAGAGATAAGAAGAGCTTTTATGCCTGAAATTTCATTCGAACTGAGGCAGTAACTCCACCTTATAGACGATTACAGTCAAACGAACTTTATGGTATATACAGAGAATATGGCTTTAGAGCTCCCTGAACTGTCGGTAGGCTTAGCAGGAGAAGTCAGTGGGATCTTTAATCATGTACTGGCAGCGTGGCAAATCCTTTTTTAACGTGTTGTGCGAATCGCCCATCCGCTACGGTAACTTCTCACTATCTAACGTTACAGCTGATTATAACCTGGGGGAAAAATAAGGTCAGTTCTAATGACCCAAAGGCTCTCAATGTCTCTAAATATGTAAATAACTATGCATGCGCCAGTAGTAAGCTTCGATCTATATACATAATTATTTGTTTATTAATATTCTCTAAATTATTCTGTTTGTGTCTGTTGTTTGAATGTATAAAAAGTCCACTGCGATACAGGAATTATACGTAGTGTTAAGTTGTCTTTGCAAAAACAAAACATAGATCGTAGTAGTGTTACAAAAATTTAACACGTTCAGTTTTATATAATTTGTATAAACACATAATTTATTATTATGGTAGTCACTATATGTTCGACATAGTCCTTAGCGAGCTTTTTGAACATTTGTGTGACTTCGATACTGGAAAATATGAGAAGAATACTTAAAGAAAATTGATGTGTACCGCACCTATCTGCGCGTATCATAATGATTAATTTCACGGAGCACTGAATAAATGAAAGAGCTTTTAGCATGAAATATTCAAGTAATAATTAAAAAATAACACACAATGCAAATGGAAATTATTTTCATTGAAGAGTCTTTTTAAATACTTTGAATTGTACGTAAAATGAATAATGAAAGCGAGCCCGTATTGTCTTGTATTTAAAATGTTTCATTTATACCTAGTTTACTTAGGCAAATTAAGACCACTAGCTCATTAAATACACGATGTTTATGAGTATTTATAGAATAGACTTAGTAACTACGAAATTTGTTTGAATAAAAATGACAACATACATCATTGATTAAGTTATTTATCAAAATCATGGCTGCAATGAAAACATCTTAAAATTGACAACTTGACATATATCGTAAGTGAAGTGTGGTATTTCAAAATCTTCGGTTCTTGGTGTATTTCAATATATGAGCGTTTACGCCATGCGACACACTCAACAGGCCACGCGGTATGTGTGGCAACATCACAATTAAGTGTCATATTATGATGTTTTTAAAGGGCTTTAAATACACTCAACAGAATATTGTCTTATGTTTACATGGATGTTATACTTAAAGAAAGACGTAAAACTACGTTCTACAGATTTTATCGCGTTGTTTATTTTAATACAGTTTTGTTACAAAATTTGAACTATGACATTAATATTATTGAACTTTGCTACAGTTTAAGAAAGCTATTTAAATTAATTAAAACTATTTATATTTAAGTTTACTCTCTCCCCGATGCTTCGGATACTAAGATGATGGTTGTCTCAATGTTCTGAGTATAGTTATTCGAAACGACCCGAACATAATTTAATCATTGGTGTTTCTATTTACGCAGAATGAGCTCAAAGTATCATGAAGTCTTGCTGTGTTTTGTTTGTTCTTGGGTTTGACTATCTAAATTCCTGTTTAGTGGTTGGTCACCTGTTTATTACACACATATTTGTAAAATAAACATCGTGACTAAAGCCGTATTTAAAGTAGTTTAATTTCAATATTCAATAAAAGGGTATCATAGATGGAATGTAAATATATTTTACTATGCATGTATATTGTAGAAATTTTACTATGCTTACCACGCATTTAAAATTTTCGGTCCATTATTTACATACATTTAAAAACTCAAATATGACACTAATTTGCGACGTTACCAGTCAGAACAAGCCATATGGCGTCAACGGTCCTAAATACTGACTAAATAAACAGCGACAAATTTGTAGCAGTACTTTATTTTCTGTGAGCTACATTTTCGTGAATGTAAAACAATAATATTAAATTCCTTTTATGGATTTTATCACAGCTGATTTGGTTTATAGTTTTTAATCCACTTATGTCTCCATTATGGAGAATTTTCAGCTTCCATCGCTCATTAAACGTATTTAAGCACTTAGTTTAATTTAAATATTTAGTACCAAACAGTTATGTAGGCAATAGTAAAGTCATTATTCTTTCCAAACCGAGTATCAGTGAAAGGAATTCGACAAATATTGAAATATAATATACTAAGTTCTGGAAGGACATACATTATTTATTTATTTAAAACTTCATGTACAAAACAATACATTGGCGGACTTAATGCCAAGGGCATTCTCTACCAGTCAACCGTAGGGTGATGCAGAGATAAAAAGAAGTAGGTGCATTTGCATACAATAGCATTACAAATATACATGTAGATAAACGAAAGAATAACACAACAGTAATTGTATTTACATAATATATACATATCTAAATATATCATATAATTTAAATAAAATATATTCATATAAATATATAGACGCCTACATACATACATAACTATATAAATACACACATACGTAACATATTACTGACGAGATGGAACAGATAAACTCTCAAGGAAGAGAGCACGCACTTTTAACTTGTAAGTGCAACGGCTTATGGACATCCTGACTTCATGAAGGAGCGCATTCCAAAGTAAAACAGACTGGCCGAAGAAGGAAGAATATGAATCATTGTCTCATGCGTATATCTCCGAGGAGGTAGGCAGGAATGTAAGGTTTAGTTTGCCGCATTTAGCCAGATTTGGTTTTAGGTCCTACGTAATAGAAAGCCTATTGGTAATTATTGAGCTATTTCAAAACCTATTAAAATCAGCCTTGTATATAAACAGTCCTACTCCTAGGTACGAGCCTTTTCTCAGCGTAAGAACGGTTATGCCATCACATTTGTTCAGTGCAAGTTGATAGACTTCACATATCTTCGAGAACATAATGGAAAACTCTTACACACGCAGCTTGAAGACCTCATGATGTTTTCATTTCCCGTTAAAACAAGCGACAATTAATTAATTATTACGCACATAACTTCGAAAAGACAGAAGTGCTTGCCTTGGGATCGTACCCGACACCTCTGCTTGGCAGTCCACCACTAGGCTTTCGCTGTATTATACAAAAACCTATGCAGGATAAAAACTGCGAAGTATATGAAATGTGAAACATATATTCCCTGTGAGCTAGTGAACCTTAGTGATATATCTAACCATTGAAAGCATTACGTAAAGAAAGGGTAAACTATTACTATAATTCAACGTTTTAAAGACCTAACTGGACGTCATGTTTGTACAAAGTTTTACTAAAACTATATAAAGAAAACCAGTAACCCGCATACCTTAATTATTGTGTGCATAAGGTCAAAGAAGTTGTGAAAATAAACTGTTCAGTACAAAGCTAAGTGTTGAGAACTAACCTTGAGTGCAACTTTCACTGGAAAGCATTAAAATAAACTAACCTTCTTATTTAAAAATAGGTTGAAAGCCATTAGTGTAATTGCTTAAGAAATTTGACAATGAAAGTTGAAACTAAGGCTTCGTTCACAAGTACCACAACCACACCACATCGACGCGACAAAATGTGATCAAGCAGTGGTTACGCGTGAATAGTATCGCTGCAGCTTTTTGCAGTTGCGTTGTGGTTCCTACAATATGTGGATGTGGTTAAGTTGTCGCTAGTAGTTGCGATGTGGTCGGACGCTTGTTCGCGGTGTCACTGGTGGTTGAGTTGTGGTTGCGATGTGGCCGGTATCACCTACGTTTTCGATAATGACGGCAAAATGTGGTCCATGTAAATTCTTCTATTCATTTTCAATACAAAATTGCGACCGCCCACGTGGTGTGGTTGTGTTGTAGTTGTGTTGTGGTTGTAGTGTGGTTGTGGTACGTGTGAAGGAAGCCTTAGACAGAAATAAGTTATACCACTGTTACTTATGAGACTAAATAGTTATAGAACGGTAATTTAAACTTGGCACGGATGGTGTAGTGGTTTAAGTAATCGCCTCGCCGCTGTTACTGCGCCTAGTGTTGTGGGTTCAAACACACGGCACAAAAATTTGAACCACAAATGATTGTTCCGAGTCTGGATGTTCATTGTGTCCGCTGTTCGAATATTTCTAAAGTCCCCTTCGACACCGGAATTATACACAGAACGCGAGTTACCTTTTAAAAAAAGAGGATTATTGGATAGGTATATGTGTATAAACCTCTTTCCTTATTATCAAACTATATGTCAATGTACTAACTAATTTGGGACGATAAACGATATCGTATGTTCGCACGCAGTGGTCAGCGACGTCTTGAATAATAAACTCTTGAATGTTTAAGAAATGCTCAAGCATTTGTTAAAATGTTTAACACTTTCACTGTCAAGGGTACCAGACGTCTTTTTATATTTTTTTGGACTAATTTATTTGTTGCTGTTTTATAATGTTATCTTTCTAATATGCCCAAATTAATGAGTCGCGCTGTTGATGTAATTGATAAATCCTTTTTAATTTAATCTGCCACTCATTACCGAGTGTCGGAGCCATGACTAATTAGTGACAGCATAATAATTGATCTACATTAAATCTATAGTTGCTCACTCGTGGAGCAGTATTTATACGAGATGGCATATTTAAATGTCGAGAATCTTAGCAGGCGTTTGAAGTTGAGCTGCCTTTTATACTAAAGTTATAGATTGCTAATATATGACAGAGTTTAGTTGCGAAATATTGATGAATTTTATATTGTTTTAAGACAACTCTCGCACTAGTATGTACTAATTTCTGTGTGATTTTTTAAAAACTCAAGCAACGGACACAAAGCTTTGTACACCCATCCCATTACCCCACCACAAAAACCTAGACGTTCGTGTAGGGATCGGACCTTTATGTGCCCAATGTTATCATTGAGCGCAGTTGCAGTGGCAAGCTGATCACTTAAAAGGGCATAGCGATACGGTCGCCTCCATTACATGGGTTCTGAACATAGCTAATAAAAAGTAATTGTAGAATTGTGGTATATTTAAAAAGTTCAGTTCCATCTGATTAATGTTTTGGGCATAATATACCGTAGTGGTACAACTGTACTGTGGTAGGTTATACCCATATGTTGCGAACTAGGCGCACTAAATAGGGAATAAACATTCAAGTATTAACTACAGAACTATAAAGTTGTACGCAAGTTTAATACAAAATCTATCTGTGTAGAGAGTTTGCTATTTTGTTATGCAAACAAGTGGATTGATTAGCTTTGTTACAAGTGAAATCCCTAACGCAGGCACATTGTGAAAAGGCTGACCTAACATGTAAAGACGAAATAGTGCTATCCACATCTAGAGTCGTTTAACAATGAGACCGGAATACCAAAGAGTTTATATTGTTTGTGTTTACCCTCATTCTATAAACAGTAAAATGTAGGCAGCCGGTACAATTTATTTCTCATACATGAAAGCACGTACAGTGCTGCATGTATGTTTACAATACTATAGATTCAATAATGCAACAGTGTGTTGCTGTTTTCATGCATTTTATATAGCTCTATTATTGCTAGAGGTTCTAACTTCTAAGTCGACATATTTGTTTTCTTTTACTGCAGAAATATTAGCTTATATTATCCTATTCTAGAGCGAAGACCTTCTTCTCTTTTTTTAGTCACTTCTACCTATTAGGCACTAGTTTAAGCAAGAATCTTCCATATTTTTCGTCCCGCCATCCTTACGGCCTACCACTTGCCACCGAGCACCTTCTATGAGCCAGTTTGTGCTGATTTTAGTTTAAAGTTCCTCTGACAAACGGCAATCGTGGCTTGCGGGGTTAGTCTAAGTGATTTATTTTACCGGGCAAAACGAATTTAAAGTGCCAATAATTAACAACGGCAGGTGTTCATAGTTATATGGCTGGAACGAATAAGTAAGTATGGTCCTCCAGGTGGAATTTGTATTTCATTGTGAGTGCGCAAACACAAGTGCATTCTCTATACCCTAACTCTCATAAACTGATGGGCCGACAATCTGACACCACTAAAGTTATATTAGGCGCAGGATCAGCTTTTCGTGCTTTTTGAGGCATAGGAGTGTTCAACGCCAACATCTTCCTAAATGCTATTGAGAATTGCTTGACCGGAAAACCCAATAACTTTTTCTGACCTAACCCGGGATTCAAACACTTATGCACGGCCGTCGTATTCACTATTACTGGGCCACCGAGGCAGTTAGTCGGCTGGGACGAATACTTATATATTATATTATACTTATATGCACTACTAGCAAACGGCGAGCGTAAATGGTGAGTCTTATTAAGTCTCATAGCTGAGGCTCTATTCGCATTGCATTTTATATAAACAGCAAATACTTGGCAAAGTTACACGACCTGTATTTTTGTTTTAAGTACCTATGTAACTCAAAATAAAAGTACCAACTATGTAACTATGCCAGAAAACTACTGGTAAAAGCATCCTGAATGCTTGCCAAGAACATTATTAAATGCGCCTTGCTCGCTACATACCCTGCATTATAACAAGTGCTTGGAACATTCACAAAACCTTTAGCGGTATTACCAGTCTTACTAGTAAAATAGACAATGAGTTAAACTTGAAAGAACTTGAAGACTTTGTATTTGCAAGAAACTTGTTTTTTTAGTGAAAGGAAGTGCGTGCCTTGTGTGTTTAGAAATTCGCAACGCAAAAGGTTAAGGCAAGCCACTGATTTGGACTTGAGCCATATTAGCGTTTACTTTGTAGTCAACTAGATTTTGCCCGCGGCTTTGCTCGCGGTAATCCAGATTTTATACATCGGCAACTGTACCTTTTCTGGACTAAAGTAACACTATGTCCTTTTCTGTACTCCTGACAAAATAAATTTCATGATTATCGGTCCAGTTAAGGCGTAAAAGCGTAACAAATTAACAAACGAACTCATTGCCGGCGGCTTCGCTCGCGTAAATGGAGGTTTGGTTACAGTACTTTTTTCTGGATGAATGGTATATATCCGTTTCTGTACTCTTGACAACGTATTAACCTCATTTTCGAATTTATAATAGAACTATATTTTGCCCGTGGCTTCGCTGGCGTAAATGTAAGTAAGGTTAATCACTTTTCCTGGATAAAAGAAACATCTCTACCTACCTGGTACCTACCCAATGTCCTTTTTTGTATCCCTGACAACGTGTACGCGAAATTTCATAATGATCGAGTAGCTGAGGCGTGAAAGCGTAACAAACACATAAACTAATAAACAAACTCACATTCGCATTTATAATATTAGCTAAGATGGGATTTAGGTTTTGGAAAAATACAGCGAATGCTGCATTGGTTCGTAGAATATATGAGTACAGGACTTTCCTTTCACAAGCTTTGTTTAGTTCAAGTAAGCTTTAGTACCTCCCTCGGGTATCGTAAACGGAACAAAGACTAGTTGAACAGGCGATAGGGTACGACTGCATTATTAACTTCGCATAGTAACCGCCACACCTGCAAGATTCATTCTAGCAAAATCCCTAAGCACTAACGCGCAAATCAACTGAGCACAATATAAAGAACTTCATATATCCTTGTCTTATGGTATTAAGCACTTAGGCAGTAATATCTAGAAAGTTTTGGCCAGTAATATCAATAATATTTTTTAATAACAACTATACAGATTTCGTGGTTTGCCTCGTCAGTGCCAGTGTACCTATTGTCGTGCTTTCGCCACCTTCGATAGCAAACACTAGTCTAGGCGTGTATGTTTGAATTTTTGCATCGCAATATAGGAATTACTTCCAGCGTGGATAATGTTTTCAAACAACTTACTAAGCTCTATATTATTATCTAAAATGGTATCCTTTTGTTTCAGAACTGTGATGATAGTAACTGGAGTACTGATGCTCATCGCTTCGCTGTACGAAGGCTACCTGGAGCGAAAATACCGGCTTGCTGTGGAGTCACGGGACCTTGAGTTGGCACACGACGACGCAAACCATAAGCAACCTGTTGGTACTTTCGTTTATAATATCCTTCTTCTTACTAGCACGACGTGGGTCAGTTATTGACCCGAGAGTAAAATGCGATGTTGCTACTCAAACAAAGTGGCTGAGGCGATGAGGCGATAAATAATAATTTTCGCTGAATTCTACCGATGCGGTGTACGTACCATGTGAAACAAACTGTGTGATTGAGCAGGGCGATAGGTCGAAAAGTAGCCGTTTTACCGGCGGCTCTGTACAAATTCATTTTATATAAGCCGAACGACAATCCCGGCCGAGGGGCATTGTAATGTTGACTAACACAGAAGGGACGGTCATTATTAATTCACAAAGTTCGGTATCCAGTCAAATATTAAACCCCGAAGTTTGTAACCGCAATAATAGAATTTTTTATGAAGTCTTTTTCCCTTCGAATTTTTCACGAATGCCACCGTCGGGTAATCTCCTCTGTTCCTTATCTTCTGTCAGTTTTCATTTAATGTTATTCCTAAAAGGTTTTTCAATTACTTGTGACCTCATATTGTATTTATTGGCAGCTTAGAGCGAACAAAAGTTATGATTGAAGTCTTATCTAATATTCACTATCTACTTATTTTTGTAAGGTTGATAGTCGCCGATGTTTTTGCCAGCGTTGTTGTCATGAACTCACTGGAAGAGCTTTTGTGCAATTCAATGCTCCGTCGCATTTTTCAATTCGTATCGCGTTCATGTCGTCTATACGCGTCAACGATACCGTGCACCCACTGTTTTAATCAAATTATAATTGTTTGAGCATGACAATGCCTCGAATTTGAATGAAAATAGAACATATTTCAAATAAACAAACGTGTATTATGTTATCTAATAGAAATGTTTAAGCTATAATAAAGGGACTACTATAATAATAGGTTCTGATATCAAGTGTTTTATATTAGGACAAAATTGATGAAGCACCTAAAGTGTTACGCGGAAAATATTAAGGTGTATCATCATTAATCTTTGTGGAAGTGGGTGGGGATATTATTGAGGTATTTCATAACAAGCCTGCAGCATGTGTTGGGGTGGGTACGGAAATGGGAGAGGGAACGCAACACGGACATGCGATAAGGGAGATTTGTAAAAAATAGTAACCAGAGCATAAGTCCTAATCTAATCTGAATACATGACTGATATATCAGTACACAACATGAACTGCAGATTTCATACTATTTGCCTTATATTTAAACAGAATTTTTGATATATGGATAATTTGTATTGCCAATGATCATGAATACGCAATAAAAAGTGTTAGTTTAATTAATTATATTTAGTAGCCGTCGCATCGAAAATTATGCTAGGAGTTTATCATTGATTATACTTTAAGGATTTACTTTTATATGGACAGTTGCTAATTGCTTTTAGCGATATTATAGGCTATAAGTATTAAAAAAAATATGCGAATTAACATTTTTTATAACACGGCTTTGTTTGCGTAAGAAGAGGTTTCATAAGAATTATTGTATAGTATATGTATTAAGACAAATTTTAATTTACCGACAGGCTCGGGTTGAGTGGTCACTTTGTCACGAAACAAGTGTCGAATATTGCCAGTTCGATCCATTTTACGTTCTTAGAGTGGCACCAAAAGCCTCTCACAAAAAGCTTCCAGTGCTATAGATTGCGCTCCAATATATTACATATAGTTGTCAACTGTATTCTAAATCAAGTTTCTTTAATCCTAAATTGGTGGTCAATATTACGAAAGTTCCAATAAGTTGTCATATATTAAGGACCCTGATATAGCTGTAGTCAGTTAAAATGGGAGGTTTTATCTACATACTATAGATAAATTGTAGGGTCCTCCGTTTCTCCCAACCAACTTTTTTATTGACGTATGACGCGGGGTGATAAATAGCTTTTACCTCGTATGTGACCTTTTGCCCCATATTATCGCAATAACGATAAAAATACGTATATACGTATATCTGTAGTATATTGCCTCGTTAGACCAGGGGCGTAAACGTAAGCGCAAGCGAGTGTGAAGTACCGATATTGATAACCAGGTCTCGTAAATTGTTACGACATTTTTAACAGAAATATGGATTTTGGAACTGCACAAAATGCAAGAGGCTGCGGTGCCGAGTGTTGTCGGCTCGTACCCACACAGGACACATTTGTGTGATCCACAAATAGTTATTCCGAGTCTGGGTCTTTTTTGTATACATTTTGTGAATGTTTGTAAAGTATCCCGCAACACAGGAATTATTCTATAATAGAATAATTCACAGGGTTGGTAAGTTGAGTTTAACTTCCGCATTAGAATGCGAGATTTAAACTCAACTTACCAACTCTGATCTACGTGTAAAGTAGGGGTGTGTTATTCAGATGTCATCTCATTATATATGTCATCGAAAAGATTGGCAGAAGTATAGGTACACCCACATTACGTCAGGCTCACATCTGGTTCCATTTTAAGACGACGTATCTAGTGCTACCTACCGCTCACATTGTAATACTCCCGGTACTGTGATTTTCTAACAGATAAACCCTATGAACTTTAACCGATTAGTAGCAAACATAACCGTTATTATACCAAGGGATCATCAAAGAAGTCACCCGTTACGATATATAATCATATATGTTACTGCTGGCTATCTCTTCCTACGCGAATAGGTCGCATCTCTTCCCCCATTGTTCTTTACCGATGAACTATTATGACATCATTGTGTTTGCAGGCTAGCAACAATGTGGCACAAGCCGATGGGAAACCTGCAGACAATGGGGACAGAGACCTTCGACGGGAAACTTGCGGTGAGTACCTAATCAGCGTTATGCGACACAACACCAATAACGCGATGTTACTGTATATGTTCCGGCATGTTCACAATGCGCTGTTTGTTTAAATGTTCGTATAGTATTGGGTTAAAGCGTTATGGTTGAGTTAGTACGTTCACACGGTAAAATTTTAGTTGCTCAACTGTTCGAGTGATTTGAATATTGGAACGAGTTTAATTGGAACAATAGATGTAGATTCAATACTGTTATTCTATGATATTACAAGACGACGTAATTTTTTTATTTTTGCTTGCCTCCACGGGAACTTATATTTCTGCCTCCAGCTTTGCTTATGTAAATTACACGGGTAATTTACATAAGCAAAGCCGGAGGCAGAAATAAGTTTTGTTATAACAATCTATTTTCGTACTAATTACTTTCTACGCCAAGTTTCGCCTACAATATACTGGAATTAAAAGAATCCTATATGTTATTCCGGGACAATACATAGACGCACAATATTACAATATACAATAGTACAATATTCAAAGGAAATCAAAAAATGATTACAACTCATACTATACAGGGTGTCCCAGAAGATGTGAATCAAATTGTAACTTTAGATTCCTTAAGTAAGGAATTTTCAAATGTGCCAAATAAAAAAAAGATTTAGATCAAGATTTTCTTTGGTGCAAAAAAGATTACAAGACACCAAAATTATGACGCGATTTCAAAACTACAGCAGTTTTAAAAAAAATCGTTTGTATATTGACGAATCAGTCCTTCACAAATAATAATAGTGACAAAAAATGAAAATTTGCCATAAACGAAGCACCTGTAGTTAAAAGTCTAGTAAAAGTCGTACTTTTAAAAACTTTGATTTTTTTATTTTACCTATATAGGTCATAATTTTTTTTAATATTTTAATGTAGCACATTTGAATGGTCCTTACCTAAGGAATCTCCCGTTGCAATTTTAATCACATCTTCTGGGACACCGTGTATATACGCAATAATAATGAAAATGATCTAGGACTGTTTAAACTTGTAATAAATAGTAAGCGAAAGAATTACTTATCTATGGGCTTGTGTTAAAACAACCCTTAACGTTCATTTATAATCGAAAAGTACTTGCGTCTGTTTTCATTTCATTCAATATTGTTAAGTTAGGGAACAGGCGTGAGTGTATGTTATATGCCAATAAACAACCAGCCAATCGTTGTTATGAGCTATATCGTTCAGTGCAGGTCTTTTTGGTAAACAAATGCTCAGCGTTCGAAAATCACAGCCTGCTTTGATTAATCGATTCAATAACCGCGTTAATAAAAAAATATTGCCGTGTAACGCAGAATAATAGCGATAAAGACATTATTTTTTATGAATTCTATTATTTTGTATAATATTGTCTTCTGTTTAAGCGAATGTTATTCTTTGAAATTAAACTACTATATACGGATTTTATCGCGTTATTTATTTTACACTTTATTACAAAATTTTGAAACTGTTACACTACTACTAGATACTATTAAACTTTACTAATTTCTAAGCTAATTAAATTATTAAAACTATTAAAACTATTCATATTTAAGTTTACACTTTCCTTCGACGTTTCGGTTGCTTTTCAGCAGCCATGGTCACGGGGAGACTAAGATGGTAGTTGTCTCAATGTTCCAGTGTCGTTATTTCAAAGTACTCGAACATAATTTAATCATTGGTGTTTCTATTTACGCAGAATAAGCTCAGAGTATCATGAAGTCTAGCTGAGGTTTGCTTCTTCTTGCGTTTGACTATTTGAATTGCTGGATCCCAAGCTGGTGGTACATTCCAACCATCTTCTCTATTGAAATTAGGATGTTTTTTGATTTCAATAGCCTTGCGAAGCATCCTTGGTAGGAATCGGTGTTCTTTAGCGAGAATCTGTGGTTTGTCAAATCTCAGGTAGTGGTTGGTTGGTAGTTGGTCCCCTGTTGCACATGTTCACACACAGCAGACTTCAATGAGCGTTGGTGTTTTACATCAGCTATGTGTTCTTTCATGCGGGTGCCTATGCTTCCCTTGGTATAACCAATGTATGAGAGTCCGCAGTCACAATCTATTTTATAGATCCCTGCATCTTGTAAAGGTAGTTGGCACTTGACGGATGGTAAACAGTTACTTATCTTCGTCGGCGGCTTGAAGTATGTGTTGATTGAAGCTCGCTTTAAGATGTAGCCAATCTTGTCAGTGACACCCCTTACATAAGGCAGTATAGTAGGCTGGCGCTCGACTGTGTCTGGCTTTTCTCGGGATCTGTGACAGTACTTGCTTGACATGTTGAAGCTCGGCGTCCAGGTGTTTTTTGTCACAGATCATGTGGGCTCTCTGAAATAAAGACATTCCCATGGTAGCTAACTGTTTAAGATGGTGGTGAGATTCACCGTTTAAGTACCTATTTGTATGGGTCTTTTTTCTATACACAGTGTGGCTCAAAGTATGATCAGGATTCCTGATGACAAGTACATCTAAGAAAGCTAATGAATTATTTGCCTCTAATTCCATAGTAAATTGGATTTTGTTATTAATGGAATTAAGATGTTCTAGGAATACTCTTACACTATCTGTTGGTAATATTGTAAAAGTATCATCTACAAACCTCTTATAAATCTTGGGTGTGATGGGGGCAGTCTGTAAAGCTCGAGCCTCGAAGTCCTCCAAATATATGTCATGCACACGCGCACGCGCACGCGCACGAAGCTATGTAAATATTAAACGACTATACTATGAAACCATGAAACTATGAAACCATGAAACTAGGAAACAATGAAACAATGAAACTATGAAGCTATGAAACAATGAAGCTATGAAACAATGAAACTATGAAACAAAGTAACTATGAAACAATGAAACTATGAAAAAGGTAACTATGAAACTATGAAACAATGAAACAATGTAACCGTGAAATAATGAAACTATGAAACGATGAACCTATGAAATAATGAAACTATGAAACAATGCAACTACGAAACAAAACTATGAAACAATGAAACAAATCTATTATTTTGTGTATTATTTGACGAATGACCCGGCTGTCCGGGGAAGTAACAACTCACGGTAAACCGATTCATGTAAGTGCAGAAACACTGTTCCTGCGTTTCGCTCAGTTAGTACTTTCTCTTAGTTTATCAAGTCTTAGATTATCAGACATAATTAAAATCTATTGTGTTGTGCTGTAATTTAATAGGTTAAAAGGCTTATTATCTCATTAAGGATCTAACCTACATTACATACACCTAGTACATACAGTACTCGCATACTAAGAACAATAATTTACGATTTGAGCCTTCAACACTCAGTATTTGTAACTCAGGCGATTGCTTGCTCGCTACACCATCCAAGAAGTATATCTTCTATTCCTTTTATCTTGAAATGTTCTTCGCGTGTGATACTTATGGGATTGCAAGCGATTGTAGGCTATAGTAACCGTTTACTACGAGGCGGGCTGCAGCCTTGAGTAACTACATAAAAGATAAAAATTCAATTAAACTACTTATGAAATTAATTACGTCTGTACCTTCGTTCCTAATTACTCTGTAAAATTAATAACTGAAAGAAAAAAAAATTTTTAAACTTTTTATAATTTCGTTTTCCTCAGGTAACAAAAATAGACTAATCTCTATGTAGCTTTCTCAATAAAGTTTGTTCATAAGGAGTTGATTTAGAAGTTTTGAGTACCTAAAGAAGTTGTGAGTGAGGTCAGGTAATACAATAGGTGGAAGATTCGACTCTGTGCGAAAATCTAAGATTTATGTGTATACATAAATTGACTAAGGAAATCCAAAAGTAAAGCTCCTTCTTCTCTCTTAGCCTTTATTATTCCCAAGTCACTTGGGGTCGGCTTTTCTGGTCTAACCGGATTTGACTGGATATCAGTTTTTACACGGAGCGGCTGCCACCTGACCTCCGCAACCTGAAGGCTAACGATACCCTAAGGCTAGACCAGTGTCAGGATATTACTGACTTTCCCAATAACGACTGCCATAGATGTTCATGGCAGCCGGGACCGACGGCTTAACGTGCTCTCCGCTATCCTATATTTAATCTGTCAGCGTAGCCATATGGAGACACAATGATATAAGCACTGCGTCTAAATGCCGGGGTGTCCGTAAGCATATGAACGAATTTAGTAAATTAATTTTGTAATAAGTTTCTTACAAGTTGTTAGTTAAAGTTAAGTATTGATGTTAGTCAGGGCAAACATTACAAATGTCAATCATGAAGCTCAAAAGACCATTCGCAATAACAATACGAAAATATAATGACATGATATTTTTTAAATTATATAACGCCTTCTTCTAAACCCGGCTTCGCACAACAAGCTTTTATTTATTTTTATTGAATTTCTAACGGCTCAGGGCGCGTTCCCACTATGTCGTGACGATTAATTTATCGTTGGACGACTGTCGTTTCTAGCTGTTCCCATTATATCGACTGTTTATCGTCACTGTATCGTCGCAATATTTTATCGTTGAACGTGTAAACGACGAGACGATATGTTTATCGTGGCTACGATGGATAGTTGCAACAACGACACACGATTTGCTGTCATGATTAGTCGTGACGTTTTTTATCGTTTTACGACTGTCGTGCTAGCAGTTCCTATTGACCTATTGACTGCAAAAAAAAGTCGTGGACGATAGTTAATCGTGTCGTCCTGTATGTGAACACCTCTACAAGTCACGACGCTTTAAACGACACGATAATCTATCGTCACGACATAGTGGGAACGCGCCCTCACTCTAGTTTCAAAAAGATCGAAAGAAGATAAAAGAGAAAGAAACATCGAGTAGTCTATCTGCATTAATGTACCTTTAAAAAATGCATTAATTATTTTAATTGATTGGGTAATTCTGGGAATTATATCCAACATCAAAACAGAATAATGTAGTTGTATGAAAATAGGCTCGCATCGTATTACGCGAAACCTTAACATAATAAATAGCAGAATATGAATCCTACTTAGGCTACACCTGCCTAGCCCTCTGGGAGCAAACAGACGTGAGATAACTTATCTGTGTATTGAAATATACATTTATATTACATATGAAAGTAATGAATTCCGTTCCCTCAGGTACGGCAAAGGCACAGTTATTATTGCTAGTCTGATTAAATTAAACTCGGTATTAATTACCCGCGATTGGGAATTAGGCAGTTTACATTCTGCGATTAAAGGATTATCAGGTACATTAAAACGTACCTTAGTAACTGAGAACTCTCGATAAATGTTCTGCTAAAGACATTTGTTAATATTGATGATGCTATAACCTAACTAATCCTAACTAATATCTGTCTGTCTGTTACCACTTCACGACTAAACCACTCAATCGATTTGGATGAAATTTAGAGGTAGTTTAAAACTTGGGAAGGATATGGACTAGTTTTTAGTGATGAAGGTACTACACGGGCGGAGCCGCGCGCAAAAGCTAGTATTATAAATACGAATGGGAGTTTGTTTGTTATGCTTTCACGCCTTAACCACTAGACCGATTATCATTAAATTTCGCATACACGTTGTCAGGGACACAGAAAAGGACATGGAGTACCTTTAATCCAGAAAAAATTATCATGCTATTTCGCATATACATTGTCAGGGGTACAGATCAGGGGTACTTTTCATCCAGAAAAAACTACTATGTGCCTAAAGAAAAGAAAATTGATATAACCTACATACATTTACGCGACCGAAGCTCCGTGCAAAATCTAGAATCGTTATGTAGCATCATATCTGCGTTTCACTGCTTAACTAAGTTAGTTGTTCGCATATTAGGCACAACTAAGGTAATGACGCCGACCGTCCCCTGAGATAACATCCCATTTAACGAGTATTGTCCTGAAATTAAGCTAACATGATTTGATACTAGCTACATACATTTCCCTGCTTTGCTAATGCAGAATATTACAGTTGTAAAAAGTTTTGCTGTAATTGTTGGACTTACGGCCAAAGATTTTATTGTTTTGGGCTTTTCAGATCGTTTCATGAAATTATTACTTGCACCAGCAACTTCAGTCGCCAGGATTTTTGGTAGGTACATAGCCCCGTCCCCATTCCACCATTTGGTCAACATAGCAAACTTATTAATGTCTCCCAAATGGGATAAGAATTTAAATGCAGAAAGTTTTATTAAAATCTGTCCAGTCATTCATCTTTTCCAGTACTGAACAAACATACAGATGACACACAAATTCTAAACATATTGATACGTGTTATTTTTCTTTTTCTACATTTTGGAGCAAACTTTTTTTAAATCTACTCCTTGTGCAGACGTTTCAACCTATACATATTACAATTATAGAACATATAGATAGATGACAATAAAATCGCTTGTTTCTAAAACAATATGATATCGAATAGAGTTGCAGCCCTATACTAGTGTGACAACACGTATACCTACGCAAATATTTAACGAGAAATTGGTAACAAGAAACTGCGGAATATCTCCGTTATTGGCAAATGTACGCTGAGTACCTATTTGCTTTTATCTTTAAGTGTTTAATCGAATTATTTGGTTCTCATTTGGTATATGCTTTAACTCTAACTTTCAAGGAGCTTTAATTTTCCAGCTGATAATTACAAACATACGTATAAGTAATACATATGTATATACTCACGTTTATTTCGCGGCGGGGTATGCAGACACTACAGATTTCGAATTGGGTACGATCGACTTGTAATATATTGCTTGCTTCATCTTTAATTTAGAGTGTTCTTAGCCAGCTCGCTTTTTTTATTTATGATGACTCCCGCCTTAGGAATAATTTCTGTGTCGCGGGGGACTTAACAAAACATTCAAACAAGGGACATAAGGAATACCCAGACTCGGAACAATCACTTGTAGATCACACAATTTTTTGTCTCGTGTGGGATGCGAACCCACAACACTCGACGAAGAGGCAGTGGCGACCGCTTAAGCCACTACACCATCTGTGCAGCCAAAATGTGTGCAATTTTTCTATTCTGACCAAAGATATATAAATACTCCTAATGTTTTCTAAGCAGTTCTTTTAATTCGTATCAGAGTTTAATTAAATTATAGTTTTAATCACAAATTATCTCTTTAATCTATACTAATATATAAAGCTCGTGAGTTTGATTGTTTGTTTGAACGCGCTAATCTCAGGAACAACTGGTTCGATTTGAAAAATTATTTTAGTGTTGCCTCACGGGGGCGGCGCAGTAACGATAAACGCGGGTAAAACCGCGGACACATCTAGTAATACTATATAATCTACGAAACGTAAAACAAAGCTTTCAAGTGTTTTATAAGGAAGTGTATAAGGTCTGTCGAAAATCGGCCTGAACGTTTTTCGAAATTTTAATCAACGTTAAGTTATAATGTATATTTTACTGATTGGTTACTAAGTAGCTACAATAACGTTCGTACCGTTCATTGCTTGTGTACCACAGTAGATGGTGACGTATGGTCATCACTTTGGTGCACGAGCAATGAAAACGCAAATAATGCTCATCTATGTAGTATAAATAAGATTATATGAAAAAACAACTAAGGATAGGAGTACTATGTCATTGTTACTCTTATATATATAAGAACCTCTCTATATATGTGACCTTCTGTTTAGTTAACCCAATATATATGTCAAGTATACAAGCTTGTAAACAACTTCACGAAAGGTTTTCAATTCTGCTTGCATATTGTTTTAAATAATACAACCTTTTTGTATCCAGGTGTATGGTCGGAGGTACTGCTATCTTTCTCGATACTGTCGAACGGCAGAACTATATTGAGTACGGACACTCCCAACGACGGTGCATTGACTTGCCTCCACGGAATCAGGTACCTTTTATTTTATTATCCAACTTTGTTAAAACAGTCCTGACTCTATCGTACTGGCATATGAATAGAGATTCTCAGTCCCAATAATTTAGTTTTACGTCCGCTTCCGTTCGCAATCGGTCTAGAATAACCTCTCTCGCAAAGTGCTATTGATCTAAGTCTTATTTTAGTAAGACTTTGATTTAGAATTCAATCGGGGACCAACGTATCTTGCCTTTTTTATGTTCGTATAATCAATACGTCCTTTTTTTGTACTTTATTATTAACACTAGATACTTTATTCTTGCTTCTATTATTTCGAAATACGATTTATTTCTATTACAAAACAACACGTCTTAGTCGATAGATTTAATGTTCATGGTTTATTTTACACACGGTATTAAAACTATGTAGTAAAACAAGATACCAGCTGAAGAATATTAAGCCGAAAAGTTGTCTTTTACTTGATTCATTAAAATCCACTGACTTACCGTTCCATTGTTCTTTACAAATAACACAATATCTTTATATTGAATTTATAGAAGTCCATAATATTAAATATTGAAACAAATCAGTACTTACTTGCCGGTGTTCAATAATTACAACGCTCATTTAATAAAGTTTTATCAATAGCTGAAACAGTAGGCTGCATAATTTCACTTTTATGCTTTGATGTTAATTATTTTTATGCATCGTTTGCAAATAAATTTACGGTATAATCGGTTTACGGATTAATTCACTGTAGGTATGTTAAACTGGGCAAATTTCATATATAGACATATCGATAACTTTAGTTCGATAGTCGACTATAAAGGCTAATACTAGCATGCGTTAGTCGGTCTAGTCGATTATATAACAAATGGATTATATAAAGTCAGTTTGGTACATTTGTTTGATGGTAATCAATTAACTTAGTATGAGTTATTCGCTAGCAGTTATTTCGTTTAAATTGAGCGTACAGAATTTATGGACTAAGATGTAGTCTATCTTTGAAAAATGGATTAATGTTATCCAATATACCTAGCTTAGATTAAAGTTTTAGTAGCGTGTTATGTAAAGCTTAGCTTCTCCTTTAATTAATACCTAAAGAAAACTAATTAGATACGAAATATTGGCATTGAAATGAAATGGTTGTTATTCTTGCACCATCACGACATGCATGAACAATTAATATTATGTAGGTACAACAAAAACACAAACAAACAAAAAAACTTAAAAGACAATTAAAATGTTGTTTGTGTGAAGATGCATTGCTTTTAGTATGCTTTAATGATGATACGATGTGAAGCTAGATCTTTTCTTGATATTAAAAACTCAACCTCTACTTAAATGCAAACTTCCTCGAGGTAGGAAAGTATCTCTACATTTCCAATTGTTAAATGGGATAAAATGTACGTAGCTCCAAACACGTGGCTACGTCAAATTTTTAACAAAGCCACAATGGTTTAGCATCCCCTAGCCATCATAATTCATGGACCATACTTTCAAACTGGGCTAACATATTTTTAACAGAAAAATGCAATTTAACTTTTCTGTCACGTGCGCATAAATTTGAACAGACTGTTTTCGTTTTAAAAATGTTCATAAACAGGTTTCTAATTTTTGCGATTGTAGTTTCTTGTAAATATTATGAATGCTTATCAAATATGTTTAAATACCGTAGATTGTAACAAATTTATATATTTTAGAGATGTCTGCGACACTAGGGATAATTCCAATGACATAGCGAACTTTACAAACAATGAAAGAAAGATCAGACTCGAATAATACGTTTATTGTAAACAACATAATATATAATTGGCATATGGGCTCGACAACGCCCCAAGTATTTAATCCTATACTTGGCGTAACAACTGCGCCATTCGTGCAGGCATATTAAAGTACATTTCTTCTCCCTAACCTTTATTATTCCCAAGTCACTTGGGATCGGCTTTTTGTGGTCTAACCGGATTTGACAGGATATCATTTTTTACACAGAGCGGCTGCCACCTGACCTCCGCAGCCCGAAGGCTAACGATACCTTAAGGCTAAACCAGTGTCAGGATATTATAGGGCACTGACTTCCTAGTAACGACTGCCATTGATGTTCATGGCAGCCGGGACCGACAGCTTAACGTGCTCTCCGAGGCACGGAGCAGGCGATGATTGTCAATCAATACGCACATAATTTCGAAAAGTCATATAGCTTTCGAAAGTCCGAGGTGCGCGACGTGGGTTCTAACCCGAGGGCCCTCTGCATTGCAGTCTGTTGGTCTCCCCACTGAGCTATCGCTGCTCATCATATTAAAGTACCTTACAAGGCATTTATTGCTTTTTATTTCATTTACATTTTTCATCAATATTTTACTCTACATTTTGGCACGCATGTCAGCTGAAAATTATCTATATAGTAGTAGTATAAAGTAATTGGAAGTTCAATATTTCTCATATTCCGAGGGTTATAGACATCTATACTTCAGAGAATAATATTCTTGCCCGCCAATAATAATATAATATAATTGTGTTTACAATATTAATTTGTCTCAGCCTCGAATTCGGAGGCGCCCACTTAACTCGCTGTACCCCTTAAGTATCTGCTAAATTCGGGTAATTATCTAGAGTCTCGTGTATAGTTAAAGACTGTAACATCCTTAACAAAATAAAGTCCTGTCAAAATATTAGACCTTGCTTTTCCCTGAAAAATTGCAGTCTATGTCGTAATTTCTAGATCGATGAATTATTAGTTTATATTTGACAGGTTTATATCAGTGATTTGGGTGATTATGGTGCACACCTACCTGACGGTATTCTACGTGGCCGACAACAAGACTATGAGGGTCATCACTGAGCGCAACTTCTGGTATCAATCTGTTGGCAACGCGTCTTACTGCGTTGACACATTCTTCGTCATCAGGTCAGTATATCCAACATCTGCAATTTTACTAAGTTTAAGTTTTAATAATAATATGAATAATAATTTATTTTCATAAAATATGGTATTTGGTAGTATAACAATAGTATAAACATGTTTTGCTAGATTATAGCGTGCATTTTTTTAATACATACGAAACCATTAAATTTTTGTCCAAAAGTTCTATTACTTTGTAAAAGATGCATAAATTAAGCCAACTGTACAACCTTTTTTTAAATAATCCGATGTCTAGCTGCTTAAAGTGATTCGGTAGTTTATTATACATATACTTCTGTTACTCAATGTCCAATCTTAGGCAAAGATATCAAATAGGAGCTAGGTGAATAGTACACTTTCCCAAACAGATAACTAATAAAATAAGAATAACCCTAGAATAAGGTTAAGCTGAAAAAAAGTTAGGCTTATAAATTGTAGCCATATAATATAATAATACGAGTGAGCTTTACAATTGAATATCAGTAAAAAATAGGTTCGAGTTTGGTTAATAACTTTAAGTTGTAAAAAGAGTAACGAGTTAGAATAAATTGCATAAGCTCTAGTGTTTTGTATATTTTCTAGCCTACTGTAGCTGTAAGCCAAATAATGATTATAATATATAGGTTTTCTTCTTAATCGTTTAAGAGGCGGCCATTCTTTTTAGTATATTTACGTTGAGCTATTTAATTCTTAATATTTTATTTTTGTATCTTCATAGACATTTAAATATGACGTGAGCTACTCTATAATGCATTAAAGTTTATTGGAATGATGTATTAAATTGCAAATCTTGCTTAAATAGTAATATCTTCTACAAAGACAGAGATACATTTCCTTGTATCTCTATTCTCGTATTTATTTAAGTTATTCTGTTATTTTCATTAATTATTATTATATTTAGGCTATGCAAATTCACAATGACAAACAATCACGAGCATTAAAATTATTATTTAGATAAATATGCACTGGAATTTAATTAATACAAAGTCAAAACTTGTACTACAACGCGACAATATATACAATAGGCATTCTAGTATAACGGAATTAGAGATTCAATTTGAGCTAACATTGTTTAGCTGAACGTTTGATTAACGATTAGTTAGGATTTCGTCTGGACATAAACGATGAAACCCTTATCTACTTTAATATGTATCAGTCTGTTTGAATGACCGTCAGAAACAATTAGTTGAGAAACGCTTTCGGCTGTCATGACCAATATTAAATTACCAAGCTTGGATTCGCCGAATTAAACTATAAAGCTCGCAATCATCAATTCTGTCTCTCATCTAACAAGCCTTTGACAAATATTGTACATACATAGGTGTACGGACTAGGGGTGTCGTTATCCGATTTTTACGAAACATGTGTGACCTTTTTGTGTGATGTTCAGTAAAATTGACTGGTGCCCGCTGTGGCAATTTTCATTACGGTTTTTGTTAACACGTAAAAAAGCAACAGTCATATATTATAGGCTTCAACCTGGACTTTCGGTAGGCAGTATATTCATTTATTTGACAAAATGATGTTACGAAAAAGTATGGTAAATATTGTAAACAAGTCTTTAATAGAATAGTTTTTGACTCATTTTGTATTTGGCACCCCTAGCTCACCGTCCTCGAAGGTAAATGCCCACGTGTTATAAGATGACATAAATCAAATTAATGTGGTTCTCTAGCGTAGTGCAATGAAGCAGATATATTATAGGTAGATTGAAAAATAAGTAGATCGGATCGGGGGATCTATCGATATACAACTCAAGCGTTTATTTCCTCTTGACCGGTCTGAGATTTATTTATTTTAGGCGCACTTGTGCATTGCATCCTATTTCAATTACTTAGACAAAACCAAAAATACTTATGAAGCCCTATCAGAAAGTTGTACACAGACTGGTAGTATTAAATAGTCCTTTATTTTAAACGCTATTTACGAAGAAGATATGAAATGAGGTCTCAATTCCAGATAGTAGATAGTTGACATAAGTTCCCACATATAATGCATAGAAGGGAAGTAATCTAACTTCGTGTGATAAGGATACATACTATATCTCAAACATATAGCGGTTTTATTACTAATTCGTATTGTATGCAATCCATATCAATGTATACAAAAAATAGTTTTTAGGCCCCGTTAAAATAGTCTGCTAAAGAACACGCCAAGTAGTTATCTAGTAGTATAAGTCTAGAAAATGTAAGAATAGTATCAACTAACAAAATATACTTACATTATTTTGTAATAAAGTATGTGTTAGCGATAAGATTGTTTGTTTGTTGTAGCGGAATCCTCGTCACTATATTATTTCTAAGAACAGAAGACAAAAAGAAAAAGAGATCATCTGGTCAGCAAGACAAACAGGACATTAATAAGAATCTTAATGGGTTCAGTAATTCCGCACTTTCCATCTCCGTGATAAGCCAACAATCTTTTAAGGAAGATTTATTAGACAGGCCGAAGAGCAGCCTGTACACTTTAACAGAAATATTGGCCATGGTGAAGTCTTTCTTCATTCTGTTTACTTACCGAGTAGTTAGACTAACGCCTGCATACGGCTTTGTGATCGGTCTGAATGAAATTGCCTTGAGGTACACCCACGATCGGTCAGTCTTTGAGCCTGCCATTTTCGATCATATAACCTGTGACAAGTTCTGGTGGCGCAATCTCCTCTACATCAACAACCTGTACCCTCAGCGCGAGATGTGCATGGTCTGGTCGTGGTACATGGCAAATGACACACAGTTCTACGTTGTCGGTATCATATTGCTACTTATTTCTGTCAAGTAAGTAAAAACCTAAATAAAAGCTAACAAAACAAAATATTAAACGGAGCTCCGCTCTAAAAATTGTGTAAATCTCTTTGCACCAATCTTTTTTGTACTACATCTGTCTCTTTTAAAAGTGGAAAAGTTTCTTTACTCGATTCTTACAAGTTGTCTAAGAAACTATTAAGCCAATTTATGTTATGAATTCGTTCTAAAGAAGATTTTTTGTTTTCATTCGTATTTTCGTATTTCATTCAACAATTTACATATCTGGGTCAAGTTTGTGCATTACATATTCACATTAAATCATTTATCATTCTGGCATTCTCTTTAATGGCTATAGCAAGCATGCATAAATATACCTTAGATAAAATACCTTACAATTTTTTTAATTCGCAGACACCCAAAATTCGCGATGATATCATTAGGCTTGCTAATGACCAGTTCATGGGCAACTACAATTTACATATCTGTATGGCATCAATATAAGGCACGGATACAGGAGCCCTTCGAAATGTTTGACCCACTGTACGATAAGCCCTGGTCGAGAATTGGACCCTACTTAGTCGGTAAGTGATATTTTTTATCTCTGTTTTTTATCCTGTTGAAAAAATATAGAGTCTATCTTACTATATGTGATACGTAGAAATTTGGTTGGTAATTCGACCAATCTACTTGCTTAAGCTGAGCTGACCGCGGTTGGACCCTTGATGGATAACCGTTGTTTACATGTTAAGCCCCAGAGAGCGCAACACGTTAAGCCGTCGTCGGTGTTTCTGACCAAATATCGAAAACGAACAGGTTTCATTACACAGAATAGACTTTTGTTTTTGTCTAATTAATGATTAAGGTCAGACGACAAATATTATACTTGGTAATTAACTGTAACATTTAATGAAAAATAAACCTCAATGAATTCATAAAGAGATTATCATGTGAATAAATTACGATAAAGATAAACCAAGGATTCCAATAAATAGAGCAACCTTGAAATAAATTAGCGCGTCTCATCGATCTTTCTAAAACTTGTACCGGATTATGAATAGCCCGTGATGGATGAATGTAGTTCCAAGGCGAGAACAAATTAGTAATTTACTAAGTATTGGAGAGGTTTTAGCAAAGTTACATGTTATATAATATTAGCTATTTTAGTAAGCTGTCGAAAATTTTCGTGCATGTCTTAGTTAGATACAAATTATTTATTTATTAGTATTAGGGTAAAATTATTCAGCGCGTGTCGAATATACACTAAACTCAATTATCTTATTAATATTTGTGAATTTTATTGTAAATGTACGTTATATGTAACGTGCTAATAATTTATTGTAAGCATAGTAGGTTTTCTTTTTGCATGAATACACTTATTATTGTCGCCTTAATTAATGTTTTTTCACCGGATGAAAATGGTTACACCAAATTTAACGTGATTCAGATTGATTTATTTTATCATCGAGATTATAAAAAATTTGAGTTACCATAACTAACAAGAATACTAGTACTATTAAACTTTTTAGCCGCTCCAGTTTTCATAAATATGTATGTTTGTGTTTGGAGTGCGTTCACAGTGTTCACTGTCATAGAATATCGACGTGAAATAGCAGTATTCCTACTGTTGTGTTTCGTTCGGTGAGTGAGAGTGCCGGAGGCCCAATCACCCTCTTTCCCCTTTCCCGCTCCTTCTCCTTCCCATTTCCTTTCGTAAAGAGTCGGCAATGCGCAAGTGATGCCTCTGGTGTTGCAGGCGTCTATAGGCTACAGTGACCACTTACCATCAGGTAGGCCGTATGATAGTTTGCCACTTTAGTTGAATAAAAAAAAAAAGAACTGTTTGTTTGCAATGGGTGGCTACCGCCGCCTTAAGTCGTAAACCTATAATTTCATATAAACGAGATGGGTGTAAAAATCCAGGATTCAACCTCTTCGTCTCCATGTGACCTTTTTTTTTTCATCAGCTTTTTGTAATGTCCCTTTGCTGGGCAAAAGCCTCTCCCTTGGACTTCCAAATCACTCTGTTGGTGGATATCCCCTAACCTTATGACCTTATGACCTTGTGACCCCTATATCTCAGGGGTCTTTTGACTCCCAGGGTCCATATTCAAACTCGACCGAGGTGTCCCCAAGGTGTCTGCATACCAAGTTACAAGTCAATCGGTCCAGTGGTTCCGGAGCTATGCCTGTCACTAACAGACAGTCACAGACAGACTCACAGACCCACATAGTGTTTTCATTAACCTCTTCGAAGAAGACTCAGAGGTTAATAATTAACAATTATCTTACGTTTTCGGTACTAGCTATAAAAGCCGTATTTTCTTGCATTTTATGATACTCATATTAATATTCCAGTGACGGCGGATATCCGGCGTTGTAATATGTCTAGTTTCATAAGGCGCCGTCTGCCGAATGGTTTGTTCAGATACGTATGAAATCTTGCACTCCTAGCTTTACCAGCAGTAAACAGCACGTGTGCTGAACTGTTATACTTCCCACAATTTAGCCAAATAAAATCTATTCTTCACTTCAGGCTACTTAACTTTTATCTTGGTTTCCTATTGCCAAGACAACTAAAGAAACATCATTATATATATAATTGTTAATCCGTTAGGTGAAAGTCTTACTGTTGTTAAGAATCACGACAAAACTCCCTCGGGATTGCCCCAAATTCAGTGATTGCTTTTCATTTTTAATTTCCTAAAGAGCTTAGCCATAAATACATTATACACAGTCCATATAATGTAACGGTATTGCAACATCAGTATTTGCATCGCGAAAACAAAAATTACCGGGAAAATTCAATAACAAATGAGGAAGACGATTAATCAGATTTTACTTTTGTCCAAAATTGCATATTATCATAAATATTAACAAGGTAAT
The DNA here is from genome assembly GCA_930367265.1 of Catocala fraxini. Classification (NCBI taxonomy): domain Eukaryota; kingdom Metazoa; phylum Arthropoda; class Insecta; order Lepidoptera; family Erebidae; genus Catocala; species Catocala fraxini. The sequence continues at coordinate 11,496,764 of OV884026.1, read as the reverse complement.
TCCGGCAAACATGCAAATAGAATTACATACTTGTTTTTGGGACAAAGGAATTTGGGATTTAGGCAGATATCAGTGAAGTTCCCTTAGCATTAAAACACGTCTGAAAAATATCATTGTCTTTATGCCGTTTTCTCATCAATTTTTTGATAGAAACAGCTTAGCAAGTTTTACCATTATAACTATATTACAGTCCTTCAGACTATTGAAGCGCTACTTAAATCCAATCACTGTTTCAAGTGCGTCTAGCTTTGATAAATTATGAACAGCTGACTAGATAGAATGACTGCACTATTTTATCTCGAATGTAAGCACAAGTCTCTCCGAAAATTCATATAATATTTTAATAGCTCGTAGGTCGTTGCGGCAGACTGTAGTAAATTTAGACAGTGAGTTTTATTCAGCAAATATCGATTTACTGCGAACGTCGAGTCGAGTCCAAGAATAAACACTTACATGAACAAGTAATATTACGATTCCATTTATCCAAGCTCTGATTAAGCCAGAGAGGGTTGCGAATTAAAAGCCATTCAAACAATTAACTGAAATCGATGACTCATTAATCACACCTAGTATTTCAGAATGTCATCAATAATAGGAAGAACTATATATTCTAGTTCTCTAATTATGCGCATTTTGACAATTACAATTTTCACGTTGCTTATATTCCTGTCATGTTATATTAAGTACCTATACGAATTGAACAGACAGCAATCTCGCGAATGTAAATCGCCCTACGTCGCTAACGGTACCAACACGATTTTATACAGCGTAGTGTACTATGATTGAGATGATAATGAGAAGAGAAAGAGGGCTCGTGATCGAACAAAGACTTGTTTTGAAAAACAGGATTGTTTTATATCAGTAATCGGCACTTATTATTTGCAATTATTTCCTTTCGAAATGACAATTCGTATATATATATAAACGTTAGTGGAGTAAACATTCTCCTATTTGTATAACAAACGTGTTGAATTGATCAACTATGTTACACACAATTTACTTTATGCTCCTATTGAGAATAGTATCTTTTCTCAGTGGAAGCTTCTCTATCTTTCGTACAACACAACATACAAGCTAGCTCTATACAAAATGTTTAAAGTTGGAGCTCAACCAAATTTGGTTGCCTTATCCTCAAGTTGCTTTCAAAAATGCAGCATAAAATATACTTCCTTTCAACACGGATTTAAGTTATAATAGCGGCAATCTGTGCCGGCACATCATGTGAGCAAACAATGTAACGGTCATAACACCTTTTGTTAAGTCATAAGCCTATAATTTAATTATACGTAATTAAATACACTAACAGTAGGTCAATAGCACCGTTTCGAACATTTTTAAAATGTGTTACAAAATAAATGTTGAAATTATTTACGTTACTGTAACGTAAACCTGTTTGTTACGTATACTTACTTATGTTTTATTATGAAAGTAGACGTGAGTCGCGAAAAACGTTCGAGGTCACGTTTGTTTGCGTAATTATATTATAAAGTGGTATTTATACTCGGAGTAAATATGCATGCAGCATAATCTTAAATCTTGACATAATTAGACGTCAAATTAAACAACTTTTACTTCTTTTTCGTAATATTACAATGTTCTTGAACTATTTGTTTGTAGTTGACTTCGCGAAAAATACTCTATACAATAACATTTTATTGACCTGTAGTAACATCGTTGGAAAACAATACTAAGGAAATTGGAAAACAAATATTAAACTGGGTCGAAACGGTCGGCTCAGCTAGTATGCAGTAAAATAAAAGCTCTGTTAAAAATATTGAGGTCGATACAACGCGCCGCGCCGCCCGTGCCGAGATCGAGGGGAATGCTCTACGCGCAACTGATTGTGTAGCCCCTCGGAACTCGGATCCTCCCGTAATCCCCGAAAACGGGCCCTGTTACTGAGATTTTATCGATCCTACTAAAAGCTATACGCTCACAGCATTTTGGTATCCGTCGGTCGGTCAATAAGGGAATCATAAGAGGATCGACAAAAGCATAAATGTCGGGCATAGAACCGGATATCTCGACGCGTTAGGCCTTCGCACTCGCCGCTATTGCTGAACATGAACGTCGACCATTATCAATATATCCCTTATCTAGTGCAATTTGCAAGCAGAAGACCTCTTTACTTTAATATTCTTTCAAAGCTTTGAATAACCATTTGCTTGTTACTTGATAGCATAGCTTTATAAAGATTTCCTGTGGAACTTGCCATTTTATAGTACATACTTCGGGACTGTAATATCCGAAAGTCTGATTTCAAACTACCCGTAAAAGCACTATCACGATCATAAATACCATAAGTGGAACAAGAGTGTAAAAATAACAAGTGCAGCACTCGAATACGTTTGTTTGACCTGAGAAATTCGCGTCTGGCAGCCAGTTCGTTGAAAATTTATTAGAGTTTTATTATCGGGTGGTATTACGACTCCCCGTTACCCTCCTATTCTCATCATGCGCACAGATCCACCTCATATTTGATACAACACATATGTACGTGAACGACTCCAACCAATTATGTACAGCATCTGATTATTATCTCTGTGCAATTCACAAATAGGTATTTACTTATTCTCTTATGTGCTTTATTTATCTAGTATTACCTAAAGCGATTTTTAATACAACTAGCAATATACACATATATGTATGGATATACAAATGGCATCTAAATTTGGATTTCTTTCAAATATTAAACTTGACTTCACGGATGGCACAAGTACTTATGTAGTGCATCGTTAACACCAGTGCGACAAGTGTTGTGTGGTTGGATCCCCTCGAGACAAAACTTTTTATAATCTACAAATGATTATTCTAAGCAATTATCAACAATCTGTTGCCTCATTGTGTCCGTGGTTTCAATGTTTGTAAAGTCATCGATGATATAAAGATTGAATAAGTGCGGCAGTTGACTTTTTAAAAAGAAAGAATTAGTAGAAGAATTTATAATGTTGTCTTGGTTGATATAATATTTTTCTTTTTAATTTTATCTGTTTTTACAGTATCTTTTAATTTAAATATTTCCAGGGATGGTGGTTGGTTGGTATTTGCACATGACGAAGTGCCAGTCAAAGCTGCCGTACTGGGTGGTGGCGGTTGGCTGGCCCGTCGCGCTGGGCATCTTCGGTAGTCTCATCTTCAGCATGGTGGACGGCTACTTCGAAGTGTGGCCCACCGCGTTTTACGTTAGCGTCGGACATACAGGTAAATTAATTTTTAATTTCGGATCGCTTGTATTAGTAATCCATTTATGTAAATCGCTCTCTGAATAAACTACGAAAATTTGATCTTAAACTATAAAATTGTACAAGTATGAAATTTTAATATTTGTGATTGGATTTCTTCCTTAGTTTATGTAATACTTTTTGTCGACATTAATATTTGTGATTGTATTTATTTAGTCTTTGTAATATTATTAACAACAACAATTAAAATAGTATCGCCGTGCCAGTGGATTTTCATAAAAGGAATCATAAACTTCAAGTTGCATAATATGTAGGTACATATTTGAGATTGCTATTTTATTTTTAACTTAAATTTTAATTTGATTTTAACATGAGTCCTTTTGATAGTGACGTTAGTGCCTTGGCATAATTTTGTGCTTGGCTGACCGCGATCTGCTTCGATTCCCGGGTCTGGTAAAGAAAGGATTGGCGTGTTATACGTTTCTGCCTATGCCCTAAGCACTACATGTAATGATTTATTTTTAAAAGCAATCTTTGAATATTACTTCCTTCGTTCTTAAAGGTAAAATGAAATCCTTATCTATTTTATAAATAAAACAAAAATCCTTGAAATAAATCATCTATTCGAAAAAGATTTTACTAAAAATGTTCGTATACGTTCTAACAAAAAAGACTCTTTGCCATATCTTATATCAGAGATAGTGCTTCATCGAAAGTGATGCCACAAAGTTTGGAAGGATTACTTTATCTCGAGTACATAGCTCCAGCTAACTCCATAAAATAAAAAGGATAATAGAGTCAAGAGAGTAATGAAATGGATAAAATAACTTTTTTGAAAGAATGAACAAAAAAACATGAAAACACTCATACTAAAAATTTGTTCAAAATCATTTTTTTTTTAACTATACTATTACTGGTACAATTCAACCTCCTACTGCACTCGTCCAATTTTTTGGATCAAAAAGAAAAGAATCCGAAAGTTCAATTTCATTCGTATTGATTAAAAATCGATAGCGTCCAATTTGCATTCAGTATAAGAACAAACTTACACGAAAGTCTAATGTAAGCTATTTTAGCTTCCGCAAAAGCATATTACTGAAAGTGAAATTTCCTGGCAGACTTAACATGTAACCTGCTGTTACGTGTTCAAGCTAAAATGTTCCTTAAATTTCGTACGCTTGTGTTTGAGTATGTAGATGAGAATCTTAGTTTGCTATGATAAAGCTTTGCTATTAACATAACTGAAGCAGTTTTGATGGTATATTCATTAAAAATGTTCTTAAAGATCGCTGGATACATTATATCAAATTTAAAATAAAAAAATATAGCTAACTTACTTGGCGCGTTTACCGAACCATAGACCACGATGTCTGAAGATAAGAGCCATTGACTATGCAAATTTTTAAGGGTATCCAGCAACGCATGTACTTAGTTAACCTCGTTTAGTGCATTCTGTCTATTATGACGTACTGTACCGTTTTTAATTATGTTACGGCCAGCTTGTTATTTCTTTTTGTTCGGAATTATATTCGAATTGAGGAATTCATTAATTATATTTGATATATTTAGGATACAGGTTGAATTAAAATTGCTAACATAGTGGTAGTTGCCTCAATATGTGTTTTTCGTTTATAAAATATATATCTATAAAGACAGTGTTGCTTATCGTGCTATGAGTCGTAAAAATTTACTGCGGGTGGCATGGTATTGAATAGTTGGAACATTGTAAATGCTGTTTACATTATAGTGCACATGACACAAGTAGCTGACTCGCGCATATAGATGCATATTATGCTACTAAAGCGGACTATATGCAAAGGCTACTAGCGCAGGCTATATGCATAACTATGCTACTGGCGCAGGCTACATGCATATGCTATTAGAGCGAGCTATATGCATATGCTACTAGCGTGAACTAAATGCGCGTGTTAAGCGACGGTGGTCCAATGGATGAAACAATGTCTTGCGTATAGAAGCCTTGGCTGAAACATAACCAAACCCTATCCCGATATGTCTTGTCGTGGAATTGAATTGGACAAAGTTATAGACTAAAATTAATATAATATAACTAGTTTAATACAATTAAAAATACAAAAAATGCCGTTATATTTGTTGTATATATTTAAATAAATATATGCATCACAAATACGAATACTTACCTACAACACATTTTTGATGCATGATATATAATGTGGATAACAAATATGTATACAATATATAAGGACATACAATCACACGTTTATGTTACACAATATAATGTAGATAAAAGGAACATACGTTATTTTCCACTCCTGGGGTGTCATTCGTATATAAATGTTGGCTTTGTTTACATATAATATGGTGCAGTAATAAACGACATCACGCTTTAGTTGTGAGCGCCTGAGGTTTTACACGGCTGTGGTCACGAGCTGTCAAACGCACGGATGTTAGAACATCGTTTGCAAGGCAGAAATACTTAAACATATGTACACCTATTTTCACTTGTAATTATTTTCAATGCATTTGCCTTCCTATCCTTATTGATTAAAATAATTTTAGAGATAATAATAATATCATTACATAGTCGACCTTGGATGCTGGCGCCCAAACAATTTTTTTTCTGTGTCTTAACATGGTTATATTAACTTTTTAAATTATGAATAAGTGATTATGATTTTTCTTTTACTATAAAGAATTAGTGCCTATTAGCTATATATCCTTTGACCCACTAAATAAGCGAACCTAATACTATATTTTTGTAAAAATAAAGACAACCCATTCTACAAATAATTACTGTATCGCGGCACGCTTTACAAACATTAAAACAACGTAAATAAAGAACATGCAAGTTCGGAACAGTTATTTGTAGACCACAAAATTTTGGCAGTCTTAAGGAGACGACTTAAACTATTGTGCCATGCGTATAATCGATTTTAATAATATGCTTAAGTTAAAAAAGTTCTGACAAATAGGCTAAACGAAATAGAACCCGAATAACTTTACTATGTGTACACCTACACACACAATACACAATAAATGTATTTAGTTTAAAGCTTATGTATTAATTTTCATGTTTTTGTCATATAGCTTGGGGCGTAGCAGTTGCGTGGGTGGCGATCTCATGCTGCTGCGGTTACGGCGGTCTCATCAACTCAGCGCTATCGTACCGCGGTCTACTACCACTCAGCAGACTTACGTACTGCGCGTACTTAGTGCACCCCACTATCATGATGTACACCTCTTTCCTCCTGGACGGTCCTTATCATATGCAGAACTCGAATGTGGTGAGTATGTTACTTTATACCGTAGCATATTGTAGCAGGCGACTTCTGGAGCTACAGGGTGGCTACGAGAATTTCAATGGCTACGATTGTTATGTAGTAACTTTTGGTCTCAGCTCACTCCAGGGTGATTATGATTTTGGGCTTCTAGCAAAATACCTAACTGTCAAAGAGAGAGAGAGTTTCTTTTTTGAGTTTAGTTATAACTTCTGTTTTAATTGAGTTATTTCGTATTTCGTATATTTAATTAGTAAGTTATTATTTAGAGCAGCGATAGCTCAGTGGGGAGACCAACAGACTGCAATACAGAGGGTCTCGGGTTCGAACCCACGTCGCGCACCTCTGACTTTCGGAAGTTATATGACTTCGAAATTATGTGCGTATTGATTGACAATTATCGCCTGCTCCGTGCCTCGGAGAGCACGTTAAGCCGTCGGTCCCGGCTGCCATGAACATCTATGGCAGTCGTTATTGGGAGAGTGTCGACACAAAAGATCCCACTGGGTCGAAGTGTCGCCGGTCTGCACTGACTGGCCTCCACATAAGATACATACATACATACAAGTTATTATTTACAAATGTGAATTATTTATACATTCAATTTATAAATAATTCACATTTGTAAATAATAACTTGTATGTATGTATGTATCTTATGAGGAGCAAATATGAGTAAGTACGTATAATAAATATAAATATGACAATTAAACGTAATAGGTTCTTGAAAATAAAACCTAATTTATAGTGGTTAGTAGCGGTAACCACCGGACTGTAAATGCATATTTTTCAATAACAAGTAGGTATATTATATTGGTTTTATTTTTCTCTAAATGGAAAGATGAGGATTTTCAAACTGTGAAATTGAGAATGCCTTATATATTTTCTGATGATGACTATTATGCGGGTGGCGATGGTTCGGATATCGAAGATCAGATCATGATAGAAAGTCAAAGTCCGGCGATGGGATAAATATTTTCTCGCAGAAGACTGCCAAAGAACAAACCTACCTAACTCTACATTTGAGATTGAAGATGACATACTTCTAGCTAGATTATCTTCTCAACCGTTACCTCCATCGTCATCACTAGCACCACAACAAGGACCATCTACTGCAACAGTTAAATTGACACAGGCTCCAAAAGGAAAAGTCCTACTCAATTTTACCTCCTGATGATTATGTCTCTGATCTCTATATCTACTGACTTGTCATCTCTAGCTACTCACAGAGAACTGTCCCCACTAAAGACTTTTCAATTATTCTGGATAACAGAGCTCGTTTAACATATCACATTTCAGACTAACTTATATGCAGACCAAAACGGAGGATCTTATAAGTCACAGAAGAAGAAATTGAATATTAATAGTTCTCAATTTAGTGATTGGAATAAAAAGGAGTTCGAGTTACCGATATTACTGGTCTTCTTCATTCGACTTACGAGACGAGTACATATTATCGTCATTCATGCTTTTGACGAGTTTTCTTGGATTCTAGGCAACTTACATTTAAATGATAACAGCTTGATTCTAAGTAGGACAGATCCTAATTATGACAAGCCATACAAAATCAGATCGTTTATTGATAAAGTTATAGACACACTCATAAAAATCTACTACCCTACAAAGAATATTGCAATAGATGGGTCCATGGTAAAATTCAAAGGAAGGAGTTCCCTTAAGCAGTGTACATGGCCAAAAAAAACAACCAAACGCGGATATAAGGCTTGGACCAAGTGTTCGCCCACTGGCTATTATCTTGACTTTGACATCTACACTAGAAAAGTTGGAGATAAAGTGAAAACAGATATAGGAGGTAAAGTTTTCAGGATTTATATATCTCAGAAGTGATGATCAGTGAGTGCTGTGTGTAATTTCTTATAATGCAAGCATTTTTTGTTCGAGATGTGCCCAAAAAAGTGTGAAGCTGAATCTAATAATATAAACATTTTCTTACAATATTTAACCATTTACTTCACAGTGGTCACCAACAGTAACCACTCTGTATCTGACCCCCTCATCGAACATCATAACATGAAAACTGACAAAACTACGTATGACTAAGCCTAACCAATTAAAAATACTCAAAAATATTTATTTTTCTCTGTAAATAAAAATATGTGCCGCAGAGTGAAAGCTCTGTACATATTATGCCTTATAATAGTTATAATTTATTCGATGCTCATATGGGTTTCATTTAAACGAGTCACAGGTGAACGAGAATTCGAATAAATGAGTACATATAATTAATTTGGTTCTAATAATCGTTTCAATGGTGCGTCACATGATACAGAATATTCAACTGCAATTCTCTTGTATACTATTGGTTTTATATACTTCAGCCGTACAGTTCTAACTTTCCGACTCACCGGTCCGTACTATATGGAACTGAGTTGGAACTCTGCCGACCGACGTACAAGTGGCTTATGCGGGTGATGGCGTATTGTATTCTATTAAAATATTTTTATTAGCAATTCGAAGGGCTTTAAATTGTCATGTTGGATTTCCACTCTATTAGGAATTCCTATATAGCAGCTAGGTCCCTTTTTCTTTGAAAATACGTAACTATATGGGTTGCAAATAATTAGTAATCATGTCAATCCTTTTATTTTTTAACGTGGAGTAATGCCTTGAATCATACTTCTCCGGGGTAAAAGAGGAGTGAAGAGGTTGTTGTCGGGTAATACCGACTAAACCTCTAGACACTACCACAGTGTGTCAACTCGCTGCCTTGTCTGGTGGGTTCATGTTAACCCTAAGCGAAGCTGCTAAGCTAGAATGCTTGTGTTATAAATAGGTTTACGACACGTACGGTGTAATCCGAAACCACGATTTTTTTATCGATTGCAAATCCAATGCCATTCAATGGACCACCACCGCTTTTTTGTTGCCCAATAACATAATGTACCACAATGTTAACTAATAAAGCAAAATACTGTATGAAGTATATACCTACAATAATAAATCATGCCCTTAAAATCAAGGTGAAATATAACTGGACAGGCTTCAGCGAGCGACTTTTGTTACAGCCTCGTAAAGATAGAAAATATATATTTGATTTATTTCCCATGAGTTTTCACTTGACAATAGAGACTACCTTTCGTTTTAATGTACTGGTATCAATAAACTACATATTATTTTTATTCGTAGAAATTGTGGTGTTGTTTGATGTGATGAAATGAATTGAGTAAATGTTATTACTACAATGTAGTGTAAGTCAATTGGAGTAATATGTTCAGGCCTGTAGGGAAAAAAGTACTTTAGACAGTTTTATAATTGATTAATGTCCTAAATGGATTACAAGCACTTCTTTAATGTTTTCGCCTTTTTTACAAGCACACACACGCACACGCACGCACAAACACACACACACATACACACACACACACGCACACACACACACACACACACACACACACACACACGCACACACACGCACACACACACACACACACACACACACACGCACACGCACACGCACACGCACAACTCAAACTCACAAATCATCAGAGTCGTCAAATCTGCAATAGACGCATAGGTATAGATTTTTTAAGAGTACATCTATACTTAAAGATAAGAAGTGTCATAATATGATTTATGAAACATTAACTTTTTGACATCATATTGAGTGAATGTGTCATATTTGCCAGTATTGTTTAACTTTTTAATTTTCTTTCCGTAATAACTAATTGTTCGGACTATTAGGAATATTTAAAATAGACATATCAGTTCCGTCTTTCTCAAGTTATACCAACGAACTGCATTTAATGTTAATATGTATAGAGTTTTGCTAACACTGTTTTTTATAAATATATAGTTAAATGCCATTTACATATTTCGTGACATTATTTCGTGACAAACAACTATGTGGGTGGCCAAAATTTTTATTTGTATTAAACCATTATTCACATTCTTCGTTAAATATGTTCTCAGTCTGTCATTAATAACGAATTGAATGGTCAATCCAATTGTACATCCAATCAGCCTACGGGACTCGTAAAAGTTTATTGTTACTGTTAGTGACCCCTGACTACGCTTTGGCAGGCGGTCAATACTATAACTCTGTGAACCTACTGTATTTAGGTAGACACTTTTATACAATCTATCACACTAATATCATTTAGGTTTTCATACAAAAAAACCGACGGCTAATCGTAACACGTTCAGTGCGGTATCAGATTGAAAATATCTGTTGCGTAACTGTTTTATTGTGCGGGCGCATGAATCTATTGCTATCTCACGGGGCGGGTTACATAAATATAGAAATTTCGGAAGTGGGAAAGTGACAAATATATTCACTGATACACACTATGTGTCATCAAATAAAAGATAGAGTAACAATAAAAACGTGTAGGGTCGTTAAGACCTGATACAAACTGCAAGGAAATTGAATTCCTTAGGTGCGTTTATCAGGTTTAAAGACCCGATGCTCGATGACCTGATAACCACACTTGAATTGCATGTCATTACGTTAGTGATGTTCTACGATCGATGACGTCGCGGCGCGTTTCTAACTTACTAGCACGTTCATCTACCTGCGTGAAGTGACAGAAGCGAGTAAAAATTAAGCGTACAAGAAAAATGTTTATAATATGTGCTATTGAAAGTGAAAGAGCAGAAAATAAGCCTGAAGAAAGGGGTGCGAAATCACCAAAACACTGGCGGAATATTTTGGTACGTCGAAGTAACGTGAGTCCTAAAACTTTCATTAGCCCATCAACTATGTAGCTATACGATAAGAAGTCTCCAAAATATATATCTCTCTTCGGAGACAAAATACCCGCCAACAGCCAATAAAAATAAATGTATACATGTTCTTAAGGATATCCTAATTAAACTTAGCTGCTCATAAGACGATGACGATGACGATGAAGGAAACGAAAGGAATGGCCATAGCTTCGAAAAAGCAGATAAGAAACGAAATTGCAATGGATAATATTCTATCACAGACACACAACAGCATCTAGCCCAAACTAAGCAGAGATTGTACTATGAGTACTAGACAATGGATAAACATACATATATATATTTTTTTATACATAGAAACATACATATTATACATAGAAACCCAAACAAAACCATGACAAACATCCATGTTCATGCACACAAATGTTTGACTTGTGCGGGAATCGAACCCGCGACCTCAGGCGTGGCAGTCGGTTAAACTAACTACTACGCCATCGAGGCCGTCAAATATAATAAAATGATAAAAATAAAAAATAAAATATCGCTGATTTCAGCATGAATGGGCCGGGCCGGCTCGACCGGGCAAGGACTACCCTTTCACAGAATATCGACGTGAAATAGCAGTATTCCTACTGTTGTGTTTCGTTCGGTGAGTGAAAGTGCCGGAGGCCCAATTACCCTTTTTCCCCCTTCCCGCTCCTTCTCCTTCCCACTTCCTCCTTTCCTAAAGAGTCGGCAACGCGCAAGTGATGCCTCTGGTATTGCAGGCGTCCATAGGCTACGGTGACCATTTACCATCAGGTGGGCCGTAGGCTTGTTTGCCACCATAGTTGTATAAAAAAAAATACAATAAGCTAAGGCAAACACTAAGGAACAAAAGTGCAAAAAAAAAAGTTATGACCTATTTATTATACCCAGTGCTTTAAAACTTACTGCCGAGACTGTTATAATGAGGCTCATTCCATTTTAAAACTAAAATAAATAATTAATTTTTATTTTATTATCGACGTTTTATTTGACAACACTGGTAAGTTATCGATATAATTACCCATCTGTGCTGATATCGGGTGCTTAGGACTCTACGTATTGTTTTGTTTTTTTAATATGTAATAAGCGCTAAATTTCAGGACTAACGTCATTTTAGTATGTAGTAACTCAATATAGATACGTCACAAGCACGTATTCAATGTTAAGTCCGAAAATTTCAGATATATTTCTATTCAAAGATAAAATGCGGAACAGGTCGTTTAAACCCCATGACGCACATTAGCAAAGTTTAGCAACAGGTCTACTAGGCCCTATACAGCACTTCGTGAATGTAAGAGCAACAGGGTAACGCACTGAACGTGTTAACGGAGACTTGCTCTAGGGATATTATAGTGCACAATTGCGGAAACACAAATGGATTCTCTGTTTTTTAATCCGATCCGATGGGAAACCAATTCGACTCGACCGGAGAAAAATCAGGCGCAGAATCAACGCAGTCGCATACACTGCTACGCCATCGAGGCAGTTTTTATACAACAAGTTAAAAATAAGCATACGGCTAGCCTAATGGTGAGTAGTTACTGTAACCTATGATCGCTTGAAATATCCGATATGTCAATGGCGCGATGCCTAAAAGAGTCAACGAGGCGAAGTAAGGAAAGAATAGGCAGAGGTAGGCACATGCCTATGTCTCCCTCTATTTTCTCTAGAGAGGCTGCATTTAACTGGCGCTATAACAAGTGACCAAAAGTTAGCACTTGGGTAACTATCGATCCTGAGTCCAAGAGAGAGGTACGAGAGCTTTGGCTCTGTACCAACTAGATACAAATAGGTTCATCTTATATTTTGTGGGATCGAAACATAGTTGGCGCGATGTGGGTGTGATACACCCAATCCCAACACTTGGACGTCATGCAGACTTTATGCCTGTATGCGTAGAACGAGGGCGAACGTGTGTATTCATAATCACAAAAACAAATCATGCATGCATACGTGTGTCTACTTTATTTATACTGTAATCACATCTAAATACAACTGAAATATATTAGAAATTTCAGTGACGTTTACTCTAATGCATTATTACTTTAAGGACGTAACAGAGCAGATACAACGCAAATCCATTCCAAAATTTACGCGAGCACTTTTCATTTATTTAGTACATCCGCAAGCTGGGACAGCTAGATAAATACCGGGTTCCGTGTGGAATTCGCGGCTGTGAGATTAAACTGCAACCTTCTCTTACTGCCACTAGAAATCTCTCATCTAGAGACAACACTGGGAATGAAATATACGCAACCAAAAACTATAAGTAAATGAGAGATAAAAATTTCATTACTGTCGCCTCCAAACATAAAAAGTCTCGTAAAGCATGGACTTAAAGCTTCAATACATTTATATCGGCGAGCACACTCGGCGCAGACTTATACAACCCTCTTGACATCAACACAAAAGGTGACACATGAAAGCGGGCCCTTGAATTGTGTGAAAAACTTTTTATCCATTGTAAAATACGAGTTTTTTTCATGTCATCGAGCTGACACGGCACCAGGTGAGTACTGGACGTTCCATTGTTCAGTATTTTTAGCGAGAAAATGTTGCTTCTATCATCCGACACTCATTAGTTGATGTCAACCTAAGTGTGGCACTTATCTGAGTTGGTAACTAGTTAGCGGTCCCGAGAGACATCTAATTGATTACTCAACACCTATTTTCAGTTCGAGTATCACGAAACCAGACACAAGTGTTATTAGTTTACCTATTACTGTAATGTCCTTAGTTTACTATGTGTGCAGTTTATATAGCTTTAGATAGTGCGTTAGTCGTTAGTTTACTGTTCCGGTAGCGACTACAACTATATTTCACGCACAGTTTGCAGTATGTTATGGCGAAGACCATCAAATTATATTACGCGAAAACTTGACTGTTAAATTAAGTAAGTACACACTCTGTAGAATAAATATAACTATCTGTTTTATTTAATTCGTAATGCGAGCGAGGGTTACTCTCTTATCTGAACAACCCTACGTCAAGGGATTAGGCTGTTGATATGTGTTCAATGCTTTATAGAATATTATCCCTTATTATTGATGAACCTCAGTATTAATCCAACGGAACAAACAACAAAAATCAATTGACAAGATTATGGAGATGTCTTCATATTAATTCAGTTTAGCAATAGCCACAACCATGACCTATTTCTGTAGAATAAAACCTACACGATAATTGCGTTTAGGTACCGCGACCTTTCATAATGAAATCTAACTTTATTATGAGAGGAGGTATGAAAGGATTAACGAGCGAAGTGATATTTTATTAGAGTCCTAAACCAAAAAGGCCAAGCAACTCAATTGTAGACGGTATTTAGTACCTATCTGCCAGTTGGTCATGGACAATTTAAAACGAAATTATTTGTGTAATATGTAGCAGGAATAAACATGATTATATGATAACTCAAAACTAATCGCCTATCATAAATTATTGTGTTCAAGAGAGATGGAAAGCTAACTGTGTGTTGCGGTTAGTAAATCACATTCAAATCCGAATGTTGATTGCATTTCATGCGCACATTTGATGTTACAAATTATGCAGGATAGCGTACTGCGACATTCACTTCATAACTTCGGCATTAATTACTGTACGGGCTTGCCACGATAAGATTATATAATCTAGCAAAATATTAATTATTTCAAACCGTATATCGTTAAGTTCTCGGAAATTTTCCGTAGTACCTTTACCGTTCACATTAAATGTCAAAGCAAAACGCGCCATTAAACTTGGTTAATGGACGTCCTACACAAACACGTATAGATCACGGAATATTTTTAGCATCGCTCATTAATCAAACAGGATGGGTGAAGTGTCGTGTAATTAAGTTAAAACCAGGAATAAACTTGTCGTGATAAGTTATCAGTTTCCACTTCCTCAAAAACCTGACAGACTGAGGCCAGAAGATTTATATCAACACGACTCAAGTCACCATGATGAAGTACTGGCAGCTTTTAGCGGCACAATTTACAGTACAAGTTGAAGATCAGCGAACAGCCGCCATCTTCGTCGAACTTAAGATTGAACGTAAAATACGTATAAACTTATAGATAGAATAATATTATATTGTGTGGAGTTATGAAACTGCACTCGGAACATAACAGGAATTTAACTTTTACGCTTCGACATACAATCAAGCGAAATGTTTTGGACAAATAACGTTGTCGAGCATGAAGTCAAGAGTAATTCAAAGTTTGCCACGAATGCGTTCAGACCCGTGCAGGTAAACTGAAATACTACTGAAGCTATTTCATTTAATACATTTAGAAGTACTGAGGTTCATTCAAACTACCTCCAAAGTTTGTTGAATTCTGTCCAAGTTAATTTCTAATTTGAATGACGTTGCAGTGGAAAATAAGCAGTTGCTTGAAGGTTGGTTTAAACTTTGTCATGTTTGTCATCGACACACTAACATGTAGCCTTTTAGAGTTCGAAAAAACTCTTATACAACAGCTTTGTCCGTCCAGACGTCCATCCGTCCGTCCGTCCGTCCGTCCGTTATACAACTTTCAACTCAAGAACCGTTAGAGCTGGAGACTCGCGGTCAACCCATTTGACTCAGCATAGTCAATATACTCTCGAAATAACTATGACCTTTGACCTCTGACCTGAAGGTCACGTGATACCATCTTTCAACTCAGGAACCGTAAGAGCTAGACTCGCGGTCAACGCCATTCGACTCAGCATAGTCGATATACCCCGAAATGACTATGACCTTTGACCTCAAGGTCACGAGATACCATTTTTTCGAACTCTGAGATTTACAGCAATTTATTGCCGTTTTTCACTTGTTTGAATAATGTGCCGCATCGTGTAAAAAGTCTGATTAATATATTCTGTTTGTGAATCATCTAGGATTAAACAGTACTGCGAGGAAGGAATGTATTTCTGATCAATCGGAATACCAATACGTAGCAACATCAATCTTGTTAATATTTGGTCCTTTCAAATTATTGAAAGGGAGTCTAAAAAGAAGACTTGTTTAAATAATTATTAAATAGTCGTTATAAAAACAGAACCTATGAAAATATGCCGCTGCGTTATTACAATTCCAGTTTCAAATATACAGGGATTAATATGGAATTAATATTAATAGCGTGTCTACCAACCGCCATTTCACATTTACAGAAATAAGTAATTATATAATAGGTAATTATGGCATCGTTAATGTTTATTTGCAATGTAATTACAGTTCCTTCTTAAAGTAGCTTTGATGTCTCAAAGACACATACACACACGCACGCACGTACTCACGCACGTACGCACGCACGCACGCAGGCACTCACGCACGCAGGCACGCACGCGCGCACTCGTGCACGCGCGCACGCGCACGCACATGCACACGCACACGCACACGCACACGCACACACGCACACGCGCACGCACGCTCGCACGCACGCACGCACGCACGCACGCACGCACGCACGCACGCGCACACACACACACATCACACACATCATACACACACACACACCGATGCGCGTGTGCGCCCACACAAAATTACACATGCACTAAAACAACAATTTAAAATTTTTCTGATATGTCTCAAGAAAATATATTTACACAAACGCTGATAATAGTACTCTGAATACTTGATATTTTAGAAGCACTTCAATTGAAATGACACAATGATCTTATCATCAGATGAAAATGAAAAGAGCATTTCAGAACATTAAGTTTTAAACAATCCTAAATATTCCTTTGATATGAACACTTTGGAAGTATTCAATGTACTTCAAGAAGAGCGATTCAAAAGCCGTATTTCATTGTTGTAGTCAGAAGTTTGAATGTATTTTCACAATGACATTGTCCATCACAGTTTTCCCTCGGTCATTCGGACTTTGACGAGCGTTCTCGCCGAAACAAAAACATTTTCTCTCAAAACTATCATACAGAATTTAAACATCTTTTCTTTTCGTCTACAAAAGTTTCATTGCCAACAATCCGAAACTCTTTGATCGACAGACAGCGGGTTATTCCCTCGGTGCTGAATATATATATATATGTGACAAATTTGCGAATAGCTAACTTAACCCTACATTTTCATGTTTACAGTTGGCGATATACGCTGGGTATGCAGTGATGGCGTTCTTGGCTTCGTTTGCCATTTCACTGGCGTTTGAGGCGCCCGCAGTGAGACTTCTCAAAATCATCAGTGGAACGTCACGGAATAAGAAGAGCCAGTGATTTACGAGCGGACAGACAAGGGTCGAACGGACACGGGCACGACTTAGAGAAACGTAACATTCGGTGTTATTTGTTCGACGCCTACTTAGGCATTCATATTGATTCGGTCGATACAAAACATCTAAATTGATATTGTTATTTACTTCTATAAATAAAAAATACGATTATTGATAAAAATATCTGTGAGTCGTGGGGGGAAGGACCAATTTCCTGTATTGTTTCTAGTTGAAGTGCGCTCTATACAATCTATATATAGGTTATAATTTTAAGGCTCGAAACGTTAAGCAATCGATAGTTACCAATAAAGACTTTTATAGATATTAATGCGAGTTCACATCTCTTATATTTTTCGTTTTTGTACATAAAAATCTTTGGGACGTTTGAAACGATGCGATGGTCGCATTGATAGTCACCGCTCGACATAATGTTGATCGGATAATATTTTACTGCATTATCTCAAAAATAAAATGGCACATTGTCACATCTGCGAATCATCACGAGCTCGTTGACCTAGTTGTAAACTTACACCTAAGTACTCAGATTTTGGCAACTGATTGAGACTTACCCCGATGTTACCTTAGTTCGAAAATTTTGTGAAATACTGCATTGTGCGATAAATCTTTTATTCAACTTGTCGACGCGTAGTTCTAATGTATATAAATGTTTAATCTGTGTTGTAGATTTATATACGAATTAACAACTTTTAAATTATTTATTAGTGATATATATACATTGGCAGTATGATTGATTTATATGATAATTTATAAATATATAGACAGTGAGTATGTCGGACAGTAAAGCACGACAAAGCACACACTACGTGAGCATAAATCAGTATAGTGATTTCTTCAATTGTCGAATATTTCGGTAGCTCGAGTATATGATAATTTATTATGATTATACTCCAAGCGGCTGCCTACATGCAATGAATCAATCATCTTGCTTCACCGGCGCTATCTCTCCCGCCACATCCATAAATCCTATCCACAACGTATAATAACCAAGTTCTCGTTGGTATCCGTAGATCGTTTGTGGCTAGATAAAACTTTTTATCATTAACACAGGCACAACTTGGATTCATAATAACATTATTCGCATATTAAATATTGCGTTAAATTTTCAAACGATCGCACTGATCGATACGATATAATATTATGATACTCGCAGGATAAACGTTGCTCAGTGGTTATGTGGATTTAATGTTATACAAATATGTAATTATTATGATGACAATAGGCAACAATGTGTTTACTGCATGGTCACTATAGGAGTACAGAACAGTGTTCTAGTAATTTCGAGGACCTATTGAATATTTTCTACCTCTAATAAGTACCTTAAGTGATGTAATCGGTTAGTCCTTATTTGATGGTAGTGTAGGAGTAGGTCCATGGGAACCTTGCTTTCATTGGTAAGTTAGTACAATGATTTTATATTACATATTCCTTATCAATAGTTAGCAATGAAAGTTTAGCGTGTAGGTTATTTTATAATAACAATATTTTTAATATGTGATATTTCGTTACTTGACTCCTCGTATGCCGAGCACAGATCTATGTGGGACACAATGTTGTTTTTCTTGTAACTAATATTTCGGCAGACGAGGAGTTAATTGGGGGTCAAACATTCTAACTAACATTCTCATTTATTTTATATTCGTTTAGGTAACGTTCTAAAATATTATATTTAGATAATATTAGATGTAGGTTCTCTTATACGAGAGGCGTTTCATGCTCAATATTATCATATCATTAACGTTCACAGACCTCAAGATTATAAAGAAATTGTAAATACATTAAGTACTCTAAAAACCAGGTAACGTGTTGTAAATAGCAGTTTTGTAATAAAGCATTATTTAATTTTATTATGCACTATTATTTATACCCTGGTCTTAGAGCGAAATTGCTTCGTAGATCGAAGCAATTTCGCTCTGTATCTATGTAACAAGGAGCCTAATTTTCTTGTGTCTAATTACGCTCCTTCTTGGATGAAGGCTCACCAGAGCCAATTTCCTTTTAATGAACTTACTTAACAAAGTTCTAACAATATATAATAATACTCAGAGTAGTATTGAGTATTTTGACTTTTAAGTGGACGGTAAAATTGTAATAAGAAACCGTATGTGGCTACAGCAATCGCACTACCAGTGCTATTCAATTAGGTCGTCCTCGGCGCAACTGCCTCCGGGCATCTGGGGAATAGGTGTACCGTGGTCTGATTGGAAACACCGCAGTTACACTAAGTGTCTTATGGCTTATTTATTCCACACTTCACTTTGTGTCTCCAGTGGACTTAGCAGGGATTTATATATTTGTAACCGGCCAGTACAGATACGACCGCTTTTAGTGTTTTATGAAGACAGGAGTTCTTTCTCAAAACCACTGTCTTATAAATAAGTCATGCCGACGACACGGAAGCTTTGGCAGGATAAAGTACTGTCAATAAAAGAAGTGAGTTTAGAAAAAAACAACCGATAACAGAAATAATAGCAATCTACAAATAATAATCGTCCGCAAGTAAACAAGGAACGGTTGGTCAGAGAACTTTGTTGTTCATTTTATTGGGCATAATTCCGCGACCCGGCCACCACTAGTAATCCTCACTAATATAACTTTGTCGTGTATTTCTCATAAACTATACATATACATATCTATACTCATAGCTAGGGGGCATTAGATTTTTTATACGTAAGCATTAACATATGAATTTTTTAATGTCCAGCAATAGCCTATCAAATTATTATTTTAGCCAGCCACATGTGAATGTACAACCCTAAAAAATATAACATCCACATTTAATCAGTTTTGTCTAGGGTGGAATCTATTATGGGACGAATAAACTATTGTTACTGGGCACATTTATTACTTGTACTGTTACTAGGAATGTTAAGCTACGGCAACAACGAGGCAATGCCTAATTACCAAAGAAATAAAAATAATTGAACGGGTAAGTCCTTTTAGAAATATAATACGTAATTACGTAAAACAACATTTGACTTTGACGATCGCTGTGTTAGCATTAAATATTCATACATTTGCCTTGAAGTCCATTTTACCCAAATACGGGACAGGGTGAAGTTTATAATTTTTTGCAAAAATACCGGGCTCCAGGGCAAAAGGCGAGGGTTGGTAAGCCTAATCATGATTGACCATATATTTCAACATTGGCGTGGGTTATGGACGTAGCATAAGCGTATAAATGACTTGGACATATACATCCCCTTCATACATATATTTACATGTGAAAAGAGCTGTATTTGAAAACCCCGCAATTTTCAAGGACCCAAAGGCATGAGGTAGTGTATTCACCACGTAAGTACGTGATGATATTGGTAGATTACCGAATACCAATATTGCATTTCGTCTGCCCTGACACAGGTATCAGAAAAACAATTTATGGCGAATACGAGTTTAAAATCGAGGGCACACTGGATTCAAACCTGCGCTTCTTTATTCATATATTATATATTTGCTAAAGAGGCCCATCATAACATCGGATAGTCGTAACGTTTATTAACTTATGAACTTTCCAGCAGTATTTTAGATCCTGACCATACTTGGGTCTAATTCTACAGTTAGAAGCAATATATGAAAATTACGTTCTACATCTATTAGTTCTCAAGATAATACTTGCATACAGACAAAGTGATTTCCTCTACTTTACTTGCAATCCAAACGTTAAAAAATTTGGTATAATTTTTAATGAGTTAGTTACTCATTAAAATATTATACCAAATTTTTGTGTTTATTATGAACGATTGAGAGCTTCGAAGACTAGCCCCATAACATTATTTTCAATACCTAGTTTTAAGATCTGCTTGATAAAATAAATGCACTAAATTTAAATACTATGTAACTTAAATATTTTATTAGTCAATGCAATAAACCACAGAATAAAACAGTAAATATTTTTGCACCAAAGAATGAGTCATATGGTGTATCAAAATGTGGTGCTTAATTCATATCTTATCTCTACATTTTTGTAGCAAAATTGACTAATATTAGGATATGAGTTTGATAATGTCAATTAGGACTGGCATTATAAATACAAAATATGTGAGTTTGTCTATTTGTTAAGCTAACACGTTTTTATTAATCGGCTGATCATCATAAAATTTCGCATACTCGTTGACAGAGGCACAAAACAGAAAATAGGTGGGACCCAATTTTCTTTTTTGTGCCTCTGTCAACGAGTATGCGAAATTTAAATAATCAGGAAAGAAAATATTGTTCCCGAGCGAGCAAAGCTACGGACAAAATCTAGTATTTAATCAATCTTATCCACCGCAGAATTAGATCAGACCATGCCTATAACCCTCGTTAGCTTGTTTCTGTCCCAAATTTAATTTACAAAATGCGGCCATTTACATAATGCATTTATTACAATTGAATTTTTCAGTGGAGCGTAATTTCTTTCTGAAGAAAACCTCATTACTCTTGTAATTCACTTTACAACCTAAGCCTTCTGAAACTCAACTCAACCTTTCTTTTATATGTGAATTACTTACAAGAGTTGACGATGTTGCCACATTATTTTAATATAAAGATCACCAATGTTACCCGTAAAAAATAATCTATTTAGAAACATTGATCAAGTGGGTTAGACATATATACTTTATGTAAATGTTAATAAAATCCTTAGTTATATTTCTTTCAATAAACTCGAAAAACAATTTCGACGTTTGGGGCGTAAGTATTACGGCATTAAACGCAAGACTTAATGGCGTGTAAAAGCAAATCGCATAAGAATAAACGGAAAAATAATATTAGGACTCAGCGAATGGGGTAAGATTAGATACGTGAGCCTTTGTGAACGCTCAGTGTAAAGGCTACAGAATATTCGATCGATCTACGGCGTGGTTGATGCCAGCCTGCTCCCGGCGGCAATAATCACCGCCTGCCAACATATGTATGTGCTTGAGCATTGATAACAACAAACTTAATATATAGTAAGAGCATACAGACTATTATTAGCCTAACTAATATACCTAAAAAGTTGATCTCTGCGATGCTCAAGTAAGTTCATCGACAAACAGCTGCTTTTTGTAAAAATCGAAATCAAAACCGATGTGGAATAATAAAGGGATCGCCAAAACGAAATCGGGGAGTCCTTTTCCATACAAATTTGGATGTACAAGGTAGCGCAAAAGTAATGTCATGATGTAAATGTGCCTTAATTTTTGCAAATGGCATCGAATTTCATTGTGCCTCGGGATCTATGTTGTATACAGATAAAGAATTAGTTGACAACAAACCGTGGAGCGATACACACCTGAAGAACGTGGAATTATTTTTACTGCTTATTTGACCAATTTTCGGCCTGTTGTTTTAACGCAACGTGAATAATTTTATCGTGGTCATCGTCGTCGAGTTCTGTATGTGCGAACAATTGGGGCACAGAAAACCTCCATGAAATGCATCAAGAGCAATTACATCCCCTCAAAGTGACTGTTTGGTGTGGCATTTACAGTGATAAAGTAATTGGTCCTTGTTATTGGAGGACGCCGATGACACCACCGTAACCGTAACTGGTGAATGTTACAGGCAGATGTTCAACGAGATTTTTTTTGCCGCAGATTACTGAAATGGGTCTTGAGCATTCTTATTTTTAATAGGATCGACCAACCGCTTACACATCTTGGGCAACAATGGCAATTTTGAGAGAGTGATCTCTCGTTTTGGAGATTTAAACTGGCCATCCAGATGACCAGATATAGCGGTGCCAGATTTCTTCCATTGGAGCTTTTTAAATCCCTCGTTTACCACAACAAACTCCAAACCTTAGAAGATTTGAAAACTAACAGCGAAGAAGAAATTGCCAGTTTGGAGCCAGTTGTTATGCGAAAAACAAATCAAAATGCCGTAAAACGAGCACAATTGTTCATCAGCTCGAAAGGTGGTCATTTAAGCAATATAAATTTTTCACCTTAATGTCATCAATTTTACATCTTCAAATAAATTTTTATGAAAATAGAGCAAATTTTTTTTCATTACTATCAAAATCGTAGCCAATTCACACTATGACATTACTTTTGCGTCACCTTGTATGTACTGCAGATAATATGGAGCTATCAAACTTCGGTACTATCAAAATTAACTGTAAAGCTGCATGATGGATAATAGGAACACCAATATATTTTGGTAGACCCATTGTATTTAAGAGCATTATTTTGATTACTAGATATGTGCATGTGTACACACGGCGTCAAGAATCTAAATCTGAATAGCTAATGGATATCTGCAGTGAATACAATCATTATATATAATGTTTATTTTACATTTAAGGCATGATGCATAATTTTTAACCTTTTTGGTGTAACTAATAGGTAGCGGGCCGGGTAGCAGGGGTGCCGGCTGTTGCCTCGACAAGCATTAATCACGTAAGAACAAGCCTTCTCGACCAGATACAAAATAGCTCGATTGTGAAACTTATTTTATTTGTTGCGTAGCTATAAAAATCTTTATTTTATGTCCCATGACGCATATATTCTCCATACACAACAAAGAGATAAAAACATAAGTTCCGCAATAAAATTATCATAAGGATGCAACATGCCAATATAGAAGACTAAATTACTCTTATAAATAAATACGGTTTTATTGTTCATCGCTTAATATCAATTGATTTCAGATTCTTCAGATGATTCAGATTTACGAGATTCAATTTACCCTAAATCTAAGAGTAAAGTTGTCGCTCGTATAATAAAGTAGCGGTATACACTTAACTTTGCCCGGAAGATATCGAATAGTATCTCATTTGATTGTTATTCGTTTTGCATATTTGATTCAGTTCTAAAAATACTTCTGTCCGTCTAAATAGCTACACATACACTATAAGTTTATACTCATGTTTGCATGCCTGTTGCTCGTGCATGTTTTTCTATTAGATCATCCTCAATAGCAACACAGAATCTGGGTATGTGCCCAGTTCTAGACGACATAAGGCTCAGCTGCAAATACTTAAGACCGAAAGGAAATCTAAAATTATTATGGATGTAACATTTCTGCTTAGGTCCTCGGCGATAAATAGGCGTATTCTATATACTTAGGTATATTTAACTAAATTAGTTCAACAGAGGATAAGAACTATATATAAATTAAACAAACTTTACAAGACCCACTTTATGTGCACGCATAGCTATTTTCAAACGTGTTGCTCAATACTTAAAATTTAATCAAGATAACAGATTCTAATATAATTTAAATTTAGTATCATTGTCATACTCCGTTATGACTTAATTTGGCAATGTTTCCTGTGTGAAGATACCCTTTGTAAGCGAGTGCGCATAATAATGCCCGCGGGGAATACATTATCTGATTAACTTTACAAACTCTCAACTTTTATATTATGTAAATACAGCTTATAATATAACTTGTTAACATGCTGCTAAATCCTCTGCTCTTCGTTATTTTGCATCTCATGTTTTGTGTTACTTGATATTAGTACCATGTGTTCATTATAATGGTCATTAAACAACTCTTAGCAAAACAACTAGTCCTTATGTCCTTAATATATTTTTATTATCATCACACGTGCCAGGTAGACTCGCAACCTCGGTAAGTATTAATACTTAAGTGAACTCATCTTAATAAAATCTTTTATTTGTCTTTTACGACGCCCGCGAGGTGCTCTAGAATATTTTGTTAGCTTTATAATAATTGATGTTCATACCGATTACATTTAGTTTATAAGGAGGGAATAAAGTATCTTTGTGTGGAATAAATTTATTGCCGGCAAATTGTCTAACGATGTAAATTTAACCTCAAAAGAATACAACATCTGCCGCTGAGAGAGTTAAAATACATTTTTATGTAATGAGTAATTTACAAAGTCAGCACGTAATGGTTTGCGACTCTGGTTCACTTCAAGATTTCGCTAATTGCTTTGGTGCTTCCGCTGCAAAAAACTGCTCGGAGTGGTTAATTAAAGACATTCTTGCCGTCTTAATGGGGGCACAAGTCGTTCCATTACTGGAACCGAGCTCATTGCATCCACCAGCGCGCGACGCGTGCGGAACAGCCCCGACGACTTCCTCGCCTTATAATAAATTAATTTTTATAATTAACACTCCAGGATCTCGTGAAACGAAGAAGGATATAAAGCTTGCGGAATGAAAGCCTTGGTACTCAAATTAATTTACCTATTCAGAACATTTAATAAGGATAACATCGTGAACATCGCCGTAATCTCAACAATTTATCATCTATTTAGATTCGGGTTATGGTTCGTGGCATGTTATGTATACAATTTTGAAATGGCAATATCTTGACTAAATATTTGGCTTCACGAACAAGGTATGAAGATAATAGTTTGCTGGGTACGACAATTTCAATAACTCGTAATTAATTTGCGAACGAAAACGTCCTTTACCGTGTTTCATAGATGCACCACCATAGTTAATTATTTATGCTATGAATCTTTTATCGTACTAATGTTAGGATATGCAATAATAGTTTATAAATACTTAGTACGTTTTGTTAATAAATATTTGTGTTATAAGGTACTCTGTCGCACAGAAGATGAATCATAGTAGCAAATATCATCAAAATATATTCAGCGGTTTGGTATTAAGCATTGAGTAAACGAACATCCAACATTTAGAATAAATAAGATTAAATAAACATGGACGTGAAGATTTCTTAACAACATCTTTATGGTTAGATATAGCACAGTTTAAAAGCTAAATATGAACATAAAAGTAATTATTATATGCAAGAACTAAGAAAAGTTTTAACATAAGGTAGAATACAACTTTACGCCAAATTAGGAAACACTGCAGGGACGAAGTTCACCGAGTCAGCAGTTTTAGCTTAACTAGTGTAGAAACTAACTCCAAAGATTTTGTGATATATGTTTATGATGCAGCCGTGGATATTACTTAAATAACTTAAAAGGCACTGAGATATGTCGATATGTCAGTCTTATTTTCATACATGTAAAGAATATTATAAACATAGAATAAATCTGCCTGTAAAATAAAGACACTTCTTAATCTGTCAAGTCTTATAATACCAGACATAATCAAAAATCTATTGTGTCTGAATACCAGTGTACCGCTGCAATCAATAGGTTAACATGGAACACTCTTACCCTTTTTAACGGCCGGTATTGATCATAACATTTTTACCCTTATCTATGTCTAGATACTACTATTTTTTATCTGTCTTATTTCTCCAAAGAGTTTGACGTCTAAAACTTATACAATTAGACTTATTTGATACATTGGCAATATTTGTTGTATATAGTAAGGGATTGTTATTAACTGCAATTACTATCAGTACGCACAAAAACTAACAATGTGTGGACGTGTCAAACTAGAGCAATAAATTGCGGAGCGAGAAGTCACGTACGGTGTTGGTATAGGGATCGGCATCGTTTGACCAAAACATTCTCTACAAACGTTCCCATGCCCTTTATTCAACAAACGTTGTGGATTTAGTATCGACAAATACTTTTCCTCCTAAACCTTTTCGTCCGTACATGCTTTTTATTAAAGGTGAAACCCAAATTTTGTGTATTGATTGCATTATTGATATCGTACTAATGTTACAAGTTATAGTAGATCAAAGAGCAGCGATAGCTCAGTGGGGAGACCAACAGACTGCAATGCAGAGGGTCTCGGGTTCGAACTCACGTCGCGCACCTCTGACTTTCGGAAGTTATATGACTTTTCGAAATTATGTGCGTATTGGTTGATAATTATCGCCTGCTCCGTGCCTCGGAGAGCACGTTAAGCCGTCGGTCCCGGCTGCCATGAATATCTATGGCAGTCGTTATTGGGAGAGTGTCGACACAAAAGATCTCACTGGGTCGAAGTGTCGCCGGTCTGCACTGACTGGCCCCCACATAAGATAAGATAAGATATAGTAGATCAAATGAAGTTTTTTGAACCTAATTTAATCTAGTTAATAATTAAAAACATTTTCCAATTTTAATTTTAGATTCTGAATAGTATTAGCGTTTAGCATGTCACAACACGTAAACGCTGGTATAAGGAACTATGTATTATAGCGGTCACTACCAATATAATAGTTCTTTTAAGTAATCCTTTTTTTAATTAGTTTTTATTATATTTCAAGGGCTGAGTGATGTTGTGGTTCTTTACAATAGTATAATCACAACAAGAAAATACACTATGTGGTAGCAGTTTCGTAGAAAATGATGAAAGGTTGACTAATGAAACATTGTATCACAGGTGCCAGCGGCTTCCATGAGTGGGAACTAATGCAACATTTTAAATTTGATTTTGATTTTCATTAAATTATAAATAAAATCAATTATCTGATATAAATATAATTGTAAAATAATTATTTACCTACAGAATTCTGTCATATAATAATAAAATACAGATTATAAAGCAAAAAATGCATTCAAATCTAGTTAAAAGAAGTAAAAGAGATACATGCTTATATGAGTGTATATGTGCGTGTGTGTATGTGCATGTGTATGTGTGTTTTATAGTTTGATTTTATATTAACTACAAATAGGATTTAGGAAGTTTTCTGTGTCCTGGTAGTTTAAATTTAGTAGCCAGCCTTGTAATGTCGATTTACATTCCTTTTTGGTTTATGGATACACGTAAATAATTCTGTTTACTCGATTCGATTGTAGAGTCGAGAAATCAGCACAGAAAAATTTCTACCGGCAAGGGCGGTTCTATGTGGCAAGATTTCGCAGATGCGATCCTTTCGGCGTATTTCTATATTTAATAAAACAGAGGTGGTAATACATGGCCCCAGTGATAATTAACAATTACCATGGCCTATAATCCCTTTAATTCTAAAGATAGATTTAATTCAAAGACTGGATGAAAATATATAAAATGGCGGAGCTATTTGAGCCAATGGGGCACTAACTCACTGCGCGAAACGGTGTAACGATGTTATTACTCGTACGCCAGATTCCTCTAAGAGAGTGGTATTAATTTGTACCGTCATTTAATAATTGGCAACGGCAGCGCAGTTTGTACTACATAGATGGGCAATCGCAACGATTATAAATCTTTTATGACCACGCGTCCGAATATTGATAAAAGTGAGTTACGATTTTATCAATATTCGTTGAATCATAGTTGAATAATCAAAACTTGATTTGATGATGGTTCGGTCAATCGTGTTGTGACGTTGGTGGACGATGTTGTGTTATAGTATATGTAGACTCGGATAACAGTGATGACCTCTTTTTGTATTTAGGTTCTATTTTATATTTCTGTGCCCTCTGTAAACGAATGGCTAAAATTTCATCGAATAATCAATAAATATCATACATTAACGCTTTCGAATGTTCTACACAGCTTCCATTTGTTTAAAGATCAGAATATTTCGAATGCCAAACCATTTGCCCATCGTTATTATTTATCAGTGAATAGATGTGGTAAACGAGACTGTCTACACGAGATACGCACCTTATAATCTATTTGACGACTCGATGGCGTAGTGGTTAGTGTAATCGACTGCCACGCCTTAGGTCGCGGGTTCGATTCCCGCACATGTCAAACATTTGTGTGCATGAACATGGATGCTTGTCTTGGTCTGGGTGTTTCTATGAATAAAATGTGTGTATTTAAAAAAAAAAAGTTATATATGTATGTTTATCCATTACCTAGTACCCATAGTACAAGCTCTGCTTAGTTTGGGCTAGATGGTGTTGTGTGTATGTGATAGAATATTATTATTATAATTATTATCTATATTATAAAATTAAATAATAAATTGTTTTCATTCGATGATGGTCGTAGTTATAAAGCGAAAATATGACAAACGTTTTCAGCAAAATGCTGATATACCGCACAATTCTAAGTTTTAGTAATAAATGGTATAGTGAGCTGATAAGAATTAATCGTCCGTTATTATGACTCTCAATAGTGCTGATGTCATGTTCTTTGTCACGCGTCCGAGTAAAAAAATAAGAAACTAAATTACTGATATTAACATATAAATATATGAATTTGTGTTCATAATTTTGTAACTTTGTGGGTAAAGCAAGAGTATGTAAATATTTAGTTTTTCTTGTGATTTTATTTATCGCCAATACTTTAGGACTCATAAATATGAGCACAACTTACTCTTTGATTACCGCGGCAGCGTCCAATTTCAAGCTCGAGTTGTAGGGGCCGCTACCGTGCCCCCACATAAATGCTATTATAATAGTCAAGTTTGTACAAACATATTTAAATAATATTTTGCCCAAATACTAAGCTTTTGAACTTTTAAGCTTATATTCTGCCAATGACGTCGTCGGCCTAGTGAAGTAAGACTTCGCTAACTAGCTAACGACGACTTTTAGATAGATTTATAATATATAACCTATTCGATAGTCAATAATTCACCAATATTTTATGAAGGTGATAATTGTTTCTGAGATCATATTTACGGTATTTTTAGAAGTATGGTTGTGTCCAGTACACAAGAATGGGCTCGCTCTTACGTGTCAATAAATGGTAATACGTGTACCACACATGTACCTTCTTCTAGAATAGACAGACGTGAGAATGGAACATCATATTACAACTTGTATCTATAATAGAAATACATAGCATAGTCTCTTTCATACACAGTACGTAGAAATAGCTACACTTCTTGTTACTACAAGCGGGATAATGGACTTCTAAGTTTAGCTCCCATTAACGGTAATGCCTCACACGCCCACCACCTAACACAAACTAAGAGCTTGTGGCGTAAATAGCTAGGAAGCCAAGGCGCTGGTCATTCAGGCGTTTATCTGATGTCCCTTGTGTACCCGACGATCCACGACCGCTAAAATTAGCCGAGACATCTCATGTCAAACAACACGGCTTTGTTTGATCACGTCACCTTTACCTATAGAAAACATTCTTAACGAAGGACGCCTTTTATTGTCACTCGTGTCATTATTTCTGTTCAACCGTGCCATCGTGCCATCTAAGTGAAAATAAATAGAGTGTGAAATTCAACTAAGTTAATTTGTTTTCCAAAATGTAAGAGACAGATTTAAAGTGATTGCCATTACTTTATCTTTTCGATATTTATCGGAGCGTTTCAATTTATATTTTCAGTTCACAGCTTAGTGTGATAAAGAATAAATTATAGTACTAAAGGGACCTAGATAAATGAAGTATATTAATTTTCATTTCCGATAAAGAAGATATTTTACTAGTATGACAAGTACCTACTATGTGTGAACATGATTGCAAAAAGTTGTGCTCATTAAATAGTTACCATATTAAGGAAATTTGATTGCTACTGTATCATTGAGTGGTAGGGCCACGCTGGTTACATCATAAATGGGCCGGCTCGACCGGGGCAGTACCACCCTCTTACAGAAGATCGACGTAAAATAACAGTATCTGTTATGTTTCGTTCGGTGTGTGAGAGCGCCGGAGGCCCAATCACCCTTCCCTTCACAAACCCCATCCTGCTCCATTTCCCTTTTCCTTCCGGTAGGCAGCGACTGTGTTTTTTTAACATTGCTTCTGTAATGCTAAGAAAACATAGCCATGTGTATGAGCCACGGTTCTCGCTTACTATCAGGTGGGTCGCAAGATCGTTCGTCATCGACGAAAGAAAAAAAAAACACACTTAACGAAGTTTGATGCAAATATAGAAAAACAATGTTCCGCCAAGTATTTGTGTGTCCTTTTTAATTTTCTAATATCTATTTCCTATATCACCACTATAGAACTGTACTTAGGGACCCAAACATAGAAGCCAAGATGTGCTGTCCAACAATTCCAGGATTTAAGGGCGCAATGTTATAACAGAAGTCCTAAATCTGTCATAAAAGTTATAAAAGTAAACACACAACCCATTCCTTCTTCATTTTTAACCTTAATGTTAGTTTCAGGAGCCTCCTGAGCGCTTTCAGAGGCAGACAATTTTAAAGGCGAGCGCTATATATTGCACACAAAAACAGTATCTGGCTGTTTTTGATAGGGTTGCCTGTCGTACTATAATATTTAATATTCTACTATAAGGCTTAAATAAGGCTTTGCGTACTATATACTGTTGAATACAGTCCGCAATAATACTATATTTCAGATTGGTGGATCAAATTTGTTTAAGGCAAAACGATACTAGTAAAAAATACCTACCACCACAGGATATTGATTAAAACAATGCACCTTGCAGTCACCGTACTTTAAAATATCTAGATATTATAAAATATTCTATACTTTAAACTTATTATGAATGATAGTCAGTCTTAATATTGTTGGCAACCCTATTCTCTGCATACCTCGTGTCTCTCTCACCGTCTATCTAAAGTTTATTGTGAACCATTTAATATGGATAAAGCTTGTCTCGTTATACATAAATAAACTGATTTATAAACCTTACGCAGGTATAAAGAATATGGTAAATGTATATATGTAAATTGTAAATTCTTGTACTACGCGTGAGCAGGAAAGCAATAGAAGTGGTTTAATAATTAATGCTTGTTTCCCAGTGAGACCGCAGTTAAGTCCTGCTTGCCAATTCGGAACCGCTCGAGTCGAATATTAGATTTGATAAGCCGCACGTTATCTACTGAATTATAGTATATACGCTACAAATTGTAAGTAGGTGTGGAATTTGTGGAGCATATTCCTCTTTTATTTAAAAATGAGTGAACTCGAGATAGAATGTGTTTTGTATTATGAAAAAAATGTGGCAAGTTAAATAGGTATTTAGTCTGTCAATTCCTGGAATGTCAGATATAATTGAAAACTATTGTTTCACAATAGTTTAAAGAGAAAAATACTAATAAATTATTATGAATTTGAGAAAATAAGATATATATGTATTTCACATAACACTGTTTTATTGGCCAACTGTGATAAGTTCTCAAGTTATATGCAGTGATGCTAGGTCCTATACTCGGTAAGCACGAAAATAGATCCAGATACTGTACTTTAAATGTGAATTTTCTGTCCCAGTAACACTAAGGTCGACCTAAAAATCTAGCCCAAGAACTAAGCAACTACTGAGACGAGGAGGACGTAGGATACGTATAGTCATCGTACTGTCAACAATATTATAATTTTTTTATTTCAATTAATCGAAATTGTTTAAATAACATGTTTATCAACGAGTTCATGCCCACACACAATATTAAATCAAAGCAAAATATTTAAGATTTAAAGTAATAATATATCTACAAAAAATCTACATATTGAAATCTCTTTCCGCTGTTGGGTGCTGCAAAGCGTTGAAAATAATTATTTGCCCTTGTTTTTGGAGGGGTCTTGACGGGTCACGACGCCAGCACCAAGGCGACGCGGCGACGCCCCCGTAACCATGAAGAAAATAAGAAAAATTTCAAATTTGACAAATGTCACGCCCTTTTTTACATCAGTTTTAGTTTTCTTATATTGTAAATATTTTACAGTGTAAGTTATTGCGTAAGTGTAATATATTTTTAATGTTGCAATGTTCGAGCGCTACAAGTGATGTGGTAGTGAGTGCCAGTCAACCTTCTACATCCCTGACTAACCTCGTACGTTGCCCCTTTGTGTTTCCAGGTTCGCTTCTTTAAAGGTAAACGGGGCTTGACATTACATATTGGTAAAGTACACAAAAACCAAAATGTGCTTTCTAGCCCTAATATATCTACAGTGACAAATGCAGTCGCCCCCCAAATTCCCTTTTGGCAGTAACTAAGACATTTAAAAAATTCTATTCCGGTTTTGAAACGAGTTCCCCACGGCGCTAGACCCTCGGTGGCTCAAAGTTTGGCTCTCTGCATTGGTCTTGTCGTCCGGGAGAACTCAACAACAGCTTCGGAACAACTTCTCACCTTCCACTATAGAATATTTCATGTACAAGAAGACCGGATCTCAAAAAAATCTTTAGCAGCCAAAATTTAAGAAAATTGTCATATTTCGACCTGCGCTATTAGTTCAAAATTGCCCAGTTACCATAATAGCTCAATATACAGTTTGGTAGAATCAAAATTAAGGGAAGGTGATATAAGGGGCGCGTCCCGGCTCTTATTTAGTAGTGATGTGGTGGCGCCTTGTTCTCCAGACACCCTCGCTAGTCTGCAGAGCAAGCATCCAACGCCAGCTGATAACCTCACCTACCCTGAACCTCCTAGTTCAGATACTGAATATCTCAGTACTGCAGCCAATGATGTTCTTTCAGCCGTTTGCTCTTTTCAGAGTGGGTCTGCTGGCGACCTCGACGGTTTGACGCCACAACATCTGAAAGATCTTGTGTGTTCAAGTGCCGGGGCGGCTGGCGACGCACTGTTGAGAGAGCTGATGGCTTTAATGAATGTTATGCTCTCCGGTAATGTGGACGATGCCATCATCGATGTTTTATATGGTGCAAACTTATGTGTCCTTCGCAAAAAGGATGGTGGCATTCGTCCTATTGCCGTAGGGTGTACTTACAGGTGTATGGCAGCCAAAATATGCTGTAAATGCTACAGCACAAGCCTTGCGAAAAAATTCCAGACCCTACAACTTGGCTTTGGGCTGTGAGGCTGCCATACACACGTTGTCTACATACCTTGGCTGTGGCGGCGGTGACGTTATCTTGAAGGTTGACTTAAAGACTTGAAGGTTGAATGCCTTTGACACAAGTAAAATAAGAAACTCCTAAAATGTTTAAGTTCATTTGGCAGTTTTACAGGTATCCATCAAAATTAATCTACAAAGAAAATCTTTTGGTATCAGCCGTTGTTTGTCAACAAGGTGACCCTCTTGGGCCAGTAATTTTTAGTTTAGCTATTCACCCCATCATTAAGCAGCTAAATACCAAATTTAATATCGGTATTATCTATTTTCTTTGGCACCTAATATTAAACATTTAGATAAAACCTCTCTTCGCCTCCTTGGGTCCCCAATTTTAGATGGTTTTGTAATTTTATAGAAGAGAATTTTTATAAACGCGAACAACATTTTTGTGTAATGTCAGACAGGTTATTCAAAATAAATATACAATTATAGGCTTTAACAATTATCCGATACTGTCTTTTCGTCCCTAAATTTACGCATGGTCTTCGATCTTCACACGTTTGGAAACATTTGACACTTTTAGAAAAATTGATACAATTGTACTGAATACCATTACTAAAGTCTTAAATGTGGCCATCTACGACCGGGCGTGACTACAAGTGAGCTAACCAGTTCGCTTGGGCGCCCTCGGCATCCGAAAAATTACTGATGTAAGTCTACCAGCGTTCCTGTCTTCGGTCTACAGCACGGAGGAATTGACCAGGAAAATCTTGGCACCTACACTGTTCAATTCTGAAGTGCTGTGCATGACCGACGCCGTGAATACTTGAAGACTTGCTTGCCCAAGCACTGATTTATCTAAAAACCGACTCTCTCAGAGACAGTGGGATAGGCCGTTATGCAGCATAGTACGATAAAATCTCATAAATACATCGTCCTGTGCTGCTGAACGTGCCCGCTTGCTGGCTGTGGGGAAGTGGGAGTCGGGCCTTTGGCTTCAGGCTCTCCCGTCGTCCAACATAGGTACCATGTTGGACGAAACGACCTTCCGCATTGCTTCCTGTTTGCGCTTAGGTATTCCTTGTGTTTCTCCGCATCGGTGTCTTTGTGGAAAGGCCGTCGACGGTCTTGGTCACCTTGGTCTGTCATGCAGCAGGAGTGCTGGTCGTATATCACGATACGCCAACCTGAATAACATACTTCGTAGGGCTCTTGTCACTGATGGCGTTCCGGCTCAACTTGAAGCTCACGGCTTGGTACGCGACGATGGCAAGAGACCAGATGGTATGTCATTACTGGCATGAAAAATGCGTAGGCCTTTGGTGTGAGACGCAACTTGTGTCGACACCCTTGCACCATCACATCTTTCTAGCACAGCAGGTTGTGCTGGTGCTGCTGCTACATCAGCGGAGACGCTTAAACGGCGCAAATATCAAAACCTTATTGGTGAGTACATATTTGAGCCGTTTGGTGTCGAAACGCTGGGGCCATGGGGTCCAAGTGGTAGGTCTGTTTATAGAGACCTAGCTAAGAGGCTGATTGACGCTTCATATGACCAGAGGGCTGGTATTTTCTTTGCACAAAGAATTAGTATTGCTATTCAACGTGGCAATGCTGCTAGTCTTCTGGGCACTTTGCCAATTAACGACGATGCGGAGGAATATAATGACGCTTTTTCATTTTATTGTTTTATTTTTCTCTTTAGTTAATATTTATTGTAAATAATTTGTGTATATATTATGTTAATTATTTGTTTATTTGATATGTAGTACGTGGTTTACACAACAATAGCCTATTAATAAAGACTCTTTCAGCAACTACTTAGAGATAAGATAAATAGTCGAATTTGATAGTTTAGATCTTAAGTAATATTCAACTAAGGTTTTAATTAATATTTCGTGGAAAATTTGTTAACAAAATCAGCAACGAAATTTTAATAACAATCATAAATTGAACACGACGCCTTCGCAACTGAAGCCGAGACGTAATAGTAATCTTATTGTTGTTGGGGATCCATCGCTGATGCCGCGATAATCCCCCCTTAATTGGACCACCAGTGCTTTAATAAAATTATAACTGGACCGAGGGGAACTGTTTCGGCGACTGAAGGATTCAAAGACAAACTGGTTTCCCAACGAAATTATGATAATTAACAAGATTAATAGCTTACGGACACTTGGAATCCAATAAATTTATTATTTTACACTTTGTTATTATCAAGCATCTGTCTGTAAACTCTTCTTTGAGATGGTTGTATCTTTTTTATTTAGTTTGTTTAACCTTGTGCACGTGAGCATATATTTTATTCATACGATGTTTGATGGTTTGCAACCCGCTTCAAAACGCTTACATTAAGTATTTACCGATACCTTGCTTCTTTAAAGGCTGTTTTCGTAACTGTTATTGTATACTATAAAATGTTTGTATATGTTGTACCGAAGTTTTGGAATGATTTCCA
The DNA here is from genome assembly GCA_930367265.1 of Catocala fraxini. Lineage (NCBI taxonomy): Eukaryota > Metazoa > Arthropoda > Insecta > Lepidoptera > Erebidae > Catocala > Catocala fraxini. The sequence goes on along the minus strand of OV884026.1, from coordinate 11,460,555 downwards.
TATTTTTGCTTTATTATTTGAAGCAGCATGTATGGCACAGGTACTTATGTTCTTTATGAATATTTAAATATATTAAAAATACTATCTATTTTTATTTCATCATTATCGTGTGTACGTTGCAAAGTTCTGGTATTTATAAGATTACCTGCTTAATGTTGTTTTCGAACCGATACAACACCACTCTTTTTATTTATGTCCTTTTGCTTAAAAGAGAATACTCTTGGTATTGCTTTTGCCACGCTACGAGGACATAGGCCTTTTATTATGCACGATGCGCTATTTTCGATCCAATATTTACATAGTAAAATGACTATAATTATAATTAAATATCATCTATAAAACAATTTTACCTTAGTATATAGATTATATTAAAATTATTTAAAAATAATGCCCTAATAAATAAATTACATTTAAAATCCCTAAAATAATTAATATAATCCTAAAGTGATATTAAATTTCATTAATTAAAAATGTAGACAATTGTTGGTAAATCAATAATGATAAATACATAAAATAAATAAACTGTTCCGACTCCAGAAAAGTTTGTCTAATAAAATTACCCTAAACATCTGTACACTGTACATCATTTTCTTGATGCCTTGGAAAAATTAAAAGTCAGAGAAAAATAAGGTACACCGACCTGCTGAACTTGGTATGATAGTATGAGATGTACATAAACCTCGAACTCTTAAAACTCAATGTTGTCGTTTCACAGTTTTAATAATAATACTAAATTTCATTTATTCAAGTAACTAGAACTCATAATAAAATAATAATTAAATTGTTAGTATTACTTACAAACTATGTTAGTGTGACAATAAGTACTTGGTGATATGTACTTTAAGTACACATTACCAAATGTTTAGTGGCAATTTAACATTATTTTATTTTGAAGCTACAGCCTTACTTGTCGGACGTTAATGTTTTAACGACGTTAATCGTTTGTAAATTAGTATATCATAAATATGTTGCTCCTTTGAACGACGAATGGCAAAGTGGATTAAACTACTAATTCAATGAAGAGTTTAAATTTATGTTTCGTTCCGGCGGCTTACCTTTCAGTTTATGATCTATGTGTACGAGAAGAGATCCATGGACCGGAAATCTTTCTTTTTAATTACTATTATAAGGCTTTCAAATTACTAGTACTTTTGTTTCTTCGTACAGGATTTGTGTGACATTGTTTTATTCGCGGATGTGTCATCCGCGGTCCCTTATTTTTAAAGTAGACAGAAAAGCACCAAATTTAAATACTGTTAATAATTCGCTCGCGCAGATTCTGGACTGGTTTACGTCGAATTATTTACTACTAAACTCTAAAAAAACAAAATGTATTAAGTTTACATTGCCAAATGTAAAGAGTTCTAACATAAATATAAATTTAAATAATGTAATTATTACTTTCGTACAATTGACAGTTTTTCTAGGTTTAACTTTAGATCACAAAGTTCAGTGGGGCGCTTAAAATAGAATGCTTGGATTAGACGTGGTTTCAATTCGGTAGTAGAATGGGTGGAATTGGAACCCGGGACCTCTAAATCGCAAGTCCAATGCATGTCACAACGACACGGTGGTCGAACTAAGGTTTTTTAGAGTTCGAAAAACTCTTATAAAACAGCTTTGTCCGTCCGTCTGTTAAACAACTTTCAACCCAAGAACCGTAAGAGCTAGAGACTCGCGGTTAACGCCATTCGACTCAACACAGTCGATATACCCCAAAATGACTTATGAATCTGACCGTGTTATCACGTGGTATCACGTGACCTTTGCATATATTATTTTTCGAACTCTAAGATTTACGGCAATTCATTGCTGTTTCTCACTTGTTTTATTAATATGTATCTTAACAAAAGCAACAATGAAAGTAAAATTAGTTCTATTTGAGTTTACGATCTAGGTGTACTGATAATTCTTTAATATAAGTGTCTGAGCGTTATTATCATCTTACGTTTACTTTACAATACTGTTGCACGTATTTATTAGGCATAATAACAGCATACCCCGTGTACATGTACGTATTATTTTTGTTTGTATTAAGTGCATTTACACCTTGTGGCCTATTCCGAGTGGCAACGTTGCACATAAGTGTCATATTTTAAATGTAGTTAATTCATTTGATCGTTATTTAAAAATGTTGTAATATACTCTACAGACTAAGGTACAAGTGTATCATAGATGGAATACAATTATATTTGTAGGACTTTTATTATGCTCATTACGCATTTAAAATGTTTGTTTCACTATTTACTTTTCTTACTACTTTCAGCTTAAAATGTGATATATAGACGATGCAATGGTTGCAAATGAAACCTTACACGAGTCAACAAATATTTGTTTTGAGTGTAGGTATTCCGTATTTATAAAATCCCCAGCGATACATAAACATTGAACACTAGTTTCCCACGCGGCTTCGCTCGCAAATGTAGGTTAGGTCAGGCTAGATTACCCCCTGAACAACGTGTATTCGAAATTTCATGATGATCGGTCAAGCAGTTAAGGCGTGAAAGCGTATATATGCAGGCATATAAAATCCCAACCATATGAACGTCAAATCCTAACATTAAAAGAAACATTATTTTTTTGTATGTATCAGTGATAACGTGAGCAGAAACCTCAACAAGTCGATACTTGATGTTAGTAAACAATAACCCATGAAATTGAGTTCCTTCATACCAGTAAAATGTACAAGGGATTACATCTAATAATACTTGTGGCGATTCAACTGGAAAACTACCTAGGTTTTCTAGATGAATCTTGTACTATCTACGGGTTTGTTGTCTTTCTTCAAGACTGTTTAATTTAATATACCTTAATATATAAATAATATGGTATGGTGCGTTATCCCCCACTTTATTTCTGGTATATGTAAATGACCTCTGTAAACTCAACATTCCCAATTGTAAGATAATCTCCTATGCCGATGACACAGCACTTTTAGTGCAAGGCGCTACCTGGGACGAAGTGCGAACAAACACTGAGAGAGCGCTTAGAATTGTAATATTCTGGCTTGCTCATAATTCACTCATCCTTAATCTAAATAAAACAAAATATTTAACCTTTACATCCTGCTCTATATCGCAACCTAAAAAATCTCAATTTACATTAAAAGCTCATATTTGCTCTATAGACAATATCCACTCATGCGACTGTCAGTATATTGAACGTACAAATAATATGAAATATCTTGGGGTATACCTCGATAGTACCATGACTTTGGAGCAAACATCTGGAGATACTTAAAGAGGCCGCACTTGTAAACTTATTTTTACGTTTAAAAGTCTTCGCACCGTGCTGGATGCTGGCTCATTGAGAACTGTTTTCTGCGCCTTAGCCCAATCCCTCCTATCATATTGCATCCCCGCATGGGGCGGTACGTTTGCAACGATTCTTCTTGCAGTTGAAAGAGCCCAGAGAGCAGTTCTCAAAGTAATGCTCAAAAAGCCTACTTATTTTCCCACGGAGCGCCTGTACGACGAATTCAATATCCTATCCATACGGCAGCTCTATGTGTACAGGGTAATACTCCTATATTACGCCACATTACTTCATCAGAGCTGAAGAGTGGCCGTCATCTAGTCCCAATCTTAATCCGCTGGATTATGATTTATGGTCAGTTTTAGGTAGTATGGCATGTTCTAAACGCCATGATAATTTGAAGTCCCTAAAACAATCCATAAGATTGGCAGTGAAGAATTTTCCCATGGAAAGAGTGCGTGTTTCTATTGATAACTGGCCTCAACGTTTAAAAGACTGTATTGAAGCCAATGGAGATCATTTTGAATGAGCTTTATATATTTCTAATGTTATTATATTAATGTATAAACTAACATACATTACAGTAATAAATGTTTTACGTAACAGAAAATTTGTTTTTACTTGTAACAATATTTATGGCAAGACTAGGTACAGAAGAATTATATGTATGAAGATATTCAGTTGTCATCTTGTATTTATTTAACAGTATTTACTCTCCTTACCATCTTTTAAGCACATTTATGTTTATTATAGAATAGAAGAGTACTTCAACCGAATCGAAGACACCATAGCTTATTAGTAATTAATATAAATCCTACATTTATGTGTGCCCATTTTCCCATTCCAAAGTAGTACAGGGTACAACTCATCACATTTGAGTCCAAGCTTCAGTCTAATCTAAACAACTAAGTAAGTAAGTTCTCAGATAATTATGTTTTTATTAGCTTGTTCATCTTATAGTGCTATTCCTACCACAAATATTAAAGAGATAAGGTGGTGGTGTGAAACTTAGCTAATAATAAACTATTTTCATAACGGCTCCAAAGATCCTCAGATTATGAAGAGCGAAAGTTTCGCACTTCATAATACAGATATAAGGCTGCTATAAATATGACTTTCCGGACCATTTGGTCCCAATGTCGCACACGGCCTTTGTGGCCACTCATATGTACTTACGGAGCTTGTTAGGTACCATATTTTTCAATAAGTTTTTATAATCGCACATGTTGGTTGATAAATGGATACCTACTTTATCGTGTTATTCCTTTTTACATTATTCTTTTTCTACATAGTTAAGATGGTGAACAAAAATACGACCTGATGGATACCATAACCCATGTTTTCATGAAGTTCTAGGGGTAATACTCGCGCGTTGCTGACCTTGAGGAAATGGAATTAAAGGAATGGCAAAGTTACGTAAGTAAACCGCCAGGTGAACTACCCTCACGTCGCGTCGGTTGGTTTCTTATAGGATATCGGAGTACTTTTGTAGTGATGCGAGCCTACTCATTCAGACTGCTAGACACGGTCTAACTGTGTATTAAGTTTTATCCGAATCCGTTCAACAGTTTACGCGTAGTTAAGTAACAAATATCCAACACAAAGTTTTACATTTGTTATCGTAGAAGGATAAGACTAGTAGGATTAGTAGAATAGACTATAATCTATTGGATTGGTTCTCTTCATATACCTCAAAACCACAATCAATTTAACTTATACAAAAGTTATAATCTTCAGCTTCAGTCATAGCTCGTTATTTGTGATTATAATCTTATAATCCAGCTAAATACAGATCAATACTTCAGAATTCAATTCAGGCTACAATACTCAGTGAAACCTTTGTAATACATAAATTTCATTTGTCTTAAATATTGGATACTAGACTTTGCCCGCGCCTTCACTCGCGTAAATTTAGGTAAGGTTAGTAATATTTTTACTTCACGTCCTGACTCTGTGTATACGAAATTCCATGTTGATCGGTCGAGTAGTTAAGACGTGGAAGCGTAACAAACAAACACACATTCGCATTTATAATATTAGTTAGGATAACATAGAGTGCTTTTCTTCACAGTTATATGTAAGCGTAGCGCTGTTTGAAACATTTTTGAGATTACGTGTCGCACAGTTAATAAACGTCGACGGGGAATGACAAAGATTCGCTACTAATTTTAGGAGGAAAATGTTGTTTTGGCGACGGGTCGTGACGCTAACAGATAGCCGTGCTTAATACATTGTAGCATTTTAGAAAGAAAGTGAAATATAAAAGGAGGAGGAGGTCAAAATGTTTCTTTAAACATAAGTACAGTACAAGAGAGGCGAGCTCAAATGTAATATTATAACAAACAAAGTATCTGCAAAGACATAGGAAGAAGTATATTATGAATTAAAAATATTGTGTACACACATATTGCACCAGGTTTGGCTTTAAAGCCCACGTAATAGGAGGCAAGTCTTTTGTCATATACAGGGGAAACTGCCAAACTTCGTGCTGTTACTAATTTCCTAACCGAAAAATCACTTAGCGCGATCTTACACTTAAACGCAGAATCTCACTTTCGCAGATATACTTATGCCCCAAGACTAACATGACAAATACATATATGTATCTACGATCGTAAACCTACTCCTAATACATACACTTTACGTAAGCTGATGGGGACAATACTACTCATTCGTAAACCTAATTACAAGTAACCCTATAAAAATTCCTTCAAAAAAGGGATCGCTGTATTGCCTGTGAAAAGGAAATATACTTACAACATAACTTGTAATCCTACTTACCGCGAGAACACAACGCAAGCGTCTTAGGCTGCAATCTTCTGTATAACTAAAAATAGTTCATGAAACTATGCGATTATCAAGCGTTTACAGAATGTAACAATTGCTGTTAAACATTAACTCAACCTTAATTCTTCGTATATTAAGACTTAGATTATATTAAACTATTTGAAAGATGCAGAGGTAAAATTTCAATCTCTGTCGTACAACTATAAATAGCTTATAGCGACGACACGGTTTGTTGAAGCAAAAGGCAAAGGGGCAAAGGAAAATTATAAATGAAGCAAAAGGCAATATATGAAGCAGGACCGCAAATGGCATGTCAAGTCCTATTTCATGGAATGTCTGTCTCCTTGAATATATTAACAATGTCGATAGAGGTTTAAGTAAAAATCTGTTTAAGTAAAAGTTAGTACCTTTACTATACTTATTCGAAGTATCTCGTATCTTTTACCAGATGAGAGTACCTTAAAAAGATATATGCCATAACCAAATACAGTTTGTAGAAAGCTCAACCTACTTATTAAGGTTCAAAAGATAGAGAAAGAAACCTTGAAAAGTGGACAGAGTGACTGGGCGTGGGACTCGTAATAAAACTCCATTACCAGCCTTTGAGTAGAAAACCGTAAAATATGCTTTCACACAACGTCTAATAATTTGATTACATGTAAATAATGGTTTTCAGGTGTCCGATAGGAAATGGAGCGGTGCGGAGCGGAATTTAATACTAAATTCATTCCTATATAACGGCAATATTGTGTCATTCAGCTATTGTTTTCATATAGATCATCATAGACCTTTTAAGCTGATTGGAAGAAATTAAACTTTATATCGTATTTAATATTTGTATTATAGATATTTAAATAATATACGAACCGCAGTAAAACTCATTACGCAGAAATGACCTAATTTAAATCACAGGCACCTAAATTGATAGTACGTTACAGGTTGAGTGATCATAGACTCAGTTATAACTTTATTTTACTTAAATACAGCTTCCACACTAATAATAAATCCCGTAGCGCGGGAATCTTTACAAATATTCAAACAACGGATACAAAGAATACCCAGACTCGGAACAACTATTTGTGGGTCACACAATTTTTTGTCCTGTATGGGGAGCATACCTACGACACTCAGCGTAATGGCAATGGCGAGGCGAACACTAAAATGTTGTAAGTGGACGATGCATAGCTCAGTCTAAAATAATTAGATTAAGTCAAATATTTGTTAATATACTAAACGAAATATAATATAAATTTCGTCCACACCCAAAATTCCTGGTGAAGAATGATACATTTTAATTATATGCTAATAAGGCTAAAAATAAATATTAGGGTCGCGCTCGCTCCATTAATGATAATTTTGTTGGTTTAAAACAACGTCCATATTTGGTTTCATAGTTATGAAAGCTTAATACTAAACTTTAAAACTAGTATGAACATTGCAAATGATAAATTATTTTATCAACGGAAGTGCTTTTATCCATCTTTTTAATGGATAACCTAAAAACCTAATGCCTAGATTCTTACATCTCTGAAGGACTAAGACGATCTGCTAGTCTATTTGCTAAATGCAATAATGTGATTGTTTGCGTGACAAGCTTTTTGTGGAATCGTTGATGAAGCAAATAGTTAACTTGCGAGCAAAGGCCATTATTAATAACTTACCTTTTGTTTGGCTATCGGTTTACTAGAGACAAATATTTGCCACAACTACTGCAAAGCTTTGATTAAATTTCTATAATATATACTAAGTAATATAATAGAAAAGAACAAGTTATTGATTTTAATTACGCTACGATAACTCTAAAATAAACAGCGATGTCGTTGCAAAAAAGCAAGGAATGCCCAAAACCATGTTTTCGATTAACCATATAGTGGAAGTTGCGTGTGGCTGGTAGTTTTAGATGGAAAGAACTTGAAAAACGAAATAAGTAATAGGGCGGATAGATTAGAGCCTACATAAATCACAGGGGCAACGCAACACGCATCGTCCGAGAAAATCGATGGGCGTGTATCGCGTAGAACTTAACACAAATTCTGTTTTAAGGCTTAGTTTTTACTGGACGAGGCGCTATGTTTATACATAGCGCCTCGTCCAGTATTTTTACACCTAGTGACGGGCTATTCTATTGTTGTGGTTTAAGCATAGAATAAGAAGTAGTTAACATAGTAATGTCGCGCGAAATGTAGTCACTTGGCATAAAGTTGGCCGTACTTGTCATAAATTTTACATTGCAAGTATATAGCATATTTCCAACTTGGACCTTGCAACAAGGTAAAAGTGATAAATATGTTTATTTATAACTAGATGACCCGGTGTACTTCGTATCACCTATCCTTATGAATTTTCTATATTTTCTCACCGTTTAAACCTTCCCTGGGCTACGACAAACATTTCAAAACCAAAATCAGCTAAATTGGTCCATCCGTTCTCGAGTTTTAGCGAGACAAACGAACAGCAATTGATTTTTATATATATAGATATATGAAGCTACTCAAAAGTGCAGTTACTTTTTGTTTATGATAGTTAGAATCAAAAAGTGTTTACACTTTTTTATACATTGCTAAAGGTTGGTTTTGTTATGTATGTTAATACGGTTCTGCTACTTCTTACTTTTTAAAAGAAAGGCTACGTCACTTTTATGCGACCCAAAAATCGATATCACTGTATCGTAAGACATTAATATTACAAGATCCGTGTTACATAATTAATACCTTTTTGCATTCAAATATTGAATTATACAGTCTGGTACCCAACGAACAATATTTAACGAAGGGTACTCTCGCACGAAATGTATTGAGGGTAGCCGTGATATTTATAATTTAATATTAATATAGCTGCCTACGTTTCCTTCGACACGGAAATGTCAAAGGGAAATTTCATTACTAAAATAGGTAATCGACACGCTGTAGCCGAAGAGAATTTCAAAGCGTAGGCAAAAGGAGCATTACTTTGTTATGCAGAAGAGAAAAAAACATTTCTATGTTACATCTAAAGACCTTGCTCACCTAGATTATTTGCAAGCCGTCTAAAGTGACTTGATACATAATTGAGATCTATGATAGCAGTTGCAGTTCTCTACAAAAGAGACTATGGTGGTTGATATAGGGGCTCATGATTAGTGGGGCCGACATCTTTATGGGCTATTTCAGACGTAGGGTGAAGGGTTACTATTCCTTTTACAATCCCCACTGTTGCTGTAATTTGCTACCTGAAAAACCCAAGGGACATTTGCTTTACTCGCTAATCGAACCCTCTCAAGCCGCACTCGAGAAATCCTTATGTCCAAGCCCCAATAGAGTAAAATTAAAGTCTTTTAGTCGCGTTGTTATTGGTTAAGCAATGTATTTAACCTACATAAGAAATGATTTAAATGTTAATGCAACTTACTCTTTTTGTAATGATTGCTTGCGATTGAGTTACGCCAAATGCGCATATTATGAGAAGGTTTAAATCTGTATTTCAAAAGAAATTAAACACCATATTTACGCAATTTTTAGACGCAAACCTAAACTGCTGGAATATCGCTATTCTAACTATTAGCCTGTTGTAATACAACACAATGGGTACGAACTTGTTAGTGTTTGGCGAGCAAGAAATTTCTAAAACATCGTAATAAATGTTGAAACTCAACGATACGTATAATATATGTATATATAATATGTAACGGGTATTAACGCGATCATGCATAATGTTTACCTTTTTTATGCTTGACGTTTTGCACAGTCAGGTAATTCACAGAATACAGACACGACGGCTAGCATACGTAATAGGGATACCGTGAGTGTAGTTTGTGACGTACAAACGGAGACATGACATCGCATGTAACCTGGTCGAAACGTCAAGCATAAAAAAGGTTAACATTATGCATGATCGCGTTAATACCCGTTACATATTATATATATATATATATATATATATATATATATATATATATATATATATATATATATATATATATATATATATATATATATATATATTTATTGCAACGCAAAAGTTTAAAAGATACGTATAATGATTTTAATCATCTATGTTTACGGTTACAAATTCGAGACAGTTATGTTCGTTCACTCTCTGTAAAAAAGTCTTAAAGTTCTAAAGAGGGTTCTTCCAGCAATAAGGATTATGCAGAGTCGCAAACGTCCTAGTGATACTATAACAATCTAGGTACCAAAACGGTTGAAAGGTTTGAACGTTAATGCATTCAAAGGACAATTAAAAGACATTTTGAAGGGTAAAGTATATTATAATGTAACAAAATTACTTAGGGATAATATAAGTTGATACTACAGACTTAGTACTTATATTTATTATGCCTTTAATTATAAAATTACGATGACCTTAATTAATTATAATGACTCATAATTTTGTAATATATTCACAATGACTTGTAATGACATCTAATAACTTTATTGTAATTACTGTTTTATATTTAATGAACGATTATATTTTTTATCAAATCTAATAAAATTCATAATTTAATAAATGTATTGTAGTTAAGCTAGACTATTTAAATTTGCATGCCTGAAGGTAGAACGTGGCAGGTCGACTATATACCTTTTAACATCCTAACTGTAAAGCCAGGTTCGCAATTGAATATATTATTTATGATTGATGAATAGTGTTATACGTCAATAGATTACGGCAATAGCTTACCATCACATATTTCTTACAATTGCATGCCACCCTGTTCCTGCACCGTTTTTATTATTAGTATTTACAAGATCCTAGAGTCGATCCTACGTAATTTTGAGAAGCTGTATATGTTAATGTAAGTGTGTAATATTCGGATGACTAATAAGCCCATGCGAAGCGGAGAGTCCGAACTAAAAGGCTTAAAAAACTAAATAAATAGAATATAGCCTATACCTATACCAGTCTATACTAATATTATATAGAGGAAATATTTAATATTTTGTATGTTTGTTTGTTTGTAAGGATTTAAGTAAAATACTACTACATCGATTAAAAAATACCATTAGATAGCTATATTATCACCGAGTAACATAGGCCACACTTTATTTTACAAAAGGTACTGTTTCTAACATAACTAACTTTTACGTAAGCGATGCCGCGGGCAAAAGCTAGTGTTAAATATTCAGGGTAAATAATACAGCTGTACCACAATGACGTAGATCCGACGTCTTTTGACTCGTAGTTATTATTGTTAGACTATTTTCAGCAGAATAAATAAAATGTATCTACATCTCAAAGTCTTGATCACTATTCCAGTAACTACGGGCGCTTAACTTTTGTAAGCATCTAAAGTATTTTAGTAGCTAATAATCATAACTTGTTATACTTGAATAACAAGTGCAAATTACAATGTTTACCTAAAGCCTTACAGCTAACTTGAAAATTAAAGACAGTTATTTTTACACCGCTCATAAAAAGTTAATTTATTCGGTTCTTAAGACTGAGACACAAACAACTAAATAACATCTATCTCATTCTAGATAAGTAACCTATAATTCAAAGACTTCACGCCATAATATTTCAAAAACTTTTCAAATATTCATGAGTTAAAAAGGCTTTTGCTTATATAGAAATTTATGAACAATAACAAATTGTGTGATTGAATTTATTCAGAGAGTATTATTTAATGACTTTATGAGAGGGGAATAAACACACATGTGCTGAATTTCTGAACATTATGATAATATTTGGAAACAACAATTTACTGAAGAATAATAAACTACTATTCTACACCAAGAAATTTGCCTTAAAATTATTTATATGACTAAAACTGTAAAAAATCTTAAGTATGAGCACACCTGTAATTCTTCAAATTCTATTCCCGTGGTAGGCAAAGTGGGTTTCTTTTTTTTTGCTAGTCTGGAACTGTGTCCTACTGAAGGGAGATCTCTAGTCCATTATAATAGAACCTAACACAAAGCTAGCTAGGGGAATAGTAAAGGATATGTACCTAACCAAACTCATGAACTCATCATCCAGTTATTATACCAGAACAGACTTTGCAAACATTTAACCTGTTGTATGCCAGAATACCAGACATAATAGAAAAAGCATTGTGTCTCGCGCAGATCCACGTTCCGGCATACCAGAGGTTAAACAACAGGCACAGAATACTCAGACTCAACATCTATTTGGAATTTCCCCCTCTTTTTGTCCCGTATGGGGATCGAAACCGCAGCACTCAGCGCGTTTGCCGTGACAAGGGTACCAATTTAACCACTACAGCATCCGTTCAGTCCATAATACATGGGTGAAGCTTGCACTTAAAATGCCATCTCACACACATACATAAATTCAAATTCAAAATAAATTTATTCAGATTAGGTTACAAGGTAACACTTATGAATGTCAAAGTTACACTAATTTTTTCTGCGAATTTACATTTACTGCCACGTTCAGCAAAGCAAGGGTGTAGGGCTCATGAGAAGAACGGGCAAGGAACTCATGATCACTCTTTTTAATCGCCAAGTTTTTGTTTACAAGTCATAAGAGCTGTAAGGTGCTGCAACCATTTCTCCATGAACTATTACTGAACACACATATGTAAAGAAAGAAAAATTAAAACAAAATTGTCCATTTCCTATTTTTTTATCATATTCTCGCGAATAACAGTACAACAAGTTACTACCTAAAAAATAACGAGTTTTGGGGGCGGAGACTAAACTGGGGATACTAAAATTTTTAATAGCAGCTCGGTTTCTGGAAATCTTGACCAGGATCTTAACATATACATTACGCAATAAGCCATTATGAAAATATGTCTTATCAAACATGGGGCGAAACCATTACAATCGCCGTGAGAGCAATTTTCTTTCGCTACTTCTTTCCAGGCCGCCCTACCGTCCGGCGAACGATTGTTCTCGAACCAATGCCGTATACATTTAACGCTCCATTGGACCCTATAAATCAAATTTCCCATCGCTGGGCCTTATCTAAATCACTTTCCCATACTCGACAGCGATTCATATTGTTCCGCCAACAAGCTATATCACATATACTTTCTTTTCTCTTCATACTTACGAGAAATAACATAGGGCCACATAAATTTGACCGCCACGTCAAAAAAGTTAAAGCGTGCTCTTGGCGCTTATGCATCTATGCGGCATATGGCGCGTAACGGATTACAGAACCAGACATAAAAAGATCATGAAAATGAAAAGCTTTTTTAATATCTTTTCTTTGGAGGTGTCTGAATATTGCCCAAAATACTTTCGAAACCTTTATTAAAGCTGATATAGACTGTAAGTTGATGCTGATATGAATGACATCCAGGCAGATAAGGATTTGTATAACCTTTGATTTTACTATTATATTTTAAATAATGTCCCTTCATTTAAAAACATAATGAAATTGCGTGTTGAGAATTTTCTAAATTCCGGAACTTGACATATTATTATAATTCGTTATGTAATTAAATAGTGCAGTGTTTCATGAAATTAATTAAAAGATAAGTAATTACTACAAATGTATATATTTGTGGTAATAAGGTAATATATTCCAAAATTACAGCCCAATACAACTTTTTATGACGCGGGTAAAGAATTTTTCGCGAATAAGACTGCTAGATCAAGCTTTCGCATTTTATACTCATCATTAAAGTCAGAGACGGTACTTTGCTTTTCATGATTACCTTACTTTTTATACCCGTATGACAGTTGGGTTTCATCTAACTACTTATATACTAGTACCTACCAGGTACACGCTAGAGACCCTGGGCTTGGGTAATGGACGGACACTTATGGTCCTGTGTAACGCGTACTCTAATGTCGACTTTTACTAAGTCATTTATTTAACTTTTTACATTTACGTTTAGTAACAGGTCAACAGTTGCTGAATAAAGCTTGACTCCATTTTATCAAGCAGGTGCTTTAAATGAAAAAACAACATTTTAAAATATTTATTTACGTCTTCTATTTGTAATACAAATAAGCATTACAAATTATCATTAGCGTTTATTACTTACGCGACGCTAACCTTGCTTGGTATGCAAGATGGCTACCCCCAGCCTACTCAATTTGCATTGTATAGTTCCTGGGCTCCATACTACGTTCATACAATACGCACAAATATTATCAAGGTTTTGGAAATGTTAGATTAAATCATCTCTTGGTTTGCTTCGTTACTTCACATAAGGAAACAAGGGCATAAATAGGTTACGAAATCACGTGTATATTTTACTTTCTACGAGCATATAAGAGGCAAAAACGTGCAGTATCACTTTATATTTCTTTAACACTACTACTCCAAGTTAATTCTAGCCTGTAGTACTTTTGTAGGTTATACTCAAACTAAAATTAGTATTTAGCTCGGATTATCTATTGTTGTAAGCCGTATGGGAGTCGAGCGGGGTATAATACAGAGTACATTGATTTTACGCTACATAAATGTTCACACGTTGAACGTACGTCGTACAGCCAACACGCTGTGCATACAGACGCCATTAATTACCATTATCTATGCCTAGTAAATCTGATTAACATTAGCTTCGACAGTTTAATTAGTGTTACTATGCAGTCGTGTAGCTATGTCACCATGAAGTGGCAAGACTGTATAATGAGATGAGACAGCAGAAACTGAACATCAATTTCCTCTCAAATTGAAGTGTATTAATCTTAAGTTGCAGACGATGAAAAATGTTTGAATACGGCACTCTCAATTGCCCTCTACACGTAAAATGAAATCACCAAGTTATGTTGACGCTACAGTGGTTATAACTTTCGTGAATTTCCCTTGAGTATAATAATTAGCAGCCATTAGTTGGACCGTGTGTTTGTGTAATGCAACGACCCTTGTGTTAAGTGTTTTGCGGTGTCAATGCACGACAAATGGTGCCTGTATCACCAGCCTACAGGTACACAGTTCAGTTAAGTGAGAAATTGGTATTGTACTTGTAGTGGTCAGAAACATAGCCCCACGAAAGCGTAACCCAGTTTTCCGGAAAGCATTTGGCTATTCTTTAAGCTCGTGACGTTGATGTATGCGGCTTTAACTGAGAACTGACTTCTATTTTGTTGTGCATCGCTTTGTGAAGATTAATGCCTTGTTGCTATTGCGTTCTGGTAGTAATAATAGTATATACGTAGGTTAAACTATAACACAAACCAGTATTCATTATTGTAGACTACTCGATGTTAAAGATATTTATTTGAAAACACCGAATCGGTGAGTCGGACTTACGCACATGAGAATGCCGTACTTTACAAAATTATAGGTAAGCTATGTTAGAACAATGTTCGATACATTTGTTTAATAAAATATAATTCTAATTGATAAGGCAATGCATTTGCGATAGAGAGATTGTAAATTCAATCCCATTCAATGCTCTACCGGCATAAACCCAGTCTTAACTTAATATGAAAACAAAACTTAGCTTTGTAGTTGTCGTTTTCCCATAGTCTTCAAGTCGTTCGTAGTCGCTGGCGGCCTGAAATATGTGTTGATTGAAGTTTGCTTCATGATGTAGCCAATATTGTTAGTAACACCCTTTTCATATGGCAGTATGGCAGACCGGCGCTCGACTGTGGCTGACTTTTCTCGGGATATGTGACAGTAGCGTGGCTGTTGGAGCTTATTGTCCTGCAATACTTGAATAACACGTTGAAATTCGGCCTCCAGGTGTTTCTTGTCACAGATCCCGTGAGGCTATTGAAATCAAGAAACATTCTAATTTCAATAGAGGTAATTGGAATGTACCGCCAGCTTGGGATCCAGTAATTCAGATAGTCAAACCCAGGAAGAAGCAAAACACAGCTAGATTTTTATGATACTTTGAGCTCATGCCGCGTAAATAGAAACACCAATAATTTAATTACGTTCGGACATTCTCCCTGGGAACATAGCTGCTGTAAAACAACTGAAACGTACGGGAAAGTATAAACTTTCATCAAAATAGTTTTAATAATTTAAGTAGCGTACATAGTAGTTACGTTTGATAGTAATAGTATAACAGTTTCAAAATTATGTAATCAGAATGTTATATGAATATATAAAACCGTACAAAATTTATAGTTTAATTTTACAAAATAACATACTCGTAAACGTTAGACAATATTATATAAATTTCGACGCGATACAGAAATATTAAGTTGACATTTAACTGTTAAAATTAACGGGTATCTTGTCTTGTCGAACAGACAGACCTACCCACTATGTGAACCCTAAAAATCGATATGAATGCAAAATATCTTGCCTTGATAAATCACACAGTTCTTTTAAGTGAAAATACAACTTAATAATAATTTAAAATGCAAAAGTTTTAATGAAGAGAACACGGAAACATGACTTAAGTAAGTAGTCAACAAAATAATTAGTTCATTAAGGTTAATTAACTGCATTCACATTACCAAATTCACGTAAAGTAGACAACCAACAAGTGTTACCGTTACTGTTTATTTATGTTACACGTATCATTAGAGTCAAATCGACGGTGAATCAATAGTACCTAGATTCAAATTGAATAAACTTTACGTTTTGCTTCAATTTCTCAGCGGAAAGACATTTTGTAGTAAGACCAGTGTTTAGTGTTCGCTATTTCTTCGGTTGCCAGAGCAATTGGCCGACCGCAATTGAAGCTTCGACGGGTAAAAACAAACAACAATCAACACCTAACCGGATCGCTCGGTGGAAAATACGCTGTTCTTCGAGCTTGGAAACAATCCAAGTCACTTACTCATTAGTTCGTTTAACGTCCTTGGATTACTGTGCTTACTAATTGAAACAGTGACACTAAAAAAAATAAGTGGAAAGCATAGGAACAAGCATGGTGGACTATGTCCTTACTCTTCTCACATTGAAAAGAGGCCTGCGCCCAGCAATGGGACAGAGATATATATATATATATATATATATATATATATATATATATATATATATATATATATATGTATATACATATATATGTGTATACAGGTATATATAGTTAAACCATCAATCTATTTTTAATTATTAGTTAAACGAGCGGGTTTTGCCTCGATAAAAGTGTCCACAGGGTTTACGACGACTTCTTCAAGGAATAAGAAAGAGACACATAGATTGGATAGGCAAAGCTTTTTGCTATTTTTTACCGCTAATTATACGTTGATTCTGTTATATTTTCGTTCAGTATGCTAGTATGTTGATGATTATGAAAAAATCATATCAAATCAAAATAAAATCACATATTAATAAAAATACACGGCTGAATTCTTCGTATCGTATTACCCCAATTTTCGCATTAGAGCAATATATTTTAATAAATTGATTGAATGAACATGAAATTGGGCAATTTGGGATAAGGAAGCTAGGGTATAGAAATCATGCAAGGCTATGATTTTTGTTTTATGTATTAAAAAAATAAAAGTACCTACCCTATAATATATAGTTAACTTAAACAAGTTTGAACTTTAAACGAGTTCAAAATATAGTTGCCTCTTTCCTTCAATTAAAGTAAGAGGGAAAAAGACATACTCACTTTCTGTGTTTACTTCTAAAATAAACACCTACGAATTGTATTGGTCACGTCGTAAGTGAAGCCTTTTGAAATTATATATTCTATCTACCATGGAATTGTGAACTCGTCTAGTACAACAGTGCTGTGATATGACGATGATGTAGGCGAGTCACCGATAATATTTGCAATACATACCAATTTTAACGTCCATCCATTCTGCAAAAAACACTTGACCCAGCTGGCAGTTCCAAATAGCTTATCTCATATTTTGAGTGGCCGAAAAATAGGCTACTCCATACAAAGATAATTACTTCCCCGTACCCCGTATTCACTGCAAAACCTCGGAATTGCATTTGTGAGGTTAATCCAGTGTAACTGCATGAAAGAACGTGTGTTTGCCGGATTAGTGTCTATGTTACTTGTATATTGGATAAAACGGCCGTGTAAGTTAAGATGTAGTTGTAATAGCAAAGTGAGTTAGCAGAATTCCATACAAATAATTATTCAATTAGCTTATGGATTTTTCATTTGATATATATAAAATTTGCTACACTTTAGTAAACAACGTATCCGTCTTGCCATTTTAACAGTGAAGTGTATTTTAGCTCAACGTCTTTACTTAAAAGGAAATATACAATAGTTATTTATTATATACAAAAGTAAACAAGGTTTATTCACTGTATTTATTGCATAATTCTCTCTATTGCAATAAAATGTTTTATAATTGTATAATAAATACGGATTCATTTGTTTAGATTTTGTTTGTTTTTATGTTGGTACATACCACGAGGCATATTTTACTTGTGCTATTATATATTAATCGGCGCAGTCGTTAAACATGCATATTTGTTTTATTTTATACCATAGTATTTATTTTGCTATTAGTCAGAGATGAGCCGGTGAGATACCTAATTGAAGGAGTATGCGCCGTTCATAGACGCGTTCGCCGTTCAGGTAGGGTTATATTTAGTAGCCGATGTTGTATTTGCGGTCTACCTGATGATAAGCAGGTGCCTTAGGCTATGTGACGGGGATGACGAGAATGCAACGTAGGGAACCACGACACATTCGAACGCATAGGAAGACTTCCTTATTTTATCACTTACCGTTCGTTCAGACCTTTCGCTTTCACTAATCGGTAGACTAATACGTCTGCCTGACTAATATGTGCCGCCCTTACCGGTTTATATAGAAAATCAAAAGCATACATATTTTCATACACCTCTGAAAACCGTCTCAGCAAACCGATTCGTGAATGTCAATAATTCTGCGATACGAACAAAAGGTACCTACTTCAAAAAGTACTTTACTGCACTCAAAACCAACTTCTTATACAAAACTCTCCTCTCTATACAAGACAGATTTAAAGGTATACTTACCAACGTTTACGAGGTAAACTTGAACGCTAATACGGTGTAAAACGATCTAATAGAAACTTCTGTACGCAAACTATCGTACAACTAGTATTGGCGATCAAGTGAACATCGTGCGATAAAAATACCGCATTTACATAACGTTGTCCTGGATACCTCCGGTGTACCATCCGGGCTGTGGAATCGCATGATGTTATCTGTTCTCGCCCCATCGGCTCCGGCAAATCTCTTCGTAAAAACGAGCTTTTAGTGATGCCGAGTAAAATGGCATAGACTCTATACGAAGTGAACTCGTATTCATAGTACGTGAGTATTCTAGTTAATGTTGGTTACTCGTTGTAATTTGCTTAAAAATCTGACACAAAATTTCACGACCGCACTGCAAATAATAAAAACAATACCTCATTAGAACTCGAGGAAACTTTTCCCCTTGCCGTGACTTGAATTACAAATAGGAATAAAAATATATAGGAATAAAGCTTATTTATGAAATAATATGGCATAAAATCGTATTTTCATATTGTTATCTCTTTGATGTTTCATTTATATGAAACTTTTGATCTTAGAATTTATTTGAGTTAGTTGAATGTTAAGATTATTCTGTGCGTACTTAAACGTTTTACTTAGGCCTATTGTATCAGTAATAATTTAACCATGAATAGAATTAAAGCTTCTGTCACCGCATTCGCAAGATAGTAATATGTATGTACATACGAACAACCGTACGAAATATTAATTCCAAACAAGATGTATCTAGACAATTTAGATTCTTTCAATTTAGATGATTTATCTTCTATGGCTTCTGTAAATAATATTACTTGTATTATATACAGTTTAAGCTCGGCTGTAGATTACGGATTCGTGCGCCACGCGCACAAATTAATCATCTTTAGCAACATGCACGCATAAATAATAATGTAAGCATAAATGACTGAATAGATTTGCATTATACCCGTCTATTCTCCTACCTACACGTACAAGACTGACATAATAAAGTCAAGCATGTAAGACTTGAATAAATAAAATAAGTCATATATCCAGCAAAGGAATAAATTTCGAGGATTCTTTTTTGTTTAAGGCAGACGTTATTTCACCTAAATGCTCGTTGCGATGAACACGATATAGCCGACACGGATGTCCCCATTTATTCCACGAATTTCATGGAATATTTGAAAACGACCGACGTCGCTGAAAATGACGAGTACAAAATTAAAATATTCAACTCCATCCAGCATTTAAGTACTATAATTTTACCAAGCGTTTTGGATAACAGGCAAAGCTTTTATCAATTACGTTAGTACAGACAGTGGCAATCAAAAAAGTAGGAAATAAAAGAGAGTTTGTCTGACAATAAACACTGCGACGGTGGAGGTTCCAACTACGCTCCCGGCTACACCGCGCCTCCCGAACCGTAAAATGGAGTTGCTGCCATGCCACCAAAACAGCTCGGATATTTCATTGTCTAGCTTAGCAGATTCTACAACGGTAAAGGATTTACTTTCGTAATGGTTTGCATTCTTCGCTTTTCTGTATTTAATTCGCCACTTTAGGTCATAATTCCCTTTGTAGATCCACATTTACCCAGCGAGGAGTAATTGCATTTTCATTGAGGTCGATCTGAAATGGAGCTCTAGCGCACAGTAAAATGCTTTTGTTAGTGTTTCATCTTCTCTCTCAGTCGTACTGTTTGTGGACGTAAAATATTTTACTCTCACACCATAAAAGCTGCTTTCGAAATAACTCTTTTTAAAGGGAAGCTTTCGGTATTACACTAAACATAAAATTTACTCTTATTATTTAGCGAATAAGCGTCGCAAAATGCGTAGTCTAATACAAGGATTTCCCATATCAACTTATAGAATTAAACGCAATAAGTAGTCATAATATACTACACAGTAATAAAAAATCGGATCAATGAATACGTAAATCCAATAGCTGCTGCATTGATGTCGTCACTGAACAATTCAGGTGTGTGTCGACGCGCGCCGCCACTGCCGCTTGTAATCCAATCAGACGACTACCGGTGTGGTACCAGACACGGCACTTTAATTTCCTGGTGTGTCACCGTGTTTCTTTTCTCTCACAATACTGGCCGGTGTGTATCTGGACCGCTAAATTGGTGAGACTACACGTTTGTGACACGGAATATATTACTTTTTAGAAGCATTTGTTTGCAGTGCACGTGTAATTACATTTTTCGTTGAAGCTTTCTCAGTACCGATCAGTGCAATAGCGTGTATTTTATAAAGGCGATAAAAAAGTAATTGGTTCTTTGTAAGTTAATCCCGTTCAGTGTACAAAGAGAACATTTAGTTAAGGTGTACTTATGCAGGCTGATATGCAGCTCGCTTATGTAGGTGCTTTTATTTCAAATTGCATTCCCATTGACGCAATAAAAGCTTTTGTCACATATACTATACCGCACTTTTATACTCTGAATTAATTTGTTAAGCTTTACGGCTCGTAAACAGGAATGAAAGCTCCAGTTAAACTTTATTGTAGATATCCTTTCGTGTATTTATGTCGTTATTGGAATCTCTTGTTTATTTTTCAGTGTCTGCTTCGATATATATTATTAAACGATAAGAAAAGTTGTGCTTCTCAACGATTTCAAATTTACATCGAAATGTATACTTACTTTGAATTCATAACAGCGAACTTAAACTTGAATAGAGTGAATTTGACTGATACAGATTTATGAACGTCAGCCGACATTTGAAATGTGTCTGTCTGGATGCAGTGAGCCACCCACAGCCACTTGTAATTCAATCAAACGGCCCGGTGTTGCAACACGACACTTTAATTTCCTGCCAAGTCCATCCAATTTTCTTTTTATGAATTCTACTCAATATTCAATGAGCATTACAAAACATTGGCATTGAAATAATATCTACTTACTTTAAGTTATAACTGACATTAGTAGGAACATAATCCGATTACCGTACTATGATTGGGATTTATTTACTAGCGTTAATTTAGATTTTGTCAATAGTAATTATTTCTATTCTTCGGCCCAGTACTATTTTTCTGGATGAAAGGACGCTATGTCCTTTTCTGTAACCCTGACAACGTTTCACAATAATCGGTTGAGTAGTTAACTTGTGAACTCACATTTGTATTTATAATATAAGTCAAGATATTGTATTATACCCAACTGATCTAAATAATTCGAACTACGAGTACTTGGTAAGTAGCTGTAGGGATGCTGTCGCGTCGGCTCGCCACTGCCACTAATAACTTGAGTGATCCATAAACAGTTGTTTTAGGTCTGGGTATTCTTTGTATCCGATATTTAAATGTTCATTAGTCTCCCGCAATTCAGGCATTATATTAATTCTATTTGCAGGAATTCATACAGGTGTTATCTGCATCTTGCTGTGTTTCAAGTGTGGTTACTATGTGTATGTTGATTCATTATTTTGAAAGTCATTGTGAAAAATGCTATAAACTGGCATTATAGATGTTGTTTATGAAATTCTCAGACGTTGAGTGTCGACAGAATATAGAGGTATGCACAAAAAACGAAACAAAGAAAACCACACTCCAGACAATTAACCAGTTATATTGCATTCATTGCATATATTCATCACATTGCATATATATGAAGCAGTGTTAGCTACATGATACATGTTATAAAAATACTGTAAACGTAATGTTACCTAGCTTGCTAATATTAAGTATTTTAAGAAGGTGTTAGGACTACAACTTTTTCCAAATTAAAAAGAAGACTTTCAAAAAGGCTATTTTGAATATAACAAGATTATTGCCCAAAACCAATATAGTTTTCGGAAAAGCACATCAACTGAGAATGTTGTTTTTGAGCTGACGAGTCAAATTACTAAGAATCTTGATACCAGGAATAAAACGATATATTTCAAAATTTATCCAAAGCTTTTGACATGGTCTCTACTCCCATCCTCTTACGCGGCCTAAAGTACTTGGGAATAACAGATAACTGTCTAAAACTTGCCCGTGACTATCTCACGAACGAAAAGGAGTTAAAGTAGATAAACAATAATAAATAACAATATAAATCTAACTATTGGCGTTCCACGGAGTAGCGTGCGCTTTTTATAAGTGGAGAAACATGGAATGCTGCTCACCGCGCAGCTGAATATGCTCTTGGCATAGTAAGGCTTTCCTCAAATTTGCTTACCCTAAATATCGCTTAAACTCGCTATGTCTCCTTCTCAGCGAATATTTCTACACAGCCTATTATGCCGAAGCCCCTAGTAATGCACTACACCCAAACGCACACTGCTCTCTCTCAAGATATATTTCCTGTACCTACTTACTCGACTTGATTGCACAGACAAAACCTTCGGATTCCGAAAGTGGTCACCGAATCGTAGCCATATTACAGAAGGAAATATATCTACATCGGCTCCATATAAAGCCTTGTAGAACCTATCGTAAAGCTTCTTGATCTGCCGTAAATTCCTGCGATCGTCATTATACGCACTATATGTTTGCGCTACTTTCTTTAGCCATACTGAGCGGGGTGAGTCCTGCGTCAACAGCAACTACTTCCAATGTATACCCACGTGTGCGTGGAGAAAGCATTCCCTAAGGTTGCACACTTCGCGGTTATAAAAGACCTTAGCATTCTGAAAGTCTAACCTCATCACAGACGATCGCGGGTGATGCATACAGTTTGCTGTAAACATTGTACGCACCCGCCGCTCCAGGGCATCCAGTTCAGTCTGAGTCCACTTAAGTATGCCAACAGAGTACATGAAAACCGGCATGATCCAACCGTTACAGGCACGCACTCAATTGCCACCTGACAAGAGAAAGTTGTCTTCCCTTGGATTCCACTATCCTTCCTTGCTTTACATGGATGACAGCACATATATCCACACCATAGTCGATGGTGATAGACTTACGAAAGTTCCAGTTGCTTTTAGAAAATCCATATACAGCAAGTGGGATACTGCCGCGCTACCTCTCTGTAACCTGTAACCTATCCATGCACCTGTACTAAGAGGATTACTATCTACTAGGAGACTATCACCCTGAAATATACCTCGCCCTGTTTTTATCGATTCGCCATTCCCAGGGATCTGTCGACATCCTGGGGAGCCAAAAACCGTTTTGTGTTGCCCCATACATGCCTTTGAGAAGGTTTGCAGAGTTTGAACTTTACTTTATATTATTTTAACATGTTTAGAGAAACTATCAGCTACTCAAACATGAAAATAATAATCAAATAGCACTAAGTAAGCCATTAAAATGTCTCCTCTATAAGCAACAAAATACAAATGCAATAACTATGTAAGTGACGCGTAATTGCAAAAAACAGTATGAAATAAATTATTACCTGCTAAATAAATTAGTAATTGTAGTAGTGTAGTCATGCTGTCTATAAATAAGCTACTCCGTAGAAGATGAATGCTTTAAATAAATTTGACGTAAGATTCATTTTAGCGAATGTTATGTGTTGGTTATATCAAAATCATTGTTGCGAATAATTTAATTATAACTTCTAACAAGTTCTATACAGGAAGCTAATCTGACGGTAGTTGGTATCTGCGTTAGGAATAAGAAAGAAAGGGCTACAGCGCAAATTACGGGTAGAGGACAAGATATTAATTTTGCTCAACAACGATGGACAATCGATGATTGGCGTTACTATACGACCAAGAAACAGCAAGTCAGTTATTTCACGGCGTTTATGTAGTTAAATAAAGTGACGCTTTTTAAGAGAACAAATATAATCTCAGATGCATCCGAGAAATTTAAGATTTTGGAATTCTTTTTTCTGGTGAAAGTGACAATAGAACACTTTCTGGCGTTAAGTTTAAGTTTGTTATTAATACAATATACGTCTAAACGCTGAAGGTCTTCTTGTAATATATTACCGTCATCCAAACATTTAGCAGCCTTAAAGATCTTCATATCATCAGCAAGTTTAAGTATATCAGAGCAATGAAAACATTCGTGAATGTTTAAAAATTTAAAGAGATATATGTATATTATTAGCATTAGGTATAAATACACTGTCGGTGAACCTAGACGAGTATATACTTACCAGCAAAAGTCCCATACTCGAGCTGGGTACTAAAAATTTCCATATAAGAGTAATTTTAATTTAATTCTCAGCATACCAGGAAGATGACCCTCCTCGTTACTGCTATCCGTTCTGCCGGCGGTAGTTAATTAGTGACGTCAGCTTGCTATTCAAAGTACGTGCTGTATAAAACTTTGGCATTGCGCCTGCTCCATTATATAACTTCCATTAAATCAACACTAACTTAAATAACGAAAAATGCAATGTAATTTGTTTTATAATTGCTTCCTACTCAACGGGAAAAGTGTTTAGAGTATCCAGTTGTTGTCTAATGGAAAATACATTGTACTGTGTTGAGCTGGTAGCTGAGTTAAAGTCAAAAGAATGATGTGAATGAATGTGTATATCGTTGATAGGATTTACAAATAAATTTGCTAGCCAACGCTCGGTCCCCGGTGCCCAACATTATACTTATATCATGGTGTCCCGTTATCAGCCAATTGGTCTTTCCATAAAGATGCACCGCACCTAGATAGATATTTGTTTCTTTTCTTTTTTAATTTAAAAAGATAACACCTCACTAGGAATAATTCCTGTATCGCAGGACTTTACAAACATTCAAATAATGGACACAAAGAACACCCTGAGTGTTCTTTGTGTCCGTTGTTTCAGACTTGGACTAACCATTTTTTTTCACACAAACTTTTGTCACGTGTAGAATTCGAACCTACAACACTCGGCGCAATAATAATAATAATTGTTTATTTGTTCTCTCACACAGTACATAATATTTGACATCATAAACAAACAGTCCATACAAGAAAGCAGTGAATGTATAGTCTGTGTGGGAGACGGGTCTCTGTACTAGGAGTAGTAGTAGAGAGTAGTAATCTGTAATACAGGACGTATTACAGATTACCAGCCTCTCCGTGCTCTGAATGGTGGAATATGTATGAGTAGGGCTAGTATGTTCGTGATGAGAATGTCAGTCATGTTGGAAGATGTGTGAGTGGGTATTCGTATGAATGTGTGTCCACATGAGTGTGTGAGTTGAAATGCGTGTATGTGTGTGTGTGTGTGTGTGTGTGTGTGTGTGTGTGTGTGCGTGTGTGTGCGTGTGTGTGTGTGTGTGTGTGTGTGTGGGGGTGTGTGTGTGTGTGTGTGTGTGTGTGTGTGTGTGTGTGTGTGTGTGTGTGTGTGTGTGCGTGTGTGTGTGACGAGAAATTATGCAGCTATATATAAAAGCTGTTCGGTTTCATCGTACCCAAGCGACTTTAACCACGATGTGACAGATTTTTTACAGTTGGACTCGTTTATTTTATTATACAGATATCCCCCCAGAAACCCAAAGAATTTGCTAGAGAACGCTGTCGACCATCTATTACTAATAGTTTGACAGACTTTATGTTTTATTCTCTTGCTTGAAGTGGAACTGTCGAATGGGAGAGATGAATTCTGTTTGAGAGTAACTTGTAGGATAAAGAGTTGGCGAACCGAGAGGACATCAGCAAGACGATAAAGATCTCTGGTTGGATAGAGGAAAGGTAAGAAGTGGGCTACCTTCAGGATAGCTCTTTGTGCTCTCTCTACTTTAATCATACCCGTTTTGCTGGTACCACCCCATGCCGTAATGCAGTACGCAAGTATTGGCTGGCATAAAGATAAGTAAACCATCTTATTTAGATTTTTATCTGCAACGTGTCGTAAGTTTTTAAAAACGAATATTAACTTTCGTATCCTAGATGAGAGTAAGTCTGTATGGCGGTTAAAGCTCAGAGTATTGTCCAGTTCAACACCTAGATATTTAATACTAGTGGCACAAGTCAGATGTCTGCAAGTGCATTCATTGTTGAGAGAGCATGAATGGGCTAAGATTGAATACCCACTTGGAGTACCAGTTGGAATGGTTTTCATAGAAAAAGTTATGTACTTTGTCTTATCGAGATTAAGGGTTAATCCGTTGTCTCTCAACCATGTTGTCACCGCATTGAAACCGGTTTGGGCTTCATGGAAGGTCTCATCCCAAGTGTCACCATGAAAGATCAAGGCGGTATCATCGGCAAAGGTCACAATTTTGCCATTCGATAGTTTGAGATTACACAGGTCGTTAATAAAGACTAGAAAGAGAGTCGGGCCTAACACGCTGCCTTGGGGAACGCCGCAATCAACCTGCAAATCGTCGCTAGTGACCTCACCAATTGCTGCCTATTTGCTAGGTAACTTTTGAATAACTTAAGTTGGGTATGAATGGCAATGGCTGTGGTGAGACGACCACTTAAACCACTACGCCATATGTGCAGTCAAATAATATATAATATAAATGGAACAAGTTTATCTTGTAGAAACCTTTCCTGTATCTAGCAACAAACCTAACTGTTACTCGTTAACCAAAACGTTGACGTGCATAAGTGTTACTATGAGACGTATTTTTTTTGCCATAGTACGTCTATAACAAACTTTGATGACGACGATCGCATGCTGCGGTTGCGGTTGCAGGGGCGGCAGGTATATGTACGTGTCTGTGTGCAGGTGCGTATACTAAACCAATACGGCGAGCAACGCTGTCTATTTACTCTAGTACGTGAACGTTGTAGATTGTGCTCCATTTAAAGCTGCGTTGCCATCCAAATTTGCAAGTGGTTTAATTCTCCGATCCGTGAGTGGTGTACCGGCTGTTGTACTCATCAGTAAGATTATTATTTAAGCTAAGGCATCCTAACTAAATGTGAGTTTGTTTGTTTGTTACGCATTCACGCCTTAACTACTCGACCGATCATCCTAAAATTTCACATACATGTTGTAAAGGAAACAAAAATGGACAGACAGTACCTTTTATAATGGAAAAAGTACTGTTACTAACTTAACCTAACCGAAATTCACTAAATTCAAATCTAGTTTAATATTTATACATGGTAATTTGTATCAAGCTGGCAAATAAGCATTTGTGTCAGTATTACTACTCCTACGCCGATTTCCTAGAAAAGTGTGATACTTGCCTTGATAATAGGACTCCTCCGAGTTTAGTAAAAGAAACATTACTAACTTCATGATATAATGTTTTTCTTAAAGTGTTAATATAATTTTAGAACTTTGTTTGAGGGCATGAATAAACTATGAGTCATAATGTCCGAAAACGTTAAAATTTAAACAAAAACTTACACGGTTAGGTGATGAAAGTCGAACATACTAGCTGATTCGCACTCAAATCAAATCAATGCAACATATTCTATAATATGTAGTACCTATAAATAAATGATATAATAAATTTTAATATGGAGATAGTTTATCCTCTGTCGTATTAGTCTCGGTATCGCTCGTTTATAGCTTATTCTGCAACGATATTGAACTACAAAAAAAAAAAATAACATAATAATGAAATCCTTACAAATATTATAAATGGGAATTTGAGTTTGTTTGTTACGCTTTCACACCTTAACTACTCGACCAAACATCGTGAATTTCGCATACACGCTGTCAGGGGTGCAGAAAAAGACATACATACGGTACATTTGATCCAAATAAAAATAAAGTACTGTTCTCGAGGGATAGAAAATTGAACTTACCTACATATTTTATACAAGCGAAGCCGCGGGAAAAATCTAGTATCCCATGTATACATATTTCATGACACGTTTGTGAGTCCTGCTAGAGGCATAATATAAGTTATTCTGGTTTAATTATTTGACTTACTTAGGTTTAAGTAAGTAAGTCGATCTATATAAAAGTGCACTCTCTGTTCTACAACTCTCATGATCCGATGGGACAGTAA
Source organism: Catocala fraxini (assembly GCA_930367265.1). Classification (NCBI taxonomy): domain Eukaryota; kingdom Metazoa; phylum Arthropoda; class Insecta; order Lepidoptera; family Erebidae; genus Catocala; species Catocala fraxini. Next base: position 11,431,957 of record OV884026.1, on the reverse strand, counting down.
TCCGACACGACCGGACAGAGATCAGCTGCAGGACCTACGGATTTATGAGCTTGCTGAGGCACGGGGGTGTCGAACACCGCCAACTTCGTAACTCCGGGCCGGTATTGAGATTACGTTGAAAGAAAAATCCAATAACTTTTTGTTAGCCTGACCCGGGATTCGAACCCGAAACCTCATGCACAGCAAGCAGTTGCATTCACTACCACTGCGCCATGGAGGCAGTTGTATAATTCGGTTTATATATTCGGGTATATAAATTTACTATGTATATTGTATGTATTTAACAATACAATCTGCTATTTTAAGAGGTCATGAATCCAATTCAATCAATTTTAGAATATTCTTATTTTGTTCATCTATTCCGTCATCACGTTCAATTCATTAAATGGTAATCGAAGCGGTTCCCACATATCGATAATACCGGGCTCAACCTAAAATCCTTGTTTCATACATTTATAACCGAAAATATAGTGCAGTGTAATCCATGTAAATTATGGTAGTAAACATAGATGGCACCTTCGGAAAGGCTAGATTTATAATTGCTTATATGAAAGCGTGGTGAAAATATGTTTAGGAAAGATTTTTTAATTTAGAAAAAATTTATTGAATTTGGCTTTTTGATACTCAATTGTATGACCCTGACAGATATAACCCTGCCTGAACAATTATTATGATGAAATTGAAAAACGGGTAGAATTATGAATTTCAACAGTTCAGGGACCAACAAACACACACAACTATGTACCTATATCTTAAAAGTCGATCCATCCGTCTAGGAGGACTTTAGTAACATACCATGTACAAAAGAAATAAATATTTATACCGATGAAATCAGTTTCAAAGATTTTTATAATAGAATACACTTTGTTATAACAAGTATGTGTTTTACTTCATAAATAGCTACAGTCAGTATTCCGATTCCGATTTCCTGTATCTTCAAAAAATATGACAAGGATTTTTTAATAATTTTGTAATGTTTCTTAGAACAGTAATACTTGAAAACTGTTAAATTAGTCCCTTTAAAAAATAATCTGTATTTTACGGGAACACTAATGCAACATTGGTCTCTAAAAAGAACTCTAAGTAATATAAACCAAGGACGCTATCTGCGTCTTCTGCTTTGTCTTTGTCTTCTATCTGTCAGATTAGTTCTTCTAAAATACCCAACGGATTTTGATGCGATTTCCACTATTGTTTAGCGTATGGCAATGTATAGGTATATTTTATGAAATTCATTAATATCCGTTGTCTTGCAAATGCTTCGTCAGAGAAAGTAACATTTAAATAAAAGACATGGACGGGTGCTAACATGGGTTATGGTGGCTAAACTTTAAGGAATACACCAAAATAATGTACTAAAGTATCGCAGTTCTTAATAAATGCAGATAAGCCGCGATTGATTGCGTATTATATCTATCTAAGGTTGATTTACATGAACCATTTTTATCATTTACATAATTTAACAGAATATTTGATAAGCTAATTCGACGAATAAAGTATACCTAAATCCTTATCTAGTTAAATATCCAATAAATTATCTTAGAGATTTAACTTACATTAAAATATAATGTCTTTACAAGATATCGCAGATTTAAAATTACACGCAACAAAAATATTTTGTTATTTGCGCGACGAGAATGACGAAAGCGTGCAAAGCCAGTTGTAATATAAAAAATACAATAATGACCCACAACGTTGTTTACCTTTGTTTGTAGCCCATGTCTAACCAGGTTTGAGCTATTTCTATATTAAATTTCAGTAATGTTCAGTTGTGATCACTTAATAAAAAACAAGTTTTGATCGCATTTAACTTAATATTAGTATGAATGCAAGCAATAGATACCAATCATTATTTCTAATCACATAAATGAACTTCAAAATGTATACATATTGCTCTGTGCTCGTGTGTCCTGGAATTACTCACGGTACGGAGATCAGAGACATAAGATTTTCCGATGGTCTCTTGCAACATTGTTCATGCATGCAAGATAATAAAACAGCACATTATATAATGCATGCTATGGCAATACTTTACGATAGGGATGGCGATACAATGGCACTTGTGCCCGGTTTGACACGCGATAAGATAATTCGAGCATTCCAGTATTTTTCTTTTCTTTTAAACGATTACTAGATATTTGGGTTACAAGTTACTAGTATTCCTGTCAACCTCTCCAGCTAAGCTAGAATGCTTGTATTAGGAGTAGGTCACGCCGGTAGTGCAATGGGTGGGATTCGAAATCTTATCCATTGAGCTACCGCCGCTTTTGAACAATTGACTAAGTAATACTAAGTAATTGACGAATCTATGTACATAGATTCGCCAACTTGATTGAATACCTAAACATGTTTGTTTTTTTAATGGCATTAATGGCAATAATAGGTATTTAATGTATACATGTTATTTCATTTTTTTATGAATAATAGCACGTTAATCAATAAAGGTTCGCCATCCCTGCTTTATGAGAAGGTGGTAAGACCCCTGATGTTCTGTGGAATTGCCGCAGCTACATTCGTATCCTACATGATCCTATTCTTATCCTTCCTATCCTTATGCCAACTGCCGGGTTCAATGCTCCTAATAACTTATACTTGACAGTTGAACGTGTTTATAGTACTGCGATGAAACTTACACAACATAGAACGTACGTACATGGACAAAAGGATGGAAAAAAGATGTCTGGAATTACGAAATCATGCGTAAAAAAGATGAGTTTATACAAATCGGCATAGAACATGTTAGCTTCATTATAGAAACTGCCACTTGTCATTCGATATAACCCAAGCGTGTTAATGACAACTACACAGGCGATGTGAGCGATACAAATATAGCACTTATATTGTCGACATTGCAGACTTAGCTCGGTGTAGTCTGATACTCGCTACGTAATGTACAGCGCAGGCGCAGTATTATATAAAACCCGATAACCATTAGCTGAAACACATTACAACAATTTAATCAAGCATTTATTGTATAAGTAGAAAATAATTGATGCATCAAAAATTAAGCAACGTCTTATGTAGGTACGATTAGTTACTATCTAAAAGACACAGTGCTGTGATAATTATACTGATAGGAATGACATTGAAAAATGATTAGGATTAATGTTATTTATTAAGAATTAGCTGTGTCTCGGATTTTATTTTTTGCAATTAATGGCGTTTTTGGATACTTCTATGCTCCTTTAAATAGTGATATCATGTAGACCCCTAAGTTTTCTTCATAAATAAGCTAACTAACACAAAACGATTTCGGTTTGATAGTTCATGAGGTCAGCGCGTACAAGCATACAAACTCTTCGGCTTTATAATATCAGTACGGATATATAACATATTAAAATAATGTAAGAATTACGAGTTTTATTTTACATTATGAGTAAAATAAAACTCTTAATAAACAAACAAAACAAACATCTTGCTCTTGTTCCTAAGGAACAAGTAGAAGCAATATGTTGTATTTCATAAACACACTATATAATATAGCCAACATTGAACAAATGCTGCTCATAGACGCTTAATTTGCTTCAGTAGATAAGGAGTCCGGTAACGCAGCGATAGCTCAGTAGGGAAACCAACAGACTGCAATGCAGAGGGTCTCGGGTTCGAACCCACGTCGGGCGCCTCTGACTTTCGGAAGTTATATGACTTTTCGAAATTATGTGCGTATTGATTGACAATTATCGCCTGCTCCGTGCCTCGGAGAGCACGTTAAGCCGTCGGTCCCGGCTGCCATGAACATCTATGGCACTTGTTATTGGGAAAGTCAGTACCCTCTAATATCCTGACACTGGTCTAGCCTTAGGGTATCGTTAGCCTTCGGGTTGCGGAGGTCAGGTGGCAGCCGCTCTGTGTAAAAACTGATATCCAGTCAAATCCGGTTAGACCAGAAAAAGTCGACCCCAAGTGACTTGGGAATAATAAAGGCTAAGAGAGAAGAAGAGATAAGGAATCCGGTGTTATGTTCTGCAAAAGAAAATCTAAATATATGAAAATGTACCGCAATTTCAAAGCCGTATGCGCAAGACAGCCAACATTATTTAATTAAATATATTCTATTTGTTAGAAACAAATAGAATATATTTAATTATAATAATAAAAATAATAATTATTTAATATTGTCTTCTATTTACGCGAATATTATTCATTGAAATTAAACTGCTACTCCCCGTGACCATGGCTGCTGAAAAGCAACCGAAACGTCGGGGAAAGTGTAAAAATAAATTAAATCTAAATAGTTTAATAATAATTTAATTAGCTTAAAAATTAGTAAAGTTTAATGGTAGTAGTAGAGTAACAATTTTCAAAATTTTGTAGTAAAGTGTCAAATAAACAACGCGATAAAATCCGTATATAGCAGTTTAATTTCAATGAATAATAATAATTATTATTATTATTTTTATTATGTTTTCAATTTAAGCTTTGTTTTTACATGTATATGCATGCTGTGGTCCCCAGTATAACTGAAGGAGTACACTATACAAAACTATGTTTAAATGTTTGTGCAATTTTGTGTAGGTATATTCTTTGTCAAGATCCTTAACAAATAAATAAATAAAAATATTGCATTTGCATTAATCTATTATTTATTATAATTTGCCACGGCTTACTTTCGGTTAAAAAATCTACCCATAGGACTTGAGTATTTGTCGAAATAAAAAGATGTCATCCTCCAGTCCACACACTATTTCTATGCAATGAATCGAATCAGCTCGTTGTTCTGTTGCTGCCGGAAATAAAGACAAACCAAAAACACTTTCGCATTTATGATTAATTTATAGTGTCGGTTCCAGCTGCCGTGAACATTTATAACATAGGAAGGTTCAGTACCCAAAATAGACTGACAAATAGTCAGATGTTAAAGCAACAACAAGTCTTGAGGCCACTGAAAAGCTTAAAAACTCATACTAACTTTAGGAGATGATAAGCAGTAAACAGACGAACAAAACGAAAGATCATAAAGATTAAAACTGGAAAATCGAATGTGTATTGAATGTCGCAGCCACACTGGACCTATTGGTCGCCCGCATCATTATGCAACCTAGTAATAAATATTGCTTACTTTAAATAGACTTCCCACGATAAACTGTTTACAAACTATAATAATAGTTCTCGCAAAAACTTGCAAGTCTCTAAGTGGCGGCAGTTTTCGTATTCAAGTCATTACCTAGATAAAATATTTTTATACATATATACTATATATATTTTTATACATACATAGTATCTTTTTAATAAAAGAATACCTATATTCCGTATGATACCAATGTTAGACCTACTTCGTATTCCTTGTGTATTTTATCAATGCCAAAACAATCTTTACGTTACATTATCTGTCTCAATTTATTGTATTATGTTTTGATCTCAGCAGTAGATAACGTTTTCCGCGACCATTTATATATGAAATGTATGACACTTAAATTTTAATACGCGACCGAAGAGGACGCCGCGCCGTCGTGATGATCGGAATAATTGTGCAATCGTTATTAGTGCTAGTGGTTTTGTGTATAAGTATATTTTATTTATATATACGTAGTAACTATGGATATTGGAAAAAACGCGGCATTCCCTACGAGAACCCGACAATGTTTGTCGGAAACCTCGGGAGTCTCATGAGAAAAAGCGCGTGGGACATCATGTACAATTTGATGAAGAAACACAAAGATAAAGACTACGTGGGAATATATCTAGGATGGAAGCCGACGCTTGTGATCAATTCAAAGCAACTCGCCAAGAACGTACTCGTCAAAGATTTTGAATATTTCCAAAACAGATACAGCTTTCCAGGTCATGAAGACGATCCTTTGGGATCATTGAATTTGTTTACTGTCAAGGTATAATACTAATTTATTTAAAATGAAATTTTCTATAACTTCTAGTTAACAAACAAACCTCTTTATCTTTAAATAAAATGAATGTATCAAAGTAAACATTTTATAACCTACATAAAAATGTTTATATTGATATCATTATCACAACCTTTAATGATATTTACGATATTTTTTGTAGTTAATTACATATTATTGTCTTATGTTCTGTTTTATTTTGTTCTGATTTTTATAATTATTTAAAATTATAAATATAAATCTCTTTAGCTCAACGTTTCGGCTGTTCATGGTAAGGAGAGTAATGTTAATGTCACCTTATCAGTGTCTGAAAGTTTAAAGTTAGAAAACTAAAATAACATTGAATCTCCGTGACCACAGCTGTTAAAAAGTAATCAAATTACCAGAGAAAGTGTAAAAATAATAATAACTAATAAAATTAAGCGCAGTAAAGCATTAAATTTCAACAGTTTGCAATATTCAGAATCTGGCATATTCTTTAAAAGCTATGGGTAATTTCACTATTAGTAAGCAATAGCTATAGTCTGTTTCAAATACGAAGTCCCTTTTGACACTTCATAGCACGTAACTCTGGACATTTCATATAAATTGCTATAATAAATAATAACTACATAAGGTACTAAAGACTATGTAAAAAAAATTAGAATCTATACAAAACATGACACAATTGTTTCACAAACATAATCAACTATTAATTTGCATTGATATTGGTCTTAAATAATTTAAACATCAAAATAAAATAACATTTTTCTACAAAACCATTGTTATGCACTATGGTATATTTTATACTATCAGCCATAGTGACGCGACAATATGAATCATATAAAATTGAAATAACTCGAGCTAAAGACAATTGACCTAATAAATAATTTTGCAAATTTGTATGTGGAATTAATTATTATTAAGTTGCAACATACCTTAAATCCCATTCTGCAATTCCTAGATATATTTTTTTTATCAAAATCTTTAGATAAAAATAATATATAGGATTTCCAAGCAAATCCATCTGGATTTGAGGATTCGATATTGGACTTATAGTTTAAATATCTCATAGTTTTATAAATAAACACGGTATAAATAACATTGATTTAGCTATTCTTTCGATATGTTAAACTTGGTCTTACTCCTTTTTTGTTTTTCTGTTTCTCTCATTACTGTTTCGATTCTAAGCCCATGATTACAGTTTGTTTGTAAAGTTAATTGGCAATCAATTTCGTGTGATGTGTCGATTGAAACGGTCTCTTCACTATTGCTGTTCAACGATCATCTGTCAAATGGGACTTCGTATTTGAAACTGACTATACAAATTGTACATCAAATTAATTTTAAATGTCAAGTACAGTATCATGTAGTACTTATGTTGACAAGATCGAACTATTCATAGAGCAACTATGGAGTGAGTCTGTCAGTTATTCAATCCCTAATTAGATTAAATTCTCTAATGTCCTCTACGTATTGGAGTTATGTCTCCACGCAACCCTCTTTATTTTTTTCAAATACCTGTTAGATAAGAAACGCAACAATTATGCTGGTAGCATCATTATTGTGCAATAAACAATTTGGCTAATAACTTGTAGCCGTTAGTCTCAATAGACTAACGGCTACAAGTTATTTGCCAAATTGTTAATCGTTACTGGTTGATGGCTCTTCTTTGTAGTTTCTCTTAAGTAATTTTGTAGACTTAAAAACACTTTTGCACATATTTATAATAGGGTTGTTTGATTTTGTACATTCTTTAACACACATAAACAAATAGTAAAGTAATCTTTTTTGTGCAAACAGTATCAAAATTGGTTGTAAAAATAAGAATCCGCTAGCTCCCTCGGACATCTGCTTTTAAATGGCGGTTACGTCACAGTTTGTATTGTGCATCTTTTGTCTGTCATTTGACATCTTATTTAGAGGAAATAAATTTTAAAAAAATCATTGGTAGAGTTTGTGCAATGTAACTATAAAATTGAAATAGTAAAAAAATTTAGTCAACTACCCTATTTCCTTAGTAACTTTATACCTGTAAATTACTCGTAATATTTTTTACAACGAATAGAACCCAATATGGAGCTCTATGAGGCACGACCTGGCGCCAATGTTCACAAGTCTTCGGCTGAAGGGTATCACGGAACTGATGAATATCAACTCGGCAGAGTTGGTGCGAAGAATCCAGATCGACCACATCGAGAATAATAAACCTGTCGACTTGAAGGTAAGTTTAGCGCAAAATGCCCTTCTGATTTATATATTTTTCTAGCTAAACCAGCTCCCTCTCTCCCACCTACCTGTGGCTTTGTCTGGTATTAATGATCTATACTAATATTATAAAGAGGAAATATATGATATTTTGATTGTTTGTTTGTGAGGGTTTACTCAAAAATTACTTAACCGATTTTATTATTTCACCATGAGAAAGCTATATTACCAGCGAGTACCACAGGCCTTAGTATGATTAAAAAATGTACTGTTACTAACATAATCTATCTTACTTCTACGCGAACGAAGCCGCGATCAAAGCTAGTAAATTATAAGGGTAGTAAATAAAAATATTCTTAGTATATTTCCGGTTCCTGAAGGCGTTCGTGATAAAAAGTATATATAAATACAGAAATAACACGTTGTGTAAAAAACTCAAATCAATCCATCGATTAGGTTTCGCGTTTGCGGCCACAAACAAACGGAAGCTGGTGTTTATATATAAAAATAGTCAAAGTAATAATGTATCTTCTTCTTCTCCCTAGCCTTTATTGTTCCCAAGTCACTTGGAGTCGGCTTTTCTGGTCTAACTGGATTTGAAATATAATAATAATGTATAATATCATATAATTAATAGCCTTCACGTATGGATTAAGTGGTGCCCTTTAGTTGCAGGCATCCATTATGGTGACCCTTGTATATCAATAATTAAAGGTCAAATATGATTAACAGTAAAATTCTAAATAATCGTATATATGTATAAAGGTCTGAAACCACCCTTTTCTTTTCTAATGTACTTGACACACAGTACACATAATTATTCCTATCTAAAAATCTGTTCAGACAATACCTTAAAATGCAAGTATCTCCAAAAAGACAAGAAGTGCGATATGAGGTATCAGTACCAGCAGATTTGACAACTTTATCAATACAAACATCAAAAATGATCAAGCAAGTGCATGTATACACAATGTCTAATGTCGTTCCATAATGACTAGACTTAAAATATAATGGCAATATCTTTATCTTACGTGATGAGTCCGAGATTACACAGTAAAACATACGTAGGTAAATAGATGTCTTTAAAATCTTGAAGCGTCATTCCATAAATTACCTAAGTATATGTATTGCAAACTTTAGGACCTTGGAGCAGTTAAACGACACTTTGAAGACATTTTTTATAGCCCAAAATACTATTGTAGTTTTAGAGCAGCGATAGCTCAGTGGGGAAACCAACAGACTGCAATGCAGAGGGTCTCGGGTTCGAACCACGTCACGCACCTCTGACTTTCGGAAGTTATATGACTTTTCGAAATTATGTGCGTATTGATTGACAAAAATCGCTTGCTCCGTGCCTCGGAGAGCACGCTAAGCCGTCGGTCCCGGCCGCCTTAAACATCTATGGCAGTCGTTATTGGGAGAGTATCGACACAAAAGATCCCACTGGGTCGAAGTGTCGCCGGTCTGCACTGACTGGCCCCCACATAAGATAAGATAAGATACTATTGTAACAGTATTTTGACCAAGATAATAAGAGCATTGATTAATAACTGATTCAAACATAATTCATAGTTCATTAACTATTAAGTTAATGAACTGTGAGTTATGTCTTCTTGCAAAAGACATAATATTTCATCGATTTAAGATCCGAGTCCATAATCTTGCTATCGATTAATCATCCACTAATTACTGTCCTATTTAGAGATATGTACTATATATAAGTTTTGTTTCCCCGATACTTGGATAACTTTTGTCAATAGTTATTTCTAAATTATATGCATGTGGTGTATACCTACATAAGTTGTGCACTTAGATTAAGCGTAATACCATAGTATATAAAACTTTCATTACATACAGAACATATTCTGTATGTAATTAAAGTTTTAGTGTAATAACTGTCGGTAAACCAATAAATAAATAAATATGTATACATATAACTCAAACATATGTACATCTATACACACCAGAGTGGCAAACAATCGTCTTAGTGGAAAAGTCTCTGTAAAACTGAGTAAAGTCCAAAAATAAAAAATCAAAATGGGCTCCAGTCAAATTCGGATCAACACATACGCTAGTTACCCCTACCATATAAATAAATTAAGTATATTTCATGTACATATAATAGGTTATTAATATACAATTATTTGTAATACTCGTAACAGGATATACAAGGAAAGAATCATCGTAACCAATATTATAAATGCGAATGAAAGTTTGTTTGTTACGCTTCCACGCCTTAACTTCTCGACCGATTATCATGACATTTCACATACACGTTCTCAGGGGTACAGAAAATGATATAGGGTACCTTTCACCCAGAAAAAGTGGTTTTCCACAGCAAAGCCGCGGGAAAATTCAGTATATTATTAAAAGAAACATTTCTGTCTAAGAGAAACATTGTATAAATGTGCAAGAGGCAAAAAGGAAATGATATTGGACGTCAATGAATGTCTGCTACACAATATCGCGCTCGGTTGTATTTTTTGCTGTGAGACAATCCAAGACTCCTGTTACCGTTAGTGATTATTTTCAGAATAAAATGTTAGTTTCTGTGTTTAATGTTGTATTTACAACTGCTTTTATAAGCAATGAAGAAGTAACAATACTTTGATATACTAAGAATTTTATTCAGATATATAATTACGGTTTCTTTAAAGTATTTGATTTGGTTATTACAATAAGTTGTCTTTTTATTATTACATTTAATTATAACTACTGCGAAACGAAATCTTATAAAATTTCGACTAAATAATGTTCAATAGGCTTATAATTCTACTTAATAAGAGGCTTTAGTGAGTTTAATCAATACATGCCGATCTTAAGTGTTAAAGTTAATATACTTTACGTTACGTTACGTTGTAACAGGAACTGTTCTCAATGTACACTTCTGACACGGTCGGCTACACCGCCTTCGGTTTGAGAGTGAGTGTGCTGAAGGACAACACATCGCCGCTGTGGTTCATCACGCGCCATATGGTTCGCTGGACTTTCTGGAGAGGGCTCGAGTTCAGCTTGATCTTCTTTGCACCTGTTATAGCGGGTATTTTAAGGTACATTAAATTTTACATATATGTACATAACGACGACTAATCCTTTCCTAAAAAGTCTTATTAGTAATCATTTTTATGTACATTGCATCAAATGAAGATGTATTTAATGAGGCAATTAAAAAGTTTGCACTGATGTACCGTCAAAATTTCTTCACTTAGCAGCAGTTATTTATAGCTACGATATAAAAATAAATGTACAAACAAAACATATATTTATACATTGTATAAGATTCTATGAAATAACTTGTCTGTTTATAGGTTAAAATTCTTCTCAACACCTGCAACAGATTACGTGAAGAAGTTGTTCCGGGATGTCGTCGAGAAACGCAAGACTTTGGACAGATCTGACGCAGACAGAGATCTCGTTAATCATTTACTTAAACTAAAAGAAAACTTGAAGCTCCCCGCTAACGCCAACTCGCGTAAGTTCCATATAAAATATTATTAATCCAACTATTCGCAAATTGAGAACTGGGATGTATTTTCGTAGACACTACTGCTTGTAAATCATTGATACGTACTACTTTTTATAATGTACTGGATATAAATTTGATGTCTAGTCAAAATGTAATTAGGGATTATACTAAAATAATCTAATATCTAATTTCTTTTTTTAGAATTAGCCGATGAGTTAATGCTGGCGCAAGTAGCCGTATTCATTCTGGGTGCAATTGAAACATCTTCCTCAACTCTATCTTTCCTTCTACATGAGTTAGCATACCATCCCAAGGAACAGGTGTGTTATAATTTGATTATGTGAACAAATATTATATAGCTATGGACAGACTTAGATCTTCGAACACATTCTCAATTGTCTGAGTTCGCCGCATAGATTGCTATGCCGAAAACCATCCAAACCCATCACTGCCATTTTGTATACGTGTACATGTACACATTTACATAAACACTAATTGGTTTTCATTAGTGTTTATGTGAATGTGTGTATGTACACGTATGTAAGCATTTCTTTTATAGAAATGCTTACATAAAATATTGCTAATGATAAAATGGGAAATATAAAATCGAAAACTACAAATCAATGCAAAACAAATCATGACCCCTATTCAGCTAAGTGACGTAGATTTATTTCAAACTATTTTATTACTAAAATATACTACAAATTTAATACTACAATGTATAAGTAAATAGTAGCGAAATAATTATAACAATAAATAATAATTGAAAATATTTCAGGAAAAGCTATACGATGATATTAAAAATACAATGGAGAAGAAAAACAAGGAAGTTTTAGACTTCAATGATTTATTAGAAGCAAACTACCTTACAGCTTGCATAAAAGGTAAAGGCTCACATTACAATAAATGCAATGGTAATAAAATACATACATACATACATACATCCATAAATTCACGCTTGTTTCCCAGAGGGGTAGGCAGAGACTACGGCTTTTCATTTGCTACGATCTTGACACACTTCTCTGGCTTCATTCACTTTCATAACATTCCTCATATTTGGTAATTAAATATACTCGGCAAATAGTTGGCACTGACATGTATTGATTTAGTTGTCACCCAGACAAAAGTAAAGTAACCTATTGAGTGACAGCGGCACCTCGGTGGTCAGACTCAATAGATTTTTAATATTTTAAGACTTTTTTTTCAATTTTACAGTTCTAATACTTACCTACTTTTTAAATAAGATGAAAAATTACACTCGTGACATAAATATTTAAGTTAGTATAAGAGAATTGCCCACAATAGGATCGGCACCATTGATGATAAATGTTTCAGAGACACTAAGGAAGTATCCGGTGCTGGCGTTCTTAGACCGAGTGTGCAGTAAGCGGTACAAATTGACTGATGACGTCATTATAGAAGAAGGTACTCCCATATATGTGAACGTTCTCGCCATTCAACTTAATGAAGAGTACTTCTCGGAGCCGGAGAAGTGGCGTCCTGAAAGATTCGATGTCACGACCGACAACGATAATCACGACTTCACATATATTCCTTTCGGTGAAGGACCGCGCTTCTGTATAGGTACGTTCCAAGTTCGATACAATGACATGATTATGTTTAGGCTTTTACATTATATTGTAGCATTTAGTGGAGTGGAAACACCTTCAATAGCCGAAGGCCAATTGTTAATAATACTGTGACACTGCAAGAAAATTCTTACCAATACATTTTTACTTAATAATTTGTCTACGAATTGGGAATATGACCTGGGAGTCCCTTGGTAATATTTGCTGCTTTACCTCACCATTCTTTCTCAATACAGCCGCCAGGTTGAAGAGGCAATGGTCAGCCATTGCCTCTTCAACCTGGCGGCTGTATTGTCTCATGATATATATATATATGGAATACACAAGAATAAATTACGTGTGTTTCATATAGCTATGTACTAGCTATAATTTATATACTGCGAAAGACTTTACAAGCATGTTTTAATGTTTGTAAAGTTCCTGCGATATAGAAACGAACCCAAATAGCACTCAAACTTAAACTACTAGGTAACTATGGTTTATATAAATGTTTATCCTATGTGGGGATCAGGCCCACAACACTCGGAGGGGAATAATCGCGAGGTGGTAACTTAACCCGATGACTTAAGTGGCCATTTCGTGACTATTCCAGTCACACAGTCACGCATTTAAACAGGTTTGCCTTAACTAAGAACCGGTTTTCAATCACCAGATATTCCTTACTTCATAAGCCACGCTTCGGCACGAATGGGCCCGCTCGACCGGAGTGATACCATGGCCTCACAGAAAACCGGCGTGAAATAGCGCGTGCGTTGTGTTACGTCGAGTGAGTGAGGGTACCAGAGGCCCAACCTCCCCTCTCCTCCTCGGGAAGGCAGGGGGGGACAAATTGTGAACTAGAATTTTATGAACAAGAATTTTGACGCAAATTGTTTCTAAGGACTCCTAAGTGTTTTGTTTTAGTACCCCGGTTGACTTTACCATTTTTTTGTTCAGGTAAACGGTACGGAATGATGCAAATACGCACCGCAGTCACACATATGATGATGAAGTACAGATTTGAGCCAGATGAGCCGTACGTCATAGAAAAGGACCCCTACAGCGTGATTATAGGTCCCAAGACTGGCGGCAAAGTCAAATTTATTCCTCGTTAAATAATTGAACTAACTTCAAGTAAATAATGTTTTGATGTTTGAATTAAATGATGTTTTGATCTAAAGTATATTTAACTTTTGTTTATATAAGATAGTTTTGTAAAGTTAATAAAATAAAATAGTACAAGTCAATTAAGGTAACATAATGTCGACCGAGCAATGTAATAGTAAATGGTAATCGACACGGTACCCACAGGACAGGCTTGCCTAGTGTGGGGCCACTGTATATATTTACATTGTTGTAATCTTTTTGGCAATAAACAATTTTTATTTTTATTTGATTTATTTATTTTATAAACTTTTACGAATTATACTGCGGCTTTATTTAAAACATTCGTTTTTTGGTGAGTTTCTGTGATATTGGTTGCTGTATAATATGCTACAAAGGTGATTATCGCATGATGCCCTCGACATACCTCTAAACCTTACCGCACGCATGCTCAGCCAATAAATCCTTAGTAAACTGATATCGACTGTTAAAAACAGTAACATGCAGTACAAAAATATGATTTATCATAATTTAGAGGGAAATACGAGATTGGATTTTAATGAGATAAGTTTATTTACCACCGTTATACCAGCCTAATGACTACACTAATGGTAACCGGTGTTCATATCTGCTGTGTCATTTGAACCTTAATCAAATATTTAATGGCTTTGGAATATGTTGCTATTCATTCTCACACATTGCTTTAAAACTTGAAATTGGTCGATGATACAATCATATTATCATCAAGGCTTTTTTGCACTTTTAGGCATCGCACGAACCAATTGCGTCCTATGCAACGGCTATATATAAACTCCAATATAACATCTCTTTTATTTAGACAATATACACTTAAACAGTATCATTATGAATTAATACTGACTACAATACATATAGATAAGATACAATCAGAAATATATAAATTATAATAATAATATCAGCCTAATATTGCCTTCTGTTTACGCGAATGTTATTCATTGAAATTAAACTACTATATACGGATTTATAAACGTCGGGGAAAGTGTAAACTTAAATATAAATAGGTTTAATCATCTAATTAGCTTAAAAATTAGTAAAGCTTAATAGTAGTAGTTTCTAAATTAAGTAAAAAAGAGTCAAATAATCTACGCGATAAAATCCGTATATAGTAGTTTAATTTCAATGAATAATATCAGTCCTTTATTAAACTGTCCCACTGCTGGACACGGGCATCTTCTTAATGTGAGAAGGTTTAGGCCATAGTCCACCACGCTGGCCCAGTGCGGGTAGGCAGACTTCACATATCTTCGAGAACTTTATGTAGAATTCTCAGAGATGCAGGTTTCCTCACGATGTTTTCCTTCACCGTTAAAGAGAGCGATAATTAACCATTCGATACGCACATTACTTTGAAAAGTCAGAGATGCGCGCCTTGGGATCGATCTCGAGACCGCAGCGTGACGGTCCGACGGTCTACCATTAGGCTATGAATGATGAATCAAAAGTATGACTCCCTTAGGGTTTGTATTTTTTTTTGTTGCCAGTTCTTTTTCCTCTGTCAATTTGATAAAGTATGTGTTAATTAGAAGCCGCTACGAAATCGAAATCAATAGTCGCGTATATAAAAGACTAAAACTCGTATAAAAGTATTAAACACTAAAATATAACTATATTTACATTTGCTGAGCTGCTACTTTAACAGTCATAAGCTGGAAACTGTAGTACGGAAAGAGTGTGTGTGTGTGTGTGTGTGTGTGTGTGTGTGTGTATTATTGCTTGTTTTAAAGGTATAAACATTTTGATCGTAGATATCATGATGACAAGAGTGAGCCATCCAATTACCGACCCATATCTCTTTTGTCAACGCTGTCAAAAATATTAGAAAAAATAGTTAATAGAAGGCTAGTTAATTACTTAGAAAAAAATGGAATGCTTAGCGAGTTTCAGTTTGGTTTTCGGGAAAAAAAATCAACTGAAGATGCAGTTTTGACACTTGTATCAAATACTGTATCTAATTTAGACAAAGGCAACAAGTGTCTGGGAGTCTTTTTGGATCTCCAAAAAGCTTTTGATACAGTGTCTATTCCTATACTACTAACACGACTGGCATGAGAGGTGTGGTTCTAGATTGGTTCAAAGACTATCTATCGGGTAGAGCGCAGACTGTGCGAGTGGCGGGATTTAAAAGTGACCATGCTGTCTGTAGATACGGTGTGCCGCAGGGTAGTACGCTTGGCCCTACACTGTTTATTATATATGTCAATGACTTATGTAATGCAACGAATATGCCCAGCATGAATACTAATACCATTATGTTTGCTGACGATACTGTCTTGTTGTTTAGCGGAGTTACTTGGGCTGCGGTGTTCCATAAAGCAGAAGAGGGACTAGCAAAGGTTACTTCCTGGCTAGAAAACAGCCTTTTTTCCATAAACACGGGCAAAACTAAATATATCTGCTTCAGCAAATCTACCATAGGCCAGCCGCCAGTAACTCATAACTTGAAAATTCTTATTTACCCCTGCAATCGTAAAATAGATAATGTAGGCTGTACCTGTGCAAATTTATCTCGAGTAACTTCCATAAAATATCCTGGTGTAACAGTGGATGAACAACTTAATTGGAAACAGCATATAACTACTATGACTGCTAGGATTAGAAAGATGATATTTTTGTTTAAAAACCTTCGAAACGTTGGAGATATGTACCTTCTTGTATCAACTTATAGAGCACTCTGCGAATGCATAATAAGATATTGTATCTGTGCATGGGGTGGCGCAGGTAAAACCTATCTATTGTCTGCAGAGCGGGCCCAGCGTTCGGTGTTAAAAGTACTAATGAAATTACCCTTTAGATATCCTACTACATCAGTTTACGGAAAGACCAGTGTTCTATCTGTAAGAAAGATATACATTTACGAAATTCTGCGACGTTACCATAAGAAATATGTACCAACCTTACCTCGTACATCAAAACGAGCGCGAGAGCGTTGTCCAGTGCCTAAAGTTAAAACTACATTTGGGCAGAAGCATTTCAACTTTCTATCCCCTTTTATATACAACAAATGTAACAAATTAAATAAAATAAAAGGACTAAACAATAACGAATTTAAAAAAGTTGTTTTCAAATGGTTGAATTCGATGGACTACAATGATGTTGAGAATCTATTAACGTTTATAACTTAACATTGGTGTGCAATTAATTGATGGACTGCCAAAATTTCGATCCCAAGACACTGTCGTAGGGCCAATCATCGCACACACACACACACACACACACGCACACACACACACACACACACACACACACACACACACACACACACATGTACATACATAAGCAATCGCTTACTAGTGTAATAGCACTGAAGTGAACACTGAAGTGTAACTTAATTACTAATCCTTTTTATTGTTTTAATTTTTTGTGAAACTAGAAAATTTTCCTTTTTATGATGTGTTAATTTAATTTAATGACATAAAATATTTGTAACTTGTAATAGGGGGAAGACACTGGCTCCTGCAACACAGTTTTTACTAGTGCAGGGGTCAGAGAATTCTAAATTACTGTAGCTTCATTTGTGTCAAAATTATTATTATTATTATGATTATTATTATTATTATTATTATTATATCCATCTAATCATTAAGTAATTATTATATTATATTAAATTCACATAAAAACTACACACATCAAAAGAGTCTAGGGATCAAATACGTTTTAGAGGCTCACCGCAATTGAGGATTATTATTTTAACTTTTTTTTATTGTAATTGGTTCTTTTTAGTGATTTTCTCTATTTGAAAAATATTTTCTCTAAATTTCGATAAAAATAGAAAATCAACTGTCAATCAGGATTTCTATAAAAGTGTGTAATAGCCTTTTTATAAAACCATTACAATTTCTGCATCGGAACTGAAAAAAACTGCATCAATATGGAGCGAAGACATCATTTAACACGAGAAGAGATGATGAGAGCCGTCGGAATGTTGTAAGCTGGTTCCAGGCAACGTACTGTGGCTGTCGCTCTTAGCACTACACAGAGCGTTATAAGTCATCTCTGGACACGGTATCGTAACACGGGCAGCATGGCCGAGCGACATGGAGGACGATCTCGCATCACCACTCGTAGACAGGACCGGTACATCCAAAATACTGCTCGACGGAATCGTGACATGACCGCCATGATGTTAGCTACGAGGCTCCACAGCTCTTCAGGCTTGCTGATAAGCGACCAAACTATCCGAAACCGTTTACGTGAAGTGGGTCTGCGTTCCCGAAGACCGCTGAGGGTTCCACTTATAGCACCCTGCAATCCCGTAGGTCCCGTTTGCAATGGCCTCGCGAACACAGAAATTGGGAGGAAGAAGACTGGCGTTGTGTTTGCTTTTCCGATGAATCTCGTTTCGGTGGAGACCATATACAAGACGTACTCGGATTTGGAGGACATCTCTAGGCGTCAAGAACGTTTGAAATTTTGTCAAGAAGTTAATTCATATGGAGGTGGCACAATAATGGTTTGGGCGGGTATTTGGATCGGTGGAATAACCGATCTCACTTGGATCAGGGGCAACCTCAATGCTCAGATTTATGCGGAAAGGATTGTTTCAGGCGTGATCATCCCTTTGCGAAACTCGTTGGTTGATTCATTTCGACTAATGCATGACAATGCACGTCCACACACGGCTAGAGTCATAACACATACTCTTGCCGATGCTCGTATCAACGTCCTGCTGTGGCCTGCTTAATCTACAGACCTCAACCCAATTGAACACGCATGGGATATACTCCAAAGAAGAGCTCTACCGAGTATGGACACCGTACACACCCCACAACAACTTTTTGACTTGTTAGAAAGAACGTGGGCGGCCATTCCTCAAAGTGATTTTGATGAACTGATTTAAAGCATGCCAAATCGCTGTGATTGTGTTATTTGTGTCAATGGTGGAAACTACTATTACTACAGACTATTAATATTTTAATCTTTAAAATAAAAAATATTAATGATCCTCATTTTTGCCTATTTTTCCCATTTACTTGAAGACATTAACTTGGGTTAATTTTTCACAAAGTGTAAATCTTCAAATTTTCTTAATTTTTACCAAATATAGTTTGTAAATATAGTATATTGTATATATAATATAGTCGTAGTAGTCTGGAAGATTAGATTTGCCAAATATTAACATAATCGCTTTTTATACTTAAAATGTACTTGATCCCTAGACACTTTTGATGTATGTATATTTAACCGAAAGAAAAACATTTAAGTACAATTTAAATATTGAACACAAAAGCCTTATTTATGAAGTCTGTTTTTATATGGTATTGCCTAAACTAGGTCAGAGACTTATGTTTCAGATTGTTTCTAATAATATTTCATTTTTATTCTACTGTTAATAAAGTAAGGGTCTCATCAAAAAATCATTAAATTCGTGTGACTACGTGTTATTTATGAATAGATAGTTATGAATAACGGATTTTTATGCGGTTTTACCAATTTATGAGGAAAGTTTAGGTGTATAATTTGTTAAGGTTTTGTGTAAATTGATTGAAATATGACGATAAATTGTTAAAGATGTTGGCAAAAATCAAGCCGACTGGGAGCTTTAATCAAAAAGGATGCCTTATCCCTTTGAGATATAACAAAACAATGTATGGGATGATTGTTTCTCTTTTATAGGTCTACAGAAAAGTTCGCAATATATTCATTCTAACTTCTAAAGTAATGGTCATGTAAAATGCTTTATTCGGAAATCTATTAAGACGAGTACAGTATTAATCCTTAGCAACTTAAATACGTTAGTTACCTTAAACATTAAGATCATCTCCTCAGAGCAGCGATAGCTCAGTGGGGAGACCAACAGACTGCAATGCAGAGGGTCTCGGGTTCGAACCCACGTCGCGCACCTCTGACTTTAGGAAGTTATATGACTTTTCGAAATTATGTGCGTATTGATTGATAATTATCGCCTGCTCCGTGCCTCGGAGAGCACGTTAAGCCGTCGGTCCCGGCTGCTGTGAACATCTATGGCAGTCGTTATTGAGAGAGTGTCGACACAAAATATCCCACTAGGTCGAAGTGTCGCCGGTCTGCACTGACTGGCCCCCATATAAGATACATACATACCTTAAACATTTTATGCACATTATTTACAACATTATTTACTTACACTATACAATTTAAATGAATATCTTTGTAGATATCGCAAAATTAAAACAAACGTGATTGAAAATAAATTCAAGCGCGAATCTCACACTGATGACGGGACTTGCTTGATACAAAAATCTGATACAGGATGCTCTGCTGTCGGAAGCCGGGGCAGGTCACTAGTAATAATTATAATGAATGAACTGCGTCTATTGATATAGAATTCTTTGCGGCTTCTAATGAACATACACTTTATCAAATTAACAGAGGGAGAAGTACTGGCAACTAAGAAATAATCGAATCCTAAATTCGTATATTTCTCCGGTGGCCGATAAATGGCGATAGGCCTGCGCCTTATGTGGGACCTAAAACCTTAGAAGCCAATATATTGGTGTAATACAAGTTGCAAGGCGTGTAACGGAACATTTTAATCATAACAATTTTTAAAAAAGGGGATAAATCTCTCATCGAAAATTATAGACCTATAGTGCGTGTGTGTGTGTTAGTGTGTGTGTGTGTGTGTGTGTGTGTGTGTGTGTGTGTGTATGTGGGTGTGTGTGCGTGTGTGCGTGCGTGCGTGCGTGCGTGCGTGTGTGCGTGCTTGCGGGCGAGCGTGCATGCGTGCTTGCGTTCGAGCGTGCGTGCGTGCGTGCAAGCTTGCGTGCGAGCGAGCGTGCGTGCATGCGTGCTTCATGTGTGCGTGCGTACGTACTTGCGTGTGTGCGTGCGAGCGTGCGAGCGAGCGTGCGTGCGTGCGTGTGTGCCTGTGTGCGTACATGCGTGCGTGCCTACGTGCTTGCTTGCGTGGGTGCGTGATTGTATGCGTGCGTGCGTGCTTGCGTGCGTGCGCACGCACGCAAGTAGGTGCGTGAGTGCGTGCGAGCGTGCGCACGTGCATGCTTGAGTGCCTGCGTGTGTGCGTGCGTACGTGCGTGTGTGTATGTGTGTGTGAATAATAATTATAATTATTATTTATTTATTTCAGTAAAATTCTTAGTTTTACAATTGTATCTTAACAATAACATAAAGTGCACTTATAGATATTTTCCCGAACTAGGTTAAACCTGTGTTTCGAGCGACAAACTGCTTACATATTATTATCAGTATAAAAAATGTTGTATCTTTGTCGTCAAGTGTGATTGATAAGAATATGTTCAGTTTCTTCATAAGAGAGCTTAAAGAGCAGGTTGTTATTAATGTTTTTATTTGACTTGCCAAACGGTGGAATATAGCTGTACGAAATATTTGTTATTACCAAATATTATGTAAACACCTATTGTAATCTATATTCGCAATAAACCGATTGAATTGAATTGAATTGAATTGAAATTAGTGTAACGAAGTTCGTGAATAAAATATATTGTAGGTAAATTTAAGCACTGTTTATAACTTTATAAGCGCGGGACTCAACGCGGCCGGCGATGCACGAACTTGTCAAGGTCACTGTCGCACGACGCGATGCAGGCGTTATAAGATAATAAAACATTTTAAATGCTTTTCCTTATATCTTTGTGGTTCTTGGGAGTATCGTTAAAAGGTTTACTGCACCGCAATCCTGGTCACACGCACTTTAATTTTATACTATTGCGTATGAAAACTAATAACTTTAACTAAGTTTAATTGAATTAAAATGACGAAAACATGTTTAACATGTAGGTATGCTTTCAACCGAGTCCGCGCGGACTGATGATGAAATAGTAATAACAGTATATAGAATTATAGAATAGCAGCTTAACAGCTTTTTAGCATGATATGCGTTCTAGAAAGATTCGGATAAATAAGGGGAGACACTTACATTATTATAAAACTGTAACCAGTATGTATTTGTGCATTACAGATATATTTAAAAAAATGAAATGCAGTTTGTCTTTTTAGTGGGTTCTAAACCAAAAACAATGGTTATGAAATTTTTTGTCTGTCTGCTTTTCCCGATATCGAAAACGACTAAACGTTTATTGAAGCTTTTAGCCAAATCAGCCGGAGATGTGGGTCTTAGTGCGACTTGAAGGTCCCTAAAAGTGGCTTCCGAATTAAGAGCCTTCCCTATCCAAGATATACGCGTATCGTTATATTCAAAGAGTTGATCTATCTTAGTTGATATGTTAATAAATAAATTAATTTCTTTATTGTCATCTTTTTTACAATTATTGGTTTTATCTCTGGCCCTTTAGCTATAAATGTGTTGATACACTATACATATAAGTAAGTGTGTTGCGTCCTTGAACATGCCATATAGGTTATTCGAATATCATTTGAATGGAAATATGCGCATGACTTGTAATTTTCTGGAACAAAGTTAATAAATATAATAAAAGTCAACAACAACAACAAGACAAAAGTATTTATATTTAAAAGTTTTTTAGCGTCGAACTTTTTAATATAACGTCTATAATAAGATACTACAAAAGCATTGGTACTAAGCTAAAGGCCAAAAAGGAAATTGTATTAGGTATATCGAGGCAAAGAGAGCGGGGGACGTGTTCAATATCACATCGAGTGGAGGTGAGTATATTGTAGATTGGCTGGGTGTTCTGATGCGCTGATTGGAGTGGCTTCGATGCTAGAGAGATTCCAAAACAATTTTCGATACATCCTTTTGCTGTATCATCCTATCGCCTATATACATATATACCCCTACTTCCTTACCGTTATTATAAATTTGAAAAGGCTTCGCACTGTTCCTTTTTGTATCTGATTGTCTATTTAAAATTGATACATATGTATACAAGTGACAATCGGCAATGAATTGCCGCAAATCTTGTAATCTTGTAATCGTTTTCAAGTAATAAAATGAAAAATGGTTCAAGTAATATACAAAGGTCACGTGATACCACGTAACCAGGTCAGAGGTCAAAGGTCATAGTCATTTCAGGTTATATCGACTATGCTCTCTAGCTCTTACGGTTCTTGAGTTGTAAGTTGTATAACACAATGAAAGCGTAACAAACAAACAAACTCACTTTCGCATTTTTAATACTTACTAGATTTTAACCGCGCTTTCGCTCGCGTTTGTCTAGATTTATGTTAAGATAGTTTTTTGTAGCTTGTATGTTATTATGATGTTTAAACAATAACACTGTAACGTTTCATTAAAATGCGTTCAGTAGTTTTTGCGTGATAGAGTAACAAACAACGAACCTCAGAAATTTTCACATTTATTATAATAGCAGGATTAGTTAGGATTAGTCTCTGCCCGTCTCTATCTGAATCCTCGGAGAACGCATATCAGACTAAAAAGTACTCTATGTACTAATCCAGGACAAGGCCTATCTGAGTGCAAATTTTTATCCAAATCCATTGAATGGTTTACGTGCGAAAATATCACATTATAACATTAGTAGGATATGTAAATCTGCCTCGTTAAGATCTTATTTATCTCCTTAATATAAGTAAGATAAGTCGACATGTATTACATCCATATGTGATAGGAAGCGCGACTTTTGCAACCAAACTGTAGGCCTACCATGCATATGTCTTGTCAAACTACTATCAATCGCTAAGCATTTATTTCATTTTTTTTATTGTTTAGCACGCAAATGAGCGGATGGGTTGCCTGATGGTCAGTGATTACCGCCGCTCATGGACACCTGCAACACCAGAGGAGTCACAAGTGCGTTGCGTTCTATTTAAATTTGCCCCACCAGAAGGGTGGAGGCGGGACGGTTGGACCTCCGGTACTCTCACTCACTTGACCAAAACGCAACGCAAACGCTACTTCACGCCGGTTTTCTGTGAGGCCGTAATATCACTCCGGTTGAGCCGATCCATTCGTGCTGAACTCTAAAGCGTGGCTCTCTCCTTCTTTCAAAGTGACATTACTTCGTTGTTTGGACTCCTTTATTACCATAAAACTGTACCCAGTTTAGAACGATCTAAACGTTAAATCATGTGATTTATAGTACACATATGACGACCAAACCATCCAAAATGGCTTGCCGGTTTTAATTCAAGACCCAAAGATTCCTCAAATTTCGACGCAAGCACTTTATCTAATAAAGGAATTTCAAACTATGACTTCTAAATAAGAGTACACTTGCAATATAACTAAAAGATAGTAAGAATCGATTTTTTAAATGTAATTTAAGCACATTAGTAATTATTATATTAGTGAATACATAACACACAAATAACTTCTTTGTTATTAATCCTATATGTCAAATACATTAAGATATTCTATAGCATTAGTAACAATATGGCTAAGTAGTAATGATTAAAGTGTTCCGTTACACGCCACGCAATTCGATTTCGGATTATAATATAATGGAGCTTATCTGATAATCGATTATATTATAATCACAAATAAGTACATATATTTGTACTTTCTGATCGACACGATCATTACCAAATGGAGAAATACATGCACACATAGTCTGCCGACTATGTCCCCGAGGAGGTAGACAGAGATGTACTAGACCAACAATTCGCCTGCTAAGGTTTTAGGTCCCGCACATGGTACAGGCCTATCGCCATTTACCGGCCTCAGGAACAGACTCAGTGGTGCGACTGAGAACAACTTGGCAGAAATTCCCAATAATAGTTTGCCAGACCCGGGAGTTGAACCTGAAATCTCAAGCATAGCAGTCACATTAATAAACGGTGCGATTGCAAGGTCCAGAATCCGATATCCGGGAATGTCAAAAAATACTTTTAAGAAAATCAATACTGAATCTTTCAATTTGCCCGAAAAACTTCAATAACAAGCAATAATAGCAGGTGACTTAAAAACATAGCTAGAGACTTGTAGGCATATACGATACATCACTGCTTACCCCTTAGACGATATACAGACGCGCTTTTATATACATACATATGTATACATAATTCAAGTAACATCTACAAATACAGATCTTTAAATAAACACTGATTTTATTTCTATTCGTGCAAAACATGAAAAGAGAAAAATAAAATTGGACATCGATAAGTGTCAGCCTCGTAACAGCCTCCACAAGTATACATTTGTTATTGATACTCTAACCCGTTAGGAGTTATTTGTGTCAATAAATACAACTTATTCGAAAGGAACGATATTGTGGTATTTTATTGTTAGAATGGCTACAAGGTCTTATGCGATGATATATTTGGAACTAACTGTAAGAAAAGTTCAACTGTGAGAGAAGCGTCGAGCCGTTTTCTATTTCGGTCCAAATCGATTGCCAGACAGAAAATGTTTAAATTTCGTATCAATCTACAGTACGTAGCTACATTTAAAAGCTTCGTGTTATAAAATAAAGTAGTTGCGGTTATGGTACGTCGAATAAACAAGTGTTTAACACACACACACACACACACACACACGATCAACGTAGATGATAGTTATTTATTAACCTCTGAGTCTTCTTCAAAAAGGTTAATGAATACACTATGTGGTGTGTTTGGTGTCTGTGTATCTGTCTGTTAGTGACAGGCATAACTCCGGAACCACTGGACCGATTGACTTGTAACTTGGTGTGCAGACACCTCGGGGTCATACCTCGGTCGAGTTTGAATATCGGCCCTGTGGGTTAAAAAAACTCCGAGATATAGGGGTCATTTCTTTTTATTACTTTTACATTTAAGACGAAGAGGTTGAATCCTGGGTTTTTACACCCATCTCGTTTACTTACATTTTTTTTAAGTGCGGTCGTCAATTGCAATGTCTTTTAATTTAAAGTTGATCTTCATTAAAGATTACACTAATATGTTAAAACTGGATCAAAATCTGTTCGAGTGATTTTTAATATATCTTAAATGTACAGAAACAACATCGTTGCACTTCTATAATACTATAGATTAACTATAGTCAATAGTTGATGAGCAACATACCTCCTAAAAATGGTTACCGGTATTCATATCTGCTGGGTCATTTAAGTGTGAAAAACCAACAATCAACGTAGATTATAGTTATTTATTTACTTACATTCTTTATTCTTACACTTTTAGACTTCGATATAAACGAGGTTATATATTTGAGCATGATCGTCAACTGCAATCGCTTTAGATTTAAAATTGGTCTTCAAGATACTAAACTGTAAAAAGCGCATCAAAATCCTTTTCGTAGCTTTTGTGTGATGTTGTGCCGCACTGCTGAGAGGAATAGAATTCTGATAAACAATCATTTTAGTCAATAGTTTATTAGCTCCTCAAATTTTACACCGGCTTCGGCAATAAATAGTTGCTCTGGCAAGTCAGATCAATATTTTTCATTTACGATATAAGCTAGGGTTCTATTTATTATGTCCGAATTTTTCACACTATCCAAAACCTCTTTTTGTGTCGTATTCGTTTCGCGCAAGTTTCGAGGGCCACCGTGTTAATTGAGTAGCGAATTCATTTAGAATGTACAAACAGTGATTGATTGGTACGGATTATCGTAGCATTACCCGTACCGATAGTACGGCAAGCACTCGGCAAGCTATCAGTTTGTATCTAGTACAAATCGGTTTTAAAGTAGGTGCTTCTAAATTGATTTGTATATTTCTCATTTGTACGTATGATAACATTTTACTTTTGAATGAACTACGAAACTAATATGGCTTTTCTTTCTATCCATCTGGGCTTTAGTTTCTGTTTATTGACTTCTTTCTGGTTAAGACAAACAACCAAATTCAGCTTCTTTCCTACCATTTTTGACTATGGAATAGTGTCTAAATATGGTATATTTAACCCCCAGGACCTACTCCAATCACACAATGTCATTACATAAGCCTGCGAATAAAAATTTAGCACACAGAAAAGCTAATATATAACAAATTACTAAATTATACCAAATCATTGTTATTTTAAAAGATAACAAGACTATAGCATACATCTTTTCCCCACGCTTCGTTCGTGTACAGTACTTTGTGAATGAAAGGTACCCTATGTCCTTTTCTGTACCTGACAATGTGTATACGATGAATTTCATGATGATCGGTTGAATTGTTAAGGCGTGAAAGCGTGACAAACAAAGAAACAAAATCACATTCACATTTATAATATTAACTAGGATCTAGGATCGGATAAAGCATCATTTTTCTTTCACCTTTAAATCTTATTCTTTCATAAAATACAGAGCAATAATTTTAAGAAATTATTTGATAACTTTTAAGTGTAAAACCAATAAAACGTTTAAACAGAAAGCCCAAACCTAGTCGTGAACGTTGCGCACAACGACTACGTGGAATATAATGGTGACCATGGCTATATCAGGAAAAGATGTGTATTTTTATTAAATATTTTCATTTCCATTCTTGTTGCTAAGTGGTACCTAAGTTTAATGTAAAATGAGTTATTCTAGAGAAAATACCAGTGCTGAACTATTAACTAATTGAATTCCGTTCCGTTATCAAGTCATCAGGCAAAAAACACGAAATGGATTTTATTGGGGTATCATATGAAATGTCTATCAGTTTGATATTTAGTATGATAACCGACTTCTTTGTAACCTTCAACTATCAAAAAAAGAGTAACTGTGCGGCTTTATCAGATTTAAATCAAATATCTTTTAATTTCAAGTTTATAGTATTGATACATCGACCCTTTGCGGATTAAATAAAGTAAAAGCCAAAATACTACTTTCCAGGAGAGCCAAAAAACATAAATCTCAGATTTACCTCTCTATTAATTTTGTTTTTTTACGCTGAACATAGTTTTTTAGCTTTTAATGTTCTATAATTACGAATTATAATTATTGACAGCAGTCGTTAAGCCATGTCAGAGGCCTACGGGCGGCTTGAACAACTCTTGACAACAGGTCTAACATCTTTTTCGATGCTAAACCATTCTGTGTAGGTCCAGGATGTGTAGCGTCGCCTTGGCTGTTTAACCTATACATGGACAATTGTTTAAAAGATTTAAAAGATTGTGAATGGGGATTAAGAATGAATGAGTTACTTGTCAAATGTCTTCTTTATGCCGATGACCAAGTAATACTTGCGTCATCGGCAGAAGAGTTGCAGGCGATGGTAACTATTATGCATGGTGCTTTTGAGAGTAAAGGAATGAAAATAAATGTAAGCAAGACGAAAGTAATGGTATTTGAAAAGGAAGAGTGCGTGACGATGTGTAATATTATGATTGATGGAGAAAAATGGAGCAAGTGAAAGAGTTTGTATATTTGGGTACTTTGTTTACAAGGGATGGTAAACATGAGGGAGATATTGAAAGAAGAACGATTGCGGGAAACAAAATGAATGGAGCTCTACGCGCTTTTATGAACAGTCGAAATGTTTCCGAAAAGGCACGTTTGGCCGTTCATAGAGGACTATTAGTGCCCACACTTATGTATGGAAGTGAAAGTTGGGTATGGCAAAAGAAGCATGAGGGCAGAATAAATGCTGTAGAAATGAGAGCGCTGAGAAATATATGTGGTGTGACTCTGAAAGATAGAATAAGGAATAGTGTGATTAGAGAGAGATGCGGCTTGAAAGTTGATATAGTGACAAGAATAGAAAAGGGTATGTTAAGCTGGTTTGGGCATGTAGAAAGAATGGACGAGGAAAGACTGACTAAGAAAGTTTATAAGGCTAGTGTGAATGGAACAGTCGCAAGAGGAAGACCTAGGCGAACGTTTCTTGATCAGATCGGAGGCGTTCTGGACAAAAGCCAGCTTAAGAGCACCTTGAACCGACGGGCGTGTATGAGGAATGTGATGAAAGTGAATGAAGCCAGAGAAGTGTGTCAGGATCGTAGCAAATGGAAATCCGTAGTCTCTGCCTACCCCTCTGGGAAACAGGCGTGAATCTATGTATCTATGTATGTATGACAACAGGTTGGCTACTAACCACACGAAAAGAAGAAGAATTATGAATTTATAGATTTTACAGCATTTGTGGCGAGTTAAAGTATTATTTACACCATAACTTTTAAAATAAAATAAATATATATATAATAGAATAGCTTCTTGTATACCACATAAATCACGATTAATGCTATATAACTCGCTTGTAAAATCCAACCTAACTTATTTAATTGAAATTTGGGGCTCTGCTGCAAAAGCAAATATCTTTCCATTACGGCGTGCGCAGAATAAAGCGATCAAAGGTTTATTTCATTATAATAAATTAACACATACGTCTACACTATATAAAAAAACTAAAATATTCAAATTAAAGCAACTCTATACAAGAAAAATAAGCACATTAATAAAACTCCCTCTCCGAAAGTGTTAATAAAAAAAAATACACGCATCATTTAAGAAACACAAACAAGCTGTTGCTTACACCACAAAGAACTGAATACGGAAAAGAAATATCCTGTATGACGGAATAAAATATAATAAATATTATATTTTATTCCATATAATAAACTGCCAGATGAATTAAAGGAATGTGAGAATATGACCATTTTACAAGAAATATTAACAGGTATATAATTGAAGACATATATTAAAATATTATACTTTTACCATATAAAAAAACACAACATGAGTATGACATGAATGAACATGAGTAAAGTAAACAACTAATAAATAAGAAGAAATTTATAACAACAGCAAACAACTAAATTACTGTTATTAGACCATAATATTTAATAAATGAAATTATGTTTCTATTGTTATCAGACGTACTTAATAGGAATCGTCACCATATTTTCTTTTTTAAGTCACTGTTTAATCTTATATATAAAATTCTCGTGTCACAATGTTAGTTACCATACTCCTCCGAAACGGCTTAACCGATTTTTATGAAATTTTATACGCATATTTAGTAGGTCTGAGAATCGACTACTATCTATTTTTCATACCCCTTAGTGATAAAATAAACATAAAAAAAGAAAAATTACTTTTGACAGAATGAAGTCTGTCCGGGCAGCTAGTATGATATAATATACTTACGATCGTACTACTGTTTACTTTAATTTCAATGTTATGTTACGCTCGTTAAGTGAACTGTAATGTTCTTTGAGTAATAATAAAGATCTCTTTAAACCTAAATAAAAGGTATGGTGGGGTATTTTCTGAGTAGTAAAACCATACTTTATTGCGAATATCATCATTTTCAATACGCAGGTCGAAGAACTGAATAAGGTTTCATCAATAACAAAATTTCTCCCAAATGGCTTTTATATTTCATCCTCGAAGAGTCAATCCTAAAAAATGTTCAATGCAGTAGCTTCACGAGCCTTTTTCTTTCTTTTATCCAGTCGTGTGTACTCTTGAAGCTACGGCAGCCTCTTTTTATATTTGTCCTTTTATTTTATGTGGGGGAATGCATTGACGCATACCTCTCCTAGGGGCGACGGAGAGGTTATGTCGGTCTCACCGGGGGAAAGATGGTGAGCGACATCCCGGTATTACTGACTAAACCCACCACAGTGTTCCTCGACATAACCGTAATCGGAGGGGCCCCGCGAATCACTTTCACATGCAATCGTGAAACGTGCCGTATGAAACGGCAGGCCACTAAACGTAAAGACCTATCCTTTTGATCAATTCTAAATTTTAACCCTACTGTTCCCTTGAGGGTACGGAGACACGACACAGAGGCGCGCGTGGGAACATGCACGCCGCCTCTTAGACCTGGTGCTGGTCGGGTGGCGGGCAGGCCAAGCTACGGCAGCAGGTTGAATCCCCGTCTATTGCGCAATCAAAGTAAATACGCTTCTTTTACAATACTGCTTACTTTATCTTATCTGTAAACAAAAGTATTAACTGTATGCATTCTAAATTGCTCATAATCCTAACTAATATTATAAATGCGAAAGTTCGTTTGTTACGCTTTCACTCCTTAACTACTTGACCAATATTTATGAAATTTTGCAAATACGTTATCAAGGATACAGGAAAGGACATGCATACCTGGTACCTTTCATCCAGAATAAAGTACTGTTCTCGAGGGATAGTAATTTATAGACAAAATTTAGATAACCACGAGCCAAGCCTCGAGCAACATTTAGTCTATAATAAAAACACAAACATGTTGACGTAAGCCTATGGCCCGGTTCTGATATTCAAGCTACGAGTCGTTTCAACTACAGACAGTAAAATTCTGACATATTTTTCTAAGAATATAAGGTTAAAATTAACTGTCCGTAGGTAAAACGACTTGTTTCTTAAATATAGGAACTGGGACATAGGCCAATGCTAGATGCTATGTGCATCCCCCGCCTTTAGTTCCATACCTTACTGACGAACGTATCGATATAAGAGGCAGGATGGGATAAAATGTAAGAGAAACGCTTGCTGAGTAAAATCGCCTTTAAGGTGGTCAGTCATCCGTGTCCGCGATTGTAAATTTTTGTAGAACTAAAACAAAATGTGTAGTAATTATATACTTAGGTGTTTCTTTACTTTACATAAATAATTAGATTTCGGAATGTATACATACGCCTACGCTAATAAACGAAAAAATAAAACACCAAATATTTGTATACATTCACGTTTCACAGTTAAACAGAAAAATTATTTAAGCTTTAAAAGCATTTACTTTTTTAAACATACATTTGTAATAACAATGGCAAATATATAAGGTACGCTGGGTAGATACGAATATTTAAGCGTAACAAACAAACGTTATATTATAATAAATGTTGATTAACACCCGGTTCCTAAAAGGCTGATCAAATCCTAATTCTAACTTAATATTATAAATGCGAATGTAAGTTAGTTCACGTCTAAACTACGCGACCGATCATCGTGAAATTTCGCATACACGTTGTCGAGGGAACAGAAAAGTACATAGGGTACCTTTCATCAAGAAAAAACTACTGGTACTAAGGTAACCTAACCTACATTTACGCCAACGAAACCGCGGGCAAAATCTAGTGATACATGAATTTGTTGACAGTCGGTTAAACGCATGTCAACTGCTGTTATTGGCTGACTAAATTAGCAACAGCCAATCAAAACACTTGACATGAGTTTGATTTTGACAAGTCATTAATTAGCCATTTAGAAACGGTAAAACAACATACAACATTCAAAAGAATCTAATCATGAAGAAAGTAATAAAATAAATAATCGCGTGATATACCATATTTGATCAGGTACTACTCAATTACTTGCACTTACTTATATATATTTTTGTATAATGTACACAATTATTGATAAGCACGATATCGTTTTCATAATTTTATGGCGAGACCTTTATAATATGTATAGTCATGCATTCGATACTGTTTCTTAATATATTTAATAATTATGCTAATGATAGTTATAAATATTGTAGAGATATCTAATAATCACTACGAGTAGGTTTACGTAGCGATGACGCAACACTACCCGATTTATTTATTTTTAACCGTGTTTAACCGTGCAGATGTTAGAAGTTATTCACCAAAATACACATATTTAACCGCCGGTAGATATTATGCAGATGTAAATACAACATATAAAATACAGAAATAAAATTCTCATCAATAACACAGAAAATCGAGCTTCAGTGCTAAATTAATTTGCACGAAATTCTTTCCGATTTCAATCTTCGATAAATTAATGCTGGCAGAGGCAGCTGTGCTCATATTGAGCTCTATTGAAACGTCATCTACGGTACTTAGTTACCGTCTGAGTAGATTAATGTTAGTATTCGTTCTATATGACACGACATTTTGCCGCAATAATTTAATGTTCTGCAGAAATGTCTAAAGTCCGGTGCACAATGACGATG
This sequence comes from Catocala fraxini, assembly GCA_930367265.1. Taxonomy (NCBI): domain Eukaryota; kingdom Metazoa; phylum Arthropoda; class Insecta; order Lepidoptera; family Erebidae; genus Catocala; species Catocala fraxini. The sequence continues at coordinate 11,399,109 of OV884026.1, read as the reverse complement.
TAAGAGCATGACTAAACATAAGTATTTTTAGTTGAGTAAAAGCAAGGTTTGCCTGCAACAACTATTATAAAAGTTATTAATAGCAGGCAAACATGTTTGTTAATATATAAAATAAATCTGTCTGTCTATCTGAATGCTTGTACTCGCATCACGTTGCTGCGCAAACAGCTACACAACATTAAATACAGTTATCACAGTTGTATTGCTGCAGGACTGACTTAAAGTCTAGTGCATTTTTCATCTTGATACGCCTGGAAGTCGAGTATAAAAGAAATAAGAAAGTTTTGTAACGCTGCGTAATACCCAATTAGACGAAAAATACAGATAGTACAACAATACACGTCTAAATCCAAAATCCACACGTATAGACATGATGGGCAAAAGTGATACAAATGTATAAAGATCGTAGTAAAAATATCCCTTCGATGTAACACATCGGCTGTAGCCGACTGCGCCCAAAATGTCTCCTGCAAAATACCTATTGGCGTCTCCGTACCTCTCTATTTATTTGATTGCCATGTATAGTAGTAAATTGTCACGATACCTTGGCATGTGTAGGTACTATAAACGATTTACAGTTACAAAGTTACAACTTACTAACCCCAGTTATTTAGTCATAGTATCGTTCATATTCCTGACAAAAAATATTGAATAAATTGCAGCCATTTTTTAACTTATCTAGCGTGATTTATTATAGTACTGACACAAACTGGTGTGTTAACGTTGTTTGCATCACGAGCAAACTCAACGAGGGATCACAATAAGGAACTCGTGTATTACTCCAATTATATAACTCAAAAAGAGTAAGTACAAATTGAACATAATATTTTGAACAATTTAGTCTCTTTTTGTACAGTTTATGAGCTTTTGAATGAATCTCAACATTCACGCGGAGATTGGTAAAATAGAAATCTATAAATATGGGTTTATATCACATAGAGATTTACACATCAAATATTCCTAAACAGGCCGAACTCAACAGCTTAAATTGCTACACAGAAATTCACAATTATAATGAAATTATCAAATAAAAGTACGGAGAAAGTATGCACGTATGAAGTAAGTATGTAAAAGTCAAAGTATGTGAACCGTTTTCTGAATACACAATACGCCCTTTATTAACAAACAACACATGTAGAAATGACATTCATACCCGCCGCTGTGTGTTTAAGAAATTACTCGGTCCTTTGGAACAAACAGAATATCGAACTGCTCTCCTAATAGAGATTGTTCCGACGGCGAGCCTTTGTCTTTGCGAAGTGGACTCACAAACGGACTAATCTGCAAAACACAATCGCGTATCTAAGTGTTTCAATTCATACTGAGTGTTGTACAAAGATAATTATGTTAGAGAATTATACAATGTGTTCTAACAAAGAAAACGCTGAATAAGTTATGAACAAGAAAGAAATTTATTAAATTCATTAGCAAAGCATTAATCCTATACTACAACTACTAACCCTTAAACTACTAAACGAATTAAAAATATACATACATATTAATTTATAAAGGGACAGACTTCAAAAATATAAAAAAAAAACAATAAGTATTTTGTTATACATAGATTGACAAGAATTTTGATACCAATTTACGTGATAATGTAGTACATTATCACGTAAATAGGTATCTAAATCAATCATAATTAGTGTTTATTAATACAAGAACATATCACTCTCGGAATTATTCACCCAAGATATCAAATGTAAATCAAATAAGATAGGAAGATCAAATATAAATCAAATAAGAAGCAAATGTTTAAGAATTAAACTTGTTATCTATATAATATATGTCGTAGATTCAAATCCACGTCCCGTATCTATCGATGTGAACTGATTCCTACTACAAGCCTTATCACTCAACAGGAGATATTTGCTAACCTAAATTTTCAGTCCTATTATTGTCGTATGTACCTCGATGATAGAGATCTGGCATCAAAATGGTAGGTATAAGTAAAACTTGTGTGATTAGATAAAACACTAATGCATTTATTCACATAATTATGTATTAACAAAGACAAAATAATTATAAAATACTATTAAATATAATAGCAAATATTTACAACTTTGGTTCAGGGGTAGAATTCATCAGTACCGCTGTCAACTGGTAACACATTTTGATAGAACTGATGCGTCAATTGTGAAATTTTGGCAGGGCTATGATTATAGCCAAAATCGACGATGTATTATAAATAAGGGGTAATACGCCTCCGCAAACTATTTCATGCTGGTACATTCTTCTATTGTTATATTTCATGTAAGTACTGAGCTAGTATTATATGCTACACAATACACGTCCATTCTGTACACGTCATGATATTTCACTCGTCTCTTTCGACTTAGAAAGTTATTTTACTTTTTAAATCTTATACAATGTTTCTTATAGTTTGACACTATAAGTTTGCACTAACTCTTACGGACAATCGTAGGAGTCCAGGTTTAGAGGCCCGGATGCAAATATTGTGTATTTGATTTCTCTGTTCGAATTCAGGGACAGCACAAGTGCTATAAATATTAAATACCCAGTAGAAATATGCATATGACAAATAAATAGTCTTATTTTTTAATAATTGATTTGCTTTCTTGTTGAAATATAAACGTGATTTATTATTAAAAACGGCTACCAGGCAGAAGAGAAAATAATTTAATGTAAATATTAATTTTAAAGTTAACGCTATGCATAATACTTAATTACTTGATTTTCTATTGTGTGTGGTCCACCAGAACATCTAAGTCACGCTATAGGTGGTCCAGTCAGGGCAGTCCACTATTGATAACATGCGACCTAGTATAACCGAAGATAAGGCGTTGGTGTTATTATGTTATAAAACCAATTACGAAGATAATAAATAATTAATGAAGATGGCATATTAATAAAAAACACATAATTACTTGCATGTACATGTGCATAAAAAGCATAAGTTTCGTAAATATGACATAAAAGATGACATAATTAACTACAAATTACATGTTTATGGCTGCCTATCCATTGAAGCGAAGCGAGGCTACGGAGCGAAGAAACGGAGAAACATTAATCAATAGGATTGCATAAAATCATATCAATACCAATAGCATGGCGTATCATAGCCAAACGTAGCATAACATGTCATGACGCTAAAAGCTAGACGAGGCCTATCATGCCATAACGTAGCCAAATATGGCACCACGAACGATAGGTTCCTATTTCAAGATACGAGTCGTTTATCCTATGAACAGATATTTTTTGTAACATATTCCATGACAAATATGTTAAAATTAACTGGCCGTAGCTAAAACGACTCTTTTCTTGATATAGCAACTGGGCCTTAGTGTGTCGCGTCATAGCGTTTTGTACCCTGACCTTGCATTTTAATAAAAGAGTTAATAATGCAATACCTATTAAGAAATATTACGGCATACAGAGTGTCCGGTAATTAATGGATAACCTTAAAATGTCTTATAGTAGAACTTATGGCCGTTCAGAAAGAAAATCTATTAGTCACTCATGTATTCATTATTTTTTGTTATACACAAGATGTTTAAACATTGATTAAAAAATAAATTTTGTATTTCTTTCAGAAAAAGAAATAGTTTATTTTTTAATTGCTATAGCTAGTCTTCCTTTCAATCTATCTATTAGCATAATTAGTGTTTAATAATACAAGAACAAAAAACCGATGGAATTTATTCATTTATGGTCGCAGTGTACAAGAAAGCTAAACACGATAAAAAAATTGTCATTTAAAGAAAAAACATATCTCAGGTAGTAGTTAGGATAGATTGTTATTAATTTTTTTTCTGTACGGCCATCGGTTCTACTATAAGACATTTCAAGGTTTACCATTAATTACCGGACACCCTGTATATCAATCAGGATGTAAATCCATTGCGACGAGAAACAGTTTTATCTACTTCTTAATTAAAACTTTATAATTGAAATGGAACGTGGAAAAGCTATATAGTGCTACATTTGCACTCTTGAAAGGGATATTAACAAACTTGTAAAATATTAATTTTAGGTAGTTTATAAGTTTAATATAAATTTAAAGTACGAGCCGGAATTTCCACATAGTTATTCTGGTTTTTATAAGGTGTTCACTAAACCATTGTTATCCTAAACCAGTATACGTATACGATAGGGGCAAAGCTCTCAATAATCTCCTCTGTTGTCAGTTCATAACCTTGTTAAGGAGCCTGGTAACCCTATTTACTGAAGGAATCCAATACAAGTTTGTATCCCTGTGATGGAGGTATTTCCCAGCCAGTAGTAAAGCATCCCATTTTAACGTCCTCTCATAACTGGGCCTACCTATCTTTTTCTCTTTCATGATTCTCTTTCATGATAACGTAATAGCTATATTTTACTACATATCACAGCCGACTGATTTTAATCTAGTCGATTATCTTGATTAACTAATCCCGTAAATCGTTTACCTTACAAAGAATAGAATCGGCGTAAGGAATTAATTGAAAAGAGGCACACCCTCTTCGTGTCAGGGGCGGGGTGGGGCATTAAAGGCATTTTTCACGCGCCAAACCCTTTATTCAGGTTTGTATGTACATTTAAGTACGTTGCTCGTGTCGTTAAGTCAACATTGCAAGATTAAATGATAGCGTGGCAGAGCATTTCGTCGAGATATACCTATATGAGATAGATTTGATAGTATTATATAATAATAATAATAATAATATTCTATCACATACACACAACACCATCTAGCCCAAACTAAGCAGAGCTTGTACTATGGGTACTAGACAATGGATAAACATACATATATACTTTTTTTTTGTAAATACATACATATTATACATAGGAACACCCAGACCAAGACAAACATCCATGTTCACGCACACAAATGTTTGACTTGTGCGGGAATCGAACCCGCGACCTTAGGCGTGGCAATCGGTTACACTAACCACTACGCCATCGAGTCGTCATAATGTGGCTTTGTGCTTCTTTTATCATAAGTGATTGCTGATTTTGCGATTGAGCGCATGCTAATACGATGGGCCATAATTTGAGCGGATGACGCAATGGTTTAAGTGGTATTTTTGCTTTTGCGCCAATGCACCAAATTGTGGGTTTGATCTACAAAGAGGACGAAAAGATGAGTGTCCCACGAGCAGTTGTTTCGAGTCTGGGTGTCCTTTGTGTCCATTGTTTCAATGCTTATAACGTCTTCCTTAACATTACCCGTTGAGGGCCAGTCGTCTTCGTTCGCTAAGCTGAGTAATGCGATCGTTGCACCCAGTACCTGAAAAGCAATTAAATCGGCGATATTAAAAGTAGTAAAATCACTCATCATACTGACTTGACATAATACTATCCACAGAATATTAGATTAATATATATAATATAATAATATAAGAGCTTGTATGATGAGATGAGACTACTGAAGCTTTGAAAAACATGGCAACGTTTTTGACACCTACCAGTGCTAAAAGAAATGTAATAAAACGAGGCGAAGAATCGACGTGCTATCTCAACGCGGCTATCATATCATGCGCTTGTAACCCGTATGAGCTCGCATATAGTAGCCTGCTTGCGCATGTAACCCGCTTGCGTTTGTAGCTCGCTTGCACATGTAGCCATAGACAGCCGCGCCAGCTAATTAAATTGTGTACAATCACTTATAAAATGAATTAAAAGTGTTAATAGTATTAAATAAAGTTACTCCTCTATCTGCTTACTCACGGGAAATAAATCGCGGGTAAATACAGGCGTCATGCAAAGTATGTAATAGACAGTAACACGAATACGCATTTCATTAATTGGATTGGTCGACCAAATGCGTGACTGTGCTAATTTCACTTTCATATCTATACTAATATTATAATAAGGAGAGATTTGATTTTTTGTTTGTTTGTTTGTAAGGATTTAACTCAAAAATTAATCAACCGATTTTTAAAAATTCTTTCACCATTCGCAACCAGGTAGCTATATTATCACCGAGTAGCCAAGGCTATATTTTAAAAAAGTCCTGTTACTAACAAAACCTAACCTATCCTTACCTACTTTTACGCGAGCGAAGCCGCGGGCAAAAGCTAGTTAGGTATAAAAAAATAGTCGAAATTTGGTACGTTATGTTTCTAGTTGCTCGATACATGCACATGTTGATGACATTGATGGCCGATTGATGATGATCGAGCTTCACTACTATACACTTGATTATCTAAGGCATATTGGATAGGGCACTACTAATGCGTAAAGGACCTATTCCGCAAAGGAAGCGTGATCTTCCGCCAGTGTTTTTAAATCAATAAGCTATAAATTTTAAGGAGTAGGTAACACATATTAAACAATTTTATTCTACTCACACTACCTATCTTATCTTATATGGGCAGTCAGTGCAGACCGGCAACACTTCGACCCAGTGGGATCTTTTGTGTCGGCACTCTCCCAATAACGAGTGCCATAGATGTTCATGGCAGCCGGGACCGACGACTTAACGTGGTCGCCGAGGCACGGAGCAGGCGATAATTGTCAATCAATACGCACATAATTTTGAAAAGTAATATAGCTCCCGAAAGTCAGAGATGTGCGACGTGGGTTCGAACCCGAGACCCTCTGCATTGCAGTCTGTTGGTCTCCCCACTGAGCTATCGCTGCCTCTACTTACACTAACTTCATACTCTTACTAACATAGCCTCTTCCCGCAGAATTATATTTTACCATCATTTACGTGGACGTACTTTAGCATAAGACACAATAAAAGTGATAAAGAAAATGAAAATAATGTTATAAGAACTACAAGTACTCTATACAAATATCATAAAGAGGAAAGATTTGTGTTTTTGTTTATAACGAATAAACTCAAAAACTACTGTTCCTATTTTTAAATTCTTGCTCCAATAGAAAGCTATTCTATCCAGTAGTAATATAGGCTATATAACCTTACGCTACGAGGTACGGGATTGGGGCAGTAATTATAAACGTGAGTGCAACCACAGCTAGTTTAATATAATTAAATCTTGTGACAGTAATGTAACCTGGAATTCCGTCGACAAGTTGACATACTTATGCTTAGTACGAAGACAAACATGCAGAATCGACACACATTTTAATTCTGATCTGCGCTGTAGGTACGATTAAAATACACATGTAGCTTACGCAAGTACTTGCTACTTACGTTTTGAACAAACACTATCATCCTGACTAATATGTATTATATATATAAGTGCGAATGTGAGTTTGTTTGTTTGTTACGTTTACGCCTTAATTACTTATCCGATTATCATGAAACGTTGTTAGGAGTAAAGAAAAAGACATACATAGGATACAGAGACTATACATGCCTTTAATCCAGAAAAATATTGATTCTGTGGGATGGGTATCCCTCAGGATCAATATTTGTAGCGTGCTTTTTTAGTTACTGGCTAGTAACTGAAAAAGCTCGCTACAAATTTGTAATCGTATTATGTCAAAGCAAGCCAATCGTTCATCCATTCGTAGAAGCTGGTGAGCAAATCTTAAAACAACAATAAGTTATCTACAATGAAACATGTAGCCTTTCCACCTCTTGATGTCTAGTTATTCTATTCCACTGTTTCAGTTCCATTATATCCGTACGGTGGAAAATTTCGCTCACAATGCACGGGTTTATTGCATCACGACATTCAGACGTTACACAGGCACATAAGAAACAACATCTAAATAAAACGAATTATGTCAAAACGTTGTTCGAAAAGTAAATAGTCACGCTCTTAGAAAATTTGTGAGAGAATAAGAGGAGAACGCGTACAAGTTTAAGTATGGAGGTCGGCATGAGAAAGGGCGTTCTTCGAAGGTCACGTAGAGAAGAAAGTGAGGAACTGATACACAATGGGAGAAGGCTGAAGGATAACACCCTACTCTAACACAATGAACAAGACAAAAGCATTTAGAGGGCCAACTAAAAACGAATCCATCTAGGTAATACTACATGCAGTACAATTTAGAAGTACGTTGACTTTTAATGTGAAATGCATTGAAGCCAAAATTTTGCTCATCATGAATGCTATATTTACACTTCTAGAATAAACTGATTGTGGATTACAAGCTGTAAGCTGCTATTGTTCGGTACAAACCTAACTCTATCAGTAGAACTTCATAATGAGCATTATGCTGTGTATAATGGGCACTTATCATTAAAATAATTTACTAATGCAATTTACTCATCTTTATAAAAAAGCATTTACCTAATCAAAAGCAAAGATTACCTGGATAAAAGATATGTACATTTTCAATCCTATTAAACAACATCTAAAAATAGTAAATATAAAGAACGTAAACATTTCAACTACGCAATAAAATTACATACATTTATAAATAATTTTCTTCAAAATGTAGGACTGAAATTCCTTAACACATTCAACAATTGTAACAATATTGTTTCTTTGAAGTCACCGTCGGCTGATCAGTACTTTATTGAAAAATATTTTCGCGCCATAATTTTATTATCAGCACACCTCGACGAAAAAGAAATAATTTCTAACGTATCCTATAGACGTAATCTCTTACTTGTGAAATGTAGAAGAGATTAAGCCAACAGAATTTCATGGGTCATTAGCGTGCGCTCTTAGTGAGCTTGCATTGTTGAGCAACGCGGATCTTGAGATTTGGAATTCATTACATTAGTTTAGACGTAATTTTAAGTTAACTCAATTCTGCCTTATGCTAAGTAATTTCAAAGTCCAAAATTCTGTGCGGTGCTCTTCAGTTGCTTTTGTTTGAGCTAAATCCCAGATTATACACAAAAACCTTTTAAAATTTGTCTATGATATATAAAACATGAAAATAGCTCTATCTGTCTTATAAATTAACACTGTCAAACTGCTGAACTGAATTTGATAAAATTTTGGATGACCAAACGCTTAGCTTAGCTTGAATGTTTATAAGACGCCGTTTCACAAAATTGCAAACGATATTGTGGGTTCCACCTAGTATCACATAAAACGCGAAATGTTTTCAACGTCAACTAATATCCTATTACTTAAGGCTGTGTTTTGGCTAAGCACATTTACATACAAAATTGCATTGTAAGTCTTGCTCGTGTCTGCACGTGACTTAAATATTTATATAATAATATGAAGGCCGAAAGTTATGTCCCCAGAATACACGAATAATCGAATAATAATAATAATAATAATAATAATAATAATAATAATTTATTTATTTGCTTAAACATAATGCATATGTGGTATCGCATCATAAGACACTACCCTCAGTGCAAGCACGTGAAATATTGTATACTAGGAATACAGATTACGCTTTATATAAGAATATACGTATATACATATATGTATAAGTACCTATTGTAGCAGCCCTGTATTATGCTGTCCCCGTGTGTGAGAAAGGTTAAGCCATAGTTCACCACGCTGACCCAGTGTGGGTTGGCAGACTTCACATATTATCTGGAGAACATTATGGAGAATTTTCAGCTATATTGGTATCCTCACAATGTTTTGTTTCACTGTTAAACTGAATGATAATTAACTATATATCTTTATAATATCCACATAACTTCAAAAAGTCAGATATGCATGCCTTGGGAATTTGAGTCCTCTGCGTGGCGATCAAACGGCCTCTCACTAGGCTATCGCTGCTTCTATACTAAAATAAATAAATAAAAATCTCTAAGAAAATAAATATATAACCATTTATATTTTGCTATATATTATAATTGTAATCATATGTATACGATCATCCATAACCGTGCGGCGGTCAATAGAAACAGCCCACCCGTAACGACTACATTACTCGGCTAATAAACGACAACATAAAAAGATTAAAAATTAATAGATAAACATAATTTACATTACATTAAAATTAATTTCAGAACTTTATTCAAATATTCAAGAATAGGTTCACCTTAATATAGACCTAGATTATTTCTAGAAACATTGTTGTCATCTATTATTATTTTATTGTGTATCCTAAATATAACCACAAATATCTGTTGAATACAAAATATATAATTCACACATTCACTGGATAATTACCTATTTAAAAACTTATTAACAAGATTATATTTATCGTATTAGCTCACGGTATTACTGGGCGTTTACCTCCCAAAAGTAAATTAACTAATTTGCATATTTTGTTCAGCCTAAAAAATATATCATCAAATATCCCCTACGGACAAAGTTAAGCCAGTGACAATCCCCTAGCTTATCTTTGTCCGTAGTGGATAATATTTCGTAATTAATTTACGAAACACTATATTCTTATAAATCTTGCCATCATCTGGTGAGGTAAAAGCTAACAAAGTGTTTAGGTACCAATACGTCCAGGTAAACAACGGCTTACATGCAACAGAATAGGTACGTTACAATATTATTTACGATATGCGTTCGATCTAATATAAAAAAAGTGGCAAAGAACATTAATTAGATGTATTAAGACAGAAACACATACAAATATGTTTTAGGCACGTGGAAAAAACGAAGAATTAAAACATTCATCAATTCACCATCACCAGATCGCGCACTTTCTGCAGAAATTATCTACGGATTAATATGTGCTGTAGATTCTGCTTACACGTCCAGGGAATAGAGGTTATTGCATGTATTAGCAATTGATAACTTCTCAAATGCGTCGATATATCATCGTGTCTTACAACTTTTTGCATTCCAGCGATTAAACTAGCACGTTTTAACGACTGCGTCAGGCTTTAAGAGTTCATTCGATACACCGAACGTTTGAAAAGCGACAAAATTGCCACGATTGTCGTTTGTATGTGTAGCGTTTAGTCAGGTAACCAATTTTTTAAATTGGCGATTGCGACGCTTCTCTTTTTATTCCACAAGCACTTTGACAGCCTAATGGTAAGCGGTTAAAGATTGGCGTTTCCAGTACCAGATGGACGTTTTAAAGAGGGAGCTAGTTTAGATATAGTGCAAAAATAAAATACTCATATCAAACTGGCCGCCTTGCTGTCAGTACACTATCTTCTCAAAGAACGCTTATCACCTCGAAAACACAACACATGGTTTTCTCAGTACGATATAGATAATACGCAATTAGGCTGACCCAGTTTGATGGAAATCCCAGATTTAAGAAGAGATACCGCTTTACGTCTCATCTAACCTATACTGTGACGCTGAGCTTTCGTTTTTATGTACGGCGAAGTGTAACATTATTAGACACGAGGTAAAGCAGCTATTGACTTATGTAACTTATGGATTCGAGTGATAATTTATGTAAAGTTGCAGCTAACATTTACCAATTTGTGGCTCACAAGAGCTATAATTGGTAAAGTAATTCTGTATTGCGTTGACCTATCTTATGTAGTGCCCTCTGAACAAAAAAGAACATTCCATATTTTGCTTTGCCCAAACACCTATCTGACAAATGGTTAACGTTAAAAACAATTCATCAAACAATGATGTCCTCGATTGGCCGTCCAGCCAATCACTTCTGTCGTGAGGGATGCGAACAAATCTAATAAATCGGCTTGTCCGAGTCACGCGTTACACGGTCCCGGGACATTTTCACGGGCATTTCTTCCCTCAGGGCTTTACCAACGTTAACTGTAACTCTTGTTCCCTATATAACAACTTAAACTAGTGGCATTCGAGTTTCCGTAATATCTTTTCACATAAGGACGACCGTCTTATCGTACAAGTTTTAAAAAGCGGAAAAGTTAGCTTTAACAATCTTTAAGCCAAAATAGCCTCAAGTAGTAGTAGAGCCTCGCTGATTTTAGCATGAATGGACCAGCTCGACCGGGGAAGGACTACCCTCTCACAGAATATCGACGTGAAATAGCAGTATTCCTACTGTTGTGTTTCGTTCGGTGAGTGAGAGTGCCGGAAGCCCAATCACCCTCTTTCCCCCTTACAGCTCCTTCTCCTTCCCACTTCCTTTCCTAAAGGGTCGGCAACGCGCAAGTGATGCAAGTGATGATGACATGTCCATACTAAGCCAAACGATTTCCTTTCACCTTCTCGTCTATGGGCACCACTTTCAGGCTACCTCTTACGTATTCATTCTTAATTCTGTCCATTCTCGTCACTCCACACATCCATCGTAACATTCTCATCTCTGCTACATGCAATCGTTTCTCATCCATCTTTTTAGAAGCCCAACATTTAGCTCCATACAGTACGACAGGCGTAATAACCGCCTTATACGTGCTACCCTTTAACTTCGTAGGCAGTTTAAGATCGCATATTGTGCTCGAGATCTGTCGCCATTTCATCCATCCTACGTTGATTCGTTGCCTAACATCCCGATCAATTTCGCCGTCATCTTGCAGGAGTGAAACGAGGTAGCGCAAGTCGGAGCATACTGGTAGAGGTATACCGCCTAGTGTAACCTGTATAAGACTGGAGAGACCGCCAAAGTCAGAGAACATGTATTCCGTTTCGGTTCTGCTTATTCTAAGGCCTACATTCTCCAGTCTCTGATGCCACTCCTCTAGCTTACTCTGCACCACTTGTCCACTCTCTGCTACCATAACGATGTCATCGGCAAATAGCATGCACCAGGGTGCCTCTTCCTGTATGTTCGATGTTATAGCATCCATAATTAACAGACAGAGGTATGGGCTAAGAGCCGACCCTTGGTGCAAGCCTACCGCTACATCGAATCTGGCTGTTATACCAGCTGCGGACAAGACTTGCGTACGGCATTCAGCATACATGGCTCGAATCAACTTCAGGTACCTTTCAGGCACTCCTTTCTTCTTAAGGACCCACCATAAGACTTCACGCGACACCTGGTCATTTTCTCAAGGTCGACCAAGGTTTACCATCCTAGTTGTATTAAAAGAAAAGTAATATTATACAAGCACTTTTAAGGAGTCAATATGCTGTTACAAACGATAATAAGGTTATTATATCGAGTAAAAGACCTTTTGATGTTAAACCCTAATTGCTCATGAAAACATGAAGCTTGTTATTTATTTATTATTTGTTACAAACATTGCACTAAAAGGAGTCAATACAATTATGGCAGTAAATAAAGCTTGTCTGGACTAGGTACAGGACAGGCGCCATTTTATAAATAAAAAGGGGTAAAGAATTTCTAGCATGAAATTACCATTAATAGGTACGCCGCCCGAGTTAAAACTCTTTGCATTTAGTTCATGGACTAGTTGAGCTGTTCTACGGCTGGGAATTGTTGGTGCGGAAGGGTCGGTTCACACGTTATCGGCTTTGGATCCAACTTTATGAAAAGTCGAATACTTTTTTTATTATTTAACTAGCTGTCGACCGCAACGTCAACTGCTAGATATAGAAAACTAAATCATTGATATTTATTACTATGTCTATAATTGTTTTCGTATATTTGATGGGGGCCAAAAGTGGCCTATGCCGTCGACTGCCCAGGTACATAATAAATATAATAAAAGTATAGTCTGTTAATCAACGAAGTTGACATGTTACTTTCCCCGCCTAAATTATTGTGATATTAACACAAGAAAACTATATATACTAAACTATAACAATAATTTATATGGAAAAAATACAAACATATAATTTCCCATTTGCAAAATTTATAAATCTGATGCCTTACTATCTGTAGTAAGTATTAAGATAAATTACATTGCACAAAGATTTGCAACTACTTCTTCCAGCGGAAACGATTAACGAGTAAACCTGCTTAATTTATTACTAACGTCGTTAATTCAAAGATAATGTCACATCTTCATACTGTTTGCAAATGTTCTACAGTAATCAATCTGCCATTTGTAAACATTCACACGATATATCGCATTTTTGTATTCCATTGTGTTGATATATCGCAAATATAAAAATCCAATTTAATTCCACATGACAGGTTTAAAACGTGCTCAAATAAATGAATAAAAAAGATAGAGTTACAACCGCATAACTCTCGTTGGTTTTGCGACAGTACTCCAAAAATATACGGCCGATTTTGCAATACAAGTAGCCATCGGCAATATGAATACAAATTTACAAAATGTTATTTATTGAATACAAAATACGTTTTATACGAGGTCTGATAAAAGGTTAAACATAATTTAGAACAGTCAAATGGTTAACCTGGTTGTAGCCTGGTTTTGGCTTGGTTGTTGTTTAGGTGCAATATAGATGACTAAAGGATGCAGTCATATCCTTCTCGAGCTGCAGATGCACCACAGGTAAACCCATCAATCGTAATGGTTTCTCTTGCCTTTTCGTATCTGACCTGTAGCAATTGGAATTGCGCACTAGTTTCTGGTCCCAAGGTTTCGTTTTGCGGTTCAACTTGAGCAGGATGATGTTCTTTGTACCATTTCGATCAGCAGTAGCTTAATTCTGACCGAGCTGACTCATTCGTACCTTTAGCTTAAGCAAACTCTACTAATAGTAGTTCACTTTAAAGAAAACACCTTTGAGACTGTTTGCCATGTTTAGAGATAAAATACAGCTATATCCATCAAGTTACCGATTACCATTAGGTGAACGAGCTCGACTAATAAAAATGTAAAAGAATATGATTTGCATAACGCCAGGTACAGTCAGCGACATCTTCTCCTTAGCCTTTATTATTCCCAAGTCACTTGGGGTCAGCTTTTCTAATCTAACCGGATTTGACTGGATATCAGTTTTTGCACGGAGCGGCTGCCACCTGACCTTTGCAACGCGAAGGCTAACGATACCCTAAGGCTAGACCAGTGTCAGGATATAAGAGGGTACTAACTTTCCCAATAACGACTGCCATAGATGTTCATGGCAGCCGGGACCGACGGCTTAACGTGCCCTCCGAGGCACGGAGCAGGCGATAATTGTCAATCAATACGCATATAATTTCGAAAAGTCATATAACTTCTAAAGTCAGAGGTGCGTGACGTGGATTCGAACCCGAGACCCTCTGCATTGCAGTCTGTTGGTCTCCCCACTGAGACAAAAATTCTCAAGATTTTGATGTGCTCTATCATACAAAATGATGGTAATTCCTCATCCATTACTGCAGTAACAGTTAAAAGATGGTTATTTTGATCACAATTAATACCTATAAAATAATAACAAATGAATCAAAATTTTCGGGCATAAAATACCGTTACAAATTTGTTTAATGTTCGATTACTTACGTCGCGTCGCCGACAGTTCAACAATACATAACGCAGATCACATACTGATTAAGCAGAGTTACATCTCGCCTACCTTTCTTTGCTTTTCGTTAATAGCTGTGTGGAACGAGAGCAAGCCGAGCCAATGGACGACTTCTTATTTTTCTTTTATTTAGAATGACGACTTTCGCACTAAGAATAATTCCGGACTCAGAACAATCATTTGCAAATCACACAATTTTTTGTCCCGTGTGGGATTCGAACCCACAACATTTGGTGTGGTGGCAATGGCGAAGCGACTACTTAAACCACTGCGCCATCTGTGCAATCAACATCCAGGTTCATTTGCTTGCTATCCATTAACATTTAGGCATCTTTCTTGGAGAGATCGACTAATTATTCTACCCAGATAATGCTACGCGCTTATATATAACTAACATCACTTATATAGCATTTGCATTTTAGTTCAGTCATAAAATTATCGTCACATTAACCTAAAACGTACTCGTCAACGGATAGGTATGCTCAGAGTAACGTGTGCAAAATGTAATAAGATTAATTTATCCATACTGTGCCGCATACCTATTCTATAGGCGCTCATAGCCAGTTGCACTCACTGATCGGTAAATGATTAGCGAGGTTAAGCAACGTTGGGTGCGATCAGTCTATAGATGGGTGCTCGCTTAGTGGTATTTCATCTGAGCGTCTCCGTACTTCGGAGGGCACGTAAAAAATCGATCCCGATTGTTGTCCAATTGACAGCAGTCATTAAGCCATGCCAGAGGCCTACGGACGGCTTGAACAACTCTTGACAACAGGTTGGCCACTAACTACCCGAAAAGAAAGAAGATTCTATAAGGCATTAAAATTTAACAATCCATACTACAAGATTTCGATATATGAATGGGTTTAGGAGCAAATTTTCTCGAAGTAGGCGTTTATATTTTATAGACATATGCCGAAATAAATACAGAATGCTTTTTAAAACGTTTATTCATAAATAAATCCACCATTTTATTCAGATATAATCCTTTAAAATAAACTGCTTTACGGCTTTTAACTAAATTTATTTAAAAACACAATCTATTATTGTGTATTCGTATTGTCTTCGCATTTTCGACGTGACTATAAGACAAAATGTCTATTTTGTGAGAATTTGTAGCTTCAAGCTCAGCCGAGCCCTTGGCCCTCGACATCTCAACAGAGGCTACGATAATTACTTACCAGCAAGCTGAGCATGGCAAAGATCGAGCCTACTGAGAATTTTCAATAATAAAATCCACTAACTTGGTGATTCAAAATAAAATCCAGGATCTCACGATTCACGGGATCACACGGCCGTATGCATAGCTGAAACATATGCTTAAAGAACAACGAAGCTGTACCTACTACATTCCGAATCGTAAAGCGCAATACACACCAAAGTCGCCAACCCGCCGACCTATGTCGGCAACTTTTATCAGTGGGCTAGTTGGCGGCTTCATTCGTTTCAAGTCGGATAACTTTGTCGGCGGCATGTCGACGGCTCGTCTAAGGTTTTTATTTGGCAGTTAGTGATTGCCGCGTGTCGAAAAAGATTGTGTCATATAATTTGTGTGCTGTATCTCAAGGATAATTCAGTAAATAAATTATAAAACATGGACGATGACAGTGATCTGTTGATAGCAGCTTGTGGAGTTATTATTGCTGGATCCCTCCAAAGGGAACGAAGCTGTTGGATTAGACCGAGTTTAAATACTACCACGTCACTATTTCTCGAATGATGCCGGGCAACTTAGCGCATGCGTACATTGGCCGCCGACATGCCGCCAGCATGTCGGCAGGCAACACGCGCGGGCGCATGTTGCCGACATTATTCTTTTCATATAGACCGCCGGGTTGTGTCGGTGGGTCGGCGACTTTGGTGTGTATTGCGCTTAATATACAAACAATGCTTTTTCCGTAACCGAGTTTTATTGTGCATATAACTGTCATGGATTACTTTTATAATTGGATGGATGTGAGGTAAGATTACAGTCGAATATTCACCTCAGAATTTACTAGCTCAACCATTTCGGTTAGTAGCCTGTATCAACTAAGTATCCTTTGAAAGGGGACGTCCGAATGTACGTCAATCTCCAAACACAAACATAACCAAACTCCACTGGGACATATTTGATATGCAGAGTGATGGATGACTGTTCGTCAACTGTGGGCAGCCGTGCTATTCCTATCTTTAACAAACTTTAGAAAAGGTATCGCCTAGTTTTTTAACGTAAATGAAAGTGCTGAAATGTATATGAAAGTCGTGCAAACAATGTGAGCGTGAATTAGTGTTTGGAGTATTTTTCAATAAAGTCAATACAGATCTAAAAATAATTCATACATGTTAGGTAATTTCATATTAATAGTTAATATAACTGCTGAAATGAAAGGATTACATATCAAATTTCTTTATACTAGTAAAGTGACAAACATGCATGATAATCCTTTAACGGCCAACGATTACCGTTGCTTATGGATGGTTGCAACATATCATTAGAGTCCTGCCGATCCTTCAAAAAGCTTGTCTTACTGCCGACTGGCAGCACAGCAACGCCTTCCTACGAAACCTGAAAACTCTAATCACCGCGGCAACACATCACAATGTTATTTCAGGGTGTTCCTCTATAGAACACAGTTCCTTTAGTCAAGTTGCTTCGGTTTGGGCGAAGTACCAGCTTTAACGGGGATAGCCCTATCAATTGCCTCTTATTTAATTAAAATACAAGGCAGATGTTGTTCCAAGTTTATAACTGATATTCTTTGTTTTAAAATATACTACAGTCCACGCGTTGATGGATGCCAGCCCTTAAATAAACAGCTGTGTTCAAACTTCTAATAGACGGGACGTAACTATAAAAAAGAAAAATAGAAAGTTCGCTGTCTCCCCAGTAGTTACTATCAATTAATTCACAGTTAGTTTAATAAAGAGGCGAGGCGAGTAACTGTCTTTTATTCTATTTGAACGTAGAATAATGTTAGCATAATTTCAAATCTATTTTCACATAATAAAGCAAGCAAAGTGCTGAGAAAACACAATCACGCTTATATAAATACAGACCTTTCGCAGACCTCCACGTAGGGCCATAGGCATAAGAGCCGACGTACGAGCTTACATGAATCTTAAAAACAAAAGAGAAATAATGTTCTGTGAATAAAAAGGTAGGGACTTGAGTAACGCATTCTATTTGTAATATGTTTGAATAACATAAACCTTATGCTTAACAGTTTGTTCGTGTCTAACAGAGTGAAGGCCTCCTTTTACCCCCGCGGGGGGTTAAACAGTGTTCAGAGTTCAACCTTACGTATGTGTGACATAAGCAGAAAGACTTTTATCTTGTTCATTATTAATCTTATTGTCTTCCTGTTCATAATGTATGTCTGGAAACATGAATTGAACAATAGGTTATTTTTACATGAGATAAATGCAAATGAAAGACTTATAATGTATTTTGTTCAGGTTTGTAAAAACTGCTTTTTTATACAAACGTTGAATAAATCAGACGGTTTAATCTCCGTTAATGCACGAATTATCTATGGTTTAAACATTTTTATTTAAATTAATTAACATTTGCTTCTAGAAAATTATAAGAATAAAAACAATGTTTAATGTTATCTCACGTTTTTCAATTTGAGACGTTAAGATGTTGCAGAAATTAAAATAAATGAGAGTTACGATTACATTCGTAGACAAGGTCTTATAAAAATAAATTACATTTAAATATAAAGGTATTTTCAAATTAAGTCTAAGCGGCCCAAGCACCAACCGTTGGTAAATTATAGTGTTAATAAACTCATCATTGCTAACATTAAATAAATTCGGTAATAGAATTTTGTCCTCAAAATTGTTGCAGCTATTTATACAATAGAGTAAATTAACTTTAAGATTGGATGTAAAGAGATTGAGAAAGGCTAAGAAAACCCTATCATTAACGCAGAGAACAATAAAACAAAGTCAGTTAATCGACATAATAATCCATTATGTTCAGCTCTTATAGGCTGGTATTGTTTGTCATTCGTGGTTAATATTGCAATGGAACCAAAAACGGTATTTAATGGCCCCTTTGGAAATTAAATACCAAAGAAATTATAAAAGGAAATCATCCGTTATTACACTGAATAATGATTAAATGCCCAACTTCGTCAATTAAACAAACTGCTGCTTCAAAGTTGTAAGATAAATTGCACCCGATTACCCTCATTTTATAACTGGCACTTAGAATTTGCCAATTACTATTTAAACTTAGAACACATACAACATTTCAAGCACCGGCTTTTTATTCCGTCTAAAGTTACTATTATGTCAATCACGATACGTAGTAAACGTCCAACCCTTCCACGAAAAGCTTTTATTCATTCTCGCGAGGAATAAGTTTTGTTTGACTCTAAAGCGATTGTCTAAAATCAGCGCTAGTGAAGTGGCGCGAACCGGGTCGTCGGACGAAATGCACCGACTCCCTAATGTTACAGTTCCAGACGAGCTCCGATTTCCAGTCCAACGGCGGGAGAGCTAACGGACGCCCGCCTGTCGCTCGCTCCCGAAAACACTCCGCGAAAACCTACCAACACGTAACAAAACAATAGATATGATGAAAATATAGCAACAGACTATTAGGAAAGTTTTATTGAGTAAAGTTTTAAAGTGTCCCCGATGTATGCGACTAGGATGGCTTCTGTGAGTGCATAACAACGCGCTGCATCGGTGAGTGCAGAATGACATGTGTACCAGCTCACTTAGTTCGGAGTAGAACAGCTTTCAATTACGTACCCGTATTCAATCGACGCTATTTTGGTGTCACGAGTTGTTTGATTAGAATTTTAACAGATTTAATTTAATTAAGTGTACCTCTATAACTTTGAAAATCACTTACTATCTGGCGATGTATTGATTAGTGTATCGTCGGCACGTAATCAATTTCGTCTATTACAAAATCTAATTGGTAATTGGATTATAAGCTATGTAATAATAGTGAAAGCATGCTAAATACTGGCACATAATAATTGTAGATAATTATTCTTTGATGTCAATGCTTTTAGTAACGTAGTTTGAAAGTCCATTAGTAGATATTAATAAAGTGCCACAATAAAGCTCCACCTCCTCCTCTCCCCTGAAATTAACAAAATTTGATTTACTATTGTGTAGGTTCTATTATTGGTTAATGGACCAATTGCCTTTTCCCTTAAGCTGATATTATTCAAAGCAAACTAATTGTACTACCCAACAATAATAAAGCTTACAATAAATTATTTCTATCAATAAATATCAGACCCAGCCTGTAATTAAGTAACACGCGTTTTAGAATCGTGACTGGTTAAAAACTTATACCTTTATCCAACATGACTAACGAAATTAAAAATAAAACCTACATCACATTCATACCTGTACACAAGTGAATATTTTCTCCTAGACATGATTAGTAATAAACTATGAGGTTTTCAAAACTTTTTTTTAATTACTCTAATAGTATGGGAGATATAGTTCATATTAATTATTAGGTATACGTATTATTCACAATTTCAATGATGTAAACAGAAGCAGGTTCCATAATGGATACAATTATGGAACCGGGTTATGAATCGAGTGAGATCATCATAGTTTTCAGTTGTGATATTTTTACCCTTTGGTATAGATTTTCATGACGCCAAAGATGTAGACTATCGTTTAAACGATGCGAAAAAAGGAGTACGAGTATATTTTGTTTTTGGTTCATATCCTATATTTGCTTAGTCTTCATTGTGCTCTTCCTCTGGGTAAGTCTATATTAAGTTGACTGCACGGATAGTGTAGTAATTTATGTGGTTGCCTCATCATTACGTGTACGCCAAGCGCCATGGATTCGATACCCGCGAGACAAACATTCATACAACTAACACTACAAGTATTTGTTGTATTTGGTGCGTTTTCGCTTCCGATGTTTTTATATTTGTAAAGTCTCTCGTGACCTTAGACTTAAAAAGCGAAAATGTTCTATAGTCTATGCATCCGACACAAGAATTATTCCTAAAACTGTGCTTTAAATAACGGGTTATGTATGCGGTAAGTAAAATTAAATAAGCATGACCTATTCCACTACAAGTTTTTATGTTTTACTTACACATGTAAGTTTGACATGAAAGCTTACACTACAATAATAAACAATAATTTTATTATGTCTCATTACTATACCTAGCCATTGTCTATACTGATATTATAAAGAGGAACGATTTGTTTTTTTGTTTGTTTGTAACGATTTAACTCAAAAACAAGAGAACGGATTTAAAAAATTCTTTCACCATTAGAAAGCTGTATTATCACTGAGTAACATAAGCTATATTATATTTTCCAAAAGTCCTGTTACTAACATAACCTTGTTTATGCCCGCGAAGACGCGAGCAAAAGCTAGTAATAAATGTATTTAATATGCTGTAAGATTTTACAGATTTGGTCAGGCAGCTTTTATCTCAGTCTATCTAATACATTCCTCATGCTTGTTGCACCCATGCTTGTTTAGATCCTGGTAAGTTAAATAATCCTTTGTTACGAATTTGTAGTATCACTATAAATTTAAGCTCATTATTACTTATCTTTCGTTGCTAGCCCATATTTAATTTATTCGATCCATCGAAACATTACATTACTTTATATTTTACATGACATAGGTTGTCTTGTATGAAACATATATGAGGGTCGCTCCCACGGGCCTATTATGTAATGAAATATGTCATAAACATTTTAGACGTATAGAAATAACCTACTTTGCGGTATATAATATTATGTAAACACACCTCAAATACAACAATTGTAACATGCATATATGCCTTATTAGTCAGACTAAAATAGAACGTAACGGCAATTTATCCAGACGATTGTTACGCACCTGGGTTGCTTTTCATCTTAGTAATCTGTTTATGCCACACCTACTTGCCGGATAACGTACTATGTCATACACTGGAGTTACATAAACTTGTTTTCGTAGATATATAAAGAAATCGTAAGGAATATTCTTTATTGATAATCGGGATCAATGACTCATATAATTTCTATTGTCAGGACTTTATTGGTCCTCTGCTTTTAATAAGATTGCATACTCTACTCAATCAGGAGATAACAATTCAGAAAGAATACTTTAATTTGTCTACAAACCGCGTGATAACAGAAAAAGTGCCTAGTAGCGCGAAACTGTATTAAAGATGTATTGTAAGCCACTACTTACTTAACGAACAGTAACAAGTAAATAAGTCTAAGTTTTCTTAGCACTGCGTTTAATGTCTCAAAACCCAGGCCTTAACATAATTGGGTATGTTGAAAAAGGCCTTACTTATAGTGTTCGGTCCTGCGCTCTGCGGATAAGTGGCGATAAGCTCGTCTATCTATCACGCCAGCACTTAATCGTTATAAAAATAAATATTCATCCGTCTGCGAGCACCTACTTTCATTACATATCTAACTACTTTTAGCGATTCGCTTCAACAATAATAAGAAATGCGGCAATGGAATAAGTATTAAGAGATATGTACATGTTGTCAAGGTAAATAAAGACAGAACAGAGACAGACGGTTCTATTGAAAGTATTGGTAACAACATATTTTTAAAGCAAAGTACGCAGCAAATTATTTACACTTATGCAGCGGCAGCATTGGCATCGCTGAGTAGTGATCATCAGCATCACTGATTGACTTTTTCTGCACTGTTGGAAATAGCCAAAAAGTCAGTCCTATTCTCTTTGTTAATGCCACTGCCCACAATCCTGCGCCAATCTCTAGATCCGGCTTACAGTTGATCAAACCCTTAACAGTTATCACCATTAAATCTATTTCTAAGCTTTTATTATTGCATAGGTGTGAACGAGACATCGCGTTATAGGGTGTAGTATAGCCCTGGCTTGCCTGTTCTACTGACGATATTACACTGCCTCTGTGGCGCAGTGGTAGTGAATCCGACTGCTGTGCTGAGGTCTCGGCTTCGAATCCCGGGTCGGGCCAACAAAAAGTTATTGGGTTTTTCTGTTAAGAAATCTCAATAGCAACCTGGAGTTAGGAAGTTGGCGGTGTTAAACACCACCGTGCCTCGGAAAGCACGTAAAGCCGTTGGTCCTGCGCCCGATCTCTCTCCGGTCGTGTCGGATTACCGTCCCATCGGATCATGAGAGTTAGAGAACAGAGATAGGATGCACATGTGTTTGCGCACCACACACTTGTGCAGTGTAATATCTCCTGCGTAGATGACCAGTCTCCGTTAAGATTTGCCGCCGTGGCCGAAATTCGGTCTGGAGCACATTATTATTACAAACCCCACGTAGGTATATAAATACTAACATGGTTTTTATGCGAGTACCAATGTACCTCAATAGGCTATCAGCCGCTAATATTATGACAACTATCCACCTCGCTTGTGTCGTAAGCTTTCCAAATTAGGTGTGACTTAATTAGAACGCTTTTATCAACGTGACTAGTATTAAGATCTCATTGTTCACGTGCTATAAAACTGCACTTACGTTTAATAATCGAATCTAGCATCGAATAAAGTGTAGGTATTCAACGTTGCCTGTGACTTTTTAATAGCAAATTAGACTTGAGAGGTATGCGAAATAGACAGCGACAGGCTCACCCCGCATTACATTTCCCGTGGACATAACTAATGAAAATTGAGTTTTCTACACCTCTGGTTTCCCCTCCCTCTTTTGTCTTTATTTATCTTTACGGTTGTTAAAAGGGTGTACATAATATAAATAAATGTTATATAGTTGATTTTTGTCACTCTTATGGCCAGTCCCACAACTAATAAATAAAACTTATCCGAAAGATAAATCGCATGCAGTCTCAGTCTTGATGGGTTAAAGATAAGAGATAGCGAGACTTTTATCTTATAGATAAATGCTATTTGGAGGTGGTGGGACAAGCCCTTAATGTCGTATCATTTATGCATTTCTGATAACATTATAAACATAAAATAAAAACTTCGAACTGAATATATAATAATAATATTCTACCACATACACACAACACCATCTAGCCCAAACTAAGCAGAGCTTGTACTATGGGTTCTAGACAATGGATAAACATACATAGATACTTTTTTTTTGTAAATACATACATATTATACATAGAACAAGACAAACATCCATGTTCATGCACACAAATGTTTGACTTGTGCGGGAATCGAACCCGCGACCTCAGGCGTGGCAGTCAGTTACACTAACCACTACGCCATCGAGGCCGACTATGATGGCATTGTAAAGTGATAAATATATTTTAATGAGTAGCTCTATGATTAGTATGCTTTGTTTTAATGGTCTGATTGAAGACAATGAATGCCCGTAATGAACGGTCTAAAACTAATATATTGCTTTAATGTCAGGCTCAATTATAAGAAACTTAAAAAATATAATATAGGTATCTATATTTGATAGATGTACTAATGGAGTCTGGTAGATTACGAATACTGCAAACGCTGCCAGTTCAGTCATCACTCGCGCTGCTCACAAAACAACGACAACAAGTGCATACTGCTCGCGCTTGTTTTTGTTATACAGCGAACCGTATCAGCAAAAAGATGAACCGTAAGAGCATGAACACACACTAACACTTAATATGCTATAGACAACCAATTATATTATTAACGAAGCACATTAGATGAAGCCAAATTTCATTAATTCCTGATCCAAGACTCTATCCATGGCCCAAATGAAATACTTGGGCCTGCACAATGGCAGACAGATGGTAAATGGTGCTTTGGGCCTCATTTCGTCCAACTCGCCCCGAAGCTTGTAAATGTAGCTGCAGCGCTGGGTAGACTTCTGCCCAACACTGGAGGACCAGGGTCGTCTTGCCGGAGGCTGTACAGCGGGATCGTGAGGACTATGGCGCTGTACGGCGCCCCAATCTGGGCCGACGCCCTCACCGCGCGTAATAAGGCCCTGCTGAGGAGAGCACAGCGGGTCATCGCGGTGAGAGCCATCAGGGGGTATCGTACAGTGTCGTGGACGGCTGCTACGGTCCTAGCGAGCGACCCGCCTTGGGAACTGGAGGCGGAAGTTCTTGCAGAAGTCTACCGTCACCGCTCGGTGGCACGGTCTCGGGGCGAGGAACCGATCGTGGGAGAGATGCGGGCTGAGGCTCAAAGTGCCCTCATCCGGCGGTGGAGGAGTGAACTAAGGATCCCCACCGCCGGAGTTGAAATAGTGAAGGCTATCCGGCTGCAACTGGAGGAGTGGCTGAATCGTCGGCACGGAGTGCTGTCGTTTAGACTGACGCAGGTGCTTACCGGACATGGCTGCTTCGGTAAGTACCTGCTCCAGATCACCAGGAGGGAGACCTCACCCTCCTGTAAGTCGTGCGGCGCGCCCGTTGATACGGCGCGCCATACTGTGGAGAGTTGCGCTGCCTGGCAGACAAAACGGAGCGACCTGACCGCCGTCATCGGCGGGGACCTGTCGCTGGGACGAACAGTGAGCACCATGCTCGCCAGCGACAGGTGCTGGCAAGCTGTTGCCGAAATCAGCGAGGCAGTAATGCTCCTGAAGGAGGCTGCGGAGCGGGAACGGGAGGCCGACGCCAGTGTGGACCCGCTCCGCCGAGCAAGGCCAGGGAGAAGGCGACGCCGTTACGCTCATCTCCTCCCCCCGCCTTAGATGGTTGTGTTCAAGGTCGTAGCCCTGCCAGGCTAACGTCTGAGTGCCGGAGAGAGTTCGGAACGGAGATCCTCCGGCGCTCCATGATAGATGGGAAGAGCGCCGCAGTTAGGTTTAGTCGGTATTCCGTGGCATCCGGCGGCGAGTCCGACACTACCCACTGTTGCCGGCGCGGTTTTCCGGCCGTGTCGACAGGAGTGGGTGTGCGTAAAGGCATTCCACTGCAAAAAAAAAAAAGTGTTCAGGTCGCCGGTCACAATTGACCCAAAATGAATTTATACCGTGACTGCTACATAACAATCAACGTGTTAGCAAAATAATATGCCAATTGCAACCCGTTAATTTTGTGTTGGTTAAATAATCTCTAGTGTAGCCCCAAGCCGTAGACCTTGCGATCAAATATATTGTCTATTGTCCCATTAATGAGTACTAACAAAAGCTGTTACCAGTTACTAGTCAGATTAAGCTTGCAACCCTTCACATATACGATAAACACCGAAATCCAATAAAAGAGCGACATTTTTGCTTATTGCAATAAGCTCGCAATGTACTTTTGTTTTCGCGGCACATGTGTAATCAAAAGTGTACACAAATAATATAATTTGAAAGAAAGTATTTCATATGAACATAAAAAGCTGATTTGTTCAGCGGCAGAAAGGAAAAAGAGAGGAAAAGGGGAATATTTGCACAGAGCTATGCGTACAAACAAAAACGGCTGTCAATCATGATCAACCGCAAGACAAGGGAACTTTTTCTCTTACACACAGCGATTTAAAACACAGCCAGTTTCGTTTTAGGCCGTATTTAACGCTACGCATATCCAACGTAAATGTATGCTATAATAAACTTACTAACCCTAACGTTTATAAGTATCACTTTTAGACGACTCGATGGCGTAGTCGTTAGTGTAACCGATTGCCACGCCTGAGGTCGCGGGTTCGATTCGCGCACAAGTCAAACATTTGTGTGCATGAACATAGATGTTTGTCTTGGTCTGGGTGTTTCTATGTATAATATGTACATATGTATTTATTTAAAAAAAGTATATATGTACATATGTTTATTCATTGACTAGTACCCATAGTACAAGCTCTGCTTAGTTTGGGCTAGATGGTGTTGTGTGTATGTGGTAGAATATTATTATTATTATTACTTTGTGACCTAAATGAGTAAATAATTTTTGACTTCATCTCGATTATAATTACTAAACCTACTTATGTTATAAATTCGTTTGTGAAGCTCAATCAAGCGTAAACCGCGGTATGGATTTAGTTGAAACTTGGTACACAGATAGTTTATCATCTGGATTATCGCATTTTATCCCAGTATGCGTTTTAGTGGAATTAACGCAGATACTAAAGAAAATATGTTGTTAGTGTTAAAGCGCTTTGAGAATTAATCCTAGCTAGTAATTATAACTATATGAAGATGCATTTATTTATTTGTTCTTTTTTAATAATCATACAACTTAATAATTTAATAAATGTGTATACTAACCACAATAACAGAATAAACATAAAACATAACCAAATTTTAAATAAAATAAATAGAGTGGAAATAATATCGGAAATAATATCTTTACGATCAAATGTGGTGCAAGATTATAACTAAATGACTATATACAAATATAAACTGTAAAATCAGTAACAGATTATTCTCATGAGATTTAACAAAGACTGGATACAGCAACTTATTTTAAAACTACGTTGATTGTGTCTTGCTTAAATGAACTCCTACAAACAAAAAAAATCCAAAACTGAATCAAGACTACCAATAAAGGTTTGAGCTGAATAGGTTTAAGAAACGAAATGAACTTTTGAACTGCCACTGCCTTATTGACTAGCATCCGACGAAAGCACGAAGAAGCAGTTGTAGCAGCTATTTTCGTTTCTTAAGCGAATAGAAAAATATACTGAATACACATTTCTGAAATAGAAATGACTCAGCGGTACGTATATACAGTACGTACACGTGCAAGTGCTAAAACTTTTATAGGTCACTAGATTTTGCCCGCGGCTTTGCTCGCATAAATGTAGGTTAGGTTAGGTTAAATGAATAACAGTACCTACTTTTTCTGGACGAAGGGTACCCTTCGTCCTTTTCTATTGCCCTGGCAGCGTGTATGCGAAATTTCATGATGATCGGACAATCATTTAAGGCGTGAAGCCGTAAAAACAAACTTACATTCGCATTTATAATATTAGTTAGAATATTAATTAGGATAACACTTTTTTGGAGGGAAGAGATAAAGTGAGACATGTCTCATTCATGTACACTAAAATTATAAAAAGGTGAAATTGTATTATTGTTTGTAAAGAATAAACTCAAAAATTACTAGACCGATTTTAGAGATTCTTTCACCCGTGGAATGCTACTTTATCCAGATGTAACATAGATTCTATAACATCACACTGCGAGCCATGGGAGAAACTGAGGCGGGAAACTAGTAATCTTATAAGAAAGTATAAATATGATATAAATACAAAAGAGAGTGAAGAAGATTTAGTATGACAAAATAGTAATGTAAGACTAACCCGGCGTGGAAATAATTGTACGCTTCGATCACTACCGTGTCCAGCCGTTGAGGACATACAAAATATATTTCATTAGAGATGTTGTGTATAAGTACAAGGTTAAAAGTAGCCCCAACACCAAATTATATGTAAGAACGTCTTACTGGCTTCAGAAAGAAAAAGAAAGTTATAGACACAATAGAATAAATGTAACAAAAATTATCGAATAACTGCTGAGTATATGCGATGTTTAGTAACATGTCGTATACACGCAGAACATTGAGATACGGTTAATGGCATGTCATTTGGTAAAATATTGTATGTAGTTAGGTTGGGAGTTACGAGGGAATGATGAATATACCCAATTTCGTAAATAGAGTGCTAAATTATAAAAGCCTCGCCACGCGTCCAACAAAAAAAGCGATAAGGCTGCACTCTATTTGCGATGCGTGCACTTTTATTCTAATTTTCAATTTATCACAGATGCATCGACGGCGCTTAATGTTAGATTGAGAGTATATAAAATATCTATAAATGTAACTGTTGATGTGTAGAGAGACTGCCACGGTGCGGCAGTTGTTGGTACTGCTGTGCATGAGGTCTCAGAATCGATTCTCGGGTCGGGCAGTGTTAATCTATACTAATATTATAAAGCTGAAGAGTTTGTTTGTCTGGTTGAACGCGCTAATCTCAGGAACTACTGGTTCGAATTGAAAAATTATTTTAGTGTTGGATAGCCTATTTATCGAGGAAGGTTATAGGCGCAGTAACCATAAACGCGAGTGAAACTGCGGGCACATCTAGTGTTAAGATATGCTTAGTAGCAATACAGAGTCCAGACTCTGTTCCAGAGGACAGTGGACAGTTCCAGAACTGTGCCTGATAAACGGCAATAGACTCGCCCGCTATTACGTGTGACCTAAAATCATAATAATAATAATAATATCAGCTCTGTATTTAACTGTCCCACTGCTGGGCACCTCTTCTCAGTGTGAGAAGGTTTAGGCCATAGTCCACCACGCTGGCCCAGTGCGGGTTGGCAGACTTCACATATCTTTGAGAACATTATTTGAACCCTTAGACATGCAGGGTTCCTCACGATATTTACCTTCACCGTTAAAGCAAGCGATAATTAACTATTTAATACGCACATAACTTCGAAAAGTCAGAGATGCGCGCCTTGGGATCGAACTCGAGACTTCAACGGTTTTCCACTAAGCCTAGTGGAAAACCGTTGCCTAGCCAGACATAGCTTATCATAGCTGGCGAAATGTGGATATAATAGACTTCTGCCTAGATAGGCAGGCAATGGGATCCTCGAGAATAGTGACGTATGCTCCAATTACATACAGTTAGTGATAAGAATTACAGTTTGATCTAAAGTTTCCGTCAATAAAATCAAAGAAATGTCTGCAGAAGACACCTTGAACAAATTATATCTATACTAAGAGATTTGTATTTTATTATTTGTTATGAATAAACTCAAAAACTACTGGACCGATTTTAAATGTTTCTTTCACCATTAGAATGCTACTTTATCCAGAAGTACAATAGGCTAGCTAACAAGGCATAGACTAAACTCTTATATGTTTTGTGGGCTAAATAACATCACGCTACAAGCCACGCGAGTGCTAAAACCACGGGGGGCACCTATTATTTAGTAAAATTAAATAACTTTACACTTATATACCTATTTTTTACGTATTCTCGTCAGGCGTTAACGTGTACAGTCATTGACATTTAAAGCTCAAGGGTCTGACTAAGGTCAATGTTTGACATCTTTACGATGTCTGGAAGTTGAGATAACAAACAATCTATTGTCACTAAAATATGCTACGTTTATCTAATATTAGCCGTGTTTATTACATGTTAACGTTTATGACTACCTCAGTAGAGCAGCGGTAATGCGATTACTAAGCGTGAGGTCTCGAGTTTAATTCCCGCTTCGAGCAGAGTGTGCGTTATTGAATATTTCTGTCAAAAAATTGTGAGCATGGAATGTAGAAGTTGCTCCGTAGATGGCAATATGCTCATCCCCTATTACATGGGATCTTAAGAATATACATGGCGAAACCTTGCTGTGACACACCTCTTTCCATCCTTTCGGGGAAATAGGCGTAAGACAATGTATGAAGTGTGTCCCAGTACTACGCACGGATCGCCGCTAAGTACAACAAATTTTACGCCATAGCCCACGACGATAATCGAGTGCGGCTTAGAAAACCACACATATTTTTTAGAACATTATGGAATATTTAAAATTTAGGTTATTCACGATACTTTTATTCACCGCTAAAGCGAGCGATAGTTACGCTGCTAAATAGATACAATTACACCAAAATATGGTTATTAGCCTGTGTGGAAAACCTTGGGAGCGGCATATGCCTTCCCCAAGGTCCAGTACATAGGCGTGAACATAAGTCCAGCAGTGGATGTCTTTCGGCTGAGATGATGACGATGACCCCACAGCAACACATACAACCTCGACGTCTTGTAAAGTCTTATTCAGCTTTCGCTTGGCACATTAATAAAATATTCATAAAATAAAATATAAGTGTATCTTTTGCAAGTTGAAGTGCCTACCTGCGAAACTATATTCAAGTTCAAGTTCAATTCTACCAGCTTTTAGCAAAATATTTGAAAAAGTCATACTCAAGCAATTACTTAGACATTTTAATTTAATTAGCCTCTTTCACGGTAACCAATATGGCTTTACTAAGGGTCGCTCAACAACGGATGCAGGGGTAGCTGTACTCAAACATATATACAGTGCGTGGGAAAACTCACAACATACTATTGGTGTTTTTTGCGACCTCTCAAAAGCATTCGACTGCGTCTGCCATGATACGCTCATGCGGAAACTAAGGCATTACGGTGTTCAGAATAATGCACTGGATGTAATTACGTCGTACTTGAATAACAGAATCCAGTGTGTAGAAGTCAATGGCTCATAATCAAATAGCTTACCTGTAAAGCTAGGGGCGCCGCAAGGTTCGATTTTAAGCCCATTTTTATTTTTTATTTACATAAACGATTTACCTTTTTACTTGAACAATATTTGTGATGTTGTACTGTTTGCTGACGATACTTCCTTAATATTTAAAGTAAATAGGAATAGGGTCCATTTTGACGAAGTAAACAGTGCATTGATTCAAGTAACAAAATGGTTTACTACAAATAATTTAGTACTGAACGCGAAAAAAAACAAAATGTGTTAAATTCACAATGCCTAATGTAAAAGATCTTCGTCCTAGCATAACATTGAACGGTGAGGTACTGGAAGCAATAGAATTCACAGTGTTTCTGGGCATTACACTTGATTCAAAGTTACAGTGGGGTGCGCACATATCTTATCTCTCAGCGAAACTTAGTTCGGCCGCTTACGCCATTAGAAAAGTCAGTGGATTAACTGACGTTGATACAGCCAGATTAGTTTACTTTAGTTACTTTCACAGCGTTATTTCATATAGAATATTATTATGGGGTAAAGCAGCTGATATACAAAGTATATTTATATTGCAAAAAAGAGCTGTGCGTGCTATTTATCAATGAGAAACTAGAATCTCGCTCAGAGAAAAAATTAAGAATATAGGTATTTTAACTCTAGCATCACAATATATTTATTTTAATATTATGCACGTACATCAAAATATATATTTATACATAAAAAATAGTGACATACATAACATCAATACTAGAAATAAATATAAATTATGTGTTCCATTCTACCGTCTACATAAAGTTCATGGGTCTTGATATACATTTTTATAATAAAATTCCGACCAATATTCTAGAATTACCAGATAATACATTAAAAGTTAAAATTAAAACTTGCTTAATTACTAAAGCATATTATAACAAAAAAAAAGTATATATGTATGTTTGTCCATTGTCCAGTACCCATAGTACAAGCTCTGCTTAGTTTGGGCTAGATGGTGTTGTGTGTATTTGATAGAATATTATTATTATTATTTGTTATTTTATATTTATTTTCTCGAAATATGTAGTAATTTCGGTCAATAAATGAAAACCACGGGCTTACACCAAGTGGAGTTCATTACAAAGATTCATTTAAGGGGCTATATCTTCCTGCAAAAACTTTCGGACGATTCGGCAGGTGTTTAATATGGATAATTTTTGCATAGTCATGTATACATTAGATGGTAGTTCTAGTTGTTGTAGATAATGATGAAGCTGTTTAGGTATGATTCCGGTGCTAGGCAGAATCAGAGGAACAATATACACTCTATTCAATTTCCAGATTTTTATTATTTCTTCTTTTCACCTGTGTATTTATGTATTTTTTTCAGTTATTGTTTTCTGTAAGTTGTGTGTGTTAGGGACAGCTATATCAATTAAATACGCGTGTTAATTTAACTTGTCTATTATTATTATTATTTTTATATAGTTGATTATTTGAATGACAAACATACATGGCACTAATATTTGCATCAGATGTTAAATGACAAATACTAACACCTTTTTTTTCAAATATATTATTTTGTAATGTTACACCTTGTTTAAGCTAGAATTTACATTGTTGTTACACTCACTTTTTGAGTCTTATTCTGAACTCGCATTCACATGACATGTGACATGTGTCATGTGACATGACACATGACATGAAATGTCACTCAAATGTCAATGCTAGTGGTCGCGTCATGGACCGGGTCGATCCCTTCCCTTCAATATAGCGAAGGGGGCGATGGCTGGCCCATCTGCGTACTCGTGAACTGGTGCTACTTGTGGTGACTTATCTGATGATGATTGATGAATGATTTACTTACTACTTTTTATTTAAACAGTTAGATTAAACTACGGACTACAATCATGCCTTGTTTTGATTATTAATGTACATGTAAGTGGATGCTCCTATTTACCATACTGCTGCTTTAGAGGCTATCATCAAATTTTGAGAATAGAAAAGATGAAAAGAGAAAGAAATGCTTGAGTATGTTCAGTAGTAGTTCATGGAGAAATGTTTGCAGCACCTTACAGCTCTTATGATTTATAAACAAAAACTTGGCGATTAAAAAGAGCGGCCATAAGATTCTTGCTCGTTCTTCTCATGAGCCCTACACCATTGCTTTGCTGAACGTGGCAGTAAATGTAAATTCACAGAAAATTTTTTGTGTAACTTTGATATTCATAAGTGTTACCTTGTAACCTAATATGAATAAATTAATATCAAATTTGAATTTTCAAGTAGATTCTACATATCTAAGCATAATAATATAATTTTACATCAAGCTTCTAGTAAAATATAAATCGTTTTATTCTATCCAATTAGTTTTACGTTTATTATTACTTACTATATTATATTATTATATATATTTTATATTATATATATATAATATTGGTTATATATATAATATAATAAATATATATATATATATATATATATATATATATATATATATATATATAATATGTAGCCGCATATGGCTGTAACATGCGTTATTTTTCCAGTAAACAATAAGTTTTATAAAGTTAAGGTTAAAACAGAAACTGATACTAGTGATTCGTCATCGATTTTGACGGCGTTTGACTCTTGATGTTATAATTAGCGTGTATCTACACGCTAAAATAACGTGCGGCAATATCTAAAAGCTCGCAAAAACTTCTATGAATGAATTACAAATTTGTTAATGTGTATTTAATATCCAAAATAAACAAAAATGCCTATATTATTAATAAATTAAACTGCTTCATTTTAATTTTTTTTTACCTATTTGCATTATTGAAATCTCATTCCTTTTGTAAATAATTGTCTCATGTGGAATTCGAACTCACAACACTAAGCGCAGCTACAGCAGCGCGGAACCCAATTGCCTGCTGCGCTATCCATACAGCCATTAAAAACCGTCAAGTTCGATTGTGTTTCTATAGTACCGATGTAAGGTACATACATAAGGTTTCTCTTGATAATACTAAAAGCTGTAAATAACTAAGTAGGCTAATCTGAATGAATTCCGAACGGATTTGAACTTGGTTTTCTCTGAGACTCTACATTGATGGAAGGTTTATATGTTGGAATTCAATATTACCCTATTACTTATGGAGCTAAGCATTAACGGTATTAGTGATCGCGTCCAAAAAAAGGTTCTGGACCAGCAAAATCTGTTGGTAAATATGTTATCTATATATTAATATGTGAAGCAAAAACTTGGTACCCCTTTTTACGAAAATTGTGCGGTCGGAGGAGTATAAAATTTGGCACATTTAAAGTTTATATGGAGAAGGAATGGCGAATACTATATGTATTTCTAATGCATATTTTTATAAAATATGCATTAGAAATACATTACATTATTGAAAAAACACTACATGCACACAACCATGCATTTGACACGCGCAGTCGAATCGCGTTCGTAAAATTTCGGAATGATTCGGCTGATGTCGTCTAATTCTTCGTTACTATAGTTACATACCTTAAGTACCTATGGCAATTTCACGGTATATATAATAACGATCAAACTCAAAATTTAAATCAATTATAGCCGAATTTCGACCAGTTGGCGACCGCTAGTATATGGTAGTACGATGAACTGCATAACTACTTTACAAGGCATTAACCGAAACTGTAATAGTATTTAAAAATCCGGCAATGATATTGTAGTTATGAATATTTGTGATTATTTGTGATATTATATTATTAACTAGCTTTTGCCCGCGACTTCGTCTGCGTGGAATAGTTACATTACAGCATTTTGAATTCTTTAGGATATTTATTTTCAAATAATACACATACAAACTGCTGTGGTTTACAGCAAATAGTTAATTTTAATACATTTTTATATATTACGATGTTGCGGGTTTGATACTCATGAGGATGCCACATAGAGTTACCCATGGAAAACAGTTAATACGTGTATGGTACCCATCGTGACGAAACATATTCTATAATTATATCTGATAAGAATTTGTGGTATTATAGTGTATACTTTGTTAATTTGCGCGTACGCAGAGATAATGTTTTATTACATATCCGACTCTGGTACACGCTCTCTTGACATTCATAACAGATGTGACTTGATATGATCATGGCGTAGTGTCAGCCTCTCATATATAAGTGGCGTTCGACAACAGATTATATTGTTCCTTGGTTTATCGTTATTTTTTTATTTTTTGTGTATCATTTTCACATGCCTTGTTTTACTTGTAGCATAACATAATATTATATTACGCTAATTACTATAGACTATTTATGTTTATATACTATGTATATATATATATATATATATATATATATATATATATATATATATTTTAGTGGTTTGTAAAAATATTGTTAGTAGGCCTGCGTAGTCTATACTGCAACAATAGCTGACGCAGTTGCCTAATTTGATCTACATGTACCGCCTTCTGTTAAATTGTATTTACTATTGTTTTTTTGAATTAATATGTATGTATGGAGATACAAATAAAACATTCTTCTTTCTTTCTTTCTTTCTTTTAGGAGAAACTGTACTCTTTTCAACTGAAATGGCTAATCGGTCGTAATGATCCGATTACGGGGAATAAAAAATTTTCCCCTTTTATCATTCCATTCATAATGATTGCTTTTATAATATTGCGTCCTAGATGAGTAATTTGTAGCCGTGTACCATTACATATCCTTGATGCGTAATTTCTTATTAACAGGACTGGAACTCCAACCTTTAGCATTAACTTAAGGGAAAGCACTCCTAATAATTCTAAAGAGTTGAGAAACTCTATAAGCTACGATGTCACTTGTTTAGTGTCTTGTCCATAACATTGTCTACTGAAAGGTACACGACAACATCCCACTCAACATCTGTCATAATTTGTTCGTTTATCTAGCTTATTGTCTCATTTGTCGGCGCCAAAATTGACCTGTCACACAACCATTTGCGATTGCCATACTTATTTGTAGATCAGGATAGACATTATTATTTAAATCATCTGTATTATCGACAATTTGACAGAATTCGCGTGTAATCATGCCGTTACTGTACGTTGGCATACAATCTTATCCGATTTTTAGAAAAACAGCCGCATATTGCCCTGCTTGAAATCATTGTGTAGTTGTACTCGTGTATTTGTAGTCAGACAAAACTTTTTACGTGTACACATGATAATACAGAAGCTTTCAAACAGGCATATACTTCAATCGCCAGTGTTCTCCTAGTAATAACCGGCAGGGTCTGTCTTAAGTCACTAGCTAATAGTACCACCATCCCTCTCATAAACCCTGGTGGCTCTTGATATCTTTCATTGTGCAATCTAGTGCTACGATTGCTGTTTTGTGGGACATCGTACATTCATCCCAAACCAACAGCTTCCACTACTGTGACATTCTTCCATGCTCACCGCTTTTGCTAAAGTTACAAACACCACTATGCCGCGCTGCGCCGCCGCCTTTGTAATCGCATGCACCGCGCATCGTTCATTCTGTATGGCGCTTGGCGTGTCCCGCACTCATGCGACGTGTATGTATAAAGTCGGTATTTTTACTAATCGTACAATGTTTCCGATAAATATACGTATAGTAAACATAGACAGATTTGTTTGGGCTCCATACAAACTTTCGTCTCCTATTTCATCCCTATACAGGTCGAAATTTCTAAAACACTGCAACTAATGTTTATTTTGTTCTTATCGAGTGCCTAAATACGAAGTTTCATGGTTTCATCTTCGATAATGACGAATTCCAATACAAACTTTTATCCCTTATTTCAAGCTCTTCAAGCCCTTTTTAACAACAAAAGGTAGCCTATGTTCTTTCTCAAAGACTACTCTATATCTGTACCAAATTTTATCAAAATCGGTTTAGTGGTTTAGACGTGAAAGCGTAACAGACAGACAGACAGAGTTACTTTCGCATTTATAATATTAAGTAGGGATTATTGTGTCACAACGGCACACCGGCTGCCAGACACAATAGGTTTTCAATCATGTCTGGCATTCCAACAATCGAACTTTTATTTAACTATCGTACTACATATAGTACATACTACTACATAGCTATGGTTATGGTTAGCCTATTGCCGTATTATTCTACTGAGAATTAGGCAGAAAAATCCAATAACAGTTTGCTGTATTCCGGAACCGAACCCGAGATCTAACAATCGCCTGTAAACATAAGTACAAATCGCAAACTGTACCTACGTATATTATGAACAGCGTTACTGTAATATTACTACTACGTTATGACGTAAAATAGTGGTAATTAACTTTGGCGGCAGACATTTTGAAATGAAATAATCTGGGATGAAACTGAAACTTTCTGAATAGCCGTCTAGCGAGAACGGTGCCCAAGCTTTAAGCGTCTCATATATGGCTTCACGAATTCCTCACAAAGGAATATTCAAGTAACATTTGTCAGAGGTTTCATTTGAGAGAAATTTCAGCCGCTTTAAAGCTCGTTCGCTTCTGATTCGTAGAACAGTACCTGAGTAGCCTCACTAGTGACATTAACATTTCTAGGAAAATGGGATACAGTTAACGTAAAAAAATAACTTTAAAAGACAATAGATTCAATGTCGAAATGGTTTGTGTAATAATAGCTTTTAACTCTCGCGTTACATTATAACAGAGGTGAAATATGACGTTGCCGCTTTGTATGAAGATAATCGGTAACGTTGTGGTTTTCACACTAACCATTTCATTAACTACATGGCATAAACCTTCTTACAGGGACAAGAGGCCCATGCCTAGCAGTGGGACAGTTCAATAAAAGGCTAATATTATTATATTTCATAAATATTTTTTGAATGATCAATTCGGATTCTATGTTTTTAATGTATATTTGCTTGCATTAAAGGCACTATGGTTTGTCTTAAATTAACATCAACCATTGTGTATTTATAGCGAATTGAAACAACAAATACGGGGAGACACTTAGCGATATAACATTAAGAACAAATTGTTAAAAAGAATAATAATATAAAGTATATATATAAAATAATAATAAAAAATGCATTCATACAGAATCCACGAAATTAGACGAAGTAAAAAGGCCTACTACATATGTATATGTACCTATGTACATATATTGTATATATATAATTCGAAACGCGTATTGACGCAATCATGCATATTGTTTACGTTTCTGATGCTTGACGTTTCGACCAGGTTACTCCAACCGCAGTCACAAGCTGAAATAGTGACAAGTCAGATTGTGAACACGGCCTGTGTGTGGTTTATAATATCTTTTTTTTAACTTAACTATACATACCTGTTATTGCGTTTTACGGTGTAAAATTAAACGTGATAAAAACGAAGTCCCCTTTGCGGTAGTTATCTTTGTTAGAAAAATATAAGAGAAATGAGATATGAAAATACCTGGCAAGTTCCAAACATTTGTGCTAGATTAAAAATCAACCAATTTTTTTTATCCTGGCACATGTTCCATGTTCCATGACAAAACAAAATTCCACACGGATAAAGCCGCAGGGTAGCTTTGATACTAAAACTAAACTGTCAAACATTATTGAATAGATATACAGCCTAAAATACGGGTAACCTAGTTCAGGCAATCTATTTATATTCTATGGAAAATATTTAAACGATATTATATATTTATTAGATTAAGCATATATTTAATTTTATTGCAAATGCAATGACTATTTCAGAAAACATTCTATATCGATGACGATTTATATTTATTATTATTACTGAATGTAGTATATAATAAAATAGAA
The DNA here is from genome assembly GCA_930367265.1 of Catocala fraxini. Lineage (NCBI taxonomy): Eukaryota > Metazoa > Arthropoda > Insecta > Lepidoptera > Erebidae > Catocala > Catocala fraxini. Next base: position 11,360,321 of record OV884026.1, on the reverse strand, counting down.
CGGTTAATTTAAACATTTAGACTAGATTTTGCCCATGGCTTCGTTTGCGTTAACCTTAGAATTTATCAATAATTTCTATCCCTCGGAAATAGTGCTTTTTTTAATGCGTGATATCTTTCATTCCGAAAATATCCTGTTCTATACCCCTGACAACATGTATGCAAAATATGCCAAATTTCATGATGATCTAGGTCGAGTACTCAATTTAAGGCGTAAAAGCGTAAAAAACAAACAAACTCACATCGCATTTATAATATTAGTTAGGATCGTGCTGACAACTGTGTCACATGCTTTCAATTTCTATTGTCTGATAAACAGCAAAATTGGCACTATACACATCACTATGCCTAGATTTTCCAATTTTCAAGGAATTAACAGTTTGTACGTTGGTTAAAACCTTTCCAATAAACACGCTAGCTCTCAATACTCAGTTAGAGCTGAATACTGTAATCAAAGCGCGTGATCTTGTTAGTCTGATATCGCAGGTAAGCAAATTTAAGCTGAGAACTAAAGGTGAATACCCAATAGCATGCATTGTGCGCATTCTACGCGTTGGAAGCATCAAACTTATTAACCTGTCAATTGCTGGAATGCCAGTCAAAATTGGAAGTCTATTGTATCTGGCCGCCGGTGTGCCGCTGCGTCTCAATAGGTTACAAGCAAAAGATGAAACATGAAACAAAAACATGGACCTCTAGTTAAAATATAATTAGATATACGATACTAATTACATGATTATATTTTGTACTTGTAAATTAGATTTTGATGTTTGAACATCAATATCGAAATTACAACTATATAGGTGTAAATTCGATATAAAGAAAATCTAGAGAAATTTCTCTAGATTTTCTTTAATAGCAAATGAGCATGATAGCGTTTAGTTTTATGCCCAAAATAAAACATATTTTAACACATAAGAGATTGTAATTCATGGCGTACAGTTTGTTTGTTTCATCCGCCATATTAGTCCCCTAATCCTTCCCCCAACCCTGCTCAGGACGAAAGAATGTTATTAAAAAAAACGGAGATAGCGTTTTATATGAATTGTGTTTGGCATTTTTAACTCCTAATATAAGTACATTTTATTCTAGACCGACCTACAAAATGTTATATGCGTATTATGTAAAGCTCGTATATATGGTTAATTCAGAACGATATATCACATAGAAATATTTTCTAATTGATTAATAGCATGTACTTTAATTTTGCTGATACTATGAATATATCTTTAGAACGAACAGCTGATACGGATTAAGCGTAAGTACCTAATAAGCCGAGGATTTTGAAATGCAATTTTGCTGGACATAACATTAATATGAAATTAAAATAGTTAAGATTTAAGCCATTCAAATTAGCCCAGGTAGAATAATAATGTCATGGTTTATTTATATTCATTATCAACAAAACAACATACCGAAGAAGCTAAACTTTCTAATTTCAAATGATAACTGTATCGTGTCTGTTACAACCACACCCTTACAAATTACATACAGTATATTTTATTAAAATCAATTCAATTCTACCAATATATCATATTAATTGAAATGATGCCTTCTAGTCGGTACGACGTAGCATTAAAATCAATATTGTCCTTAAAAGAAGCTTTCCAAACCAGAAAACCATTCCCGGCATTAGCCATCAGCTATTTATAGCGTCGTTATTTACCCAGTAGTCAGGCATAATCCCCAAATGACTACCAGTCACAAATACATTTTGCCCAATGACTCATCAGGGATTCGGAATACAACAATAATAAACGAAATCAAAGTGCCGCCTGTGATTCAATATTTGAATTTATAATAAAATTGATTGAAGCTCATCAAGTCAAAGGTAAACTTGGATTTGGGGCGTAAACATGATTGTGAATGGTGACTGGCATTTGTATCCCTATAGCGTTAGCTTGCCAAACTACGGCACGGATGAGGAAAACATATGTTACTCGCACAATAACACAGAATTTAGAACTATATCTATACTACCCTTTTCTCTGTTATCATTTCTATTTTTATTGTTACACTTTTCTTAATATAATATAATAATTATTTGGGAAATTTCTTAGAAGGTACGGATTCCAGTTCTAGAATAATGTGTTTTAGCAAATGCACTCATCACTTGCGTCAATGATCAACAAAAGACCTTTAGAATATCTCTGTACTCAATAGATCATTTAGAAGAAAGAAGAGTTTGAATCGAGTACTAACAGTATTTGTGGAAGTATCTTCTTCTATATATTAATACGTGAAGCAACAACTTTGTACCCCTTTTTACGAAAACTGAGCGGACGGAGGAGTATGAAATTTGGCACATGTAAAGCTTATATAGAGAAGGAGTGGCGAATCCTAATATTTTTATGAAATATGCATTAGAAATACATTAAATTAATGAACACGACACGCACACAACCATGCATTTGACACACGCAGTCGAATCGCGTTCGAAGTATTTCGGCATTGTTCGTCTGACGTCGTACAATTCTTCGTAACTATGGTTATATATACCTTATTCATATGTAATAAAGAAAAAAGAAAACAAAGTAGCAAGCTTAGGAATATCGTCAATGAAAGAGTATAATTAAGTAAATAATAATTTAAAGATAGGTAAATTAACCTGTATAGCCTTGGCGAAATCTAAATGAAATTTGATGATAAGGGTAAATGGTAAAAGGGTAATAACGATCAATCTTAAAATTTTATTCAAATATGGTCGAACTTTGACCACTAGGCGACCGCTAGTTATTTTAAAAGCATTACATATTGGCTGACTCCATCATATAAAGATCGTACTAAATTGAGGATAAAGCTAGGTCACCATTTAAAGTTTATTAAAAATAAACTATTAGTAGCAATTATACCAACATTTAACATTATATTCTCTACTATCTCATCAGAGAGATGAGTATCATATTCGTGGTACGTGTAACTGCATTACTCGTGTCACTTAATCGTACCGAGACGAGAGCTGCGTTATCAAATCAGGCATATGATTTCACTAATCAAATATAGGTCATGTTAGGAATTAAACCCTGTACGCAAATCTTGTCCAAAGTGACGATGCCATAATCTTGCCACATAGCATCACACGGCACGAGCGTGAGCCAATCATTTAATAGCAGTTATTTTGGACCAGTCAAAGACTGAGTCTTCGAATCCACTACAATCATTACATCATATCATCATGTCTATCGCAATCTGAATTTACATTATCTGCTATTTCTTGTTCCAGATTTCAAGTCGAAGATGACGCGAACCACATCGCCGCCATTGCGGCTGCTGGAACGGTTTGCTAACAGCACGCCAGCTCCCAGCAATCCAACCACTGCTACAAACGTTGCAGCTCCGGTACACAAACCCAGCGCTAACAACAAGAGACCCACACCTATTATCATATATCCAACTGGTAAGACATTCAAAAGCATATTTAATTGACTTCTATTGCTTCTCATATTGTTAAGTGAAATGTGCCTTCATCAAAGATTTGATAGAAATTTCACATCTAGCTTATGGGAATAGGTACATAGGCGCTTGTTCATGATGATGGTTTGCAATACTAGTAATATATTGAATCATATTTTGATACATCTCTAGGCTGTATCAAGGTAAATATAAGCAAGCTAAGTCAAAATTAATTTTTCAAATATATTTTACTTTAATGTCATACAAACATAGTCTCATGCATGTGGCACGTAGGCAGAGGTGTATAATATCACATTCCGCCAGCTTTAGATCTAAGTCAAACGTTATAAGGGGTGAGCCTATTCTTGCCTATCGCGCACAGTTGCAGACAACGAATTGCTGCTGATAATTCATTGACAGAATAACTCAATACTAATTACTGACCCGAATCATAGGTACTACCGCTGCTATTATGTCTGTAATGCGCCAAGTCTATTATAAAGCCATCACCCAATATACTAGCATTTTAATTGAACACTAATGAGGCCGCCATTAAATACTATAGACATAACGTAACAATCTTTACAATCTTTAGCTATAGCCACTAGTGACACGAAGTTGCTCACAAAAACGAAGATTTCAACATAAATGCATTATTCAAATTAGTTGCACTGCCTCTGCATAGACCGTTTTGTTTCTTTTACAGTTTTGCTTCATCTCATACATACACAGGTGGCTTCTTAGAAAATTACTTTACTAACAACTTTCGTCTTGTATACATAAATTAACATAAATAGCTTTTAAATAATATTCAAGTCTCAGGACATTTTCTTAACTTCACTTTTTCAGTCGTATACCGCGCCTTAAACTGACAAAAAGGACATGACATTCACGGGTTATAACCCAATTTTCATGCAAAGGATTGAACCGTTTGTGAATTGCCTCGTTATATTTTCGCGACCTTTCTGCTCTCCAAAAATGCCTTAGGGGCTTCCGTTGTACTCTAAGTTGACTATAAATTCGGTGACGAAAGAGAGAATTAACAAAGCGGAAATGACATATTTACGTTTTCTACAAGAAGCGTAAATGTACTAATCAGGTTCTTAGGAAAGTTAAGGAAATATAATCGTATAAACGTACGCAAATTGGACGGTACCTGCTAAGATAATGTCATTAAAACACCATCAACATAAATCGACACTAACTAATGCTTGCTAAGAACTGGATTAATTGACTCCCTTGGTATTGATCAGTTACCGATTAATCGTCATTATCTACATTAGTAAGTAGATAATATATAAAGTAGATGTTACTGAAGCGAGTGTGTAGTACATCTTTAGTTGAATTGTAGTTGGCACTTACGGACCGACTGCAAGAGTGATTACAGCGATTAAGTATTTGCCACTAGCTTTATCGTATAACTTCGGTATTAATGGTATCTGACTCCGGAGCAGGTAATGACTGCTGTATTGCTCCAGTGGTCGCAAAAGCAATTATTGGTCTCGAATTTAAGTCTGAAATCAATCAATGTTATCCTAACTTTATAATGTTATAAATGCGAAAGTGAGATTGTTTGTTTGTTACGTGTTCATGCCTCAACTACTCGACCAATCATCATGAAATTTTGCATACACGTCGTCATAGATACAGAAAAGGATATAGGGTACCTTTCGTCCAAAAAATATTTTTTCACTATTAATAGAAATTTATAGTCAAAACCGGGTTATTAACAGACGGTCAAATAGCATATCAACTGCTGTGATTGGGTGCCTGAATTAGCAACAACAAATCAAATTGCTTGACTGATATGAGTTTGATTTTGACATGTCGTTGATTAGCTTTTCAGAAACCGAGTGTAAGTGTGGTTGTAGTAAATAAAAAAACCCTCGGCTAGCTCTTTGGAATAATCCATATGTATTGTTAGACAAAGGGATATAACAAGTTAAATACATTTTATTTTGTCATATACAAAAAACTTAAAGTTAAATTGCTTCACTCTGGGCTCTAGTTTCTTCTCAATATAAAAAGACTTAAGCCAAAATTTGCTAACTCAGTACGGGTTGCCTCACAATGTTTGTCTTCCCCGTTAATGTGAGCGATTATTAAAGTTATATTCAAAATATTATTTAAAAAAAAATCTATGTTTGTTGGGAAATTGAGCAGCCTTTAGACGTCCTCGTAAGAAATTGGACAAAATATTTATTTATCAAAATAAACTTATATGTTCGTTTCGTTTTACCAATTATTGAGAAGAAATTTTAGGTATTGTATTATTGTTTTATAGATACCTACATAAATCTACGTAACTTCCTATTTGCCAAGAATATATTGGTATCGCCCTTAACCAATAAGATCTCACTTGTGCACTTCCACTCAAACTCATTAATTTCATAAAGTACCTTATATTTGTTTGTTTTACCATATACCTCAAAGATCGCATGTCGAGAAAGAAAATATATGACTGTTATAATTTTTGTCACAATATTAGTCGAGCCCGCGTTATTTTAAATACCACTATTATTGCGACATGATATTTTACGGGTCTGAAATTTGCCTGATTATTATCGCGACCTGGGAAGGCAGTTACGGCTGCCAACGTCATTATGCCGATCGGGCGTTTCACGTGGAAAGTATAAAAATTGAAAAAGTAATTATGAGGGGCGGACTCGTAAGTTTCGCTTTAAAAATATTCTCCGCCTTCGACCACGACGAGTAGATTTAATTCGAGATTTGAGACCTGATCTGAGCGGATTTGTTATATTTATCGACTAAAAGGAAATCTTATAGCTTTGAGCTTTAATGCTAAACGATATTGTTGTAGCTCAGAGTAATTTTTTTTGTTTTTAGTAGTATGATCTTTCTTATTAGTTCTTGTTACTGGCCACACGTGAAATGCTGGCGGCATTTTCCAGTTTAAAGACAATGTGTCTTAACTTCGCTTTTTATTTGACGCTCGTACATCACGTAGTACAAACAGGCGGTGTCTTGTTTAATATTGGTCTCATTTATCGTAGAGGCGGGGTTGCGCACTTTGTTGCATGCTCGAGCTTCGCCAGCATAAGTGCCACACGCGTTATAAACAGGGCCACGTTGCTCCGCCAGCTTACATAATAACGTAATATTTGTACTCTGATAATCCAGACATATTTTATTAATGTTCAAGCTGCATTTGTTCGCGATGACATATTAATTCTGGCTTTCGCATGTCATAGGCTTGTGTTTATGTTTTCTACTTACAAGTAGGTTTCAAGTTTTGATCCCAGGTGCAAATCAATAATAGGATTTCGAGCCAATTGTCAATAACAATTAGGTTGTATCTATTGGTATCTAAAAAGCTGCTGTACCTATAAACATTGTTAAGCTCGTCGTGAATGGTGAGCCTTTTGTTAAATCTTATAAAGAGTCACCTTGCATAAATTTTTGTTCCCCTGAGGCTTAAGTTAAAAAAGTATTAAGTTCTTTAATTGATAAGTTAAAAACTACAAAATTAAATGCAGCATCAACAGTAATATTTCTTTATGGTGACAGCTTATCTGTCACTAAAAAAGAGGCAATCCATTTGACAGAGGTAATAGAATCATTACATTATAAAGTAGGGTGTAACTTTATTATTTGTGCATTACCATATTCCTATGTACTAACAAATGAACAAAATAGGAACATTGAAAAACTTAATTTACTTTTTTATAACAGTACATGTTACAACAATTATAGTTTATTCTTTGACACTAATAAGTTTATTAGTAAATTTTTATTGACTAAAGATACAGTGTAACTATCTTTCTTTTATCAAAAGCAACATACTTAATTATTAGCATTTTATATATGTAGGGACTCAGGTACCAGTAGGTTAATTAATGATTTAGGACATAGTAGTATTTCTACTACAAATTCTCATATTGACACTTCTAGTTGTTTAAACTGTTAGATGAGACAAAGGATAGGCATACACACACTATTAGACTAATTCATCAGAATAATAATGACCTCCAGACCGAATTTCGGCCACGACGGCCAATCTTAACAGAGACTGGCCATCTGCGCAGGAGATATTATAGTGCACAAGTATGTGCGCAATCACAAGTGCACTCTCTGTTCCCTAACCCTCGTGATCCGATGGGACGGTAATCCGACACGACCAGAGAGAGATCAGGCGCAGGACCAACGGCTTTACGTGCTTTCCGAGGCACGGGGGTGTCTAACACCGCCAACTTCCTAACTCCAGGCTCGTATTGAGATTCCTAAACAGAAAAACCCAATAAATTTTTGTTGGCCCGACCGGGGATTCGAACCCGAGACCTCATGCACAGCAGTCGCAATCACTACCGCTGCGCCACGCAGGCAGAATTATATAATATTCATCAGAATATTCAGGGTCTATCCGGCAAGGAGTTAGAATTAGATTTATTTTTTTAAACAACATAATATTCAAATATATTGCATAATGGAACATTGGTTAAGAACTAATCATTGTTTCTATGTATAATATGTATGTATTTACAAAAAAATTGTATATATGTATGTTTATCCATTGTCTAGTATCCATAGTACAAGCTCTGCTTAGTTTGGGCTAGATGGTGTTGTGTGTATGTGAAAGAATATTATATTATTATTATTATTAATTAATATTTAATAACGAATATTATTCAATTGTAAGTGCGTTTGTAAGATAGGATTCTCCACATAGTGGCTCTCTAATATATGTATGTAACAATCTAAAATGTAAAGAACGTATAGTAAATAATAATATAATAATAATAATATAATATAATATTAATATAAATCTTTCCATCGAGCGCACTGTTGAACTATCCTGTGTGGAATTAGAGCAATATGTCAGTGTTTGTGTATACCGACCACTGCAAAATGACTTTAGGGTATTTGAAACCGTAAATGAGGATATTTTAAAACGCTTGAGTTTTAGTAATAGGCATATAGTAGTGTGTGGTGATTTTAATGTTAATTTACTTGAGCAGTCAGCTCTCTCTTTAAGACTTATTAGTTTAATTAGATCATTTAATTTACACCATTTATTTTCTGAACCCACTAGGATCATTTCATATTCTGCTACCTGCTTAGATAATGTATTTTGCTACTGCCAATTTCTAAATAGGATCATATTAAGTGAACTTACATCTGAACACTGTGGACTAAAGGTAGTATTTCCTGTGAGTACAATTCATAAAGAGAATAAGGTCACATGTAGACCTATGACATCTAATCGCTTAAGACTGCGCCGAGCCTAAGACAGATAATGACAGAACTCGTGCGGCGCATATTCAAATCGGCGCGCGGCCGCCATAGTAAAATTGTATGGAGGATTGAAGTGCTTTTTTGATAAATATGTATCTTTATTGTCAACTTATAACTTAAATATTTCGAACGGACGAATTGTAATATAACTATTTATGTCTCGTTTAAGCTGTAAAATAGGATAGATTTCTACTGTTATAAATGTATATATGTGTATATGTGCAAAATTACGTAATTTTGTAGGCAAAAATATTAATTATTTTAAGTTTTTACACCGAGTAATTGTAAACACATTCATTGTTATGGTAAATGTATATTTTATATTTGTATCAAACAAAAAGTGTTGATTTTATTCACTTAACTGTGACCGCCTGTTTTGGCACATTTCGTTCGGAGCAGTCTTAAAGGAATTTAATGATAACATAAGTGCCAGAGTTGTCAATTATGGACTTTTCTGTGGATAATCCAGACGAACTATATGAGTCTTTACTTAAAATAATTACTTTCGAATATAATAATAAAATAATATAATAATAAATTTTAAATGTAAGACCTTTAGTCGAAATAATAAGGTTAAGTTTTGTGATTGGGCAACATCTGGGATATATAAAAGTAGAGCAAAGTGATATGAATTATATGGTATGAAACAATACAATTTCGATCGAAATTTTATTCAATATGTTAAATTTATTCAAAATTATTTAAAAAGACTTGTGCCACTGCCAAGTCCCTTTACCTAAAAACTAAAATTCAAAACCCAATAATAAAATTAAAACTACATGGAACATTATTAACAATGAAACAGATCGCAGCAAGGTGCGTGATAATAAATTTGAACTGAATGTAAATAATAGCGTAATTTCAAATAATTTGGAAGTCGCCAATACATTTAATAACTACTTCGCAAAAATACCTTTAAATACAACTAGTGTCCTTAGTAGGTCTTGCCCAGCTCGAGCAGAATACTTAGTTAGGAGCAGCGTGGAAGAGTGTAAGATACTATTTAGTTTTGAACGTGTACATTCGTATGATATAATAAAAGCATTTAAAGTAATTCAAAAAAGTCAGGCGACTTCTCCCCAGAAGTCTTCTGACTTTTTTGAATTAAGCGCATTATTTTGGTAAAATTAGATGAAGGTATTATTGTTAATATAGCGCCACATCTAGCGGCAATATTCAACAGATGCATTGATGTGGGCATTTTTCCAAATTTAATGATATGTAGCTAAATAATCCCTTATTTAAAAATGGATGCAAAAGTGACCCCTTTAATTTCAGGCCACTTTCAATATTACCTGTTATTAGTAAAAAAAATTGAGAAGATTATATTACAGCTAATTGCTGTAATATAATCTTCTCAAATATTTTAGCCACTTTAGTGTAAACAATTTATTTCATGCAGATCAATATGGTTTTAGGAAGGGCGTTATCGTTATACGATAGATGCGGGTGTTACGCTTTTAAAACATATATTCAGTGCCTGGGAAAATTAGCTAGATGTCATTGGCGTATTCTGTGATCTCTCTAAAGCCTTTGACTGCGTTGACCATCATACGCTGTTGCGAAAACTCAGGCATTATGACATCCGAGATACTGCACTTGACTTAGTTGATTCTTACCTAAGTGATAGACTACAACACGTTGATATCAATGGAAGTAGATCTTCTGGATTACCAATCACAATGGGCGTACCACAGGGCTCTATTTTAGGACCCTTTCTGTTTTTAGTGTACGTAAATGATTTGCCGTTCTTTGTACAGGATTTGTGAGACATTGTTTTATTCACAGATGACACATTCCTTATTTTTAAAGTAGACCGAAAAGCACTAAATTTACGTGCTGTTAATGATTCACTCGCGCAAGTCCTGGACTTGTTTACAACGAATAATTTACTATTAAACTCTAAAAAAACTAAATGTATCAAGTTTACTTTGCCAAATGTTAAGAGTCCTAACGTGAATATAAATTAAATTGATAAAATTATTACTTTAGTTCAAACTAGTTTTTTTAGGATTAACTTTAGATCATAAAGTTCAGTGGGGCGCTCAAATATCGTGTCTTGCAGGGAAACTTAGCTCAGCCGCATACGCAATTCGGAAAGTAAGACAACTTACTGATATAGATACTGCAAGATTAGTATATTTCAGTTACTTTCATAGTGTCATGTCCTACTGTACATTATTGTGGGGCAAGGCAGCTGATATCGAGACAATTTTTATTCTTCAAAAGCGTGCAGTACGTAGCATTTATAATTTAGGACCACGAGTTTCCCTGAATGATCGATTTAAAGAAATAGGCATACTTACTGTTGCGTCGCAATACATATTTGCTAACATTATGTTTATTAAACATAATATTCACTTATATAATAAGTATAGTGATATCCATAACTTAAATACTAGAAATAAGCATAAGTTAATAGGCCCATATCATCGTTTACATAAATTTCACAATACATTTGTGGGACTCAGTATACGTTTTTTAATAAACTACCTATTAATACAATTAATTTACCATTGCTTAAATTTAAAAGCGCCGTTAAAATACAACTTATTCGGAAGGGTTATTATTCAGTCAACGACTGCTTAAATGACAAAAACTAATGGAACTAGTTGCTTGTTGCATACAGGATTCAAAGATCTGTATTACTTAGAAGTCAATTTAGTAATGTAGAGGTACTTCGTGATTATTTGTGATGTTAACAAGTATCTTGTTTCTTAATTTGATTATTATTTAAGAATGTAAATCCACAACCACATTTAGTCAAGGACTGCCTTTGCATAGTCACAAAGTGTAAGTGTATGCGCCATCATGCCATCCTACTGTATATTTTAGATTTATATTAAAACATATACCTTAGCCCAAATTATTTCATCTCTATAATATTATTAAGTTACATATTATTGTTATTATCTTTTGATTATTAGTTTTTTTATATATGTAGTATAGCCATATACCATTATGCCAATAATGGTGCAACATCTTGTTAATCTGAGTTGTAAAATACTGAAATTATATTAATTTGGCGATTTAAAAGAGTGGCCGTGAGTTTTTTGCAGGTTTCTTCTTATAGGCTCAACCCTTTGCCTGAACCTAGCAACTAACCTAAATCTAGCTTCAGTAACTTAGTAAACTCACTAACCTATATACTTTGACGTTCATAAGTGTTACTTTGTGACCTAAATGAATAAATGATTTTTGACTTTGACCTTTGATTACAGATCAAGATTTAGATTACATGAGAGGCAAAAGGTATTGCTGATGCAATTAGGATGTGAAATTCTTTAGATCACTTTAGTTGAACAGAATGTATCAGATCCAAGTTTATTAACACAGACACATGACAAACATAAGACTTAATAATACTAATAGCAATATGCAGCAATAGTCTCGCTACACCTATTGCGGCTAGTGTCTCGGTAGGTGTCCTATCTCACACTACATTATAATTCTCAGAGGGCGTTTGCACGTTGGACCCATGTCCCCGTATAAGCCTCGCAAAATACCAGATATTTTTTTTACATTGCAAGTACCACGTGTGCTTGCAAAAGAGAAACATGATAATGCTATAATTAATTGCTTATGTTTCTCTTCACAAAGATACAAAATGTAACTATGCCAAGTTTTCAACACGCTTAGTGAGAGACTGGAGCCTGTGATAGGTATTAGAATACTTGTGTTACGTGTCACTAGGCCGGCACTTTACTGTAGAGTTACACTTAAAATAATCAGTCTTAGAACTCGGCCATGTTTAAAATAGGTCGAGGAAACACATAAGATACAAGTATCAACGTAGGTTTCGGTATAATAATGTCATGCTAGCTGTAACTGAATAAATAGAGTAAATATAGGTGGGTGACATAAGTAGCCGAACTTTAAACAAAGTTCTAAAAGCTTTATTGCATAAGCAAAATATTTAATTATTATATATTCTATAGGTATTAATTGTAAAAAAGCTTACTTAAACTTTTTTATGTATCACATCATACGACAGCTAATTTCAAATGCCCGTGTATATTTATTTACTCATGTCGAAAGCGACTGCTGGAGGTGTTATGTACCATATCTAGGTCAATCAAAGTTTTCTATGAAGAAATTCTCTGGATAGAATTGAATCTGAAATTGTGCCCGTTAGAAGGCAATAGATTTGCCCCCTTTACGTGGATCTAAATTAAAATAAATGTGGGTGTACTATAACTTTGCCAATCCTGTCAGGGATATATGCAAAATATATTAAAAGGTTTGAAGTTTAATTTGAAACCAATAATTTTGATTTTCAAACGATTAATAGCTCCGCTAGCTTAGCTATACCAGTCATTGACAATTAATTGAAAAGATGAAGATTTTAAAGTAAGAGTCTTACAACACTAAACTGTTGACAACTGCAAGTTCAACTGACACCTTAATTTAACCTTGCTCAATTCGTCGTGTGCAGATTCTAATTATTACACTTAAAAGCATTTCTAATTGTTCAAGTTAGTGTTATTATTATATTATAGTTCGTATTACGGGTTTGCGTTAATGAAATAACGTTAACAGCTTTAAAGTTAGACGTAACTTTAAATATTCAAACTATGTTCTGTACATAGAATGTAGGCTGAACATGTTTCAATGGTAATTAAATTTGAAACTAATTAGCTAACAAAATATAGATGTGTAAATACCTTATAAGTACAATTTCGTTTTCTTTTTTTTTTACTTGGGGGAATGCATTGACGCATACCCCTCCGCGGGGCGGGCGGGGGGATTATGTCGGACTCACCGAGGTAAAAGAAAGATGTTAAAATGATAATGGACCTCCCGGAAAACCGATTAAACCTACCACAGTGTTCCTCGACAAAACCACTATCGACAGGGCCACGCAAATCACTTGCACATGCAGTTGCGACCCCGCCGAGGTTGCGACCCGCCGTATGAAACGGTAGGCCACTTCACGATAAAACCTATCCTATGGTCACTTCTCACTTATTCCCTACTGTCCCCCCTCTAGAGGGGAGACGGACTTGACACAGAGGCGCGCGTGGGTACACGCACGCCGCCTCTCGGACCTGGTGCTACAGCACGAAGCCCACCAACCCACAGGCTCTGCGGTTGGGGAGAGAGTTTAAGTGCTCCCTCTCCCGCTCCGCCGCCTCCTTGATGGAAATCACTTCCTCACAAAAGGAGGCAATGGACTGAACTACGGCCGGGAGCGAGAGGGCAACCAATGCGACTGTCGAGATCAACTCACGGCACTGCGATGCCCGGGTGGGGCAATCCGCCAAAGTGTGCAGCGCCGTGACCTCAACAACGTCGCGGCAGTCACCGCAATGGTGACAACCGGGCGTCTCTTGCCGGCGTATACGACACAGGAACTGGCCAAAACAACCGTGGCCAGTCATTACCTGTGTCAGCCGGAAGGTGAGGGCGCCATGCCGCCTCTCCAGCCACTCCTCAAACACGGGACTTACCGCCACGATCGTGGCGTGCCCGTACATTATAAGTACCATTAGCCTAATTTGGGAATATTATAACCATAATTCTGTTTTAAGTTAAATTTGAAATTAAATTCAACTCATATTTAAACCTAACTTGATTAAAACTATATTACAAAAATAATTAAACCTACTTTCAATGATTATAATAAAAAAAACTCGTTTATTGGCGCACTCATTAACTTTTTCAGTTACAGCTAATATCCGCGCAGAAAAATAAATCAAAGCCGTGGGCCGTAGCCACGGCTAAATGTAAACCTAAAAATACATGTACACAAGGCATATATTTTAAATTGATATTCAACAGGCAAACAAACAGAAAATATTTAATATAAAATGGCAATGCACATTACATTTAAGTAAATTGTTTAATTATACAAAAAGTTTTACATGCAGGAAATAAGTGCATATTTACACGCACCTGTGAGAGCCGAACATAAATATGTAGATGCAACACAAATACAAATAGCAAAACGAGTTGTTTTTATTGAGTAACTTCGTTCATTGTTATTTCTCACTGGGGCTGCTGGTGGGTTTATGCGCTATTTGATAAATAAACGCAAAGGGTACCTTCGCCATTCACTGCCTTTTATTTGTGGGGTGTTTTATTGTATTTTCTCATTGTTCCAGTGACTCCTGAATCGATTGTAGTGCCGATTGTATCGTGTATATTCGGATTTCCATTGTTAGCGCTCACCGTTATATGTTGTCTTCGACGAAGGGCTAAGCTAGCTAGGTAAGTAATATAGCTAATGATGTACAAAATTACAAGGCAATTGCTCCATCATAACGGATGTATAGATTTTCCGAATGAGTTACGCAATGCTTATCCAGGTAAGGTTCACTAACCCTAAAACGATTTGTAACTGGTCAACGGGCGTCTGGTCACTGTCAACGTGTTTCATGGAACACATCGCCGCCTAAATAGTCGATCATGTAAAAATACGATCGTGTAGAATTTATTGCTAATACATTTGCATACAAGAAATGTAACGGTGTGTGTGATTTTGCCAACGACGTCGCCCCACGGTAGAGGGGTAATGCTAATACCCCAAAAGCGCCCCACATGGAAAGCAGTTACAAGTAATGTGCGTGATAATGATGATTGATTCTACTGAGACCGTATAGGTTGCTGCTAAATTCAGCTCCGATGTTCCTACAGATTATTTGAAGCAATTTTACGCACTGCAGAATAATAAAGTGAATATTTTCTCGTTTACTGGATAAGAGGGTATTGTTTTAATAGCCACGAACGTAACGAAAGAAAGCTATTTAATATCGTACACCGAGATGTACGTACAAACAGTATAGCCGTGAGTTGGGATAAATTAAATTACTTTTCGCGATCATTTAGGGGCGGCGAATCTTAGCTAGTCATCCTACGGTCTCAAGTAACTTGTCCAATACAGCTGGCTCATTTTACTGTTTTATAATATTATACTGCTGGCAAAGAAGTAATACTTTAAAGACTAAGATCTTAGAATCACTTATAATAGGATTCTGGAATATGATTTAAGTTTGTTTTAGAGCTTATTTTAGAATAAAAAATATTTTCAGAGAACGTGCGCGGCGACGCAATTGCGAATTGGATCGCGGAGAGCTGTCGGTAGTGAAGCTCTCTCCTATAAAGACGAAGCCTCGTGCGGTCAGCCTAGTGCGCTCGCCGCGTCCGCCACCCACGCTCGAACTTGACACCGTGCTCGAAGAACGATCTGACCCTGAACAAACCACACTGTCTCAAGTACTACACACATATTTATATATCATGCTTCAATAACAATAATGAGTCCAACAAACAAAGAAAACACTTAAGCGCCGAGAAATATAACATATTTTATTATTCCTTTACATTGCAATCAAAGTAGAACGACGTAACGTGACTTTTATACGATACTAAACAATATTTATTCTTTTTATTGTATTGTTTTTGTTGAAGTGATTAATCCTCTGACAGAAAATGTATCATAAAACATTGGTTCAGAAACGATATCTGCATTTTCACGTCATATAAATCTTTAAATGTAATTGCTTAGCTCCTAAAAATATAAATGTAATCTGAGTACATTGTAACTAAACTTAGACTAGCTGTAAATCACTGGGTAATGTTTGAATCGTTATTTTCGTAATAGTAACTCCTTAGTCCATTTCGAATGTTAAAGTCGCACTTTAACGTCTTTTACCGTAGACATAACCCAACATCTAGCAATCCAGCCTCTCTTAATATGTAATAACCTCTGGATGTTACTTAATTAAAATCCATTCCAACTTTATCTAATATAGCTGTAGATAATTCAACAAATATTAAAATGAATACATTGAATCTTATTGTTATGTAATATTTGCCAAGGTGGAGATAACGCCTGATCGCGAAGTGGGAACAATAATATTCGGCGCCGTCGGTGCTATGGGCACGGCAGCGGCGGCGGCTGTCTGCAACCGGGACAGCTAGCGACGTGGCTCAGCGCAGCCCGGCGCCCGCTCGCCGCTCTGGGCCGCGCTGACGAGCCAACCCCTCGACGAAGATGACCCGGATGAGGAAGACACCGTCGGTGACGACAGCT
The DNA here is from genome assembly GCA_930367265.1 of Catocala fraxini. Taxonomy (NCBI): domain Eukaryota; kingdom Metazoa; phylum Arthropoda; class Insecta; order Lepidoptera; family Erebidae; genus Catocala; species Catocala fraxini. The sequence continues at coordinate 11,343,641 of OV884026.1, read as the reverse complement.
AGCAACTAGACGAGCGCTCCATCGTTGACATCGGGGAGCGCATGAAACTATTCCTGGACATTCCTCTTAGATTCTAAACCAGTGTTACGTCAACCCTCGTGTTAAATTTTGTGATATATTCCTTTCCAACGTTGTCCATTTTCCCTTCCAAAATCAACACAGGAGGCAGCTACTTGCCTTATTAAATATCTGATCTCTAAAATGTGTAAATGAATTCATAAACGGAAATCTGACTTTAATTAATTAAATTCGTCGGATTCCATTACACGCTACAATGTTGTGAAATATTTAAACGGATCGATGTGTCGAGAATTGATTTTGCTTACCGAACCTTGGAGTGTGCATTCCCTTGTGTAATAACATTATATAGGATGCTAAAATGGAAATGTTCCGGTCACATCTGCCCTAGAAAATAACCGAACATTAAACGAGTTTCAGTAGCGGTCGCACAGTGAAGCGTGCACGGTGCGGTCCGTTCGGGTGGAAGATCGGCCAAACAAAACGATTCTTAAAGTAAAGAAGTTACGAACGAAAAGTAATAGACTAAAAAAGGCCTATGTAGTTTATATCAATGAATAAACATAAACTTATATTACCAAGTCTGAATTGTTCATCCCAAAAAGCTCTTTCTTTCGAGCTCTAACACATCTACCTCCCTAAATTTTGAATGCGACGTCATCGATTTAAATTATTATCGTCGTCAATTTGTATATGGCAGCTCTAGATGTTTAATGTATAGTATCTTTAAAGCTTAATTCCAGATTATAATGCTTTAACATTGTAATTAACAAATCCAAATTAGTTTTTTCCCTTGAAACTCTTATAATCGGTATGTTGCATTGTTGTTAGTTATGTATGTCAGATTATTTATGAGTGCTCCGCAATAGAATTAATATTCCAGTGTATTCTTCTATTCGCCTCGATCGAATACAATATTCATAAAAGAGAGATTTTGTGTACAATATTGTAAATATATTGTTAATTGTAAATACAGTGCACTCACCTGATTTGCACAGAGATAGATTTGAACACACTATATGTGCACAGCACAATTACACTGTAAATTGTAAAATTGTATCTAAACATATGTGGCGAAAACGCGAATTTAAGTAAAAACAGAAGTTTTAGGTCTAATTAGGTAAATAATTGACGTTAGTCGTTAGAAATTTAACAGACATTGTATGGATAGCAGAAACGATAATTCAGAAACATTAAACTTGTATGCAACATAGAGAATTGTGGTCCCAAAGTTGGTTAAAATTATTACGAAGGGAGAGTAGACAAGTAGATGTATTGAGACCAATTGTAAAATAAACCAATGTTATTTAAAATAGATGTAACGTTCGTGATATGTTTGATAGTTATATGAAGCCTGTACTACATCGCCAATTACCTATTATTATAAAAGTCATAAAAATGTTACGTTCATTTTAAAACATGTTTAAATAACCATAATGTTGCATTATTTAGAAATAATGTGAAATCAATAAATCTGTATTAATTGTGGTACTACATATATTTGGTTAGACTCAATTATGCGCATTGCATATGTGTATTTCAGATCATAATCTTATAATTTTTTTTATAGTTAATTGCTATACAAAAATATACAAGCAATATTCAATAACACATTTAAACCGTTACAAACCTAAATATGTCACGGAAATGATTCCTGTCGTAGTACCTAAGACATACACCTGATCATTGATAGCATTATAACACTGTGTAAACAGAAAGTATTGATCATGATAAGTATTACCTTACACTTGGCAATACACGGAATAATTATTTATTATTAATTAAAACTAATGTATATAATGAGATAGGAAACTATTCTACTATAAAGGATATAACAACGAATCACGTACCGCTCTACCGGCTAGCGCACACATGTGGTGTCAACGCCGTTATAACAACTTAATTACAATGTTAATTACTAATTAAACAATGTTCCTTTTTATAAACATCAGTAAAGCTTTCATCCCAACATTATTCAATATTGAATAATATAAAAGTAGATAAAAAAACGTTTTCCATTGAACTATAAGTAAGTATCAATCAGTATCCAGGAACCCATTATTCAGTAATTGGGTATAAGGTAATGTACTTTTGTAAAATAAATTTAAAGGAAAACCGAATTTTCATCCGTAGTTTGGGCTTTGTAGCAAATGTAAAGTAAAATCAAGCAGCGTGGTATTATTACTACGTATTTTATCTTTTTTTCTCATTAAATTCTCTATCGTTCACAATCGCGTTTATCGATTATGATACAGTTGAACGATTGATTAAAATACAAAAGATTCAAAACCATACTAAAGTTACCTTTTGTAAAAAGATAAACTATGCATAATTTCCGCTTGCTTAATGACAAATTACTGAGTCTCATATTCTAATTAGTTTAATTGCTTTTATTCATCTATATTTTAATAGTAATAATCCTTTTTTAGGTAAAAGTACTAGTGTACATAATATTGTCGTTTATATCCGGTGCTCGCACCGGATATAAGTAATGGCTTCTCAAAACACGCTATAAACAAAGGGTTATTAAAAAAGGAATTTACATTTTATGTAATTTATGATTCTGTTCTTCTGTCACCAAACTTAACGTCCAATGTTGTCGTAAAACTACCAGTGTATAAAATAGTCCCTATGTATGTATGTACAAAACAATATGAATGTATCAATAGATAAATAAAATCTGTTTGTTTGCATGACAATTTTTTTTATAATTTTGAAATACCCGTTGCAATTAGACTTTTTGAAAACTCCAGCCGAACTCGTATTGCAGAACATTCCATAATTACAGTCAAAAGCCTGCAGCAAATTTCCTCACAGAAATATTTTAGGACTGGATAGCAATGAGTTTCGATTTCAAAATTTAATATTTGTACACCGTATCATGTTTCACTAAAGTATCAGTAAAGTGTAACTTGTTCTGATTTTTGAGATCATAATGTGCATGTCAGAAAGTTTCGTTTTTGGGAACCACAATACAATATTCCTTGGTATGTAATATAAATTTATTCATAATACCAGAAGACGACTTACTTGTTAACTACCTAGATGGACCAGTAGCGTGACCAGTTTGCGATTGTTCGATTTCGGAGTCAGTTGAGTTCTTCTGTTACAAAATACTTAATAATGCCATGAAGTTTGGACATTGTAGTAATCAATAAGCTCACCCCATATTATCCTTACGAGAACATACAGGCGTGTAGAGGCACCGAAGAATGCGTAATGATATAAAAATAATGAGCATCTTTATTAATATTTAAAATTGGATTACTTAAAAGTTAATGTGCCTTGAATACGTACAATACGATTTCTTGCTTACAGCTGCTAACCAACAATAAATATAGGTATGACAAACAAAAACTTCTCTTATTGACCCACTTATAACCGCTCCGGGCTTGCCCGCTTCCGCAGTACAGGGTTCGATCTACATAATGAGGTAAGTCCCTATAGTTAAGCTACATATGTATATTATTATGTATACTTTGTGAGTAAGGCAACATCCTTTCATTATATTCCGACCCAAGGCCATAATCAGCAACGAAACGTATTTCTACTAGGCCCAACGCTATCACCGCTTCTCACACGCAGTTAAGGCCTTGATTATGTGAACGTATCTACATAATGTTTGTAAGCACTAATATTTAAAAAAACTGTTTCAAATACAGTAACTTGTTTTTCTGCCTTGACTACAGCTACAAAACTGTTACGAAACTGTCTCCATTTTCAAAATGTTTTTGATAAACAATCGTGATTGGAGATTGTCTATTTATAAAGTTTTTAGTTAGTTTAAACCCACAATAATTATATTTACATAATTTTGACCTACATTTATGCGAATATCCATAGCTACTGCAAAAGCACCGATACACCAGAGAGAGTATTAATTTAAATGGTTTAACAATATTTATCTTAGTATATTAATAAATTCTTTAATATTGTACCTACCTACATTTTAATAACGGTTTAAAAATCATATTATTTTTAAAAAAGCATGATTTGATTCTTATAAAGTAGTTTATTATTATATAAAGGTACTTAGAAACGGAGCCAGTTTAAAAAATTTAAATTCTAAGTCAAGTTTTATCCAATTCGGTTCAGTAGAACCAAAGAGAGATATAGAGAACAGTTAATCCAACGCATAGATGCAGCCTTTGTAAAAATTAAAGAAGAAATGCGTCTATGTATCACCACGGTCAAAATAAGGCGAGGATGTCGTGCGTGTATACGTAACAGAGGTCAAGAATTTGAGTAAGCTTTGTAATAAAATGTAAATGTAAATAATAAATGATTGAGAGTAAACCATTTTTGTACCTTTCTTCTATTTTATACCTACCTTTTACCTTTTATAGTTACATGCGCAGAAGCAAGATAATCGCCCAAGGTTTGCAATCGATTTTGAATTCTGCCTGATTCACTGAATTTGTGTATATGAGACACAAATTTAATAATTTAGAAAATAATTTAACTATTTATTATGGCATATTGCATACCGTTAGAAAGTAAATAGACTAGAGAAATTTTATACAAAATGGAAGATCGCGATTGCTTTTACATTTTTTTATCGTGATGTGAAGTTGACACATATGTTAAATTTTACCGTTTACCAAACTTTGTCAGTAAATAAAAAGGAGAGTTCGTGTTATTTGCAAGTAATTCTAAATTTTATTGAGAAACATAACGGTAAACATAAAAACTAGAATAAAATTTGAAGGCTATATCAGCAATTTTCTTTTAAATTTTGGTTTAAAAGCTGATTATTGTAATATTTCAAAAAAAGTTAATGTTTTTTTAAGAAATTATTTAAAAAATATCTCGTGGCGTAAAAAGGTTGTTGGGGTGCTTAAACTACTATATATATTCAGCCAATTCAATTTGGCAAACGGTGTACCAAACAACCTGTATATTACAAATCCTTTGATGATTGTTTATTTGTTTGCTTGTTTGTTACGCTTTCACGCCTAAAATACTTGACCGATCACCATGAAATTTTGTTTAAACGTTCGTTGTCAGTGGAATAGAAAAGGATATAGGGTACCAACCTTTCATCCCGAAAAAAGTACTGTCACTAATGTAACCTAACCAAACCTACATTTACGTCAGCGATGGCGGCCAATATCTAGTACCTAATATATAATTTTGAATTGCAGCGATAGCCTAGTGGGAGACATGGAGATACCACGCAGAAGTCTCGGGTTCGATCCCAACGCACGCACCTCGGACATTTCGAAGCGATGTGCGTATTAGTTAATTAGTCATCGCTTGCTTTAACAGTGAATGAAAACATCTGCATATCTGAAAGTTCTCCAGAATGTTCTCGAAGATTAGGAGGTATGTCAACCCGCTCTAACGCTTAACGCTTCTCACACTGAGAAGAGAGGCCCGTGCCCTGTAGTGGAACAGTTTATATACAGGGCTGATATTATACAATTTTAACATTTACTGTCTACCTTGTTTAGATGTTTCATATTTTCCAGTATGCATGTTACAGAGTGGCGGACGTGCTGACTGTCTTGTGCCTAGTGTGGTCACATGTTAATTATCACAAAATAGCCTACAATGATATGTTATTGACGTCAATGATATATTATGTCATTCAAACCAAGCTTACAATTTTGAGGAGATGCTCTAGTTAAATGTGACTAGCCTTTTAAATTATTTTTCAATTATCTCATTAGTTTTGTTACTTTTCAATTATCTGTTTATATTGATACGTATTTTAATTGTCTCTTGAACTAAATTCTCTACGTAGGGTAGGTAATCTAGGTAGTTCAAAATTGAGGGCATCGGTTTTCATAGGTGACCGTATCTAATTTTCGAAGCAGAATTTTTTGATGGTTTCTGTTCGGTTCGCACTATACTCTATACTACACTTGATAAAGTCTAAACAAATCTACGTTATGAGCCTAATAAAAATATGAAGCAGCAAAATATAAGAATATCATAAGAATATAAGTCATTAAAATCTGTGATACGCACACTCATATTATCGTTACACAACAGCCATTTTTGGAACTCATTTAATTTTACCGGAGATCGAACACGCAAAACGCAATGCATCGACGAAGGCAAACTAGCCACGCGCTAAACAAATTGATTATACATTTTAAATTATTTATAGCAGAAACCGCCTTGACCAACGTGAATTTATTACCAAGGTGAAGAGCATTTGAAATATACTCGGTGCATGGATCGCTGGTGCATTGAAATCTATGCAATTTTAATTTCTCATGACATTTCAATTTTCAATGTTAAGTTCAGCGTAGAATTATGTAACACTACCGCAGCCGATTATTATCAAGAACTATCGTATACTCACTGTTCCAATGTAAACTAGTCGTTTATTCATTTTCAGTGATCGCATTTATTTTTATATATTAGCTATTAGGCTATAAAAATGAATGCAATCGCTAAAATTCAAGAGCCGTCGAGCATCAGCCTATCTATATCTATTAAATCAGTAAGAGCAGATACTAACAGTACTGCCTACATAACCTACATTACATATTAAAGGAAGCTTCGTTCCACAAACACTACAAGCCACTTTATTATTATTATTATTATATTATTATTTAGGTCGGTCTTTGACATCTGTTAAGTACTACATAGACTTCACGGATGGTGTAGTGGTTTAAGTGGTCGCCTCGCCACTGCCATAACAATTATCAAAAAATTCTGCTTCGAAAATTAGATACGGTCACCTATGAAAACCGACGCCCTGAATTTTGAAGTGCCTAGATTACCTACCTACGTGGAGAATTTAGTTCAAGAGACAATTAAAATACGTGTCAATATAAACAGATAATTGCAAAGTAACAAAACTAATGAGATAATTAAAAAATAATTTAAAAGCCTAGTCACATTTAACTAGAGCATCTCCTCAAAATTGTAAGCTTGGTTTGAATGACATAATATATCATTGACGTCAATAACATATCATTGTAGTCTATTTTGTGATAATTAACACGTAACCACACTAGGCACAGGACACTCAGCACGTCCGCCACTCTGTAACATGAATACTGGAAAATAGTAAGTATATGAAACATCTAAACAAGGTAGACAATAAATGTTAAAATTGTATAATATCAGCCATGTATATAAACTATTCCACTGCTGGGCACGGGCCTCTCTTCTCAGTGTGAGAAGCGTTAAGCGTTAGAGCGGGTTGACATACCTCCTAATCTTCGAGAACATTCTGGAGTACTTTCAGACATGCAGATGTTTTCATTCACTGTTAAAGCAAGCGATGACTAATTAACTAATACGCACATCACTTCGAAATGTCCGAGGTGCGTGCGTTGGGATCAAACCCGAGACCTCTGCGTGGTATCTCCATGTCTCCCACTAGGCTATCGCTGCAATTCAAAATTATATATTACTAGATATTGGCCGCCATCGCTGACGTAAATGTAGGTTTGGTTAGGTTACATTTGTGACAGTACTTTTTTCGGGATGAAAGGTTGGTACCCTATATCCTTTGCTATTCCCCTGACAACGTTTATACGAAATTTCAAGGTGATCGGTCAAGTATTTGAGGCGTGAAAGCGTAACAAATAAACAATCACACATTCGCAATTATAATATGAGTTAGGATTTGTAAATTATAAGATGCTTTTCTCGAAGCTCTTCTGGACACGTTTACTTTCTTGTAAATCTTTGTTACAAATTAAAGAGAAAATTTAAATTTATGAGGTTATGAAATTTCTAAATTATGATTCTGTCTCTATTAGGTATATTTTCGTAATCAAATATGTACAAAATAGATGCCGGTCTAGTCTAAGAAACGTAAAAACTGAAACCATTTATTGTAATTTTTTGATAATATTTCTGACAACTGTAACGTTCATAAATTTTTGATCTAAATGAATAATAGATTTTTGACTATTGCCACCGATATTAGTTCGGAACTCTATATAGTAAATTAATATTTTATTACGAAAATTGGCATTCTGTTCCACTCTCAGATTCTACTATCGACGTTTTGTTAATTTGCCATCGCACATGATATCTATTGAGTACTTTGCGTGCAGTTAATTTTTAATTGATAGGACTACATTATTCATAAATAAATATTTGAACTTGACAAATGCCATTCAAATTTACTTTTCGGTTTTACCTTTGTGTATGTGTTTATAGTGATTTTAATGCGTTGGGTACTTTAACTGAAGATGTATTTATAAACAATTTGTGATTCTTACGGCCACTCCTACCACTAACAAGTAAAAGTTATATGAAAGATAAATCGCATGCTGTCTCACTCATGTTAGGTTAGATAAGAGAGATGGCAAGACTTTTATCTTATAAATAAATTCTCTCTGGAGGTGGCAGTACAAGCCCTTAGAAGGCTAAATTATCCAGCGAGCCGTCAATCTATAGATCGGTGGCTTACGTTAGTTATAAAGGAAGCTGAACTAAAAAGGTTCGCAAATAAAACTCACGCTGCATATACATTGTACTGGGTACTACATACTTACTGTATATATGTTGAAATGACTACCTGCTTCTCCATTAAAACACAGGAGTGATATTTTCATAGGCATCCTAACTAATATTACAATTGCAAAAGTAAGTTTGTTTGTTACGCTTTCATGCCTTAACTACTTGACAGATCATCATGAAATTTCGCATACACGTTGTCACGAGTACAGAATAAGACATGGGATTCCTTTCATACAAAAAAAGTACTGTAACTAACCTAATCTACATTTACGCTAGCGAAGCTGCGAGCAAAATCTAGTAACTAAAACGCGTTAGTGCGGAATTGTCAATAGATCTTTTCCGTCGGGAACAGTACTTTTTTTGGATGAAAGGTATCCTTTGTTCTTTTCTGTACCCCTGACAACGAATATGGGAAATTGCATGATGATTGGTTAAGTCGATAAGGCGTGAAAACATAACAAAGATACAAAAAAATAATATGATATTTAGAATTAGGATTACGTAGTAGTAATTGATTGACATGTCAAATGCTGCCGAGGTTCAAAGTAATGATTGACTGAAAGGAAGGGTAAAAATAATAATATTATTGTTCTATGTGAGATCTGACGACTTGTTTTGTCTACTGAGTTATCATACTGTGTACCTATAATTAATAGATGGACAATTTATTTGCAGCCGCTGGTGGTAGTCAAGTTAACGGCGTGGTACCTGCTGCTGGTGGACTTAGCAATGTTAGGGTTTACACCGCCAATTTACTGCTTACCGGCAACATAATACTTACTTTAAATTTTTATAAAAAACGTCTAAAAGTAGCAAAATATTAGTTATAGATGAGCAGTATTGTTACTACTTTGATGCCTCACTCATACTTTATCAAACAATTCCTTGAATCTTCTAGTCTACCCTTACGCGACATAATTAATTGTTTAAATTGTCACACGACCCAACTCCAACTCGAATCCTCTAAATATCAATGTCCGGACATACATTATTCCAACAACCTTCAAAGCTAAAACTAATTGTTATTTTTTTATAAATATATTTTTTGGCTATTAATCAATTTGGTTTCTGAATTAATATTAAAATTTATTCAATCTGAATGTCAATGATAGCACAGGGAGTGCGTTATTAGTTAAGAATGTTTTTATAATGCAATAGTCTACTGGTAATGCAGCGAAGGCTTTATATATATAAACTATGAATACATGAGGACAGAACAGATATTAACATAAATTAGGCTTGTTAACGCAGCGGCACGACAACGATTGCGTTTCACACCCATGAACTCTATTCATAAATTACCTACTCGAAAATAATAGATGTCAGTTAAAGAGCCTTGAGTCTCTGTTTTAGTTTACAACAAACTTGAACTAAGTTACCGGTTCAGTTACTATTACCATGGATGTTCAAAACAATTTGAAGGTCCCACTCTGTTTCACAATGGTTTAGGACAGTGGTCGGCAACCCGCGGCTCGCGAGCCGCATACGGCTCTTTGACTCTTCGGCTGCGGCTCTTCCCCGAAATGTTAGGTGTAGGCACGGAATATCACTAACACTACACATAAGTCTTCTCTCTTAGCCTTTATTATTCCCAAGTCACTTGGGGTCGGCCACCACGGTCACCTGACCTCCGCAACCCGAAGACTAACGATACCCTAAGGCTAGACCAGTGTCAGAATATTAGAGGGTACTGACTTTCCCAATAACGACTGCCATAGATGTTCATGGCAGCCGGGACCAACGGCTTAACGTGCCCTCCGAGGCACGGAGCAGGCGATAATTGTCAATTAATACGCACATAATTTCGAAAAGTCATATAACTTCCGAAAGTCAGAGGTGCGCGACGTGGGTTCGAACCCGAGACCCTCGGCATTGCAGTATGTTGGTCTGAGCTATTGCTGCTACTAACACATAAGTATGATACCAAATTTTATTTTATTTACTGTTAGTTAAACTAAGATTTATTTGACAAAGGCAAGCGTAATAATGTCCCCTGTTACAGCAAAGTTTAAGAAAATGGCTCTTTGACTAGATCTTACTCGTGGATTGTCTATATTTAGCTCTTTTGGACGTTAAGGTTGCCGACCACTGGTTTAGGACATGATCAGTGGACTTTTCTAATGACATTCATTTACATTTGCGATTACAACTGAAGGTACTCGCTAGGCGACAATGGGCTCACTCTCTATTCCGTGACTACTAAGTACACTGTTGGATCAATGGTTTTAATAACGCAGCAGCAATGACTTTCGCCCCTTTCGTAGAAAGACGGACTATTTTTGGGTGGATTTAAGAAAAAACCTAACAAATATCTACTAGGGGGCGAAAGTTGACACTTGAACTTACTTTACTTTAACTTGAACGATTATAGCTAAAAAAGGTCTTTACACATATTAAGATAAGTCTGGGTGCTTTACGTCTTTGCCACGCCATTTTAGCGAGAGATGCGTAATGCTGTTACCTACATCGTGTTTTATATGTCGCCATTCGACATCATTTTACCCTTTGAACGATGACTGTGCAGTCCGCTAGCAGAATACTGTTTAGCACCTTATGTTAGAACGACGACAAGGACACTTAACCGCTTGTTTATCTAGCTTGTAGGTATTAATGCTTCAGTAATTTTAACTCAAATAAGGCGTGTTAAGGTTCTTAGGTTGTTATAAAAAATGATTACTCGAATCCATTTTAAACATAGGTAGGTAATAGTTTCATATAAGTATGTTAGATAGAGACTTTATTGAACAGTAATTCCAGCACAACTGTTATATTAATCCATTTTATTGTGGTGTCTCGTTGATACTAGCAAAGCCCTTTTCGGAAATCTACCAAGCAGTCAGGTGTTCAACTGCCTTCCTTTTATTCTATTGGATCCTATATATATCCTATATAGTATATATCCTATATATATCCTATATACACCTGAGTATGCAAGCGATTATAGTCTACGGTAATCAAATATCATCAGATGGACCGTAGACATATGTGCTCTGTTTGGATTGCTAATGATTTGGTGAAGGTACGAGCCGGATCGCGCGGTAAAGTACCGCTGTCTGTAAAGAAAATAATAAAAGCAGTACTGTATTTCGACCGGTGAATAAATAAGTGCCGGAGGGCAACATACCTACCTTTTTAACTCGTTTTCCTTTATCCCGCCTTTAATTCCTTTCTCTAGGGTCAACAAAAAGGAGAATCTGGAGCTGTCAAACTAACTGATTATTGCAAATTAAAGAACTTTTAACTTACCAATTATTCTTATTGAGGCAACGTTTTTCTAAGAGAAGTGTGTAACACGTCATAGAAAGTACCTTCACACAGAACATTGCAGACGGATAAACTTATAAATCTTGCCACAGTAAGTACGATTCTTACCTAGTAACTTATGTATATGTGGTACTGTCAGAGTAGCAAATTCTTGAATCCAAGCCTAAATTGCCGATCAATGCTTATTCTCATCTCTGTCTTATTCTTCAAAGACACAGTCATGATTTATTATAGTTTTTATTTTTATTTTAATACTTAAATTAATGTGAATGGTTTTATTATATTTTCAAACAAGATATGAAAGAGCGGTTTCTCCTAATACAGACATTGTTTGTCTAAAAGGAGGCTCCAAACACAATCCGTTGTAAAAACCTTATAGGAACAAATAAACTATTTCATTTCATTTTTTCATTTCATTTCAATATGTTGTCATAAATATGAATGTTGTTGTTTGGATGTCAATTACCACGGAGATGCGAATCAAGCACTTGAAAATGCTAGACCAATTTAAGGAAACTTAAGCAAATAAAGACGAACCATGAGCTTGTATTGTTTTTTTATAAACACTGCTTATTGATTGATTCTTTGGCTTACTTTGATATTGTCGAGCCTATCGATCCAAGATTACACAAGGTCAATAGAAGCGCCATGTCTAATTCTATATGTTCTTGAATATTGCGGTAAATTTAATAAGAATTCGCGTTCCTCACTGCTAGGATAATTTATAAGTAACTGTGATGCAAAACCCAAAACCGCGATACCTAAATTCTTCTAGCACAGCTGATTTTAGTAACGTGTAAATTGTTTTTAAACAATGTACTTTACATGTTCGCGAGATTAAAAGGAGGGGCAATGCCATATAATGATATTTCTCGGAATTAATAGGCTTCTCGGTTCAACACTGTCCGCTTACAAATAGGTTTAATAGTCATCCAAATATTATACATATGTATATAAGATTCGGTTTTACAACTTTTATAACGTATGCTTAGATTTTTACCTATCAATTATTAAAATGCCAGACATGATTGAAAACATATTGTATCTGGCCGCCAGTGATCATTTATATGATTTTGTACTTAACCTTGAGTCAGGTTAAGTACAAAATCGGACTGTTTTTGTGACAACTGTAACTTAGCCTACGTTATAGTTTATGACTGACTTTTATATTGTATATTATCTCCTCCGTGGCGCAGCGGTAGTGAATGCGACTGCTGTGTGTGAGGTCTCGGGTTCAAATCCCGGGTTGGGTCAACAAAAAGTTATTGCAATTTTCCGTTAAGAAATCTCAATAGCAGCCCGGAGTTAGAAAGTTGGCGGTGTTAGTCACCCCCGTGCCTCGTAAAGCACATAAAGCCGTTGGTCCTGCGCCTGATCTCTCTCCGGACGTATCGGATTACCGTCCCATCGGATCTTGAGAGTTAGGGAACAGAGAGTGCATCTGCGTTTACGCACCCGCTTGTACACTATAATATCTCCTGCGCAGATGGCCAGACTCCGTTAAGATTGGCCACCGTGACCGAAATTCGGTCTGGAGAACATTAATTAATTAATATTATTTGGATTACAATAGTCACTATATTGGGTCAGCACTTCGCTTACCAGGTGCTAAGCCACCAATCTGGATTTGATTCCAGCAAACACATTTGGTAAAATTACAGACGACCTACGTCTGACAATGGAAAATAAACAACTTAGTGAGTTGTTTCTAGTGTTACTGGTCTTCAGGAATGCCTTCAACATGGTTGATACAGACATTCTCGTAGAAATCCTATTCTTCCTGAATACCTCTTCTGCTGCAATTGCTTGGTTTAAATCTTATCTTCAGGGTCTGTCGCAATCTATTCTGAATAGGCTTGTTCTGATTGGTGCCATCTGACTGTGACTACTCCTAAGGAAGTTGTTCTTGCCGGAAACAACTACCTACGGATGATTTAAATCATCCGATACAAGCTACCTATGTTAAAATAAAGAAACAAATAGATCTTGAAGTTAAACAACTTTTACATTTTTCGTTGCACTTCCCGCTGGATACTTTTCGGCGTCCAAGGCCGTAATATAACCGTGTTCGCGTAAAAGTTGTTTAAGTTTAATGCAATGTTTACAAGTTTTACAGGAATACAAAATTAAACTGCTGCTTCTACCGCTGTGGAGATATTTATTTGCTAAATTGGAGGCCTAACCAAGACCTCTTAAATCATTGTTATTGCATATGCGAAAATGAGACAGCGCATTTCAGAGTGCAGGACTTGTCTTGCTCTCTCGTATGGAATTACTTACTTATTTACTTCGCTGGCTCAGCGACCTAAAGTGGATCTTAGCTTCCGACATAAAAGTGCCTTCTTATTTTGTACCAAGTCAGGCCCATCGAGCACATTCATCTCTTTCATGTCAAAGACACTTTAGCTAGTTCTTCTTTCCAGCGGTACCTTGGGCATCTCACCTTTGTTGTTCGTATAGAATTACATTATTTTAAATGATGGTAGTAGCCTAGTACGGCTCCTAGGCTCAAAAAAACAGTCAATTTCCCTAAATACATATTAAAAAGTTAATTAACTCAACAAAAATAAATTAAGTCTGTGAATTTGCCATGAGTATCACGAAGATGTATGAAGTTTGCCACCGCAACACATATACATACCCAGTACTGGCGCAGTTTTAACAGAACTGTTTCATTTAAACAAAATTTCTTTCATCAGACTACAGAACTCGCACAAATGAGCAGTAGGTAAGTACGTAAATGTACATGTATAGCGTAGACCACTCTCATTGGTCATTAGTAACTAGAGACGAACTCGCCCAGAGAGGAAATTGTTCAACAGCAGGAATACGAAAGTCGTTGACAACGCACATAATAAATAGGTTAAATTGGATACCAACAACATCTTAATAGTTAGATTTGTTTTTATTAGTTTGCTGATTCTGGCTCAAACTTCTTAAGCAGGTGTTGGTTTCTGCCTCTGAGAATACGTAACAATTTTGGTGTAGCAATTTAGTGTACAACACAAAAGTGTACTTTCCGTAAGTAGGTATTTAAGTTATGTAACGCACTTAAAGTAGGTATTAATATTGGCCTCAAAATCATTATATTATTTAAATAAATATATATATTTTTATAAAATGATTCACAAAAAGGTGACACAATAATATAAGGTGCAGGTAATTTTTTTATTTGGTATTTTTATATTTCTTGCGCGTTATATATGACCAAAACAAATTGTGGGTACGTATTCAAATTTTAAGTAATGTGATAATATAATTTCTCTAACAAACCATATTAAGAATTTATAGTAAACATTAATTTAAACTCACTTCAATTGATATTGTAACGAGAGGAGAATACTGATATTAAGATTCTTAGTAAGATATTCATTATGAGACAACACTTACGGAGGTTCTAAAAACTTAAACTACCACAGTTATACGTTCGTTTAAATCTTAAATCAGAACAAGAGATAGGATTCCATACTTAAAGTAAAAAATAAAACCGTTGGCGCCTGTTTATCACCTGCGGGCCATAGCTTCAACTAACGACTTTGGAAATTATTAAACTACGATTAGTAAGTTCTGTTGAAGATTTATTTTATGGGAGCGGCGAACGAGGTTCGAAATCAATGATAGGTCGACTCGGAACTTCAAACTCAGTCGGAGTTACTTGACCGACTTTTGCCCGCTCCACGCAAAAGTTTCTTATACGACTACGTTTAACTGCAAAGTGATAATTAAATCTATTGTCATTTCACTTTACTTTACCTTTAGTCAGTAAGAATGGTGCCTTTTGTCATGATCGTTACTAAATAAAGTCTAAAAGCAATACTATAATCACGCTAAAAGCAGCCATGCTGATGCCACAAGTTCAGTACAGATTGAGTAGGTACTTGCACGTATTTGCATATATGTTAAGAGCATACGGCATATACACAGGTTATGTGCGTATTAATTAGTTAACTATTGCTTGCTTTAATGGTGAATGACAACACCGTGAGGAAAACCGCATGTCTGAAAGATTTTCATAAAGTTCTCGAAGATATGTGAAGTCTGCCAACCCACACAGGACTAGGGTGGTAAACTATGGCCTAATCCTTCTCACACTGAGAAGATGGCTGTGCGTAGCGGCGTAACCATAGTTTATACACAGGGCTGATAAATAATATATATGGCCAAGAAGAAGTGCAACAAAGAAATCATGTAGTCTGAAATTCTGAATCCAAGATTTATTAAATAGTAAATACTTACCATAAATCTGTATAGTAGGTTCCAGCGCAGGATATAAAGGAATCACTCATCAGTTAAAATGATCATAAAATAAGCCTTGCTTAAGATAAACCGAGTCTCATCTATGGGAGTCACTAAGTCCAAAATTGCTAAATCACAAATTTCTAACCCTAAACGAAATGATATTATTTTATATGTTACTGTAAATTAAGCATATCATAATAATAAAAAGATATTCGATAACCATCTTCTTATCCTGAAAACTTTTCTAGAAAC
Organism: Catocala fraxini; assembly: GCA_930367265.1. Classification (NCBI taxonomy): domain Eukaryota; kingdom Metazoa; phylum Arthropoda; class Insecta; order Lepidoptera; family Erebidae; genus Catocala; species Catocala fraxini. The sequence goes on along the minus strand of OV884026.1, from coordinate 11,327,432 downwards.
TCTACCTTACATTAAACTTAGTTTCCGGACATATTTATTGCACTTTGCAGTTTCTTAATTAATTAACTAAAGATAGCTAATCTAAGCGAATCTAAAAAGAACAATTTTGTCTTTATTTCTCACAGATCAACTTTAGATAATATCTTATATAATTAAGTAACTTTGCAATACCTGATAATTACTTATATCAGAAATATAATAATATTTCATCACATACACACAACACCATCTAGCCCAAACTAAGCAGAGCTTGTACTATGAGGTACTAGACAATGGATAAACATAGAGATATACTTCTTTTTGTAAATACATACATATTATACATAGAAACACCCAGACCAAGACAAACATCCATGTTGACATCCACGCGACCTCAGGCGTGGCAGTCAGTTACACTAACCACTACGCCATCGAGGCCGCCAATTATAAATAATATAAAATATCACCATACCGTAAATTATTATTATACAACTATTAATGACTTTTTAAATTGTAAATTTGTTTTGTTTTGGTTATCAGCACTGATTAAGAACAATTTAGCACAACGTAACCGTTGTAAAATTCTTGCTGATGGCGCAAGTCGAACTTAGAGTTCAATGGCAACGTTAGGCAAAATGTATCGACTGTCGGTGGTAAGAGATACCACATTTATTGGTCCAGTGGCAAGGTCGGCCAGCGGGCGGGCACTACTTTATAGTGCGTGTAATGCGCGCGCGCCCAATACTTGCTGTGTCCGAGCTCGGTCTGTGTGAGTCCGTGCGTGCAACTTGCGTGCATCCGATACGATTTAGCGAGCCTATGATCATGCAACATATTATTAAACACAATTATTTAACGTGCTCTTTAACACAGATGATGTGAACTGCTAATGTGTCAGTGTTGTGTTATTTTTCATTCAAGCTTCATTGAATGAAGTGTTTATTTATAATTTTTGAATGAGGTGAGTTTTGTTTACAGTTCTTGAACTTTTAATTGTAGGTGCTTTATTTTAGTCATTATTGAAATATTCTGACGGTATTTATTTTAACAAAACTGTTTATAGTTTTACGGCAAATTGTGTCTAGCTCAAGAAGTTGGAAGTTAATTTACAACTTAGTTGTACAACGTAGTAGTTATAATTTTAATTTATGAGCCTAAGTACTGTGGAACACATATTATATTAAATAACATAGGTACTTCTACTTACCTAAAAGTTTAATTCACTTGCCGTAGAATGAAACATAAACGCCTTGGGAGCCATAAGTTTATAAGTGTTTGTAACAAACTTTACAAAGTTGTGTGATTACGCTAATCGTAAAATTTTCACACTTGTATGTTTAAATGTTAATAACGTGTGCTAATTTTAGTCTAGTATTGAACTCGTGGTTATTTATTACATTTAATATATCTACTTTTATCCATATACATTAATAGGCTACTTAGTGCCAACATATTATTTATTTCTGTTGTGGCATTTGTCGTGTATTATTTGATGTTAAAATCGTTGCAAGTTTTTATAATGAGGACGCATAATATTGTTTTAATTTGGACTGCGATTATAATTAATTCTAATATTAAGTAACCTCGTTTTTATTTATCGTATCGTATCGTATTGTATTTAACTGTCAATTACTGTAGTTCCATATCGTTTACCGTACGTACCATGTCAAGAATTTCTTATTGCAGCTAAGTCTTACAACACCTACGGGATGTGACGAGGATTAACCAAGAATACTTAAATAACCTTTATAAGTACATATATATTTCTACGTCACTAGCTTTCATTTAATACCTCAAGTATAAAGGTATAATTGCTTAACTCTCTATTAAAATGCTTACTCGCTATCGGAAGCCTTTCAAAACTCGATTTAAACTGGAGTTACCTCCGATGCCGGTTGACAACAATGTTCAACCATTTACTTAACAAACGCCATTGCTTAAAGTAACGAAAGAGAGATACAAATTTCGCAATCACCTTGTCCATTGAAATTATAAATGCACACTACATAAATTAATTAAGTTTCATTATATTTTGACGGTTAAACTAGCCTCCGGCATCAAGCCTACATGTGTGGATAAAATAACCATCACATACTTATAAATTATTCAAAACAGATTGCCCTCAACATACTTATTTACAAAAACAAAATATATTTTATTGACATTTTACTAGGTCAACACAGTGTTTCATTTGTTACAACCAACGCACAATATAATGTATGATTTTACAATAAACTAGATTTTGCCTTCGGCGTAGCTTGCGTTAAGGTATATTTTTTACTGGATGAAAAGTGAAAAGAAAGAACCCTATGTTCTTTTCTGTACCCCTGACAACATGTATGCAAAATTGCATGATGGTCGGTCTAATAGTAAAGGTGTAAAAGCGTAACAAACAAGCAAAGAAACTCACATTCGCATTTAAATATTAGTTAGGATACAACAAATACGTAGGTACTCAAGAACTGAGAAATGCAGGATTTGTACATTGATACGTTATTTTATAGCTATTGAACAAACGTCACTAACGATGTTCTCTAAGCGTCAAAGTACGTGTTAATAAATAGCACTAATACGGTAATAGCTTGGCAATCAATCAGCTTTGACGCACTTGTCATATCTAACTCTTACGCAAGAGACATATTTTTGGAATGTCATGTCATGAATCATGGGTCATGGGCATCACCTAACACGAACGGCACGATGCAGTATCCTAAAATTAGGATAGGCTTCTAAACTTTACTACTCAGTCAAGTTAAAGACACAAACAAACTGCAGATACACACTACAAATTCGCCAATTGTAGACATGCTGGCATCTTCCCAAAAAAAAGGAGTTATGTACTCATTACTAACGTGGTTGCAAGGATATTATATACTTGCTAGATTTATCCCGCGGCTTCGCTCGCATAAATGTAGGGTATGTTATTTTTGATGCCCAGGGTAACAGTACTTTTTCTAGATGAAAGGTACCTGTGTCCTTTTCTACACCCCTGACAACACGTAAGCAAAATTTTATCATGATCGGTCGAGTAGTGAAGGCGTGATAGCGTAACAATCAAATAAACTCACATGCGCATTCTTAATAAGGATGTCAATATTATATCACATTCTTCTATTTAGTCGTGCGAATATATAAATTAATTGTAATTATTACGATAGGTATATACATTTTTGTGAAATACATATTGAATATGTGTATAATAGTTTAGTTTTGGTTACTAAGAATTTGTGTCTAATCTAAACGACTAAACGAACAGCACTCTATAAAAAGAAAATCGACGTTTTAATATATTATGTAACCCATATTTTATGTAAATAACTTATTCTATGGTAATATTATCTAGGTACATAGTGAATTTGACAACTGATTATATTCTTTGCTTTTTCCTTTCTGTCATTAACCTTATCAAGAGTTTTATAAAGTAAATATTTGTTTTGAATCAACTAATTTACGTTAAACGCTTAGTACTAAAATTTTAGATCTGTTTTTTGACAAGAAATTCTAAGCGAAAATCTACCACATTCATTCTGAATTATCGTGAACATTGGCAGGATGCCATGAAAGTTGTAAATACTCGTTAACGATGGTACCCGTAAGGTTTGCCGAGATATTCTTGAATAAGAGTTAGTTATGATTTTGTACAAACATCACAATATTTAGTACAAATAATATAATATAATATTCTACCACATACACACAACACCATCTAGCCCAAACTAAGCAGAGCTTGTACTAAGGGTACTAGACAATGGATAAACATACATATATACTTTTTTTTTGTAAAAATTGTTATACATAGAAACACCCAGACCAAGACAAACATCCATGTTCATGCACACAAATGTTTGACTTGTGCGGAGATCGAACCCGCGACCTCAGGCGTGGCAGTCGGTTACACTAACCACTACGCCATCGAGGCCGACAAACGATATAATGATTAATCAACATCAACAATTAAAGAAACAGCACGATAATCCTGAATTTAAATTAAAAAATTATATCAATTAAATCTAGGTATTATTTGATTAAGTTTATGCGCAAGGTACAGGATGCGATATCGTTTACTTCTTCAGTTATTGTGAAATCTAAAAGGTCAAACCCATTCAAAGTTAAATGCTTAGGACATTAAATGCTAGGCGTATTAGTAAACAATATAGGAATCTCGTAATATATGCCACAGCGTCTGTCGAAATCAGATATCAATGTTAAATACGTGAACTGACATAATTTATGAAGATAATCTGTTAAATACAATTAACCAAATATTCTGCCTTATGAATATTAAACATGTAGCAATGTATCTTCCTTGGACCTCATTTATAATTATAACATATCACACATTCACGACTTATCCCCAAGCAGTAGGCAGAGATGTATCACATGCACATTTCGCCAGATGTGTTTTAAAAATATTGGGCGGGCTTTAATCATAAACTGTCTAACTAATATTATTGTAACTAATATTATAAATGCGAATCAGAGTTTGTTTGTTTATTTGTTACGTTTTCACGCCTTAACTCTTTAACTGATCATCATGAAATTTAGCATACACGTTGTCTGGAAAACGACGGAAGGTACCTTTGATTCAGAAAAAAGTTCTGTTCTCGAAGGATAGAAATTTATGAACTAAATCTAGACTAAAGCGAACGAAGCCGCAGGCAAAATCTAGTAGTAAACATAAGTTATAGGTAATTATAATTTTCTATGGAATAGTAAACGAAAATTGTCAAATATGTCCTTTTGCCAATGTTTATAGAGTTATTTACAATTCAGCAAGGAACACTCCCAGGCCCTATGACGTCTGCGCTAGTGGTCCCACATAACAGAGGGCAAAAATTTTACCGACTACCGCGTTACTACTACCTTTTTTTTTACTCTGTTCTACTAAATATTATCTTACAGAAAAACTGAATAGTCTTGCCTGAATCTTACGAGAATTGAACCCGAGAGCTTATGATCGCACGCCCGCGCCACATTCTAACTAAATATTATAAATGCGAATGTGAGTTTGTTTATTTGTTACGCTGTCACGCCATAACTACTCGACGAATCATCATGAAATTTGTCATAGATGTTGTCAGGGGCACAGAATAGGACATAACATATACGCGAGCGAAGCTGCGGGCAAATCTACTTTTTTTATAAACGCTTCGTGTGATACTTACTGTCAATCTCTAGAGTAAAAATCTTACTGTCCTATTAAGTGCTTTGTTGTGCATACCAACCCAGCAAGACCTTTACGAAACTGATTCAACTCTATGAGGATGCCAGTTTCTATACTACCGGTCACAGTTTTGCAACAAGTAAACCCGTTTGGCGAACATGTATGGTATGTTTAAGCTCACGTGATTTTGTAATTCGACGCACACGTCACAATTGCAAATAATTTACGTATTTGATTAAAATATTAAAATTAATCAATACTATAATATTTATAGGCGAAAAATGATTAAGAATTCATAATATTAATCTTGGTCATGATAATGATGACGTCATGATCAAGATTAAAACGCACTTTTAAAGTTGTATAAATTGTAAATATTAATGGCTTCTTTAGTTTTAACAATATTTGTAACGAATGTGAATGAACCATATCATTCTTACTTATTTATAGAATGCCGACCCGCCCCAGCTTCGCACGGGTAGAACAAAATATTAATAAATTATACACCTAAATCTTCCTCATGATCACTCTGTCTATCGGTAAAACAGCATAAAAATCCAATCGGTAGTTTTTGCGTTTATCGCAAACAGACAGACAGACGCGACGGGAGACTTTGTTTTGAAATATGAAGTGAGAGTCATACACATAGAGATAAAGGGGAAGGCATATGGGTAAGTGTACAGGTATGTGTATTCGATCACATTGAGATCCCGGGTGAAGCCAAACGCTATTGGTGTTAGCTGTAAGGACATTCTCAGTATCTGACACAGTCTGATAAATTGATTGGCAAGCGTTAAACTCGCCTTTAAAAACAATGGTTTTTAAACATAGCCAGCTAAACGTAATTGTGTTATACATAGGTATAACATAGGCATAGGCCTAAACCTTTGAGAATTGATTGTAGTAGCGTAGTGTCACTTATGCGATCGCCTGGCACTGCGCCGAGTATTACGGGTTCGATAGTTCTTTCGAGTCTGGATGTTATTTGTGACCGTTTTTGTTTTTTTTTCTCTTAGTAACCGAGGCGATGTTGAGGTCCCTACTTTGACGGTCTGAGAAGGTGCTTTTTCACTTTCTCGGTTCTTTTCGCCCCGCTTAAAGGACCCAGGATTGAAGGAAGCAGGCAATATGTGCCTTAGCAGAGAATTTCATGCCTTGATCGTTCGGCAGAAATGTTTAAATGTTTATAAAGTCGCCAGCGACACAGATGTTTTTCTCAAGCGAGAGTTGTCTTTTTAATAACAAAGAAAGCAATTAATTACACATGCTATGGTATACATATGTAACACATAGCCTATGTCACTCGGGATTACTGTACACTCGAAGAGTAAAAGCAACAACAATGGTTGCAGAGACACCAAGTACAAAAAAGATTTGTTTATTTTAAGTCGTATATAAAATGAGTTGCATAGATAATACAACTCTTTAAACAATAATAAACAAGTACGGACTGAATGGTAAGTGATTACTGCAGCCTACTATCGCTTACAATACGAAGGATGAGATAGATATTTAAACTTAAAGGACACTTACTCGCCGTGCGAAAGTAATAATGTTCCTGCCTTTACATCTTAGCATCGAGCAAACACGAGATTTCAAAACGAAAATGCGCCTTACCTCAGTGTATACTAGCTAAGATACTCAAACAGTGTCCACAATAAAATACTATGCAAAACATTCACCGTACCAGGTCAAGTGACTTGTTGTAATTCTAAAAGCCTATAGTCTCGCCTTGTTATTACTTCATATAAAACAACGTGATATGCTGTGACAGTTTCCTGAGCTGACTGTTACGAGCCTCCACGGGATTAAATTCTGTAGAGCATCTTCGTGAATTTGATTCGTATTTACTGCGACGGCAGCGGCAGTGACATATGAAATATTTAAGTGGGTGGTTATTACAATCTGAAACAGACTTGTGCTTTTATTTAAAGTGTTTATATCATACACCGTTGATACAAAGAAAAGCGCTTTATACGTCAGTTAAGAGACTCACACTTACTGTACGCTGTTCTACAGATCACTTACAAGGTGATGGATGAATATAGCATACATTCTCACGAAACATTATAGTAATTTTCCCTGGTCCTTCCTACTTATGCTGCTAATTCTAATCTATTACATATATCTTTAAAACCACTTCTTTAATACAAAACGCAAACAGTCAATAAAAGAGCTTCTAATAATGAAATAAATCCGATTTGCCGAGTGAGAGTTATACGCACGTACCTATATTTTTATTATATGTTACTTTTCTATACATACATAATCGCCAGTATGTGTATGAGAACATCGAACAACGTCTTATGTAGCAAGTAGTACGGTTTTAGAAATTAGGGGCAAGAGAAGCAGGCCTAAAAATTTATCATTATGTACCTATATTCCGCCATAATTGACTGACCGCGACTCAATTATGTCATCATCATATCAAGTTACAAATATTAAAATACGATTCAATTAATTAAGTGATATCGAATTTATCAATATATGGATGCAAGATCATACAATTTTCGAATAATCGATTTCTTTTTTGAAGTAATTACATATCGTTAATGAACTGAATACTTTTGTATTGCAGAATTGAATATTGTTGAGATGCATTACAAATTTAGACATACTATGTCATTCTTAAAACAATGCAGGTTTTTTGACCTTGTTCATGTTGATCAACACCGACAGACAATCACAAGATTTAAGATAAAATGTTACAATTAGCTGTTTCGAAACTCCCTTACAAAAGATAAACAACTTTTGACTTTTAAAACTTGAACCTGGCTGTATGGTGCAGTTGTTTGTGCAACTCAGTGCTAGCGGGAAGTTTTTAAATAAAGATTTATTATGTGCTGCTTTTGAGCAGTTGCCAATTCTTATACACGTATTCATATTACGGATCTTACGCTGAATTAATCTTTTTGTGGAAGTTTTATATAAAGCCTTTCTTATTCGCCGACTAGTGTCTGTTTATGTTTTATTATTCGTCTTGTTAACGATTTATTGTTATAGATACACGCAATGTTAACAAATAAAGATTTGTAAATATGTATGTATTTTAGCGTCCAATCGCGTGAGTGTATTAACTTTTGAACGTGTTTATGTTCTTAACTTCTATTTCGACACTTGAATAGGGTAGAGCAATTGTTTTTTTTTAATTGTCACTATTAGTATCTTTGGTAAAAAAAACAGTTACAGTTTAGCAGAAGACAATCAAGGTTTCTAACTTGCTTATTAGATATTTAAGATAGACAAATGTCTGTCTTGCATTTGTACGATGTAACCGTTTCACAGATAAACAACGCACACATAATGCTATGTGAGAGTACAGATCGCGATAGCCATTTATTTTATTTATAGAAGTCACAGACATCTTTAAAATGCAAGGCGCGAAGAGCTTGGTTACTACGAGGTTAAAATAAACACGTAGCCTTTAAATAATGGAACAACATAATGGGCGTTGCTACAATTCCATAAATCAATTAACGCTGCTTTTTCTTCTTACCTTTTATCTCGATTTATCGCAACATTTTGGATAGTTTACAACGTACAGAAATGAAGAAACGATGTAAATGAACTTACTCTGCAAAACATTCAGACAGTTAAGACCTAAGTTTCCCATAACCATGGATGGTAAGACATATTGAAAACGTCCGAGAATGGTTAGAGGTAAAGAAGATGTAGGGCATAGCGTGATCCTCGCTTAAGCCTAAGATTTTTCACAAACTAGGAAAGTATAGAACTTCACAGCCTTCCAAGATCGGTAAGAAAGTGCTCTGCCTATTGCCCCTTGAACTAAAACGTGTAGTGACGCACGAGTAGTGTTTCCTTAGGAAAACGTTTACCACCAGAGAATACTTATTTGTCATTTCTGTAGTATAAACATTACAAAACATAAAAGTGCAGAACCGCAACAAACCCCGTAAAAAATAGCTTTATTTCTATTAGCCTGTTCGTGCAGTTATTTTATGTATTTAATCTAATTGTAACATCGCGAGCCTTTTCATTCGTACATCTAAAATAACAAACAAAATATATGATTTAGAGATTTTGGTGGCAGATAAAGGGAATGTGTTACGTTGGTAGATGTGTATCATAGCCTACATTTTTTATTCTGTTTTATTGTATCGGATAACTACAAAAAGGGGTTTTCGAATCCGCGGCATTCACGTGCCTGCTATATGTTCGTGACGTTATAAAACAAGAGCTTTTCTTTTTCAATTTATAAAAAATTGCATCACGCTGTGTCTTCAAATGGTTAGCCAGAGGCATGGCATGTCTATATACATTGTGCTATAGATGTCCTACGTATTAAAAAGCGAGTCTGGTGCCGTATATCGGGTATAATGTCCCGTGCTGATGATGAGTAATTCATGACAGAAAATAATCCAGAATCACTCTGGAATCGGTCTCAGAACCTTACGATCGATAGTTATGTAAGCTCCACTGGATCCAGCGAGCTGGTCTAGTTAACATTTGGCAATAAATAATGCACCAATTTCACACCATGAATAAAGGCAATAAGTATCCAACACACTTGAGGCGAATCTATTTAATATTGTCTATACTTGGCACGGGTCCAAATTTCGTTGTAATACAGTTCTGCCTAGACCGTAAGGAATATACACGCGATGCTAAGCTAAAAAGTTTCAGAGTCTTTTGTTTTTGCGAACTTCATTATACGTAGTTGAGTAACATTGCAAGTGAGAACACAGCATGGCTTGTTGTCTAAAGCTAACAATGATGAATTGGGTCACGTTACATCGCAACATTTGCAGTGTTATGTTGTTATCTTGTAGTAGCGATCCGTATCCTTCTGAATCCTTCAATTTCGCTGAGATAATAAGCTAACTCTCGTATGTTTTGTTTGTTATATGAACAACAATTCACATGACGTGTGCCTTATACAATACTAGTTTTTGTTCGTGGTTCCGCTCGACTGGTGTATCTTTAAAAATAGGTTGTGTAGTGTAATAGTCTATGCTTACATCTATACTAATATTATAAAGCTGAAGAGTTTGTTCGTTTGGTTGAACGCGCTAATCTCAGGAACTACTGGTCCGAATTGAAAAATTATTTTAGTGTTAGATAGCTCATTTATCGAGGAAGACTATAGGCTATGTAACATCACGCTATAACCCATTGGGGCGGCGCAGTAATCATAAACGCGGGAGAAACCGCGAGCACATCTAGTTATACATACATAAATTAAGTAACTTTCTATTAGTTATAGAATTTTTAAATTAGCTTATTATTACAGAAGTTAATTGTTTGGATTCGAAGATTGACTAAGTTTAAAAATGGGTAAGCGTTATAAGCACGTGAAAGGGAAATTTGGAATAGCGAAGAACATAAACATTATTTGATTTTGGAGTAAGCACAGGCTGAGAATACCTTAGGCCAAAGAGCGTACATGAAAAATTATTGAGGGTTAATGAAAGAAAAGGTATGGCAGATGGTAGCAGATGAAAAACTATATTCTCTGATTTTCTGCGTACCACTCCTAGAAACAAGCATGAAAATACGTAAGATGTGACTTGCAACCCCTGTAATAACTACAACTTTCTGTCCACGTTGTTTAACTAAATATGTAATGTATACACTAGTGAAATTCGCATGTATTGACACAGAGATTACGCACATAAAGTATCACACAACAACTGTTGCTAGTATAAGCTGAACTGTTACTAAACCCGTTGTATATTGCTTGAATCAACGATTGAAACATCTCAGATCTATACTAATATTATAAAAAGGAAAAATTTGATTTTTTGTTTGTTTGTAAGGACTTAACTCAAAAATTAATTAACCGATATACAACATTATTTCATAATTTGAAAGTTACATTATCATTGAGTAACATAATAAACATAACATTTAAGAAGTTATATTTTATTTAAAGTAACGTACTGTTTCTAATGTAATCTAACCTATTTTTACGCAAGCGAAGCCGCGGGCAAAAGCTATATCAAATAAATACAAAAGTATCCGAATGACTCCTGAACCGCTGAATTGCAAATTTCTGTAAAATAAGGCGAAAGCTCAGCCGCTAAGAGCGGTATTGTTTTTTGCGAACTTCGAATTGCGGCGACCGGCACCGCTATTCTTTTCTCAACAAATACATCGTAGGTATTTATATGGGGTCAGTTACTTTCAAAATAGGTAGCTATAGCAGGCCTGTTAACGTATATAAATAATTAAACAAGCGTCTTGTGCCAGGTGAAAATTCACATCCATAATTGAAATTAATCACATTCCCCGACGTTTAGGTTGCTTTTCAAGAGCCATGTCCCCGTAAACATGGCTGCTGAAAGCACCGATCCGACCGATACGTCGAAAAATGTGTAAACTTAAATATAAATAGTTTTAATAATTCAATTAGCTTACCTACCTTTCTACTTACTTACCTACTTATATATTAGTTACAGTTTTAAATTTATGTATTAAAGTGTATTTTAATTTCACTGAATGACAATTGCGTCAATAATGCAATAGGTTGATATCAAACTACCGCTGTATTTGACGTCCGATGCCATTATTACAGCGTCGTCGATTCACAAAATACTTATGTACTGTAAATGTGCACGTTGTCGTAGAGTATTAATGAAATGCTGCAAACCGCTTACCGTACCGGTAAAAAAGCAGTTGCCGTAACTCTTATCGCGTCACGTAAGTAATAGGGTTAACACACAGCGTTGAGCATGCTATATACTTCATACATATAAAGAACCGCTAAGCTATAATATGTATACAAGTATAATAAAACTAAAGAGTTTGTTTTTTTGTTTCAATGCGCTAATCTCTAGAACTTCCAGTCGGATTTGAGGCTTAGTGGTCGATCGGAACGAATTGCGCGCAACTACACTTTTAAAATATTTTATTTTTAGGTTTCGATTCACACATGTTATTTTTCAGACGGGTCGTTTTGCACACTAATTAGGTCGAGTGTGTGAATCGTCACTTAAAGAATTCTTCTTTTAAAAACATATCATATCGCACAAGTCGTGCGAAACAACCACTAAGACGGATTTGAATAGGATTGAGGCGAAGTTAATTTCGCTATAAATAAAATTGTGCTTTCTAGTTAGAAAACCCAATTTTTGAGGTAGTTTATAGTAATCATTAACGTGAACGGTGAAACCACGAGGGACAGCTAGTATGTTTATATAAAAGCACGCAAAAGCTTATTATAAATACGTACAGTATTAGTAATAGGTACAGATTTTAAGAGAGGTTGTGAGTTTTAACAAGTATTCTCTAATAGGCTCAACCTTTTGCACCTAGCAACTAACCTAAATATAACTTTTTAACTAACTATTAAACTTCGCCGTTCGTAAGTGGTACCTACTTAGAAACTTAGACGGATAAATATTTCTGAATTTGACTTTGTATAAAGTGGAAAGCAAATTAAATGAAAGGTCAAGAGGTCTTGTTCACGATGCAGGTAATAGGTGCGTGTTGATACACTTAAGCGTAAGAGACCGGCTCAAGCTAAACGTGCAAGTAACCCGTATGATTTACAGCGCAAGAAAGAACGAAGACAGGTCAATAAACGGGAAAGTTCATGAAAATATTTAGATATTACTTACTCAAACACTCGTAAATCGTTAAACGTATTTGGACTAATAGACTACGGTCAGGTTTACCACATAAGACATCAAACCTTTATCTCGGTATGCGTTTCCATTGGGTTCAAGAATATACAAAGAAAGCGATATACCCAAAAAGCACGCCACTAGTACTTACAATTATATTTCACGAAATTGTAGCCATATAAAACAGCTGGTCTTTATTCGGCATCGAAACCGGTCGCAATTATGGAAACAGCACATTCGTACACCAAATAGTTCGTGTAATCAGTAGTTATTCTCCAAGGATGTAAAGACACGTGGCTCATTCCGCAATATGAACTAGGCTTAACGTAAATTATCGTGTCCAGCCTACAGATAGTTTCATCAGCAACCGATCATACCTACCAAGGACACAAGATCATTAAGCCTCGTGTGTAAGACGTTACGTGAACGATTTTACAACAAGCCTCTTTATATGTTAATCTCATTCTATTTAACCATTTATAGCTACTGGATTTCCTATAGATTTTTTTAGTATGACTGTTTATATGGTGGCATGGTTGGCCTTGGCGGTGAGTTAAATTTATGTTCTGTATAATATACTGATTTAAAAGCAATCCATATTGATATTATCAACGATACGCAACACTGCTATGACGATCGATTTTTCCTATAAATATGGCTTGGACTCTGGAAAGGGACATTTTAAAAGGAAATGCGATTTAGGTCGTGATTTGCAGATACATTTGTTTAGATATAATTTTTACGTCTCGGAGGTCGTGGCGATACCTTCGCCTTAAGCCCATAGAGACCCCGTTTACCCCATTCGAAAATTATAGGTAGGTCGTTTATTAACTTTTGAAACAGACGACACAGTAAGGTTTTTTCCGTAAATACGAAATATTGATACGACGTATTCATTTATATATTTCGGTCGAGCTTACGTTACTCATTCTCGTAAATTAAATTTGTGTGGAACGCAAAAAAATATTACTGCTCTTTATGTTTAAGATTAACCAATCATAAAGGTTAGCATATGGAGCATTAATAAATTCTCTGAGTGATATATTTTCCTTTCTTAAAATACTTTTCTTGCTCTAATATCAAAAAATATAGAATAATGCTGTATAATATTCATGTAAAAGTCACTCACTTTTTTACAGCCATAAATCACTTAAGTCTAGAGAGATGGAAGATATGAATTCTTATTATCACCAAAACATCAATTTTCTTTTACATCTATAAAAGCGATGTTCTTATTCATATTCTTGTTTCGGTTCTAATAGAAATTCATATCTAATAACAAAATATTGTCAATATTTCGTTATTAGATAAGAATGTCATAGGAGGGAATGATAACTTGTTATAAGGGTGAACTTGATATTGAGATTAAATCTCTATAGGTACCTGAGATATGCTCAAAATGTTTACGAAAAGGAAATGTATTGCCTTATATGTAAAATATACCTACAAATTCTAAAGAATATGCATCGCTTAATTGAGCATACTTGGCCATTTGGATGTAACAGAGCCTCCGGCTCGTCAAATTTGCAATGCTAGGCAAATAATTAGATACTCTGCGGTAAATCCTGCTTGTCGTAAAACGCATCTATGTATAAGGAACCGATGGAAATATATTCCTGTATATATTCCTGATTATATTTTATACGTCGCTGTATAAAATATAATCTTTGAACGAGGAATACCTTGTAGTTAGTATAATGATTAAATATTAACAAAAATAACATGAAAGTGTAAAGGGAAATAATCATATTTATTATACACATGCAAATGTACAATTTCGCAATGAGGTATGACTACACATTAACATATACTCGGTTGATCGATGCAACTTGTGACAATCGTCCTCTACATCCCTACACTATAGCTCGTTCATAGACAGTTCATACCTTCAACACTTAATTAGTGTTTTAAGTAAAAAGTGTTTTTACTTAAAACACTAATTAAGTGTTTAAAGTGTGTAGGTGTAAATGTAAACCATTAAAACATAACATATTTAAAAACTTACAGTCATTTGACTCTAAGTTGTACCCCTTATTATTAAAAGCTTCGTTCTAACTGACATACTTTATTTAAATTATCCTAAAACACAATCTATACAACCATACATAGCCTATATCTCTGAAGGGGTAGACAGAGGAATACTATACCCACATTTCATCAAATATAATTGTTTAGGTCCCATGTAAGTATGGTAATTATACAAAATATATACTGTAATGAGATTATGTATAATAAATAACACATAATTTACATCTTTTCTACCCGTTAAAACAGTTCTTAGTTATCATCGACGCAGTATGAAACGGTAACGGGCAAATAACATTGAAGCTTGTGGCAATTCCAAGAATTTTGTAATTGCTGTCGCCGTGAAATACCGAACGAACGAAACACGCCCTTTAGTGTTACTGTTAAATTCTGCTCACTAATATATTATTATAAGTATAGAGATTCCTTCATGGTTACATAACGTGAAGCCAGTCATTAAGAACGTCTTTTATCATTAAACTTTGTATCCGTTATTCAAATGTTTGTAGAATCGTCCGCGACACAAGAATTATTCCTAGTACAAGACTAGTCTTAAAAAACACTGCACATAAAACTCTTTGCTTATTAATTCGCTTATTTGTTATATATTTTCTCGAGGTAATCTATAACTACGTTTAATATACTTACCTAACATAAACGCTATATAACGCTAACGAAACATGTTCGAATTGCCCCATATTATGCCCTAGATTTCAAAACTATTAGCATATGGCATAGCAATGCATCCACTTGCATTCGAATATTATTCGAATCCAGTTGTAACCTCACGATTAGACCTTTGTGCGTAAGTGACCGACGCAAAGGGTGTTCGGTTATTCATACCATTTGAGCTTCGTCCAAGAAGACAGCAGAGGGCCGATGTTATTTTCTTCATCGTTTCTGGATTATTTAGAAGCCTCACCCGTTGGTCGCTCACGCTTCTGAAGTGTGAGGAGACATAAGCCGGTGTCTCCTCGGTCTCCATAAAGCCTGTAAATAAGGGGCTGTCGGTGACACCAACATAGAAGAGGTGTTTGTTGAATAAGCCTTGCCTGCCTGTTCTTATACCTTCTAAGTGGCGTCAGTTATTTCTAGTCAAATGTAACAGTTTGCGCAACAAATATTTATTTAAAGACGGTAGAGCGTCATAATTATGCAAAAGGGTTGCATTGTTGACTTAACTTTTTTTATTACTTATGTGTATTAGTTACTCTAACCCTAAATAATAATGCAAATAACTTTAGGAATTATTAATAAACTATGATACAAGCGATTCAAATCTGGTAGTAGGAGCAATAATATTGTTATGTATCTTATGTGGGGGCCGGTCAGTGCAGACCGGCGACACTTCGACCCAGTGGGATCTTTTGTGTCGACACTCTCCCAATAACGACTGCCATAGATGTTCATGGCAGCCGGGACCAACGGCTTAACGTGCTTTCCGGCACGGAGAGGCACGGAGCAGGCGATAATTGTCAATCAATACGCACATAATTTCGAAAAGTCATATAACTTCCGAAAATCAGAGGTGCGCGACGTGGGTTCGAACCCGAGACCCTCTGCATTTCAATCTGTTGGTCTCCCCACTGAGCTATCGCTGCTCTAAATAACATAATAACATTGTTAAATGACAGAAAAAGGATGCACGATACAAACAGCGACGTAACTGCTATTTAAATGCATATGTCCGAGGGAGACAGCGAGATCCCCAACTGCACATACTATACTTTATATTACACCCAAATTTAAAATATTAATTATTTCTTATTTTGCAACCAATTTTGATACTGTTTGCAAAAAAGATTTCCTTTGATTCCTATATGCTCTTGTTTGATTGAAAATTATGTATAAAATTAAACATAGTTAACTACAACTACTAGATTAGGTATAATAGTAGTCTAGTACTAGAAAAACTAGATTTATTCTTGCACTAGCGTTATTGTTTACTACATCATCTATGTTATATACTTTAAACTAAATCAAAAGTCTGTATATATGTCTGGCGAAAGCAAGACTTGCCTTTATGAGACCTAAAGGGTTGTCCACGAAAAGTAGGTCCAATACCTTAAATCTAGTTGTTCTAGTACTGGACTACTATTATACCCAACACGGTATCTATTTGGCGCGGTCAAAGTCTCATTAGTACTGTGTTCTCAGTACATTTGAATAACATTCGAATGCGATTATGTGCATCGGTAATACCTAACGCGACCATCGTTAATCTCCTCTCTGTGCTGGTTCACTGGGTGATTAAGCCATCGTATAGAGATAATGTATCTCTATACGTTTATGTATGTACATAATATGTTTTATATATTTTGATTAATTTAAGCGGATTAACTAACGGAGAACGTTAGACTACCATCCAGATTTCTCGAGTTCGATCCTAAGGCTGTATTTTCGAAGTTATATGCGTATTAAATAGTTAATTATCGCTCGCTTTAACTGTGAGGCAACTTGTATGTTTAAAAGTTCTCCATAATATTCTCGAAGATATGTGAAGTCTGACAACCCGCATTAGGCCAGCTTGATATACTATATAGCCTAACCCTTCTCAAACTGAGAAAAGGCCCGTGCCCAGCAGTGGGACGGTTTAATACTGGGCTGATATTATAACTACCAGATCGGCAGTGCTCGGTAGTTTTTAATTCATGGCAAGTATATGCAATATAATTTATAAAATATAAATATAAAATAATTGGATACTTCGTCGTTTGACAACACGAGTTATTGACACCACGGTGTGAATCGCACAAGGACGTTTTTTGAATTGGCTGTTTGGGACCATGGTGTGAAACAACGATGGACTCTTTTTGGCATCGTTGATTCGGACCAGTGACATTTTATTATAACTTAACAATCATGCACAAAAGTGCTTACACAAATTTTATTTTGAGACTGTTCTTGGGGAGGCAGACCTGTCAAATATTTAATATGTTTTTTTTTATTGTTTATTCCAGCCTTTTATGTCTAAGTTACGATGATTAATATAGATGATTTTTAGTACTTAGTTAGTTATTAGTAACAGGGTAATCTACCCTCAATCTGTGATTTTTTTAGTTTGCTTATTTTATCCCTTTTTATACTGATATGTAAAGATGATCATCTAATGATACACTCGAACTTGTGATCTTTGTAATTACATAGTTATTTGAAAAGTGAAATAATATACCCTTAATCTTGTTATTATTTATCGTTTGTATTTTCCTTTATTAACGCTTTATTTGAAATAATTAATATGCAATCCATAGTAACCAAGATTCCATTAAACATTTGATTGTAATTGTTTGTTTCAATAACCGTTTTCTACTCGTCAGTACATAAATCGCACTAGACTTTAAAATTTTTGATAGTGGTCCGAATCAACGATGTCAAAAAGAGTATTCGCTGTTTCGCACCACGGTGTGAAACGACGAAGGCAAAAAAGACATTCACCGTTTCACACCATGCTACAAAATTAATATGAAAATGGTCCCAAACAGCCAATTCAAAAAACGTCCTTGTGCAATTCACACCGTGGTATCAATAACTCGTGGTGTCAAACGACGAAGTACCCAAATAATTGCAAGCTGACTGGATAATAATCCACGTTTAAAGCACCACGATTTTGTAAAGGGAGCTTTGTTATATTATACGTATTCCATTCGATTGGCACGTGTCGATAAACAATCCTACGATGATGTTGCCTTTTTGTTGTTGCTTCTATGATACGCCTGTGTGAAAATTGTTATAAAACATTGTTATAAAAAATACAAATTATCACATAATGTACGCACAGCGACGCACCAACCTAGACTGTTTGGATTTTGAACTATTAGAAGTTGAACGCTGCGAATCGTGCGAGAGAGTGCGTTATATTTTTGTTACGCTCTATCATTACCATTACATCGACACCACTATGCACTGCCTTTCCGACAATTCTCTATTTTGTATGTAGCGTAGTTATGCGTATATAGGGTGTCTAACTTGATGTGTAGCCGTGTGTACACCGACGTGTATGACGTGTGACACGTAATGTGTTGTATGTATTTTATTAGGATACTAGATTTAGCCCGCGACTTCGCTCGCGTATATTTAGGTTAGGTTAGGTTACTAACAGTATTTTTTCTGTATGTCCTATTCTTTTTTCTTTTCTTTCTTCTTTTACAAAAGACAACACCCGCACTAGGAATAATTCCCGTGTTGCGGGAGACTTTCGGACAACAAACACAAAAAACACCAAGACTGGGAACAACCATTCGCGGATCACACAAAGTTTTGTCACGCGTGGGATTCGAACTCACATCACTCGTCGCAATGGCAGTGGCGAGGCGACCACTTAAATCACTATACCATCCGTGCAGTATTCTGTACCTTTGACAACGTCTATGCAAAATTTCATAATTATCAGTCAACTAGTTAAGGCGTAGCGTAGAAGCGTATCAAACAAACAAACTCACATTCACATTTATAATATTAGTAAGAATATTAGTTAGGATGACGATTCTAACAAAAGCGCATGCAGCTGTCGAGGGCTATATACCTACGCGATTAGATCGGACGGGCTAGTTGCACAGGTGTTTCGCGTCGTTGCTTTATATGATGCACACAACCCGCGCTGGTGCATTCTTTGCGCAGCCGCTTCGTATATAAAAGCCATATAAGTTGTAACGTATACATAAAAAATATTTAAATCCAAATGTAACCGCGAATACGCGACAAGAGTAAGGTAAGGTATCTTTAGTTATCTTTATAAATCGGATCTTTAGTGACGCTTGATGTAGCTTGGGAACCCTATGTATCGACAATTGTTTTGTCCTTATTTAATTTGGCATAACGAGTTAGGCATATTTTTTATGTCATATTAATACTTTGACATAATTGTTTTTTGGCATACTATTTCAGTAGGCATAAATATAATTTAGGCTAATGCTTTTTGCCCTAATTTTGATTGGCATAAAGTTATAACTTTATAAGGCATATTATATAACTTGGGTACCATAGTGTAACAATAGGTTAGGGTGCGGCGGAGGTTTCCCTTGGGCCACTCCTAAGCCGCCAACATGTTTATTTTATATACGAAAATTTTATTAAATTAGTATTTTATTAAACGTAAACACAAAATTTACAAAATTTCGAATAGTATGCTTAGCAATTATTATGCTTATAGTAGGTAAATATGCTTAAAAAGATTGTGCCTATACAGTTATGCTAAATGAATATTGTGCATAACTATTATTAGAATAAGTAAGCCATGATAAGTATGATGATATAAGATGATAAGTACATACTTATATAAGATGATAAGTATGCCATGTTAAATTATGACATATAATTTTATGCGAATAAATAGTGAACCATGTAGCTTATAGTTTTCATTGATCGATTCTTGATTTTAGTCATAAACAGTCACAGTTTGCTGTTACTGAAATAGTTTAGTTTCTATAATTATTATAAGTGGATAATATATCAACTACAAATCCATATTAATCTGGAAATACCATACTAATATAAACAGAATAGCAGATATAATTAAAATATAATATGTCTGGCCGCCGGTGTGCCGCTGCGACTCAATAGTTTAAATATATGAACAAAAAGATGTTTAATGGAGTGTATAATATTTTCCTTATAAGCGTCTGCGTTTCCTCGAGCGATGATATTCATCCTCATAGACCGCTATTGTAACTGATCCGTAAAGGATAATAGCTCTATCATACTTTACCAAACAGATGAATGACTTTATTTTCGTTGTATTATGCATAAGACGCTTTTTACGTCATAATCGCCAGATGTTTTATTCATGTTTCAAAAAGCTCTCTTAGTAGCTTATACCAGAATAATAATTAAGTTCATTTAGTAATTAATTTGTAAGAATAATGAATTGGCATCTATTGTTATGCTACTAATAAATTTTAAGACAGACCGCGAGAGGCCCAGGCTTTACTTCATCCTGGCAAATGCAGGGTTTTGTAACTTCTTAGGCCGTGACATTTTTAATATTAAGTAATTGTAAACAAATTTTTTTTTTCTGATGGACTAATTACAAAAATTTAAACAAAATTTTTAGTTAATGCGTCATCGTGTATGTATTTATTTTACAGTTCTTGAAATAAATAAAATATCAAAAACTAGATACTACCCGATTTTAACAGAGACAAATAAAAAGAAGAAAACTCTCATATGGTGGCTTTGATATTTAGCATAGTTAAAGTTTATCTAACGAACCAAGCAGAGATTGATAAAATTTAAAAATTAATTGTTTAGGTCGTATGTCGACCACTGATGTGACCTGGTCTTGAGTACGTTTTTTCAATCTTTGTAAAATCACCCACGATGCAAGCTTTAGGTACTCCTAATATGGCAGTTATCTTTGTAAAAAATCATTAAAAATTTTTCATTGAAATTCCAATTCTAAATTGTCCTTTAGACTTTTTTATTGCTTGTTATAATATAGGGCCATTGAATAGGTCATTTCATAGGATCACAGCTTAATTCCTATTACGGCGTCTACGTGGTCACGTAGGAGATCTCCTATTACACAAGCGCACGTGTTTATAAATTTGGTATCTGTTGTTTTACTGATGCACAAGTTTCGCCATAAAATCCTTAGAATAGCAAAGTCGTGTCGTGTACTAGAAAATGCCGCTTCCTTAATATAGATAGTTAAATATATATATTTATAAGAAAACTCAATAGCTTTTTTACGTTCAAAACATTGCTTCGTTGATAAATAATCATTAAATCAATATAAACTAGTTGTAATTACATTTTATTATTCATGCCAATTAAAGAGATTCAAAGCAATTTGTATAGGAATCAATTTAAGATTAAATTATTGATTCAATTATAATTGAATCAATATTTTTATTACTGGAGCTTTTATTTATTGTATTATAAATTATTTACATAAAGAAAGCACCAATCATAATTTACAACTTAACTAATATTAACAAAACTAACCACTTATAAGTAGAACAAAATGAAGAGTAACAAAATATGGGACTGTAAAAATTAATAAAAAAGGATGGCCGGTTTAGGCAGCGTCGTAAAATTCCTCAGCATCGCTGTCGACCGGGAGTGTGCCCAGAAGACTGGCAGCATTGCCACGCTGAATGGCAATGCTGATTCTTTGAGCCAAAAAACGTCCAGCCTTCTGGTCACGCGACGCGTCGATTAGCCGCTTAGATATATCTCTAAAAAGCGCACGAGTGCCCGGACCCCATGAACCCAGCGTCTCTACCCCAAACGGCTCGAAAACGTAATTACCAATTAAATTACTGTATTTACGCCGTTTGAGGTTTTACGCCGCTACAGCAACAGCACTGGCACAGCTCACCGTGCTCGGAAGATGTGATGGCGCAAGGGTGTCGACGCATATGGCGTCCCACACCAAAGGCCTACCGATTTTCCAAGGTAACAAAGACATACCATCGGGCCTCTTCCCATCGTCACGTACCAAGCCTATGGGTTCTAATACTGCTGGTACGCCGGCGGTGATAAGAGCACGACGGATAATGTCATTTAACTGAGCGTGTCGTGAAATACAACCAGCGCTTCTGCTGCAAGACAGCCCATGGTGTCCGAAGCTGTCGACGAATTTCATCATAAATGTTATCATAATTGAATCAATTATGATAACATTTATGATGAAATAATTATCAAGATAAAGGATAGTTCTATAGCTAGATCTTACTCTATTTTAGAAAACATAACCCTTCTTTACTAAAGTAGACAGTATTTATGTCATAAATAAATTGAAATAATCTCCATTTTTACGTATACTACCTATATTAATGTACAAATTTTATTTAAGCTGCGTTCGGATATACGGCCAATGTGCATTGTAAACACGTATCAGATCAGACACGAAAAGAATAATGATATTCACGATTGACGATGTACAATTTTGATGAACTTTGGCATGGATACAACTTTAACACTGAGGAAGATCATGTGGCTTAGAAAAGCACAAATGCAACCGTAAGAAACACGTAGTAATAATATTATACTAATTACATACATAGGTATCTATTTATTTGTATTAAAAATAAAATTAATATATATATTATATTTATTATTATAATAATATATTTACTGTTCAAAATATGGGAGAAATATACGTTTGCCTACAACTTTGGCGAAATATGATGATTATGAAATTTAAATATACGCGCATACTAGAAGAGCATTCACAATGTTCACTATGACCAGTAACGAGATTTATAGTTATGAGCTATGGTATCTTGCCTTAATTTGTCCATTACACTTACTTAAATGATTATAAGTATTTCTATACATACAGATACAGATGTAAACCCCTTTGTATCTAGCCAATTAATTTAGATAATTGTATATTCATGTTATAAATCAATTACATAGCCTTGCTTACGTAAACGTTGTCTTAATATCATCAATATTAAATTAGAGCTGGCCCGGTCCATTTGCCAAATTTATGCCAGCTAAATGTTTCGTTCGAATCTTGCATAAAGCAAATATTCAAGTAAACCGTGGTAAGTCGTTTCATAATCTAATTTGCATGTTTATAATGTCTGTGTAACCATCAATACAGATACTATTCGTAAGCTAAAAAGGTATTTAAAACCTCTTTAAAATAATGGCGTGTTAAACAATTTGCACGAATATTTTGGCTTAAAAGCATTCACTAGGAATTAGGCTACGACAACAAAGCCAGGCGCTCTAACTGTTGTTGCCAAACTGATGCCAGCTGCTTATTTTTACTACTTTCATGCATAAACATTTAACAAATTTTGAATAAGGTCACAGAGTCACCATAATAGTGCAATAACAAAATAATGATGCCTTATTTTACTTTATAATACTAGATTAGACTTAGCCGCGGCTTCGCTTACGATAATTAGGATTTTATCAAGAAATTTCTATCATTAAAGAACAGTTCTGGATGAAAGGCACCCTATTCCCGTTTTTGTACCGCTGACGACGTGTATGCGAAATTTCAAGATAACAAACAAACTTACATAACACAAGGTAACACATATGAAAGTCAAAGAAAATCTAAATACAAAAACGTTTCACAGTCAATAGTTACGATGATAAAGAACTTGTTCATGACAGTTCACTTCAAGGTTAAAAGAATAACTATAATAAGTATATTATTATAATGAAATGTAAATAATTTCATACACAATACTGATCAACACATTTGAGAACAATTCATAACTTCGGATGTTCCTCATTACACGTAGCGTGACTGATTACACGTAATCCTTCGAATATTAGGTGACGGTCACCCAACACTCATTTGCAATTCGGGTTACCGCTGTTATGCGTCAATATTATAGCCATTATTCAACAATTTCATTCACAGACTGATGTAATCTATGTTAAAACCCAGAGGTCATTGGCTTGACGTAACGTGCCAATGCACTTAATGTGCAAACAATTTGGTATTGACCTCGACTTCTAAATAAACATCGTAGCACATTTAAATGCTGAATCATAAGGTGTAATTGTGTAACATTTATTTGTGTATTAGTAACGAAAGTGAAACCATTGACCTTGTTATATTTATTGGCACTATACTT
The DNA here is from genome assembly GCA_930367265.1 of Catocala fraxini. Taxonomy (NCBI): domain Eukaryota; kingdom Metazoa; phylum Arthropoda; class Insecta; order Lepidoptera; family Erebidae; genus Catocala; species Catocala fraxini. The sequence goes on along the minus strand of OV884026.1, from coordinate 11,303,133 downwards.
TACTTGTTATATTTAGTACTAACCCGCACTGGGCCAGCGCGGTGGACTATGACCTAAACCTTCTCACATTAAGAAGAGGCCCGTACCCAGAAGTGGGACAGTTTAATACAGAGCTGATATTATTATATAGGTACTTTAAGTTTAGTTGTACCGATTTGTTATTAGATATTTTGTGTGTTGGTTTACCGCCATAGACTGCCTAGGTGCCAGTAGTGAATGTGATTGCTGTGAATAAGGGTCTCGGGTTAGATCTCTGAATCAAGCAAAATGGTATTTTGTCAGAAAATTCTCTTTAAGTCGTCTCATATAACGCGGGACCTTAAAACATAACTGGCAAAATGTGTATGTAATTTACCATTGCAAGCCCTTCGAATATAGCCGAGAGAATATGTGTTTTTAGTTATATTTAATACGTACTAGGTCAAGTAAATGAATCGGGCAGTAATTAAGTGCTATTGACTGAACTGAGCCCTACATTGAATATTCATTAAAGCGTACAGTACGTTGTGTCTACATTCAATTTAATATTCGCGACGAAACAACATGAAATGCAATTACCGTCTCACGCCCTACTCTGCCCCTGCGTGCCAATTGATCTGTGTGATCCTAGTTTACACATATTTCAATTATGTAAATTATTATTAATAAATAGGAACTGTAAATTATATCGCGCAAGGATTACGCTTGTCAGTGTTATTGTAGCTTAATATTTATTTAGGATTCAGGTGCTATCGTTACTCTATAACTAAGTGAAATTTGGTTTCAATCTAGGGTTTCTTTGTCAGTTCGGTACGTTCAATTATAACCGAATTTATGTATCTGTTTTCACTACGATGTGTCAGTGAACACGATCATATTCAAAGCTACTCCGTACAGGCGTAAAATTTAAAAAATATCGTTCACCATCGAGCTCTCGTTCGCGGAATCAGAGTGATCATGACTAAACAAACGCAATACACTGGTACGTTTCCTTCATGTGATAACTGGATCATATTTTTGTCTTTGCAGTTGCAGAAATGCTTCTGAAATTACTTGAAACGGTTGCCAATAATTAATAATCACTTTGTCCGCAGTTAGGATAAATAAAGGCTAACTAAAACATGAGGATCACCGCCTAGACACACTTATGTGTTGGCGGAGATGGCACCCATTACACAACCAAGGAATTGCTCAAAGACACTAAAGACAATGATGCATGATGTCTATGAATAATTTGACTTGAATACAATTATAAACACTGACTGACTAGAACAATGTCTTTATAATTATTACGCATGGATTACGGATCGTTGACTATATATGTTTGATTGTAAACAGGTGCGTTTTGCAGTATATTTCATTGCCTTCTTTAGTTATTAATGAGACTTATATTCAAGTTATTCAGGTCGTCCGAATGTCTTCGACAAGATTAACGACTTTTCGTGCCCTGGTAAGATGTTCCAGTTTCATACATATTTAAGAAATGGAGACTGGATTCAAATCGAAATTTATTATAAGAACCATTTATAGACATACTGCGGTGTAAAACTCTACTGATATTTTTATGATCAATGGATCCAATAATTATTAACGTGCTTAGATTAGCGTAGCAGTGATTCATCGTTACTGCAATCAACTACATACACTAATATAGAAATAAAATACACTTTGATGCAGCTTTTCAACTGTTGACAACATAAGAACTGTGTGAATATTGGCTTCATGCCAACGACACAAGCACTCAGCAGTTGTGCCGATTGCAGCAGTACTTCCAGACAGAGAACAGAGCATTGGCAGTTGATTTTCAGTGAGTCTTTGGCTCAAATATATGTAGATAGCACAACATGGACGAGATGTGATAAAATACATACAATTTCGTCACCGAGTTATCCTATTATCCGATGGCTTATACTATACATATAATACTAGTACTTATGTAAATTCATAAGATCGCAAAAAGTAATTGGATTTCCGAAGAATGTTCTGACAAGGGCAAGTAGAATTAAATTAATTCCGAAACGGAAACGGCACTACAGTTTCAGTATTTTGTAAGAATTTTTACTATAGGATTTACATTAGTTGTAAAGCATTCCTTCTTAATGACTACTGGCAATTATCCACCGAATAAAATTGGTCGGTTACGATCTGGACCAGTCGTTAAGGAGATCCATAAACTCCTATAAAAACTTGTTATTCGAATATGTACTATTATTATTCCTTTTTTAAGAACTAAATTTTATGATGATGACCTGAATGTGATGTGTGGGAAATATGAAAGTCTTATTAGAGGTATTTGTTAGAATGTATGTAGGAAGTAATCTATGGAATTGATTCTAAAATTCTTATAAATTTTCTCTCTTATGTCATACGTTATCTTCAAATGCCACTTCACACAAGCGAAGTGGCGGGTAGAAGCTAGTGCAGTAGTCAACCAACTCTGAACAGTGTCTGTGTATTTGCTTTTCGTGACGTCACACGATTCGCAATTCGAGAGGTGATGTCACCAAGAATGATTATATTATTATATTATTATATTATATCTCCGCGTAGCCGAAGGAATGTCACATGTCCCGCCGGCGGCCACGCCATTGATCCCATAGACCAAAAATACTTAAATTAGACATTAGGCCGCATATTTATTTAAATCAGCTGCTCTATGTTAAATTAAAACAATTACAAGAACAATTGATCCTATTAAAACTTTAATCCTATTAAAAATATTCGAACGAAAAGAAATGTCTGCGAGAATTATAACCTACCTATGTCTACTTTGTTTCAGTAATGAAGATTATAAGAAAACAACATGCGATGGTTCTTCTACTTTCTGTGTTTCACAGCCGTGAATACGACATTCAATGGCCGACGATTCCTCGATTACTGGACTGATATATTTCGACCCTTTCCAAGAAATCCGAAGGAAGGCTTTCTCGCTGATTACACACCAAAAGATCAAGAAGAGTTCGATTTTATTGTTGTGGGAGCCGGCTCCGCTGGGTGCGTCATCGCTAATCGTTTAACTGAAGTACCGCAATGGAAAGTATTACTGATAGAAGCTGGAGGTAATGAAAATTTCTTTTCTGACATCCCAATATTCGCCCCATTCCTTTCTTTGACGCCCATGAACTGGGGTTATAGTTCAATGCCAGAGCCCAGAGCGTGCAGAGATTTAAGAGGCAAAGTGTGTTTTTTGCCACGAGGAAGAGTTCTCGGTGGTAGCAGTGTGCTCAACTTTTTAATCTATCAACGAGGACATCCCGAAGATTACAATGACTGGGCTAGAATGGGTAATGAGGGTTGGAGCTATGAAGAAATCCTACCCTATTTCAAAAAATCTGAAAATATTGGTATTGATGAATTGCGAAATTCATCTTACCACGGCACTGGTGGTTATATGGACGTAGAATATTCACCGTTTAACTCTCCGCTTGAGAATATATTTAAAAAAGCAGGTGAGGAGCTAGGATATAAATGGAGAGATCCCAACGGTGAAAAGGTAATCGGTTTCTCAAAACCCCAGGCTACAATGAGAAAAGGCAGAAGGTGTAGTTCTTCAAAGGCGTTTTTGGAACCAATACGTTACAGACCGAATTTAAAAGTTACCAAATTTTCTACTGTTTCGAAAGTTTTAATAGATCCGCATACTAAAATAGCTACAGGCGTAGAACTTCATAAACGAAACATAAGGTAAGAACTTATTTAAATATGTATATGTCTAAACAAAAGTTGGTCAGAGTTTAATATTGTTAGTTAAACATGTGCATAATATAATTTATCGTGAATGTTCAAAATTACAATAATAAAGTACAGACACATTAAAATCATAAACTTGTTCGAACAGCGAATACCTATCTAAATGTATTCAGTTTCATATTTTATAATTTCAATAATTTAATACAAAACTTTTAAACCTTTTAATAATGTACCGACATATCTACCGGTTGACTAAGTTTATGCTAGTAAGTTTGAGTGCTTAATTTTTAATAGGCTTTATACTTGTGTGTGGCAACGTAATTAATAGAGTGAGATCATAGCATTAATAGAATAAACAGCATTTCTCATATAATTACACTGTTTATTGCCACGAACACGCACAGCTGATATATTTAACATACTGACCTCTTTATTTGTGGAAAGACGGTTATATCGATACAACTATAACAGCATTACACATATATTTTACAAACCCATCTCAAATATTTAAGAAGTAGTTAGCTAGGTACCTCTTGGTTATTGTTTTCAGTTTAGTTAAGCTTTCTAGTTAATACTTAGGTATTAACTAGCAAGCACGGATAGCGTAGTGGTTAAAGTGGTCGCCTCGCCACTGCTACTACGCTGAGTGTAGTGGGTTCGAATCCCACACGGAAATGTTTGTAAAGTCCCTTGCGACACAGGAACTATTACAAGAGCGGCAGTCGTCTTTTGAAAAATAAAAATTAATTAGCAACTGATTAAAAAATACTACCCGTAAACATTAGTTATCGTTAAGTCTTCGTTGAATAATCGTTATGAAGCAGCTGCGGGCCGTTAGTCAAGCTCTTGAGAGCTATTCAGTTAAGCGCTAGCTTAGTATTAGCTAGCAATATTTTTATGTATATTTTAATTTAAGTAACTAAGGCTGTAAAATACTAAGCTTATTTGCAAATCTTTACAGTATACGAGTCCGAGCTCGGCGTGAAGTGGTGTTATCTGCGGGCACTATTGGGTCAGCACAACTCCTGATGGTGTCTGGAGTAGGGCCCCAGGATCATTTAAGCGAGTTTGGAATCCCTACTATAGCCAACCTTCCCGTTGGATACAATCTTCAAGACCACGTCACATTTTCGGGAAATGCGTTCATCGTTAACCAAACTGGAATGACTATGAATGATGTAAGTTTATTGCACGGATGGCGCAGTTGTTTCGGTGGTCAATGCTTAACAGACCAAAAATATTGCTATATTTACCTGATTGCTGGCTCTGACAAATGGTTACTGGATTCTTTTCTTAAAAAGCCTTAGCGTGTCAGGACGGTGTCTGAACATGTTCCTGACCAACAGTTACAGTCTCCTTGTTTTGCGAGAATTAAAATATTGCTCGCGAAAGAGGGTAAAATACACCCCTATTTGTCTCTTATACCTGTGTGCGTGTATGTATAGTGTAGGTATACTGTTCCGTAAGTGTATGGTCCCATCTCTCTACGACTAGTCTAGTTTATGATATAGCGTTCCCCTACACCAACCGTCAAGGTTATATTAGGTGGAGCCGCTGTACCATCCAGTGCCCGAGAGCACCTCCGGGACCAGTTATAGACAGATCTTGTCCCCAAATCTCGATTTCTCCATCCTCAGAGATCCGGCTCTCGTAAGCGAGCTACCTTGAGTGTATAGTCCGTCAAAAATGATTAAATTATTATTACTTCTGATTTTAACCATGTGGATAACGTTTAGCTTTTTGAATGCAGTGGTTTAAGTGAACGCCTTGCCTTTGCCACAGCGCCAAGTGTTATGGATTCGAGCAACACACGAGACAACTTGTGTAATCCATAAAGAGTTGTTCCGAGTTTCCAGTTTGTTCTTCCGTCAGTTGTTAGAATGTTTATGAAGACCCTCGCGAAAGTAGTATCTAGTCTTCCCAGTGCGGGAGTAGTAGTTTTAAATTATACAAATAGATACTCCTAATAATCAAAAAATCTGAAACTTTACTTAAATTATTAGTATTAGTATTCTGGGCTGTAATTATATGATGCATTTTTACTTTATTTTATTATAAAATAAGAGATGATGGTCTAATATAAATGCATATCTTGCATTTACAATGTGCGGAGTATCGCTGGTTTAAGTTAAAAACGCCTGTTAAGCACATAGCGGTTACTATTGTACGATTGCCTTGGAGTAAAACGTATAAAAGCTTTGGAAAATGATTAGCTTTCCGCGACAAATATTGTTGTAGACTGCACGTTGACTTTATAACACCTGTTTACTAACCTAAACTACTTTTACGCGAGCGAAACCGAAAGACAAAAGCTAGTTCAAAAATAAAACCGACACTAAACTTATGAATGTACTTACCTAACGGAATTGGTAATCAAATCTTTTGCCCACTTACTGACTTATATACCGTTAGGCTACCGTCCAGTACAAACTCACCTTTTTTTTAACAGTAAAACGATGATTTATCAAAAAGGTTTAGGACCGATTCGATCTTTTAAGTAGGGTTGGTGAATATTTAAATAAATCGTTAAATATTAAACATTGTAGAAAGGTCAATCTCCTAAGATGGGTCCTTGCACATGAATCTTTAAATCCTTCGTAATACCATATCGTAATCAATACACGTCGGATTCATTTTGATTTATAATTAATGACGTCATAATTGGTCCCAAAGGTGGTTTAATTTCATAAAAAGCTATATAAAAATGCCCGTATCGTAAGGCTTTACAGACATTTAACATTGCTTTATAAACACAAACACATATCTAAATATAACCATAAACCACCCCATTCAGTAATAAATATCTACGGTTTGCTTTTGGCTATTTCACTATGGCGATCAAACGTACCACATGCCGTAGAAAACAATAATTTATTCGGTATTCTAAATAGATATGAAAATATGCATTGCTGTAGAATGATACAGAATGCGCTAGGTATGTGAACGTCTATGTTTTGCATTATTGTGTATGACAGTCATATGATGAAAGCAAAGATACTTTATTCTGACCATAACTGTTATACCCATTATCAGAATGAGGTATCTTCGCTAGCAGTATGGAGACTGATATATTCGTAAAGTGAGACCGCTTTGATAGATAGGTCTTAGCAATCGCGATGTCACTAAACTACTTAAACTAATTAAATGTTTATTTAAAAAATGAATTGTCATCCTTAGTGTGCTGCCGCAACCTATCAGCCCTAAGTCCGATATATTAACCAGCCTTACCATCAGTTACTAAATTGGCGATAGTATAGGATTTCCCAAGAACTGAAGATGATTTTATACATGTTATTTAATTCTGTACAATATAATTCATATTGTTGTGTACAGTTGACTGCAGCTTCACCGCTGGTAGCAGCAGCTTACATGTCAGGACGAGGTCCTCTAACAATTCCTGGAGGAGCCACGGGCCTCGCGTTCGTTCACACAAAACACTCCCAGGACCGTGATAAGAGCAGGCCAGATATTGAGCTTGTTATGGGCGCTGGCTCGTTGGCTGGTGAATCACTTGGCATTTTAAGGTCTTTGCTCGGTAAGTATAGAGATATATTTCTAAGTATAGAATATCATAAAGCGTTGTCTAAGTTATTTACTTTATTAATTAGTATTGCGAACGGGATCCTCGCAGCGTCGAATCTTGCAACGAAGGTATCCATTGTCAATAAAAAGGAATTTTTAAATAATAAAGGAAGTGGCGCGATGTTTTGATTTCTTTACATCCCTAAACTAGCCTTGAGCCTTCATTGTACTAAGTTACGACTGCGTCACTGATGCAGTGCCTAAGATCCTATGCACAAGTAGTAACCATGATTGTTCCGGATTCGCTTGCCAGGTTCGCCAAATCAGCTTTCTCTAATTCTCATTAAATAACAGCACAGAATTTAGAATAATTATACCCGGTAAATCCCTGCTCTAATTATGTGACACCTAGTCTAGTTTGACAAAATGTAGTTGTGATACACGCCGCACTTTTTTTCACATATAACTTACCTATTATTCTTGTTAACCCCAGTTAAACAAAACGCTTGTGTTAGGAGTTGATCCACGTCGATAGTGTAATGAATTACTAAGCAAACCCTTGTTTTTAAACTGTCTTCCTGCTGGTTATGGCCTAGGGACATCTTATATAAAAAAGAAGAATAACATAGGGTAGGCAGGTAGGTAACCCAGGTCAGATAAATTCGTTTAAAAAAATATTTAGTGTGAAAGTGGTAACTTAATAGGAATTAGACTCAGAATATATAATTACTCTAAAGGATCTAGATCAGTCAGCCACCAGACTATTTATAATATAGATACCTACACAGGTAGTTACAGCCAATTTACTGAAATAAGGATTCACCTGTTTAATTATCTAACCCTGTAAACATAAAGGAATGTGAATAATATAATGTTCGCTAGAAAATAACCAAATAAGAATCCTTTGTTTGTTCGAATTAAAGTTAAATTAAGCAGTTTATTAAAGTTGACAACTACCAGTGAACCGGAAAATAAGCTCAAACGAAAGTCGGACAAAAAGTTTAACATTTAATGAATAACTTTATAATGAATGTTTGTATTCCAGGAATAACAGATGAGTGGTATTGGAGGGTTTACAGCTCGATGCCCCTGAGCGCCAGGCTACGCACATTTGTTATAAATCCCGTGTTAATCCGACCCAATAGTGTTGGTCGGCTAATGCTTCGCAGCCCCCACTTTGCTGACCACCCCAAAATTCATTTGAACTATTTCGCTGATCTGAACGATTTGCGGACTATGATTGAAGGTGTTCGCATGGTATGAATACTTAACTGTTTAAATTTGTGTCGTTATAAGAGAATTCTAACTTGTTACTGTTTGTCGCACTGGTGTATCCACAACTCTATGCCGCGAACAAACAACAATCAGGACACGTGATATAGTTTTGTACCGCAAGACACAAACTACTTCAGTTTACAATAGTACCTACTCAAAAACACTTACATTTTCCTATTAAAATAAATCGGTATTGTAGAAATTGCTTGAATACGACAATATCCAATTATTTGATATCTACTATACAGTTTTCGAAATCATCTACGAGTTTGAAGGGCGTTTGCAGGTCCAGAACTAAATCACAATATGAGAATGTAGGTATCTAGGTACTTATCTGTTCGCCACCGCAGCACTCGACTAGATCGTTTCACAAATACTACCTAATATAAACCAAATATCCACGTTTGGTACATACCTAAAGTCACTCCGAGTCTACCGTTATTCTATTCAAGTTATTTGTGTTCCCTGTTTCATGGCATGTCAATTACTAGTTATACTCATAGAATAACCTGTTTACTGTTATTAAAGTTAAAGTAAATATGTTTGCAGGTAGAAAAAGTGATACGTACGAAAGCGTTTCAACGATACAACACCAAAATGCATGACACACCGTTCCCAGGCTGCGAATCCTACTTGTTCGATTCAGATGAATACTGGGAATGTGCTATAATGCAAACGTCTATTACGTTAGATCACCAAGTAAGTAAATTCAATATTTGTACATCACTATTCAAAAGAATTACCTATCAATATTGTTACGAGCTGGGCTCGACAGATAAGAATATAAACAATATTACCGACAAAAACACGTTTTATTCAGACACACAATTAAATTTAAAACACAACAAACACTATACCACACTTTTTCACTGTACTGCTTCAAACTCCGTAGTATTTCCGCTTCCTTTCGCTTCGATGAACACTTTATTTATTTATTTATTTTATTTATTTATTTATTACATACTCACATATACCATTACAGATTTACCAATACGATATACGCAGACAATAATTTTATGCTTAAATGTACTATACTAATTATTATAACTATTACTACCTATAACTAAGCACATGACAAGTAACCTTAGAGAGTTCGCTCAATGAACATGTAAATATGTCGACAACATCAGACACCGCGTTGAGCGCGCGCAACGCACGCGTGAGCGGCGCCCTTTGAAGCAGGTTGGTGCGCGCGCGAGGCAAAGCAAGGAGCTCGGGCCTCCGTCGTCGTCGCACGTAATCATTCGGAACACATAGGTTAATCTGAGATAAAATAGGTGGATATTGTATCCCACCACGTAATACCTTAAACAAATAAATGACTAGTGCAGCTTCACGCCTTAATTCTAATTTATGATATCCTACCATACCGAGGACAAATAATGACGGATATAACAATGGATACCCGGGGTATACTCCATACTGTTTAAGATATATAAATCTGATATATTTATTCTGAATACGTTCAATCATATATGAGTATTTAGTCTCACTAGGACTCCAAATAGCCGCACTATGTTCGAGATGGCTCCTCACAAGAGCCTCATATAAAGCCTTTAGAGCATTGATGTTTGTGAAGTCATTCGCCTGCCGTAAAATAAACCCGAGATTTCGATATGCCTTTTTACAAATATCAGATATGTGTTTCCTGAAATGTAAATCATTGGTAAAACGTACACCTAGATCTTTTACCTCATCCACACGCTGCAGCGGCTCGCCGTCCATTACGTACTGGTGGTGAATCGGAGTAAGTGAACGTGTGAATGACAGTATCGAGCATTTAGACACATTGAAAAAAAGTTTATTCTCTTGGCTCCACTCAACAGCTCTGTCTAAGTCCCTCTGCAATAAATCGCAGTCAGCAGAGTCTTTAACGAGCACAGACATCTTGAGATCATCAGCGAACAGTAAACATGTTGAACCAACGACCCTTGGCAGATCATTTATCATAATAATAAATAAAAACGGACCTAAGTTGCTGCCCTGATTGACGCCTGATCTCGTGTAGTATAGCTCGGAACAGTGTCCTGCACAGTCTACATATTGCTGTCTATCACCTAAGTAGCTAACAAAAAATTTAAGTGTATGTAGTGTAAAACCGATGTTCGCCATCTTCAAAAGTAAAGCATCATGGTCGACTGTGTCGAACGCCTTCCGGAAGTCAAGG